>CM056574.1:132477353-133125210 GCA_029721435.1 Gymnothorax reevesii | reverse complement strand
TCTGATATTGGCACCATTAGGACATATTAGCTAAGATATTAACTTTAAAAAGTGGTTGCCTTAATCCACCCAGTTTCCCCATATCATGCATATCCACTGTTAAGATAAAAGAGTGGGAGATAAAAAGATATTAGACTTCAGAAGTGAACAAATGGTGATAAGAAAATAGCTAAAAAGTGAGAACAAAATACCCATTTAGACTATCTGGGCAATTAATAAGAAGCTTAAGATATATGATTGAAAATCTCTGTGGATGAGAACATGCGCCTGTTTTGACTGCATGCACACACGAGGAAGAGAATGGCTGTTCTGGTAAAGGAAACGCCAAGGATCACAGTTGGAGGATTTCAGAAACTAATTATCTTGGGGTCAGAAAGTTTATTCAAGTAAAGATGTTTGGGAAAGGTAATCATCAAAAACCAGAAACATGCACCTACAGTTAGCTGAATGATACTGGAACTTTCTATACCACCTGGTTCAATGGCCAGTTGACAACAAAATTGAGCTCTTAAGCAATAAACATGAAAGGTGGGTTAGATGGGCATAAAAATAGCCACTCCGTAAAGAACCCCTACCCCACTATGAAGTATGGTGGGGATCTTTGGTGATCTGAGGCTGTTTTTCTTCCAAAGGCCCTGGACAACTCACTACGATTCATGGTATGAGGAACTCCATCAAGCACTAGCATATTTTGAATGAAAGTCTGACCACCCCATTCAGAAAGCTGAGACCAGTCCATGGTTGGATCTCCCAACAGAGCAAGTATCCAAAGCATGTTTTGAAATTGTTCAGAGACCCAGCGCCATCGTATAGGGGGGAAAGATGATGACAATTCAAAGGGCCCACAGTCTATTAGGCTCACAAAACCCACAGTAGCCGCCATGACAAAATTATTCTGCATAGATTTACCTAATATTCAGGCCTGGCACTAGAACAGGCAATTGGGGGGGGGGGGGGGGGGGTACAGACACGTCCCTTTGAGACAATTACGATATTCCTGGCTAGTTCTCAATTATTTTCCTTTATTGACGAATTTTCCAATTATCGTAATTGGGAATTGAAGACACGGTTTCTCTAACAGGTCTAACAGTGATGAGATCCTGGGGTAAATTCAGTAGAACTGAGAATTGGTGGCCAAAACATCCGTTTTAAACAATTATTAGTCCTGACCTGTTCTCAGTCATTTTCATGATTAACCAAAGGTTCACTCCGAGAGCGCTCCACACTTAACAGGTGCTGCTTGTTCTCCCCGATTAGGTAGGACGACAATCATTCATCTGGACGCGTATCATCTCTTAATCATCAATGTTGAAATGCACTAACAACAATTTAAGAGTCATTGGCCCTCATTTATCAAACGTGCATACACCTAAAAAATGGGTGTAAGCCAAATCTCCAGCAAGAATCAGCATTTATCAATCTGAACGTGAGCAAACGGTCCGCAAAAATCTCATGCCAGGTCTGACCAGGCATACGCAGATTTCAAACCAGCGAACAACATGCATACAGCTGCCAAAATGATTAATAAACCATATACAGCGATGCGGACTTCATGCTGTTGTTGTTCTTATTAGTAAAATGAATAAATAGGATAAATAAATGAATAAATAAATAAATAAGACACCCGTGTTGAGAAACTAAACTTATATTTTGAGACAACCTGCTTGTCAGGCCAGACAGCTGGCAATTACAATCAATTTCATATAAGCGCAATGCATGGCTTGACAGATATGCAGTGTATTGTAGCGGTCTCGCTACTGAAGGACTGAGACTGAGGCAGGAATAGCGGTTCTCGTATCGCCCGGGGCGGGCTTCGCTTTATTTGTTGTTCGGCCCTTAAAAGGGCCGTTTCTTCACCTCGAATAACGCTCGCTTTCTCCAGCTCACACAACATTTTTAACAACACGACAGTAACTAACTCATGCTGGCGACTCAGCCTCTTATACCCCCCCGCCCCGGACCTGATTGGCTCTCTCTCCCTCCACAAGTGCAGCCAATAGCAATGCTCCGCTATTTTCTAAGTTTAACAGGCAACACGAAGGCAGATCGCCACAGTATGTCACATGCTCATCCAGTCAGATATACTGTATACTGAACAACAGAAAAAATGAAAGTTAATTAAAGGCAGACTGGAAAATAAGTTTGCGAGTAATTATTTTAGAAAATCAAATGTATTACTGGCACGTGCACATTTACACTTGTTTCATCAAACTTTTCATTATTTTGCAGTCACTTTCACTGAGTAACCAAAGGAGTACATTGACTAACTAGCAACTTTCATTTCTTTTGTTGCTCAGTATAGGCCAACGGACACTTTGACCATGATCACATTTTAACAATGGCAGATCTTCTATAGTTAGCGGAATAGCTTCGGTCCAACATGAGTAGAACTTTTGGCACAGAGAAGATCTCCTCCAGGAAAGTGACGAGTGGCTGCTGGTTTTGTGTGACACCCAATAAAATGTCATGGGGTCATACTAATAAAAGTTCAATGAAGAGGGATTTCTGCAGACTGTGCTTTAACAGTTACCCTCATGCAGCTCCGATCGAGGCGGTGGAGACTCATCTGTCTGAAGTAAAAAGCGTTCCCTATAAGCTTAAATTTGTGAAAATATAAATAAACTGTCCCTGAGACTATGGTGATATTATAAAGTTGATAATGTTCTGACCCTTTAACCTGATATCAACTGGCAAACTGTAGGAAAATGTTTGAATCAGTTTGGGAGCTCCATGGGTATAAAACATTATAAAATTCAAGTGCGAAATTGTCACAGTATATGGCACAAATATATCACAGTGAAAAATCCACCCTGAGTTGAACAGGCATATAAATAGTCCACACAAACAGCCATTTGTTCCTAAGGCTTTCTTGCCCCAACCCCAGATAAAATATTACAAACTAAAATTCAAATGATTATGCTGGATTATGCTAAAATTAGCTTAAGACTAAAACTAAAAGACACTAAAATTATAAAACTATAAAACTCAGTGATGGATTGAGTTTGAAGAAAGAAATGTTAAACTTCGATGGGTTTCTATGTAATTACTGAACTTTGTTTTCAAGAAGGGGTGTTGAATTTACATGGGCTTCTACGTATTCACTGAGCTCTGTGTGTGTTTACTAGGGTTTAGAAAATGGGTGGAAATGATCATGACAAAATCTGTAACTTGACACAGGCCCATATATCGAGGGTTTGGAGCACGTGATTCTGCCTTGTCTGAGCAGGCTCTGTATTTTGTATTGTGATTTAGATGCCTTGCAATGTTTCGTTTTTGCTTTGTCTGTGTATGCCTTCCATGTTCCATCATTGCAGTTTTACTCCAGTCCATGTTTTGTTTTTCACCATGCAATACACTTTGTCTCCCACTGTCTGGTCTCCTGTCTTGTGATTGCTCACAGCCCCAGTATTGAGTGCCACTCTTTCGGGTGATTTAATGGTTTCTGGGATTTCAATCATTCCTTCCAATCTCATTTACTTCCTTCACCTTGCTTTTCTATATTACTAACAATACTAACAATTTGTTATTTTAGTTAAACTTACTAACCCAAGCTAACACTGTTTATAGTACTAACTTAATAACAAGCACTAGGGATTATATAGCTGCACTTTACTAATTGACTAACAACCTCTCAGCATTTGCCCTATTCTAGTCTATGCCTCTTGTCTTTACTCAGTCTACTTTGCTGCAGTTTCAGCGGAACCTCTGCGCTTGTTAAACTTTGTTCTCTCCTTTTCTGTGCACGGGAGAACTCTCTTACCGGAGCCGTATGTCTGTCTGTAGGCTGTCTCCCTGTCCACGTTTTTGGCTTTTGCCAATTTCTTGTTATCAGGAACTTCCTCATGTTCTTTCCTTTGTAATTAGTCTGATCCAGCTCACCTGCTTCCAACTGTAGCATGTGACTGCCCGATTGTGTATTTAAGCAGTCATTTCACAGCCAGCTCTTCTTCAGAACGTTTCACCTGTGCTGCGACTGTTTATGCCTTGTACTCTCAGTGATTCACTTCTGACTGGACCGTCCCTCATTACAATTATGGCTTTGTCTTGGGTTTGTTTGCATCTGTGTATCGAACCTTTTATGCCCCACCACAAGATTTGTGTTTGCTGCCCTGATTACGACTTGGATTACATCCCTGGGATTCTGATTTTTAGATTGTGGACTTTGTACTGTTGCCTCCTGCTCTGCGGGGGTTGGCCCCCTTTCCTAATAAAGCACCAGCTTTTTGGATTATTGGTTCTCGCGTCTGGTTACTGAGCGTAACCTCACATTACAATTGATATATGTCCAAATCTTGTGGTTTTGAGATTTTAAAACCCCCGCCACGGCTTTCTGTCAGCTAATCCTTGGAGCGCAATAACTATATGTCCATCTGCATTCATTTTTTATCAGAATTCACATTTTCATTTTGTGATGTTTCCAACAAAATCTGCTTAAACGAATTAAACATTGACATTTTGATGAATAAACATGAATTTTTAATACAGCATAGTCCGTCTTCGATTGCAAATGAACTTACCTTCAACCAATCACCATTGTGTTATGTCACATCATGTGCTGGAATTGTTGGAGCACTGAGGTGACATGTCTGATTTTGGCAATTTTGACCATTGTAATGTGTTGGGATTCTGGATTCTGCTGTCATGTTAAGTTCTGTGCCTGGCCTAGCCATGTTTAGTATTTCTGTGTTTAGTGACCACTGCTCTGTCTGACTATTCTTAGGATTGTGTTTTGTGTTTTGGTCATTTAGATTTCCTGTTTATTATTTTTCATGTTTAGATCATTTAGTTTCCAAGCCATGTTTTCATTTTCATGCTTTGCACTTTGTCTCCCCTGTCTTGTCAGGTGTGTATCTTTGCTCACGGTCCCTTGCCTTGTGTGACACTCATTCAGGTGATTTATTGGTTTCTGGGTTTCAATCTTCTTTCATTATCTCGTGTTCTTCCTTCCTCTCTCTTTTTCTGTCTTACTAACACATACTAACAGTTTATTGTTTTTGCTCAATACTAATCCACACTAACCTTGTATATTTGGACTAACTTACTAACAAGCACTTGGGATTGTATAGCTGCACTTACTAATTGACTAATGATCTCTCAGCTGTCGCCCTATTCTAGTCTCCGCCTCCTTGCCTATCCCTAATTATCTCTGCTGCAAGTTTCTGTGGATTTCCACTTATACTTTGTGCTTCCCTTTTCTTTTATCTTGGCACTTTAGTACTCCTTAACCGGAGCTGTTGTTTTGTACTTAGGTTTGTCTTGTGATCCCTGTCTGCGTTTTGGCTACAGCCAAATTCATGTAATTAGTTTATCCCTCATGTGTCTCTCCCTAATCATTGTCACTATTGATTGCACCTGTTCTCCCTGGTCATGTGTTTACCCCGGATGTGTATATAAGATGTCTGTTTGGTTCTCACGCTTGTCAGATCGTTCTCCCTAGTTTTCTCGTGCCATGTTTCTCGCCTTGATTGCTCAGTGTTTATCTTTCTGACTGGATTGCCCGACTATTGATTTTGGTTTGCCCTTTTTGGATATTGTTGCATCTGTGAGTTTTGACCTTTTTCTGCCCGACCTTGATTTTGTGATTACTGCCCTGGTTTTGGATTCGGACTGTCTTTGGCTTATGAGTTTGTTTCTCCTCCAAACCTACGCCTGTGTACCGAACCCTTTGTCTGACCACGAACTTTGTTATTGGTGTCCTGGTTACGATTCTGGATTACGCCCATTGGATACTGTTTTTGGATTGTGGACTCTGTACCCTTGCTAGCTCTGTTGGGGTTTCCCCCTTCAGAAATAAAGCCTCCTTTTTGCATTTATCTAATTGTCGCTATTGGCTCATTTCGTGAAACCTCACAGTAATGTGAATATAGGCCACTGGATGGCAGTATTTACCTTTTTTTTTTTTAATTCAGCTCAGACTGGAGCTTTGTTTAGACATGTCTGGGGCAAGTCCCCGAAAATTAAAAAGAGGTCTAAATGTGGGTGGGGTCTGCAAAAGAGTATATAAGGAAAAGAATTGAGACAGTAAAGTAGTAGGAGAAATTGCAAGAAGGATACATGCGACCAGACCTGTCATTCTGTTCAAGACCTGTGAAGTTTCTTTTGTGGATTTTTGCCTGTGTTTGAGCATTTTCCTTACCCAGGACATCACCAAGCCACCCCAACAAACAAGGAACTGTAAATATTTCTGGTTTTTTTGTTATACTCAATCTTGGTCAGTTAGTTATTAGTCTTTGTCTGTTTAAATGTGTTTAAGTTTTAAATTGTCTGTCATCCCTTGCTGTTGCGTTATAAATGTAATAACAAATTGGGGCCATAACACCATGATGTCGCGGTTACACGCCTATGAAAACGTAGGTGCTCAATATACTTCTGAACCATGCAGCAAAAGTGACTGATAAAAAAAAATATATATATATATTTATATAAAATACCTGATAAAATAGAGCACTTGGAAACCTAAAAATAAATTTTTCTCAACCTCTAAAGTGGACATATTTTCATTGTTCTCTAAACCCTCTATTTCCCAGCCTCCTTTCTTTCAGGGGGACCAAAGGGCCAGATGAGCTCCTTGTTTAGTTATGCTTAGTGAAACCTTCATAAAGCTTATGTAAATTCACAAGTGCTGGGCCGCTTCCCAGGCAGCTGTGATAAAACCCATCAAAGATCTCTTGTCTTTGATGGCATTGTTGCTTTTATCATTAAGGCTATCATTCTTTGAATTAAGAAAATTCCAACAGGCTGAAACCAGAACAAAAATCACAAGATGAAGCTGACAAAAAGTGAATGGAAAAACTTAAACATTTTAACCTTGAGAGACACTCCAAAATAAGTACAAACAGCTATTTTTGTGTTAAATTCAGCAAACAAGATCATTGGCATTGTAAAAAACCACCATCTGCTTCAGTTTCAAAACAGAAAATAGCTAGCCTCCTTGTTTTGTGACTATGCAGTTTATCATATTCAAATCAATCTCAGTACTAAGAATCATGATTGGTAGAGAAGCCAGGCCTCACAAAGTGCATCACAACTTAAGTTGAGAAACTTCAGGGACTTCAAATTCTCAGCTCTATGGGTTGTGATAGGGCAGAACATGAAGCACTTGTTGGCACTATGGCAATTTGACAGCAACCACGAACTTTTACCGAGTATGATGCTTGTATTACACTGCCAACTGCAAACAAATGAGGTCCAATACCAATGATGTCACGTAGTGCAGGAGAGCAACAGTGTCTGCTGCTTAGGGAAGAATTTCGATATGAGTGATTGATTTAAGATATTGACTGGCTTAAGACGATTCCATACACCTTGTTCTCAAGATCTTAAGTGGCTGATTATTGAAAAGGAAACACATGCTACCTGTGGGCCCCACCACCCCTCCAAGACTAATCTGATGCCCTGTCTTCCACAGAGCACAGTTATGCTGCATAGTTTACTGATTACCAGTGCAGCACTGCAATCTTCCGCAGTAAAACCCAGTCAGATGCAATTAGATTAATTAATCTAATTAAGATTTATCCTTTATTTCTCACTTTCTATTGTTGTGATTCGTACAGCTTGTCCCGATGTATTTCCAAAGAAAAACAAATAGCTGGGCAGATTATGGAAAACATCATGCATGTAGTGATGCAAGCACCAAAATTGGCATGATTACTCATCATCATCCACTCCTTTAATAAAAGTCGCTAGCCACTCAAATTCAAAATGGCCACCATTTTTCAAGATTTTCGCCTTTTCGCCAACCAAATTTAGTTTTGTGTTTAAATAATATGTATATCAATCAATTTCTGCAATGTATGTGTCAAATTATATGCGTTAATGGACGTTAAACCCAATTAGGGCAAAATAAAAGTGATATTAGTTATATTTCATATAACAACACACACATTTAAAAAAAGGTTATTTTTTACACCAAACTACATTTTAAATATTTCCGATGAATATGAAATGCTGTTTTATGTTTTATCTTGTGTATCTCCTTGTGCTATCAAATAACAGCGTTCTCATGCCATATTGACTCCATATAGAGTGAATGTCATGACACAACCAGGGTACACTGGTGACATCACTGCAGTGAAACTCAGCATGGGGTACAATATCAGATAGATTATCATCAATATTTTAGTGTCCCAAATGCTATTGATGTGCCCCATGAAATAACTCGTAGTTGTTACATTAAACAGCTGCACCTGAATTGAGAAGATGTGCCAACGCGGGAGAGCCGAGCCAAGGGTAACAGGGCCTTATTTACCTAGATGGTGTACAGATCACATGGGACTTAAATGGTACTGGATGAACGATAAGGCTAGATGTAAGGAGAACTTGTATCTGAACCTAGTTGTATCCCATACCTGAATGTGTCCTTATTTTCCTTGTTTCACGGCAACAGGTGGTAAAAGGATAAACCCTCGACCTGAAGCCTATAAAATTTCAACATCTAAGTTGTTCAACTCAAAAACTGACTGGGATAAATTCTTTCTACATCAGAGCATCATAAAAGGAGAGGATTTGATATCACCAAAACCTGGTAGAATTAAGCAAGATGGTTAGGCCAAGAGTTTATTGAGCAGTTCATCATTGCAATGCATGACAGATCTTTTTCTCTAACTGACATAAATGAGGTCAGATTGGGCATGTGTGCTCATAAACAGAGGCCTTATAATGCAATACGTCCAACCGGAGCAGCTTAAGTAGAGCACACAAAGCATGCCACATAACAAACTGGTTGTATTTGGGGTCAGGCAACATCATGACAAATGGACTTGAAAAGTCCTGGTGAGTGGGGGTGGAGGAAACGAGGCAATCTGTGGCAGGCCATTTGGACAACTCTTCCGCCCATTTAAGAAAGCTGCAAGGAGCTTAGAAAGTGCAGATGTAAGGTCCAATGCAGTGGTAGATGCACAAGCTACAGATTTGGTCTTCCTTGCACAAATCTGTGCAGCTGCAAATGTGAGAACTGAGAGTTTGACCAAACAGTATGAAACTTACAAAATAAGATTTTTTTTGTAGAATTTTTACCATTATGTTAAAAACCAAGCATTATATCACATTTCTTTTGTTATAAATAGTTCTAGTGTGCCTGAAAAATTATATTCTGATACAAGTGTCAGATGTCAGGAAGGCCTTCATTAACATCACCCTTTCCCGCGTAATTGCTCTTATTGTGATCAGGTTTGCCTGATTAACTATCAAACAGTTTATTATCTGAACAGCCACCACCAATGCATGACACGTACTGATTAAATAATGACAAAGCGATTACCTATTGGCTATGTTGATTGGCTATGTTGACTCCGCTAGGATGACAATCTGCAAAAAATCCGAAACTTCCACTGACTTCACAGCAGTTAACCCTGTGTGTCTGCCAACGGACCGTTGCTGTCTGATACCTAGTTTGCAAAATTGCGTGTGATATATCAAGTTTAGGTCTAAAACTTAAGCTAGTCTTACAACCCGCCGTGCGTGCTTCTGCCTGCTGTCTACGGGCAAAAATGGGCCAAATCGCAAGGGACACGCACGACACCCGTATGGATTTTCTACCCCGCAGACCACTCGCAAAGGCCCGTAGAAGAAAATTGGTATGCACATTATTTTCTGCGTGCACCCTGCGATTTCAGAATCGCAGCTAGCCCGCAAGGGGATTGCAAGGGAAAGGTGCGCTACACTTGTACCTCACTTCCCACTTGCGTTCCCCGTGCGTTGCGTGTAAGTACTGAAGCCGCACGTGTCAGATACGTGGTAAGTGCGTACAACTTAAGTGTCTTGTGCTTCTCAAGTGCCTGTGCCGTCAAGGTCGCACGAAGGACTTACGGGGCAAGCATGTGCTCTACTCCCCACGAAGGTGGAGTACTTGCCTATTAAAGGTCACATGGGCAGCGCACTTCTTCAGTTTGTATTTTGGGTTTTGAAGCAAAGGATCAAAAGAAGTAGGAGAAGAAAACGAAATGGCTCCCAAGAAAGCAAGTCTTTCTTGGGAAGACTTGACCTCGCGGTCTTCTTCTTAATCTGGTTCAATGTTGTAGCCATGATGATACTGAAGATCATACTGAAGATGAGACCAAGATGCTCTGTCTTTATTACTCCTGGAAAAACGTTGGGGTAGACATAGTTGCCGTAGGAATTCAGTGCGTCCATCTTGCAATGGAAGTGAGTGAGGCGCACGGGCACCGTACGATTCCCAACACGTACGTGCCGAGTGAGTGAAACGTACGACAACCATACTAGAAGCGCACTTAGCACGAACGAGCCGGACGCTGCACGCACAATCAAAAACGACTAATTTTCGTACGGTGGGCGAGTGGCGCGCAAGTGGGTTGTACGAGCCACTTGCTCCATGAATACGACACACTTGTAACACCACAGAAACCCTACGTCCTCTGCGAGATGGCTACGGCCAATAAATTTCCCCCAAATCGCAGAGCCCATGCGGCCAGGTAACCCGTACGACCGGTTATAAGAGAGGCTTTAGATTTTAATCAGCAGGCAGTGGGCATCTTGAAAAATGGCCACCATATTGAGTTTTTCAGCTAGCGGGCTCTATGTACTCTGCACTCCCCAAGCAACAATTCTGCCAAGTTTCAGGCTTGCATCACCAAGTGCACGATTCTTCACAATGTATTAAAGGAGCACTATGCAAGTTTGTTGACATCACTTCTGCTGACATCCAAACTAAAACAAAACACAGGTAGCTCGCCCCTCCCTCCCATAGTTCCCTCCTTCCCATGCTTCCATAACTGTCAACTCTTCTCAGACTGGCCAGGACGGTTTGTTATGTTATGGGGCACAGCCTGTGCCTCTTGTGTTTATTTGCAGTTTATGACGCCTGTGCAGTTTCCAGAGTGCAATTTAGGGGCATGCAGCTAGCGGATCGTGGACAGATGTTGGCGAATTGAGACAAAAATATAATCGCGCAGAAAGTAAACAAACTTGCATAGTGCACCTTTAATCCGCTTAATTATAACTGCAGTGAGCACTGTTGGCCAATCACAGTGCAGATGATCTCCATTAGAGGTTAGATTCTCCGCCCGAGCCCGAACTTGACCCAATCCGACCCGCGGGTAGAGTCGGGCCGATATTTTTCGCCACGATCCTTGGGCTGGGTAGGGCCCTTTGTGTGTTTATTTATTCGCAGTGTCTACGTGTCCGAATGCGAAAGTTGGACAGGGATTTAATATAACTCCGTGTCCGACAGTCGTATGGTTTCAATATAACTCTGTGTCCGACAGTCGATTATTGTTTTTAATTTCTTCGAATCTACTGAGTCTTTTAGATATTAAATGTGAATCTTTTGACAAAACGGCTCAGTTCTTCAAGTTGAGTACCAAGAATTTCAACCAATGTTTCTGTTAAAACTCTGCTTAATAACTCTGCTTTTCGAGCAGATCCACAATTCGATCTGCTCCAGCTGTGTGGCTGAAGCTAAGCAAGCGTGGGCTTAGTTAGTACTTGGATGGGAGACCACCTGGGAAAAACAAGTTGCTGCTGGAAGAGGTGTTGGTGGGCCAGTAGGTTGCGATCTTCCCTCTGGTGGAATAATCCCCAATGCCCCAGTGCAGTGACGGGGATGAGATGTTAAACTGAGGTCCTGACTCACAGTGGTCATTAAAGATCCTATGACACTCTTTGATAAGAGTAGGGGGTTCCCCGGAGCTATGGCTCTTTCGACCTGTCACCTAATCATCCCCTGATCTAATTGCCCTCTCCCTCCCCACCTCAGGGCTCCCTTGAAAAAGAGATTTCGATCTCAACGGGACTTCCCTGGTTAAATAAGGGTTGAAAAATATATATATATATACAGATAAGTAGACATTGGAACGACACTTAGAGCATTTATGACAAATTCAGCGACTGTCGGACAGAGATCCTAAAACACACCGTGTCCGACAGTCATAAGACTTCTAATATTTCGAGTATTTCTGCAATTAGCCTATCAGGCATATAAATGAAGGAATGTTTACGCTACCTGACAAAAGTATTAGGACGATCCTCATTCTCACTCAACCTTTGATGTACGTGCTATATTACACATGTGAGCGTTGTAGGAATTTAATGGTGTCCTAAAATGTACATGTAAACATCACAGAACATTATTTGAACATTTGGGGATGCTACAGATATACAAATTGGCATATTTTTTCTCTGCATAAAAAACTCTCACTTTGGGTCTGTAATAAATAAGAGATATTATAATAAATAGTGCTTGCAAGATGGTAATCTTCAAATTAACAAGTTTGGAATTGTGTCTTTGTTATAATGGAAGACCACGGCTACTATTAGTTCAATCAATATGATCAGGTGTGGCACATGGGGTGATTTTGATTCTCTATAAAAGGAGGGTCAAGACTTAGAATAATTCAGTTTGGTGTATCCAAAATGGGGTCTGTATTTTTATTTGAATAAACAACTATTTCCAAATATGATACATTCACTATTTTCAACTGCACTGTAAGAAAATCACACACATAAATAGTGATGTCCTAATACTTTTGTCAGGTAGTGTATGTTCACCCTTTATAAAATGCAAATTGATAGCTATCGACTTCTCTTGGTCTTTTTATTTGTCTGTTTTCTTCCGTTGAAAAAGACAACAGTCTTAATTCGGTTTCTCTATTGAAAATTAGTCAGATGGATCGAACAGATTCACTCTTTATTTCCACACTAGAGATAAAATTGTGTTTGTAGTCATTGAGCAAATCAATTCCATGACCATTGACATTGTGAATTAAATATTGCATGCACGATCAAGACTGTTGGATGCGAAATGTAAAATACTCCACGTCCGGCAGCCAGCAGAAAGTAAAAGTATTGCTATGAGGGCAGATTTATAACGAAATAAAGGATAAAAATATATCACCAACAATCAGAAAATCCAGTGGGCACTGCAATCAATTTATTTGGGCCATTTTTATAAATACAATGAAGTACGCATAAAGCCTGTCTGACATTTAATGCAAAATTCTCGGTGTCCGACAGCCAAAAAAAGAGGACAATTAGAACAGATTGATAATGAAATAAAGAAAAAAAACATTTTAACAACAAACAGAACAATGAACGCTGCAATTTATTGATTTGTGAGCCATGTTTGAAGGTGATGATATATTTTTATTCTTTATTTTGTTATAAATCTGTTCTCATATCAATACTTTTACTTTTTGCTGGCTTCCGGACAAGGAGTATTTAGCATTTTGCATCTGAAAGTCTTAATGGTGCATGCAATATTTTTTTTTTTTTATAAATTTGGCATCTCCAATCCCACCCGAATCTGGAATGCCCAATTGGGGAACTATGTACAAAGCTTGCTCGTATGCGACCCCCTGCTGCCAACTCAGGATAGTGAGACAGTTCACGGCTCTCCTCCGAAGCACATGCCTGTCTGCCACTGATTCTTATACACTCATTGGTTGAATCTTCGCAAGTTCAGAACTAGGGCGGAGGATACCCGGACATGAACCAACCCGGAGTCTTCCTGACGAGCGCCCGTCTGGCCGACAGGAGGCGCTGGAGCAACGAACAAAGCTGTTATCGAATACCCAAATCCGGCAGTCCCTTCCCAATTTGTAACCCTGTAGCGCGATAGCCAATTGTGCGCTACTCTGAAAAAGCTGCCAACCTGAAAAAGCTGGCTCGAACCCGCGATGTGGTGATCACATCTGCACTGCAGCGCAGTGCCTTAACCGTGTGAGCCACCCGGCAGCGTGCATGCAATACTTAATTTAATTTAATAATTAAACTTTTTCATTAAGTCTAATCCAACATTGGTTTGTTAATTTTGTTTGTTCATTTTTTTTGGCATTGAATTGTAAATATTGTACCCTGCATCATTAGCCCATCCCCTTGATCCCCCGATTAAAAAAAAATAATAAAAATTCTATAGCCTATATTAAAACCTTGTTGAAATGTACTAGAGTAGTAGGCCTATCGGTACTCATAGGCCATCCAAACTAAGTTCATTCTTGTTCATTGTCCGTGTTCATCATTGTTCACTTTTCTTCATTCGGATCCATTTGCGATCCATTCCAATAAACAATCAGCGCAGTTTAAATGCTTCGTTCAAGTTGCATTATTCATTAAGATAATTCTAAACAGATTTCTGCAGTTCAAACAGCTTGGAATTTTATTTGAGAACGTCAGTTATAACTGCCCATGTATTAAAAAAAAATGTCGGGTTTAAATCCGGCTGGGGCTCATAATTACAGTTAATGTGTCGGGCTGGGCTGGGCTCGGACACAACGTGAACGGGCTTGGGTAAGGTCATGCTTGATTTTCTGGGCCCGATCTAAGCTCTAATCTCCATGCTGGCACATCTCCACCTCATACAAACTTATTCATGCAGGGAATTACTGCATCATAGCTATGAAAGCACTGAATGACAAAAAAAAATCTGGATTCCTAATGGGTGAGTTAAGTATCCAGGGCCTCTTAAACGCCTGCATGTAGTCCAGTAGCCTTGAAATTCCTCATGAGCACTGCTACTCCAACAACTTCACAGCTGATTCTGCAGCCATTCGCATGAGAATATCTAACCTGCATGCGCAAAGAGGGTGTGAACGCATTTGCACTCACGGGCTGATCATTATATTTGATGATCTACCCCACAAATGCCTGCATCACATAAACTCTCTCTCCAGCACCAGCTGGGCCACAACTGTAGTAAAAAAAAATTCATGGATTGAGCTACGATCACTCACTGAGAATCCATCCATCCATTTTCTATACCCGCTTATTCCTCACTAGGGTCACGGGGCGAGCTGGAGCCTATCCCAGCTGACTATGGGCAAAGGCAGGGACCCACCCTGAACAGGTTGCCAATCCATCGCAGGGCGCACACACCATTCACTTTCACACTCATACCTATGGGCAATTTGATGTCTCCAATTAGCCTGATATGCATGTCTTTGGACTGTGGGAGGAAACCGGAGTACCCGGCGAAAACCCACGCAACACGGGGACACAGAAACTCCATGCAAACTCCACACAGAAAGGCCCCAGGCCGGATTCGAATCCACGACCTTCTTGCTGTGAGGCAGCAATGCTATCCACTGTGCCACCGTGCCGCCCCTCACTGAGAATATTTTATTTAGTTCATTATTATTATTATTATTTGCTTGTGGTTTTGAAATAATTTTCTAGTTTAGTTTCAACTGCAATCATTTAGCATTTTTAAGGATGAAATGCAGTCTCTAGTAAAGAACTGGAACTATAATGTGAATGAAATGAAGATACAGGTTTCCTGCCCATAGCCCACGCTTTCTACAAGACTGCATTTGCAACCATTAAGCATTTTATACTGCTTCAACAAACCCATCTGTGGGTCTCTTCCTAAAAGCTGGCTTAGATACGATCCTTCCAAATGTTCCTCGTATTTTCCACCCTGAACAAGAATTCACTGACATTTCATTTAATAACTTCCTTCGAACTCTTTCAGAATTTGTATTAAATCGATTGAGTCAAGTGATGAGTCTGTATTTGACTTCAGACACCTTCTGCCCACAAATATTTCTCTAATTGCACACCACAGTCTCTGGCTAATTATCAGTCTGGTAACCTTTCCTCATCATTCATAAACCAGAAAACATACAAACTTCCAAAAGAAAATAAGGGAAATTTACATAATGGGTAAAGGACAAATTGATGACAGTAAACTACATCTGAGTGAGTCCACACTCCAGAGTCATCACAGCCCAACACACTGTTTTGCCCAATAATTTAATTTATCCATGTTGTCTAGCTGTGAAAGAGAAATTGCAGTGGCAAGTCAGTACTCCAGTTATCAGGTAGTTTGCACTAAAGTACTCTGCATTCCTCAGTTCATTCTGTTCGATGGCCTCCTTAACCTCAGACCATCTTTATCAAACTTCCTTTCACTCCCGTATAAGGCTTACTGGTGTTGGCATGAAAATACCAACCAGCATCGCAAAGTACATTTCCATTCAAATCTAAATTTCACAAAAAAAAAAAAAAAAGTTGGGACTGCATGTAAAATCTAAAAAAAAAAAAAGAAAAAATGTTTTGCGAGTCATTTTTGGCTTGCATTCAATTGACAACCATAAAAAGACAAGATTTTTATTATTTCAACGAATCAACTTTACTGGTTTTTACAAATACTGTATATCCTCATTCTAAATGCGATGCCTGCCGACATGTTCCTGCTGAGTCACGCAGGTTTTCCCTTAAACAAAATTCAGTAATGCATGAGAAATGAAGATGATAATTGAAGTTTTGAAGGCCGCGTTTTGCCCCTTATTGCTTGATATTACACTTCAGCTACTCCTCAAATCTGGAATCGCCATTGTCATATTTTGTGTTTCATAACCCGCCACAAGCTTTCAGCGGGAGGCTGTTCTGGCCTGCTGGCTGGCGAGCATACCGCCTGCGCACTCTGACTACAAAGCCACACTGTTGTAACATTTGCAGAATGTGGCTTGAAATTAAATGATGTGTAAATAGCAGCATGTTACTCCAAAATATGAATGTACCCCTCAACTTTAATGCAGGCTTCACAGACCTGCAAGTTACCCATGGCTGGCTTTTTGACTTTGCCCTGCTGTTTATCCTGATGGTGTGTTTTATCCTTGGCCCAGAGGGTATATCGTCCATTATCTCCAAAAACAACTTGAAAGATGGACTTGTTGGACCTCAGCATGTACTAACATTTTACCCTTGTGCATGAGTATGGCTCAGATCATGGTTCCATTTGACAATGGGTAAAAAGAAAATCATATTTCTCCAAACTTCATTGAGACAAGAAAATGTTAGTCAGCCTTAAGCACATATTATGTACAATAGAAGGAAGCTGAAGCAAATTCAACAATAGATTTTGCATTTCTGACATTTACGCACATTTGAAGTGGGTAATTTGGATAAAAAAAACTGTGATCAATTTCTTGCACGGCCAGCAACCTTCCATTAATTTGAAAAAGTTTTTTTTTTTGCTTCATTGAAAATGTTGATTGAAGCCAAACATCATGAGAATAGGGATTTTTCCATGCATCCACTGTATTTGTCTTACTGTCTAATTACTGGCAATGCAGAGGTCTCTCAGGTAGTTTTCGCTTCCGCTAAAAACGCATTGTGTCCCCAGAGAAATCCGACGGCAACAAACAAAATATGACCTAATTTTAGGAAAACTGCAACAGCGCAGGCCATGAAGTACAAATCCAGGATATTTTCTACATACAGTACAGATCACATCAAAACGGAATTCTATCGCGGTAGGGTCGGGAGAAGGCAACGGTAACTTCACAGCAACATGAGGGTAGACATGCAGTACGTTGTCTAAGAAGGCGCGGTGCAGGGATGCAAAGCATTTATAAATATAGTACGCAGTCATGAAACCCTTCCAGGATGCACATCACAAGTGGTCCAGCGAGTGCTGAAGAATGTCATGGTTGGCTGAGTTCTCCCAGCAGGGGATGCTTCACCCGCAGTCACTGTAAATGGAGAAAACTTACCAACCCCACATTACCACGTAAGAATATTTCTTCTCTCTTTCTATTCATATATTTATTTGCTTAAAATAGGTGCTAGTTGTTATATTTTTATTGTTGTAGATTATTTATCGGTATGGTTTTAGTTTTTAATCGGTAAACCATTGCATGTAAAGGAACGATATATGAGATATAACCAGAAGTATACTGCATGACGCGGCTTGATATGTGGGGTTTGTTTTTGTGGAGAACAGCGGCGAAAAAGAGCGATTCTTTCAGGCAAAAATCATAAATATTTCTCAACATTTTTATGCTATTTAATGCAGACAGGAAAATTCCTTTATTATTGTTGTTAACTCTTAACGTTTTGTGAAAATGAATGATTCATGTTACCGTGTAGGACACATTCGCTGTCATAGTTTAGAGAAATTTTCACTTTGTTTCTGTTATATTGTAGATTGCTGGACTTTGTGGCACTCCTGACATCCAGAGAGAAGATTTTAGCTACATTATGAACTCACACAGTTGACACGTCTTCAAAAGCAAATTTCTTCTGTGCTTTCAATTGCACCATAATGCAGTTTCTCACAAGTTTTAAATTGAAAGTGCATGTTATGTTTTTGGAAGTGGCTATTCGCCCCGCAGCGAATAGGAAACCATACATGGTCAGGAACTATATTTTCTCGTAACGCTTTATAATAAGGGGACATAAATCATGTAGTCTTTAATGAACCATGAACTCATCATGATCATGCTTATTTACTTTTGATTCATGATGAATTAATTACAGTAAGTAATGCCTTGGTTGATATGATGTCATTGCATGAAATCAGACGTGAATAAGCATGAATTCATTTTAATTCATGATGAGTCATGATGAATTAATGCATGAAATCACGCAAGAATTATGATAAACTCATGAGTGAATCATGCATGAAGTAACGTATGATAACTACATGATTCATGGCTCCTTATTATAAGGCTTACAGCATTAATCTCGCGAAACAACGAGTCAGTCTGGCAGTAGAGTAGCAATACAAAGACGGCAAGACAGCGGTAAGTTAGAGAGAGTTCTGGCAATTTTTTCCGTTTTGATGTGAGCTGTATGGTTTATGGTGTTTTATGCAGTAAACTAGTGGCACTGTGTTTGATGTGGTCTGAATTGTTTTGTTGAGTAAGTTTTGGATTTAGTGCACGACAAGCGAAAGATCGACCTTCGCTAAATTCATTCGTGCATGTGGTGCCCTATCAATGCACTCTGGGGAAATCTTGGATGACGTTAGCGAGTGACAACACTGGTTTGTGAGCACAAAGTCACGCGAAAGCCCCTGATTTCAAAACAAAGCCTTTATTACAAAATGGGTCAGGACCAGAAGACACAAGGATTGCCAAGCCAAAAACAAAATACAAAAGGCAAAGTCAACTTGACAGGCCGGGGTCAAAACCAGTAAGCCAGAAGTGCGACGGTACATAGACAGCAGGCCAAAATCGTAGCCGTAATACGGAGCAGAGGGTCATACACAGGGCTTCCAGAAACAGTAAACAAGGTCAGACAGAGAAAGGTCAAAATCCAAAGAGGCAAAACAAGAACAGAAGGGCAATGGCAAACTCGAGGTCAGACAAAACAGTCGTGAATAAGCCATGAACAAAAGGCAAACAAGAAGCTCTGCACAGTTAAAAACTGATCACCATTCTGACAAGGAATGAACTGCAGTGAAGACTTTAAAAAGACAAGAGGGAAGTCACATGCTATGCAGGGAACAGGTGAATTGGATAAGACTAATTACAGAGGTAAGCACACATGGAGAAATCCTAAACCACAAACAATGGGCAAAAACCAAAACGCGGACAGGATCCATGCAGTCAGCCTATGACAGTTAGAACTCCTTGACCAGAGCTGTTTAAGTCCCCAGTTAAGATTCCAGGACAGAGAGAGAAGCGAACCTGAGGTGCGTGAGCTGTAATCAAAGTGGAGCACAGGGAAAGCAAAAGGGGCGGAGTTACAGAACAGGGCAGAGTTAGTAATATTCGTGAACAGTGATATCTACACAACTTATCAAAATATGTGAATGTTAGTTGGTTAGTTTATGTACAGTTAAAGGGATTAGTCTATAACAAAATTACCAATACTAACTAAACAGCCTAGGAGTTAATTAATATGGTAATTCCAGAAAAGCGGGAAGGAAGGTAAGACGAGACTTGAAGGAAGTTTGTGAAACACCGGAAAACTTCCGCAATCACCCGAAGTGTGTCTGCACGCAGACAGGGGAGTGCACTGGCAAGATAACACAAATCACATCAGACATTACAGGGGAGACAATGTGCAATGCAATAATGGAATGGAATAAATAAACATGAAAAATAATAAATACAGAAACAGACAGATACAGAATCATAACAGTTTCTTCATTCCTTGTTCAGCTTAATCAACCTTATCCTCAGTTTATTTGGTGATATGCTTTTTCTTGTCAGTTTCCTTTGTTACCTTGAATATTTCATTGCATTTGTTAACTTAAAATTACCATTTGTTAAATAAATTCATTTGCTTCGATTAATCCCTCCTTTGTGCTTCCTCTTTTGTTGTGGCCTCAGAGCCAGATCATAACAAGTGTTAAAACTGTTGTTATCTATTTTTTTATTTTTTCTATCGAAAGCATCTATTTTTTTTTCATCTGGCTGTGTGCCCTGATCCATCCAGTTTGACACCCTAGCCACTGGGTGCGGAGCAGTCCCTTCTACCATGCCTTGCCTGACCTTTAGAGTTCCTGTTTTGCCTGTCCTCAGACCATCATCTTACTATCCTTCTTGTTTGAGTTCATTTAAACTTCTATTTACCAAAGTCACCCTAGTGGCTCGTCTCTGATCTGTGTGTGGCTCCTGTATTCTGAATTTATGACAATAGGAGATGACATGAAACCACCAACCCCTTTTCTTCTTCACATTAAGTGGGATATTGACAAAATACATATTTCAATCAGATCAGAGATTTATGGCTGTGATGGCAGCTTTAAGTCTTTGACGCCTGGACTTAACAAGGAGATTTTTTGCTATTTGGAGCCTCTGGCCTCAGGTGAAGCAGGATCAATCCCCCCATGAAGTCCTGGTGGTGGTGGTGGCTGATGACTATGATTGGCTGATGAAGATGATGGAGCAGATAAACCTGCAAAGGCTGGGCAGGGATGGGTAGGTGGATGGTGCGCACAACAGCAACCTGCATGTACTAAAATCAGAGAATCATATTTAAAAAGACAGGAGTGAGAGGATAGGCCAACAACGTAGCTGTGTTGCAGTGGTATTGGATGGATGTGATCAGCTGATAACTCGATTGACAACCCCACTAGATTACAGCTGGAATTATGAGAGCGTACGATAGAGGAGTGAAAGCAGACTGAATGAAAATAAACTGCCTGACGCATGCGAAAGAAGCGTCTTCCTGATTGAACTTCCGCTAGAGCTTCATTATGTTTCATTAGCTTGGCCATGACATTATGATATATTTCCCATAACAGATTTTTTTTGCACTCCAATTGTCACTTTGTGGCTGGGTTGTAACCAATTATAGTTGAAAAGTTTCATAAATTATATCATATCAATTTTATGTTTTTAGATTTGCAGAGATGGCCTGCAGAAGGCAACGAGGTGGAACAAGTGAATTGCAGTCATCATCCTATCATTACAGGCCATTAAAAGGTATCATTCACATAATGAACAAGATGCGGTAAATCTGTTGATATAATTATGATAAAGCATCTTCTCTCTACTTTATAAACCAATAATGATGGAAAGACATAGCAATGGGAACGAAACACTGATTTTTCACCTAAAGGCTTTAAAAAGCATATACATTTATTTGCATACACATTCAAAAGTACTGATCTATATTAGGGTTTAAGCAAGTCCTTAAATCCAAACACACAGGCCTTGGGCAATGCTGACAGACAGTACAAGCTGAATCACAGAGAGAAGTGACTGAGCAGCTCTTTAAGTAAATGCTCCCTCCAGAAAAACAAGCAGAGACCTGCAGCATTTGAATTGTAAATTCAAGCCTTGATTATTCCAATGTAATGGCAACATATCAGATGAAGGGCCACCAGAGAAAAGGTTTCCTTATCAGAGCCAATGTGTCCCTTAGTTTCTCACTAAGTACCTAAGGGAAATCAGCTCTTGTATGGCCAGTTATAGTGTGCTGTGAGGCATGGGAGCTGTAAAATATGTACAGCACCATCATCAGCTGCAGTGTTCGCTTGGGGAGTGATGCAGAGCTCCCCTGAGTGTGCAATAGAGAGCAGATCCATGATGTCAAGCTCCTTAGATTAAATCTGAGGACGACGAGAGTCGTTCCTTCACATTTTAACATCTCATTTGATGTTTATCCACAAGAGAGCCTTCATTTCCCAGAAATGGTCCCATAAGAGCCAGTAGACATGCATCAGCTCAGGATGTTTTGAAAAATGTTCAACACGAGTGAAGGTTTCAGGAAAACTAAAGTCCCAAAGTCAGACCAGAGAGGAGCTCTTTTCTAACAGCTCTAGTGCTCTCTCCCTCTATCCCTGCTCTGCTGCTTTGCACTTCCTTGATTTTGGACTCCCTTACCTTAATGTGGGCGTTGTGGCGCATCCGCGCAGTGTTTAAATTCTCCCATTCACAGATCTTTCAGGCCAAGCCTCTGCATGCAAGGAGTGCCTCTGAAGAGCCTAAAGCATAGCTTTAATGATTTAAGGGCTGTAGGTGTAAACATTCATTTTGAAGTATTTATTCATAAATCAGCATCACCTGGACAAAGGTATGTGAATAGCAACCCATCCAACACTTCATTCCAAAATCTTGGACATTACTATTGAGCTGGCCCCTTTGTGCCACTATCATGGCCTTTACTCTTCTATAATGGCTTTCCACAAGATATTAGTACATTGTTAAGGGGATTTTCTTCCATTCAGTGCAGGCAAAATATAAGAGAAATTGAGCTGTAATTTTTGGAGATTGGGCCAGGCTCAAAACTTTTGCGGTTCAGATTCTTCTGAAATGTCATGCTGTTGCATTAGATATGTCCTCAGGCAGAACTATGGGACCAGCCCAAATCATGAAAAACAGCCCCAAATCATGAAGTTTCCATATAAATTTTGCCATTAAATCAATAGTCCAGCATAAATTTTGTTTGTTTGGTACACAATGATATTTGGGGTGCTGGTGCCAGAGGAACTAAATCCAACACACAAAAGAGACTTTCTAGTGTTTCTCTGTTTGGATCTCTGTTTGGAAGTTCGCAGACAGCCATAAACCTGAGTGTCCAAAATATACTCAATTTCAGTGGAAAGAAATGCTTCAGCCATTCATGAAACATACATTTCAAACTGAAGGGAGAAAAAATACAAACATGAACAGTATCTGGAAAGGGGCTTAAGGCATTTTGGCAAGAAAACAAAAAAAGAAAAAAAGTTAATCGGACCACAATTTTTCTCTTAATCCACAGTGAACATGGACAGTTATTCATTGGTGATAGGTATAAATTGTAATGGAAGAGATTTGGCTTAGAATACTGAGTGCAGCTAAGTGAGTTAAATTGGCAGGAGCAGGGAGCTGATGGCATCCAAAGATCAGAGCAGTGGCGAGAACCGTCTCCATGAGAGGGGTGTTATGGTTAAGGAGACACTAGACTTGTCGGACCCTGTGCAGTGATCAATCAGCCAGAGCGGAGATGGTGATCTCAACCCTCCACGGGCTGAGTGGTTCAGAGGCAGAGGTGTGATTGTATAGAGCTGGCGCTGGTGACTCTTACCTTCCTGTTCATTCCTCTTTTTAGGCCGACTAAGATCCAGACAGTAAGCTGGTTTCAACAATTTCACACCGACATGTTCTACAATTCATCAAGCATTACCATTCAGCCCAATGACACCTGCTTTTGTCTTGACAAACCATGCTACTACCTCCGGCACAAAACTGACGCTGAAACTCCTTCAATACTGATATCAAGCAATCCAATCTGCAAAGAAATGGAGTGCTCTACAAAGTATTGAAACAGTGCTCTAATCAGCAAATGAAACAAAGAGCTCACATCAACACTGAAACTAAATGTTCTAATCAGCCCGGAAACTAAGTGGTCAAATCAACACTGAAACTGAGTACTCTAATCAGTATTGAACTTTAAATGAAACTCTAAGCGGTGGTAGATGCTGAAACCAGCAGAAAAAGCCAAATGCCCTGTACACCACTAAAATTAATTTTTTTAAATAGCACTGAAACTGAGCTCATGAATTATTGCTGATATTGAGAACATGAATCAGTGCTGGTAAGCCTACTGAGTGTTCGAATCAGCTATGAAACGGAGTGTTCTTTTCAGCACTGATACTTACTTAGCTGTTAATCAGCCCTGAAACAGATCACAGCAGACAATACTGTAACTGAGAGCACTGATCAGCACTGCAGCTGAACACTCTCATTAATACAGAGAATGAGAATTCTACAGAGCACAGAGACCAAGTACTCTAACCACCACTGAAACTGAGTGCTGTAATCAGCCCAGAAACAAGGTAGGCAACTTTAATCAGTGGTAAAACTGAGTCATCTACTCTGATACTGTATGTTCTGATCAGCACTGTAACTGTGTGCTCCAATCAGCACTGAGAGCAAGTACTCCAATCAGCACTGAATGTGAGTGCTCTGATTCTTGTTATACGGATTTCTCCAATCAGCACTGCATCTGAATGCACTAATTACAACTGAGATGGAGAGTAACATGAAAGTCATTCTTACTAACACATGCACACACGCACTCACACACACATACACAAACACTCTTTCTCTCGCTTTCTCTTTCTCTCTCTCCCTCACACACACACACACACACACACACAAGCACACACATGCATAAATTGTTTTTTTGTTTCATGATTGGCTGCTGGCATAATGTGATCTGAATCTACTGTCCCTAGGGATCAGTTGTTCCCATGCAACGAACTCGAAGTTCTCAATCTTTCCCAACAGTCTCTTGGGATCAACCCTTCTGCTGGCTTCTTGTTCTCTGACTGATTATTCAAAGATGTTTGACATGCAGGAAGAGAACAATCAACTGTTGGAATTCCACATTGTTTCTAGATTACCAATTGGGATTTTACACATGAACTTCCAGGACAACTTTGCTTTGGATGTTAAACCTGGCTGACAGTTTAGCCAAGCACTGTTTCAAACAAAAAAAAGGTTAGAATGTCAGAGAGTTCCCAAAAGCTGCATTCTGACAGACGATCAGGGGATCTCTGCATTCAAATTTTTGTATCTCCCTGAAATGGACAGTGATTAGCCATGCAAAGGCCAGTATTTCAGGTGGACAGAAACTGCTCATGAGTGTCTAAATTATCAAATTGTGCTCTTTAACGAGCAACAAAAATCAGAAGATGAAAGATAGTAAATATTTTGGTGAAGTATGATAGTTTCCACCAGCATTTATTACACTCAAGGGCCCGTTGCAATGACTTTTTGTTTTTAGTGCCACCATCATTCTAGTGGCTTAAATTTTATACAAACTGGGGTATAGGCCAAAATGTCATAAAAACCCCCAGCAACCCCAGCCTGCATGGTCCCTCAGCGTGCTGATAGGCCCGCTTTGGCTTTGAGACCTCTGTGCTCTGACTGGCAAAAATCTCTCGGCTCCCTGAAACCTCAACTAATCAGCAGGGCTTTCCAAGCAGGCATTGTTACTACCAATCATGCGCTTTCCTAGTCATGGTTTAAAATCTGATGCGGCCACAGTATTTATGCTACAAACTGGAGCACCGCAATGGTAGAGGGATAGACCACATCGAAATGTATAATTTCACCATTGCCAACAACAGTGTACACAGCCAGGCAGCCAAAGCTGCAGCCTCTGTATACACTGGTAAGAACTGTATAACAAGCAATGAATCCAATGCAACACGCAGGCTTGTCAATATGTATGTGTGTCATTCATGGACTAACATGTTTGGTTACTAGATAGATACTAGAAGCCACCCCAAAGTAAACATTACAATGAGCTTTAGCTATATAATTTTGCGAATGCTATTGTTTAGCTTGATTTAATTTTCCCATTTATCTAACATTACTGAGATTTGGTACTGCTGGCTTGCCAGCAACACATAAAACTGTGGGTTCAATCAAATTACACAATACGATCAATGTTATGATAGTTTTGGAATAACTAAATAAAGCCATGTTTTTTGTTTATGCTCAACATAATGCTACATTTTTCTTATATGTGAATAAGAAGTAGTTTGCAACAGTTTAAGTTGACAGCTAATGATGCGCTGTTGTCGTCTCCAGAGCACCGCATGCTGCCCATTGTAATTACCATTAGCTGTTGTGTTCTGTGGGTTTTCATGTTAAGGTCAGGTTTGTGTCCGTGGATTTTTATGTTTTAGGTTAGGGTTGTGTTCTGTTTTTAATATTAAGTTTTATGAATTATTGTGATGTCTGTTTTTGTTTCACAGTTTCAGTTTTGTTTCCACATTTCATATCTCTCCCATGTTATTCCGGTTCACGTCTTACCAATGAACGGTATTTTGTTTTTGTCCCCTGTCGTATCATTCGTTTTATTGCAGTTTCTGTCCTAGTAGATCGTGTCACTATTTCGGGTGATTTAATGGATTCTGGATTTCAGCCTTCCTTCTGATCTCGTTTGCTTACTCCACCTTACTTTTCTAGCTTACTTACCATACTAACAATTTGTTGTTTTTCTAGAATTTACTAACCAACGCTAACATTGTATATAAGACTAACGTACTAACGACACTCGGGATTGTACAGCTGCACTTACTAATTGACTAACGACCTCTCCGCATTCGCCCTGTTCTAGTCTCGCCTCTCGCTTTCGCTTAATCTCCGTCGCCGTGTTTCTTGCAGATTCTCTGCAATGGTCTCATCTCTGTCCTACTTCTCACGATGTGCACTTAGGAGTCCCTATCCAGTTTATTTATTCCATCAATAGGAAAGTCTTGTGATCCTTGTCCGTGTGTTGGTGTTTTCCTATTTCATGTTATTAGGTTTCCCTCGTGTTCTACCCCTTGTAATTTATAGTATTTCCGGCACCTGTGTTTGTGTGTTCCCCTCCCTTTATATTTCCTGACAGCAGGTGCAGAATTCAGACGTTACTTCAGACTTCAGACACAGACAGACTGCATTCTGGGGCCTGGACGCTGTGGGGGCAGCGTCCAGTAGCTGCTGGACACCCGCTGAGCCTTCTGAGCTATCTGTGCCAACTGAGCCTTCCGAGCCACCTGCGCCAGCTGTGCTTTCCGAGCCGTCTACACCTGCTGTACTTTCAAAGCCGTCTACACCTGCTGCGCCTCCCGAGCCTCCTGCGCCGGCTGTGCCCCCCCAGGCCTGCCATCTGCGCCAGCTGTGCCTCCCGAGCCTTCTGTGCCAGCCATGCTTCCCGAGCCTGCCATCCGTGCCAGCTGTACCCCGAGCCATCTGCGCCAGCTGTGTCCCCTGAGCCTGCCATCTGCGCCAGCTGTGACTCTGGAGCCATCTGCGCCAGCTGTGCCCCCCGAGCCTGCCATCTGTGCCAGCTGTGCCTCCCGAGCCTTCCGCGCCAGCCGTGCCCCCCGAGCCTGCCATCTGCGCTGGCTGTGCCCCCAAGCCATCTGCGCCCGCTGTGCCTCCCGAGCCTTCTGCGTCTGAGTGCCCCAGTTTGTGTTCCCCTTGTAGTGTTTCCGAGTGCTCCAGTTCATGTCCCCCTTCTAGTGTTCCAAAGTTCCCCAGTTTTTGGAAAGCTTTTCTTGTTCCTGAGTTTTTCCCTTTTCAGTGCTTAGCACGGTGATTTATTTCGGCCTGCGTGCCATGTTTTCCCTCACAAGTTTGGTTTCCCCCCGTAAGTCCCGAGTTTTAGTTCTCCCCATTTTGAGCATTTAATTTAAATCTATGTTCCCGCATTTGGTGTCTCTCTCCCCCCCCCTGTTTCCTTAACATTAGCTGCCTGTGTGCATTCGCAATCTCTCTGAAATTGGCTTTAGAGGCAGGGCTCAGAGGGGGAGGGTTGGCCATTTTCAAAATTCGCCTTTTGCTAGTTTCTCAAAAGTTGGCTACCTCCGTTTTCATAGTTGTATTATTATTTAAAAATTGGCATTCCTTGCAATTATCTGTAATGGCACAGATAGAATATCAAAATACAACTACAATTTAAAGTTT
The DNA here is from genome assembly GCA_029721435.1 of Gymnothorax reevesii. NCBI lineage: Eukaryota > Metazoa > Chordata > Actinopteri > Anguilliformes > Muraenidae > Gymnothorax > Gymnothorax reevesii. The sequence goes on along the minus strand of CM056574.1, from coordinate 133,097,629 downwards.
GTGAACAAACTTGAAGTTGGCTTGACAAAGAGAATCTATTACCTTGAAAATGATGCAAACAAAAATGACTTCCAATAAGCTGCACCCCCATTTCTTGATGAAAAGTGGTTCTAAAGTTATGAAAGATTAAATAAAGGTCAATCACAATCACAATCACAATAGGCAGTATTTTGAGAATTATAATGCAACCCTTTCCTAAGGACATTGACCCAATACTCTTTCACTGTGAGGCATGGATCAATGGTTTTGCGGGATAAAAACCGAGCTCAACTGAAAAGTGTTCGTTAATTTACGTGCCACCTTTTCCTGAGACCAACATTCCAATCTCTAATTGTGTATGAAAAATAGTTTAGTAGTTAAAGGATCAAAGATCATTCAGTCGGGTTAGACGTGGGATGGAGAGTTGAAAAGGAGAAGAAAGATGATAACTGTGATGTCTGTGTGGGTGGCAGTCATATAAAATCCATCCTTTGGGAAAGTCTGAAGTTCTGCAGCAAGTTAGAGGCTACAGTTTCAAAGTTGCGAGTTTTTGAAAATGAATAGAGTTTACTGGAGGATGGAGCAATGAAAAAAGGAATCAAACAGAGGCAGGGAAATAGAAACTCCGACATCCATTTTTTTGGGACTGTCTGCATCTGAATATTAATTTTGGAGGCTCGAGCCGTCAAAATGAGGGAGTATTAGAGATTTTGAAAATGATTTTAAGTTTATTGAGCTGAAAAAGAAGAGATGAAAAAGAATGAAGTAGGAGGAGGATCATCAAGAGAATCTTAAGATGACAAATTGGACCCAACGTGAAGCCAAATGCCAAGTTTGACTTTACAAGCTGTGAGATTGCATGAGTTGTTTAAATAAATGTCACATTATAAGTCTACAGGTAAATGGTATGAAACAAAAGAAAGGATAAAAGTATGCAATTCATTCAAAAAGCACAAGTCAAGTCATAATATTCCCGAGTCGCACCGCAATGCCAGAGCTTGTCGCTTGATAGCTGTCAAAGAAGTTACATCTGCAAATTTGGTGAGGAGTAATACTACTACTACTACTACTACTACTACTACTTGGAGAGGAGTAATACTACTATTACTACAACTACTACTAATAATAATAATAATAATAATAATAATAATAACAGAAGAAGAATACAACTTCAAAAGAATACAAAACATATAAACACAACTACATGCCTGCACGTTGCCAACCGGGTACTTCAGCAAAGGGTTTTTTTTTTTGGTTATGGTTTATAAATTTGGGTGATGCAAATTAGCTTTGGAAAAAAACTTGCTAAGTAAATTGAACAGTGTGTTTGCAGTTATTTATGTTTTCAACCCTTGTCATCCACACATAAATCAATCTGTAAATTAAATGAGCAACACTATAGTGGATCCAATAATTTAATTTTGGGAACAATGCGCACATATCTTCTAGCCAATCATAACACTAAATTCTCAACAAGGGGTGTCCAATCTCATCCACAAAGGGCCGGTGTGGGGGCTAGTTTTTGTTAAAGCTTAAGAGTAATACACCAGATTATACTCCTGCAGTTGATTCAGGTGTGGTGTCACTGGGCTAAAACAAAAAACTTTTCCCACACCAGACTGGACACTTCTGCTTTAATCTAGCCTCAAGACAAGCCTGACTTGTACCCCTAACCTGAGCACCTTGAAGAAGCACTGAGGTAGTCTGCTCAAATACACATTTGTATGACTAACCACTTTAAGATTATGAATACATATTGACATTTCTGAATTAGTGTGTGAAGTCACCCCTTTCTATGACACACCTTCAAGTTTAAGTACATCATTAAAGGTATTTGAACCTTTATTTATGCAGAGAAAGTTCCATGAAGGAAATGTTTCTTTTTCTAAGGACACCTGGGGGCAATTGCCAGATATAACAGTTTCAAAACTGGGGATAGGGGTAGAGAAACTGGGATGAAGGCCCGAGAGCAGAGACACGGACTCTATTCCAGAATGAGCCGGTGTGGATGCAGACTTTCATTCTAACCATGCAGTATCATACCTGATTCTACTAATCAGAGGTCTATGGCAAAAGCTTTAAGGGTTCAATCAGACAGTTTGGTTAGGAGCTTATTCTCTCACAAAATGCGCCCCCAAAGGTAATTTGCACAAGCATCTTATCACAACTTGAAGTTACATTAAAAAGTTAAGCAACCTCTAGCGGTCGTTTAAACAATGACAATCTGGTCTCCATCATCAGCGTCACCGTCACTAAATCCCTAACTCTAACTTTAACTCTAACTCTAACTTCCTGCTGCCAGTAGGGGCGCGAATATAGGAACCGCTGCTCTGGGTCAAAAGTCAGGGTGAACAATCTATTTGGGTGTATGGACAGAGAGTTGGTTAGAATGAAAGCCTCCACCCACACTGGCTCATTCTAGATAAGAATGAGTATCCCTGCCCTTGAGCAATGTTTGGTTAAGGCTTGGCTCAGGGGACGGACAAACTCTTCCAAACTTTATCTCTCCACATCAAGTCAAAAATCCCAAGCTCCATCGAAACCATGCAAATCTTCAGTTACTAGTCAAGCAATGGACTGTACAACTGGGGTGTCCAGTTGGCCATTGTGCATTGGACAAACCAGTTCATATGAATACTGTGAAAGCCATAAGACAATGTCAAAGAAAAGTAAAAGCCACGCTAGATGTCCCTGAACATGATGACGTTATTGGGGCATTTGCAACACCGGAGAAGGAGTACAGATTATCAATTTTGACACATGCAGAAGAGTGTTGCGATTCCACTACCCTTATCTCCACAGGCCCTGTTTAGCTGCTTCTTTTTTAGCTATATCTTCAAAGACAGGTCATGGCTGCAAACATGAAAAGCGCCAAAATGGCTGGTGAGGACGCGCAGGTCACTCACACACAAACACTTCACAGGAGGGAACTTTCTTTTAGCCTCCAGCCTTTGATGAGAACGTACATGTTCTTTCACAGGAGCGTCAGTCCTGACTAATCTTATCCTGAGTTATTCACTGTCCCAAGAATAAAGTCGCCCTACTGCATGAGAAGCAAACAGTAAGGAAATAAATGCGAGCTGAGATAATGATGAAAACAGGAACAACATGGCCCTGCTTTGTTGTTATAAAACCAATTAAAAAAACTGCAGAGGAGAACGGTGAAGACAGTGCGTGTAAAGAGGTGGGAACTGTCCTCCCCAAATATTGTCAATTATAACTGAGCAAACGAGAAGTGCCAGTCCAATTATTGATGTATTGCATGTGAAGCAAACGGAATGGAAATAAAAATCAGCTGCAATGATTGTGAGGATAGGAACAAAATGATCCTGCTGTGTTGTTATAAAACCAGCGAGGAACTGCAGAAGAGACCTGAGAAGACACAGTGCATGTAAAGAGAGACTAAATGAAGAGAAAAGCCAAAAAAGAGACCTTAATAGGGTGACGAGAAAGTGCATAATGAAAGTGTCAGCACAAGGACAGGCTACTTAGACACAGAGAATATAAACTGGTGTGTGAAACAGAGAGTGTGATATCAGAGGAAGTGCTCTGATGATTTCTTGCTCATCTGCTGTACTTGTTTCTGTGATTGTACCACTGTGCACTCAACTTGGAGAGCCAATCTGGCGCATAAACACTCTACTCAATGACACCAGGGAGCGATAAGCCCCCATAGGATACAAATCAGGTTAAAATTAGAACTTAATTAGCTCTACACCGGACACAGCATACTGGTACAACACCTTCAGGGCATGAGTCTTAAAGCCCACTTTTGTTCTGCGCACCATGAGCATCGTTAGCCCTCGGCTCTCAGGTCTTCATGTGAAGTGAGCCGGTGACAGAAATTAAGGAGACAGCACTTGGCCAAAGCTAATAAAAATTGTTATTTAACTACCAAAGACAATGCTGTGAATGTTTGCTATTTCAATGGGTCATTCTGTTTTTGCAGCTACTGTATTTACCAGTTAAGCAAAATAAATCAATCGACATGAATATTATTGGGTCTTTTGGTAAGAAAAGAAATTCTATAGCGAAAGCTCACCCACCAGTTCAAGGAGGATGAAATGTTTGCAGGTCGCGGACAGCAGTCACTTCTAACGAAACCTTGTGCAGATTGGATTCCATCAGTAAGCATGAGGTAAACCTGCATTAAGAATGTGAAATCTTAAACTTGTTTCATCTGAGGGGAGAATGTGTCATGGTTTAGGCGAGTGTTTGTTTGTTGGACCTTTCTTTGTTCTATCGTCCGGGACGATATCGGAGTTCTTTTCCATCAAATTCCTGGGGCAGAGTTTTCCAGACTCTATACATTATATATGTCTGGGGGTTTGCCACACCTACTGCTAGAGCGTCTGTTTGTTTCTAGCACTTCAGCTGGAGAAAATTTCTAGTTAAACTTCCTAGTGATTTGTTATATTTTATTTATTGTTAGGAATTGCCTCTTTTAGGAATTTTCTCTCTTGTTTATTTTTCTCTCGCACTGCTTCCGTGTTGCGGACTTTTTCTTGTCCTTGGAAGCGTGAGCCTTTACCGGAGGTTTTTACCTCTTTTGTCTTTATCTCTTATTTGGGCTGCTCATTGCTCTTTCTCTTGCTGGTCGCGGCACCTGACATCCTATCACCGCCCATTACAGTATGTCCCCAGACCACCGACAGCTCTTCAGGCAAATCCCCCAGTGGTTGCAATCATGAACAATGCCCCACCTTTACACTTTCATGACTTCAATGATTCCTTGTAATTTATTTAAAACTCTGATGGGAGCTTCAGATGAAGTAAGATTTCAGCTAACAGTTTGCAATTTTCTGTTGATTTAGGACTCAAATGTCCATGACAGCATTCTCTGACAGCACAGTCCCTCACCATGATTCTTCTCACCATAAAGGCCAGACTCAGATATAAGAGGAACCTCACCCACACGTGTCATCTACAGTGAACATAAAACATTATCACAGGCCAAGGAAGGAGAGACACGCATCACATAAACCATTCTCCCATAACTTTCTGCTCCTTCCATCTAAACATTAATACAGGCCGGTCCCTTGACCTGAGGAATAATCCCATGCTAACGATGCAGTGAAGCATTTCCACTTCCTCAAACACAGCAAAAGCCACACGCTATATCTCATCAGCTACACACAGGCTCTATTCGCAGACGCCAAAGATAGTCCATATCTTCTTGTTACAGATGGCAGCAGTCAGTTAGGCTGAATTTATCATATCTCTCTGTACAACCCCAATTCCAAAAAAGTTGGGATGCTGTGTAAATTGTGAATAAAAATGCAATGATTTGCAAATCTCACAAGCACACAATTCATTCACCATAGAACATAGAAAACATCAGATGTTGGAAGTAAGACATTTTAACATTTCATGAAAAATAATTGCTCATTTTGAATTTGATGAGAGAAACACATCTCAAGAAAGTTGGGAGAGGGGCGACAAAAGGCTGATAAAGTAGTACTAATAAAAAACAGCCAGAGGAGCATTTTGCAACTAATTAGGTTAATTGGCAATACAGTGACTGGGCATTAAGAAGCATTTTAGAGAGGCAGAGTCTCTCAGAAGTAAAGATCGGCAGAAATTCACCGGCAAAAAACAGCGTCTAAAAAATTAGCAAAAATGTTCCTCAATGTGAAATTGCGAAGACTTTGAGGGCTCTATCTTTCACACTGCCCTACCCGTAGCCACAAACCGAACCCGTGAATTACGCATCTAACAGCTTCCACTATCCCTAAACGGTATCTTGTGGCCACACTACCCGCTATACATTATGCCAAATCCTTTATTTGCGACTGAAGGTGTGCCCGTGGGCGTCTTTATGCGCTTTCCCTACAATTGCCATCTTGACCATACACGTTAGAGAAAGCATATTGTGGATCCTCAAACCACCTGCTACCCATTTGGGCTTTTTGAAGATTGCGCCCAGGTGGCTTCAATGCGCGTCCATTTGGACACGTGGATGTGCACATGCGGCTCCACTTCCCAAATTAACTTGCCTATAAAAACCCACCTTGCTTTAGCCTCAGTTGAACCCCTGAGAAAATGGCAGAGATAGTACTAAATTGCCTTGATTGCCAGTTAAATAATAGAAGACGCCCAGAACGCGTGTACCGCCTGCGCAGCAGCCACCTGGGCCTTTCAGGTAAGTCTATATTGTTTGTATTTTGCATCAATCATTTTTTCTGCTTTTATAATAAAATATAGTTATCATATATAATATATAAATGATATATATATATGTATATATATATATATATGTATATATATATATATATTAGGCCTGTATATAATATTTTAAAATAATAATAATGCAAGTATTTTTTTCCCCCAGAACGAGAATGCGTGACAAAACTGCGCCTCTCCCTTCAGGCAGTGACGGAATTATGTCACCTGGTTGCAGATGATGTATACACCGCTGCCAGCTGGCCGTATGCCTTCCCCGTTGCTGTTAGGGTTACTGTGCAGTGGCGTAGCCAGTGGGGGTCCCTTTTTGACTGCAATTAGTAGTTCTCAATCATTTTCCTTATTGACGCATTTACCAATTATCGTAATGGCAACCTTATACATGGTTTCTCTCCTTGTGCGATCAAACAGCAATTAAATCATGGGCTAAATTCAGTACAGTTGCGGAACAAGAACAGAGAATTGGGATGCACAAAACATCCGTTTAAAACAATTGTTAGGCCTGATCTGTTCTCGGTCATTTTCATAATTAACAGAAGGTTCACTCCGAGAGCACAGCATCCCAATTTTTTTGGATCGGGGTTGTCCTATTATCCTGCCAGAATAATCATATTCCTTTCCTGGGAAAGAGCGCTCCAGGAAGGTTTTGTTCGGTAAAACATGCAGTGAGGTGGAGAGTCCAGCAGGTTTGGACAAGAAGAAAGGGGCAACAGGAGAAAGAAAGAGAGAGAGAGAGAGGAAAATAACAGCTGCTGATATACAGCCTAAGCAAAAAGATGCTTTCCTTTCATGAAATATGTCTCCTTCACTTTTACTGCACTTACTAGTGTGCATGACAGAGGGCCCCTCTGGAGAGCAGCCAAACAGGCTGAAAGGGCCACTCTCTAAAAATAAGTTCAATCAATAAATGAATAAAAAGTAGAAATGGCAGGGAAGAAAAAATGATTTGAGAAAGAGACTACATGAAAAACTGGCATGGCGGCGGAAATTAAACCCTTGTGCAGTATGGGGGGTTTGCATGTGGGATGAAATCCAGCCACCCAAGTGACTGCACCGTATAGTTTCTCCACATGGTGCCAGTTTTCACTTTGTGTGCAGCGAGTTATCAAAGGAGGGGTGACAGCCCTTTCTATCTAAGTCACGCCTGTTTGGATGCATGAGAGATCCCCACGGTGCACAGACTGATTGGGACAGGGCTCATAGGAAGCACAGAGGAGGAGACAGATGCACACTTCCACTTCCTCTAGATAAAATGCGACATCTAGGACCTCTAAAGTGAGCAGGAGGACGGGCGACATAGGAATCCCATCAGGGCTTGTTTTTGGAGGTGAGTCTGAGGGTACAATGATGCGCAACAAAATGCAGATTCACATATCAAAGAGATTTATGAGGCTGCTCTGGGCATGTTCAGACTGGGGAAATGTGAGGCTAGTTAGGGAACTGAGAAAATCAATCCCTACAACAGGCGTTTACAGCAGTTGGCTGGAAACCCCAGTGAAGGGAGGAGTGAACAATTATAAAAAAAGCATCTCTCCAGTTATATTATGGTGCTTTGGCCTGGGCAGCCACACTGCCAACAAACAGAAATTCTAAGAAAATCTGCCACAATTACACTGCAATTTAACTCATCTAAAATATGCCGTCCCTGCAGCGCCCATATCCCCTACCCAGTATCAACACTGCCTTAGCAAACAGACACTAGGAGAGAACATCACAGAGCTGGTGCTTTTATTAGTGATAGCAATTCATATTAGAACTGTTAATTGAACTCGGTTTTTATACATTTCTACGAACACTCCATTTAATGCCGTACAGTACATTTGCTTTCACCAGATGGTTCTCTAATAAATCATGATTTTCCCCTCTGCTCATATCACACAGTCAGGTGCAGAATCATATTTTTGAGAACACTCAGTGAAAAACATTGAAACACCAGGATACTTGAATAAAAGGACATAATGCAGTTTTGCCATGTATCTGAAAGTAACATTCGCATTTTTAACAGTTTTACATCGTGATACCTTTTTTCATTTCCACCAAGTATGTCAAAATTTCTGCACTTGACAAAGCATCAGAATGTTTACAGTTTTTTCTCATTGCTTGTCAAACGTAATGTGGTATATTTCTTTTTTTGCATTGTAATGTTGTGGTGTGAATTTAATGCATTTTAAGTAGTGAGATGAAGTTTCAGAAAAGAGAAAATATTTGAGTAAGAGATCTGTAATAGACATACAGCCACTCGTATGCATCCACTCAGTACAGAAAATACAGAAAAAGTCAATGCATCAAGTGTTACCCCCTGGTGCACTGGTCACGACCGAAGGAGAGTAAATGGATTCTCAATGAGCACTTATCTTAAAGGTACAAAGTGACACTCTTCAATGACGGTAGGAGGCAATTTAATTAATTAACCATTTGTTAAGATATTTTTATCATACAAGCTGGAAAATACGTGTTCCAGCCCTGCAACACATATCAAAACTGCTACTTGTGAGACCTTTTAAAAATCTTCACTTTGTAAACTTTCTGTCACTCCTGTTTGGTGTTGGTACCTTCCTGAGTACCTATTTACTATGACTTTTTTGGCCTTATCACGAAACCTTAAAACAACTCACTATAAAAGTTACAGACTTTAAACTTTGAGCTCATTGGATTAATACCATATTTTCTGTGTATCACCTGAGAGTTTTATTTAAAAAAAATAGCATGATAGATTTTCAGTTGTACTTTTCTCATGCATCTTATTATAAGGCTTAAAATATGCCTTAAACATGATGTAGGAAATGCTGGTGCAGTACTTGTGAAAGGAGATGTTGTCAAGAGTGACAAAGGATAGAATTGGTGGTTGAACACAAACTTGGTAAATGACTGCCCTGGTCCAAATGCTGCCATGTTGAAGCTGCAGGGCATTAAACTCAGAGTGATGGGAACACAGCACTGCTTAACCTCCACTGCAATGGATAATCCTGGGTCTCATCCATCAACTTATCTGACAGGCAATGAGTTCATGCATCTTACTCCAATCCTCTGTCAATGGCCACAAAATGGCCACATAGCAACATATGTTTCTTGAGTTGAGCTCTCCTGTGGTGGACATCCAGAGTTAACAGAGGTTACCACCATTACATGAGGTCTGTATCTGCCTCAATCATTTAGAAAAATTGCAATAACTTTTATTTATTTATTTTTAATGTTATTTTTTTTTAGCAAAAGCTAAAAAAGCACTACATACAGTAGGGAGGAAAAAATACAATTGACCTTCCAATGCAGCTGGATTTGCTCAGATTTCTTCCATAAGTAAGGCAAAGACATTGAAAATTGACATTGGCAAAAATAAAACAAATATTTTATTGAGTGATATAAAATGAGACAGCCTGAAATATAAAAGTAAATAATACTCAATTATTTTGAAGATATTATGATTACTCCCCTCATGAAAAATTTAGATTTTTTTACTTTTACAAAACCATGACTTAAAAGATCATTTCGAAATATCGCACTTAAAACGTGACATGTAATTTCAACTTCAACCATATGCAATGAATTATATTATTTTTGAACAATGAGGAAATAACATTTCATATCCAATTCAGTCTGCAGAGGGCGTAGATACTGTTAGACCAAGTCTCTGTGACTGGTTTTGGACTGTTTTGCCTGACACAATTTAAAGTGTCGAAAATATGCTTTGATAATTTCCTTACTGGTCTCATTGTAGGATTAGGTAAGAGAGGGAGTAGGACCATGCATTATGTAGACCACATCCCTTTGACATTTTGCAGAGGGAAATTTACTGTATTTATTTAACCAGGTTAGTACCACTCTGATAAAAATCTATTTTACAAGAGAAACCCGGCCATGAAGGCCAATAGTACAGATAATTTATGGACAAACTCAGATCCAGACAAACAAAGCAACAGTGAAATTCATTAAAAAGTGAAGCAGTGAAAACACAGTTAAAATGAACTTTTGCAGGTTTTTATATACTCTGCTTCCATACACTTTAAAATGGCTTTAAATTCACAGAATGTGACTAGATCCTGAAACTTAGTCTCCCTCTGCAGGCTATTCCAGGTTGAAGGTACAGAGAACAGAAAGGCCTTCTTGCCTAACTCAGTCAGAGTTTTTGGAACAGTCAAAAGCACAATGTCTTAAGACTGTAATCAATAGAAGCCACTTTCCCGGGACGAGTTACATGATGAATAACAAGGGATTTTCCCTAAAATGGCCAGATATATAATAACAAACCAATGGTTTAAGTTGAGATGTGGAAAGAAACAGCTAATTAACTTTTTAGTGCAGTATATGATGATGTGTTAGGCTTCTAAACCTTGCAGTGAATCTCAAAGCTTTGTTATACAAGGTATCCAGCAGACAATGAGCTGATTACCAAAATAAAGTACAGGGAAAATATATCTTTAACAAGTCTCTTTCTGACACTAGAGGAAAAACAAGATGTATTTCTTCATCCAAGATGCTGGAGAATTAGTTTTTTTTCTGCATTTAGAACAATCTTTAAAGAGGAGCCGGCAGAAAATCAAAAGCATTTTGGAGATACCCAGAAGTCTAGTAGAGAGTCGATGGATAGCAATAAATAATGACATCATGTGCATAGAAATGGACAGCTGCATTTGGAATGTTTTGCCCCAAACAGTTGCTGTACAGAATAAATAAAAGTGGACCAGAACTGAGTCCTGTGGGACTTTCTGTACCGACTGTTAAAATATTAGATGCAAGACCATCGAACTGTGTAGCCTGAATCCTATCACAAACATAATTCACAAACCAACCTACAGCATAATCAGAAATACCTACCTGAATGAGACGTTTTATCAAAATACTGTGATCCACTGTATCAAAAGCCTCAGACAAGTCAATAAATAAAGACAAGAAATGTTGCTTATTATCCAATGCTTCTATGACATCGTTTAAAACATTTATAGCAGCAATAACAGTGCTATGATTTTTCCTAAACCCTGATTTATGATTGGAGAATATTGCAAGAGTGAATATTGTCCGTTCCTCGTTCATTGCCAGGAGATTCCAATAATTTGTCAAGTTCAGAGATAGGTTGGTAGTTATTCAAAACTGTTGGATCCCCTCCTTTTAATAAGGGTGGAGCATATGCAGCCTTCCAGGCCCTGGAGATTTTATTTGAAACAAAAGCGAGATTAAAAAAGATGGGTCACAGAGTTTCCACCATAATATCTGTGGCTATTTTTAAGGTACCATGTCCCAACTGATCTAGACCAGCCAGTTTTCCTGGGTCCAACTGCTATAACGCTTTTGAACCTCAATAACAAAAAAAAGGTCAGATTAAGAGTCTGATCAAGACCAGAAACAATGCTGTCAGAATTTCCATATTCTAATGCAGACAATGCATTTTTAAGCAGAAACCTTGACCTAATAAAATGCTCACCAAAATAATTCAGTATTGCAATATTATCAGATACCAGAATTGGATTGTGAATTATAAAGGAGGTTAAAACACTTACTACCTTCCAGACTTTCTTAGGATAAATAAAGCTGTCTCTAGTAACCGATAAATAAAACTTTATCTTGGCTTTTCTGATGACAGAAGTGTACTTATTTCTCAGCCATCAAAAAAGAAGCCAGTCCGCCTCAATACCTGACTTCCTTGCTTTAGCCCCAGCCATATAATGTTCCAGCAGCAGGGCAGGAATTTCAGCTGTGAACCAGGGGTTGTCCCACCCCTTGATCTGGAACTTTTGCTTAATAGCATGATTGCTTAAAGTTCCTCAGAAACTATCATCGAAAGATTTTCCAAGCCATTTCAACATCATCCATAAGTGCAATTATTGTCCAGTCAAAGTGAAATGCATCATGTAAAAAACCTTTTTTTAAATAAAACCTCATATTACACCTTTTAACTAAATAAGATTTAAATGAAAGGATCTTTGTATCTGGAATAGCAACAGTCACACAGTGACTACTTTCCTAATTAGGGAAAACAAGAATAACAGAATGCTTTAAATGTGAATAAGGCAACACCAGATCAACATGATGATTTCTCCAAAAAATTGGAATCACATCTGGTAGGATAATTGACTAACTGTTAGATTCAGAAAATCACATCAAGCTTTAAAGGCATCAGACACAGGCATAAGCCAGTCTCAGTTAAGATTGTTGTGGTAGGCAATCTCGTATTGCAACTGTGAGAGTAGGTTCACCAGTGCAGGCAAAGTCTCACTTGTTGCAGAAAGTGGCCTATAGCATCCAACTACCATGATGTGATGATCTTTGGAAACATCAAGATTCAGGGCCAATAATTCAAATTGTCAAGACAGTACCATAATCATGTTAACCTCTTGAACCCGAACCAGTACCGGGGATGATCAATAAATATCATAAATACAGCATGTTTCCAAATAGCAACGTAGTCAAGCAGCATATACACTAAAAGTGAAGAGACTTGGTGAAAAACTCATAATGACCAATTTTACGACAACCAAACACAATTCAAGCACCAAGCAAGTATATAAGCATGTAGCAATGCATAAATTATATCAGTGCTTGATTACTAGTATTTCTACTGAATTTGTGCGATGCATACAAGCGATATATCAAATAAAAGAGGAAAGTCCACAGAATCCGACAATATAAGCCATGTCATTTGAAACCAGTACTACACTCAAAAAACAGCAAGCATTCATATTACATTCTACAGCTATGAGCTAATTTTTTTTTCTTACCTTTGAAATCTTTTAATAAAAACCTGCGTTCGCGAGCAGATCTGTTCTGGCTATTGTTGCCCATTGTGTCCGTGTTATATTGAAACTAGATCTTCCAGTTTCCATGCATGTTGTTTTCCATGGCATAGCTTCCAATGAGCTCAGGCCCTGAGCATTCCTCTTGCATGCAATGCATTTTCATCTCTTTGATCTGCTTGTGATGCTGTCAGTTTAATATTGCGGGTAGCCAATTAATTCTATGGGCTCTGACATTTCCAATGAGCCCTTAAGCACCATAATCACATACACCTAGCCTGAGATAGATGCACCAGGAACACAAGGCTCGAATTGAGAGTCCATGCACCAATACGCACATGAACTCAAAGAGAGCAACAATATAAATGTTTAACTGGGTTGTTTTCAGTATTTTGAGTGTAATTCTCCACTAAATACTAACATTGTTTACAAAGTTGTTTTCTGACTGGGAATCCTTCCACCATTCTGCTGGAATACTGTGAGCGTAGCAATACAAGCGCTAAACTGGGCTACATTACATGTTTTTTGAGACAGCAGTGACACAGTCCCCACAGCTTGTGTAGTGGCTAGGGTGATAGGCCCTGACGTGGGAGACCCAGGCCCAAACCTTGGTGAAGTGCGAGTATTTTTTGAGCAGTGGAAGCATAGTTCTTGTATAAATAATTGCTGGGGTTTATTTTTATTTATTTCTTACCATTTTATCTCATCTTTGTATTTATAATTTTGTTTATTTACAAGTTGTACTTGTTTTATTGAAAATAAGTCAAACTTCATTTCCTTTGAATGTATTTTCTTTGAATGGGAAAATGTATGCAGGACTGGCCGAAATATTTTAAAAATAATACAACGTTATTTAAAAAAAAAAGAATGGTTATATTTAAATGGAATATATGCCTGTTGGGACATATAAGTGAAATCAAATTAGTTTTACAGTTTGGTACCAGAGAAATCTCAATTGGCACAAAGTGCCCTAAAAGGTGCCCAAACTGCCAATTTGGAGATGCCAGCTTGACATTTCTGAACTTAAACCTCTCTAATTTTGCTCTGATTTACTTGATTAGAATAAATCCCAGCACAGTTAATGGTGAGATTCAGTGCTGTAATGTTTAGAGGATTCAAAATGTGACTAAATAATTTCAAAAGGGATAAAAGTAAAATTTTGTTTGGGGAAAAGGGGACCTTTCATTTATGCTGTGTTCCATCTTTATTAACGCTGACTCAGTGACATACATACTGACTTGTACACCATGACAAAAATCCCTAAGGTGTTATACCAAGATTATTCAAGCAAGTAGTTGCAGGAATATATTCATTTCATTTTGGGCGTGTCTTCGAGTCAGAGACTCAAAGCTTAAAAGGTGAAACTTAAGTTTAAATAGCAACACCGCCACCGTTAGCTGGGCGATCAGCATGAAAAAAAATTATAGCCACTGATATACATGTTTTTATCATGAACAGATTTCAATGCTGGGTTTAGATAAAATAAAAACAATTTGTGCAAAAAAGAGGCATCCTGGCCTTGCAGCATGTACAGTGTTGTGGGAAAAAAAATTTGCCCCCTTCATCTATTTTTTTGTTTTAATTTACGATAATTAAATGTTTTAGATCATCTAACTAATTTTAGCATAAGAATGAATTTAAGATGAGTGAACACAAAATGCAGCCTTCAGATGAAAGCGTCCGGTATGACAGTTGCTTAACGCACCCATAACACCAGTATTCACGTCTTTGCTTTGACTTCGAATGTGGGCTAACCTGTCCTGCGAAAAATTTGTTTCGTGTCCAATGTGAAAGCAGCTTTATGGATAGTACGTGACACCTAGAGAGAGATTGGTTATTCTATGAACATAATACAGGTTTTTCAGAACATAAGTTCCGTGAGCGCGGACAAGTTGCTTATGTGGAGCTAGCGAATCAATCACTTCTACAGGAAAGAACTACCCATTTAATCTCCGCCTTTTTATTAGCCACAACAATTTCTAAAGGGGGATGAAATTATGTCAAGGTAGTGCAGAGAAATAACTTGTAAAACGGTAGAGCTTCAGCGTTTCACATTACTTTCATGGTAGCACCAGAGAGCTTGCCCAGAAATTTGTAAAGTATCCGGCTGATCCCAGTCATGGATAAGTGAAGCGATCACTAACTGTAGTGGCTACGATTGGGCAACGTTATGATGAAACTGCCACATTGATGGTCACCGAAGTAACACAAGCATACCGATCATAATTGCTGCTTATAAGTTAACCAGGAGCATTTTTAACTAGCATAACACGCAAACTAACGTGCAGTAGCTGGTAACCGAGCTGTCATAACCACAGAGACAAACCCTTGCAATACAGGTTTTACAGACAGCAAGTTCAGTTACTGTTCACAGTTGTACCAAGCATCCAAATTACAAACAAGTATTAAAAGTTAACTTCAAATGAAGTTTATGTTCACACACCTTCAGTAGAATTCCCCCTGATATCACACTTACATATTTAGGACAAAAAAAAATAGCAACAGTTACTTGGCTACGTTAGCCACAGTGCTACAGCCACAATCAAATGGCTATCACGTCAGGTTGGCTTATGCAGTAAAAGCAACTTACAGCTTCTGCGTCTGTGAGTCACGGACAGTCGCGACCGATACAGGCTTTATCTTCAGATACTTCACAAAGTCTGCGTTTGAGGCCAGTTGTTAGTGCTAACTATCGCTAGCAGTCCAATGTAACACGTTATCTTCACTTCCATCACTTGCTGTTATATGGCTACTTACGGCTTGTGGCACCAAGTGCTTGATCCATGCAACTGCTTCAGGTTTGAGAAGCAGCTCAAACGCTTAACCAGTGTTGAATAATGCTTAAATGACAAAGCTGTCTTTGGTGAAATGTTGAGCACAAACAGATAACTTTCCCTTTGGCCGTGGCTGTTTGCTGCCAGCAAACAAAAAAAGCTACCCACTGATTTCTGGTGGCATGGTCTTTTGGAAGAGAAATATTTGTTTTTCTTTGCGTCCAAAAGTAAATGGACAAGTAGCTTTGGGAGAGATACTGACAAAATTGCACCTCAAATGATCTGCGGTCCTTCTTTTTATTTCCAAAAGTGTAGACGCTACTAAGGCATTGTATGATTTGCTGTTGTTAATGCCTCCTAGAATAGTTTCCAGTGCGGGCAGGTCCAGCGCAGTGGTCTGTACTAATTGGACGGCACAACCAGACGTCAGGTTTTGCCCAGATCTCGTGAAGATCTCAGGAGGAGCTGTTCAGAGAGGAAATCACGTTCTTGGATTACGGCAAAATCTCTGTATCTTACGTTTAGAAACTTCAGAGGTTGAGCATGTACAACCAACATTATAACATTACTAATATGTATTAAAAGAAGGATCAGCATGTTAGGTCCGCTTTAAATAGTTGATTTAGTAACTGAGGGGGAAATTAATTTTTCATATTGGGCCTGGTAGGTTTGAATAGTGTTTTCCTCCAAAAAAAAAAATGAATTCAACAAATTGTTTTTCACAGCAAACTAATATGAATGGACCCCTTCTGAGTGATACCATACACCCATACACTGAAAGGTTACAACCGTAAAGTTTACAACATGCACATATATATATATATATAGAGAGAGAGAGAGAGAGAGAGTGTGAGTGAGTGTGTGTGTGTGTGTGTGTGAGAGAGAGATGGAGAACAGAGGGAATTATAATGTGGTCAGGACCAGGACCATGACTCACCATACAGAGCCGGAAGGCCTATTATTAACCATCAAGTGCAATACGTCCAATCATCACTCCTGCTTCCATCTTCCACTTGACAAACTCTTTAATTAAAGGTCCTCTGTCATGCCATCAGGTTCACAACTCATTTGCCATTAAAAGTGATTTCAAAATCTGTTGCTTCTGACATCACAACAAGGAGGGGTCACCCAGAATAATTAAGGAACAGGTTGGCAAAAGTTGATCAGTCCTTCTTATCTGGTGGTTACTTCATTAAATGATATCACAAATAAACAGATTTTGAGATAACTTGTAATGACTCATTGTCTGTGCAATCTGTGACAAGAGAGTGTGTTTCTGTGTGTTTCCTTTAGACTAACACAAATCATATGCATGTTTCTATTATTTTGAAAAAAATAAAGTTCAATTTCGGATTGGGGCAGGAAGGCGTACTAGACAAATGTCTTAGAGTGAGGTTGAGGGATTGAAATTGCTCCCCAACACTTATTGGAGTCTGATAGATACCCAACACATCTTGCACTTGAAGAAGCATTCAGCAAACACTGAGCTACTGGTAGAATGTCTGAATGTATTCCAATGAGTTTAGGAGAGTTGGTAATGACTTAAGGTGTGATGTGCCATCTATGGTGCTTGTTGCTTCTAATGGGACTATAGACTGGCACAGTTACTCCAGTGGGCTAATGATCACAGAAATGTAATGAGGAATCCCACTTTCTCTTGCAGATACTGTTATCTTCATAACATTTCCTTTTTTTATATGTAAAATCACAATAGCAGACAATTGATGGATACAAGCATGGTGTTGCTGAATGATTATGACTTTCTCATAGGAAATAATGGTTTAAAGTGAAGGAAGGAAGGGGGGATTTATGAAAAACGATTAAGAATGTTTTCCTCCAGCCAAAACTGAATATTCACAGATTTTCCAGGTCCCTTTCATGCACCTAAATTACCAGCCAATACTTCCCAGTCGTGACATATAACATTTATCAACTTTCAAATGTACGCCCAAAAGGTAAATTTAGCCAAGTAAAATAGCTGAACTAGGCCAACGCAATGCGTTAGCCGCTCTATGGGACTCTCGTGAGTGAGATGCGTTGCGCTGGAGCGAATGGACCTTGAAAGCTAACCCTTGTACGTGTTACTGACACCTGAAATGGCTCAAGTTCAGCTTTCAGGTCTGCTGTTCTCTGGCAAAATTATTTAATCAATCCCACGCAACTTGGCACATGTTCCAGTGCTCTGATCTGCAGCACTCAGATAAACTGAAAATAAGAAATCGGAATGTGCGTGTATGCACACGCGCGCGCACTCACGTTTTTCGAAGGTGAAGAACCATTTTTTGTCAAATGAGCTGAAATCTGTCGGACTCACAAATAATGATAGATTATATTTTAATTTCAAACCCAATTTGACGACAGAACTTGTTTAAACCAGAATTCTTCACTGAATGTTGCACCATTTTTAAAATTAATTAATTAGTTTATTAATTTTTGCCGCATGTCAATGAAAGATTCAAATGCTCAATATCCCATTAATGAAGAACCGGTTTTAACTATTTTGGTTCGAAATGAATGCAACACGTAATAAAAAGCACTTCAACGTGTCACAACGAAGGCTCATCCCGGGACACGTTTTAAATGTGTATACAGGGTGATTGCATTTCAAACTAATAAAGCCCCACACATTTAAAGATATCAAATAATAAAACGCAAGATTTTCAGACACTGATGAATTTTCTCTGGGAAAGAGGGAGAGTTGGGACCGCATCACTTCCTCCCCGGACTAAAAGACAAACGAACTTCATATTGGCAGGCAAATATAAAACTAAACAACATACGAATGACGTAAAAAGGAGTAGTTCCAAGATATTGTATCAGAAAGGATGCTTGCGGTTAATTTGTATAGTTCTAGAAAGTAGGCTATGGTCAAGCTACAAAAAGAAAAAAAAAAAGAAATGATACAGTAGAAGTTTGACGTTATTTCTCTGCCTAATGATCCAGATAAGAATTCTGAAATAAATATCTTCATCCATTTTATAGTTAAATTCATTCCACACCCACCACGTAGCGTAATGCCGAAAACCACAGACCTTACCTCATCCGTACTTGGTCCTTATGTTGTCCCGGCTTTTTTGTAATATTCTTTTTCTTCAAAAATAAGTTTTAATTTCTTTTCAGTTTCGCTACAAAAGTATGACTGTAAGGCTGTCTAGCAGAAAAGAAAACGTCCTTTAAATGTAATCGTTTCGCCCTGTCCTTGCCATTATACTGTTTGTTGCATGTCGAGTAATATTACCGATGCTGAATATTCTTGCATTACATCCGCATTAAACAGCTGAAGATATTCAGAGTATCCTCGCGTTGGATCTGATTGCGTATCAGACGCTTGTCCGGTGTTCTTTTTTCTTTCTTCCCTCTCCTTTCAACGTGAACTGGCAGAAAAACAGGTACAAGCGCCAAGGAAAAAGGACCCCTCTATCCTTCTAGATGAAGCTGCTCCGCACAGCTTCGGGAGAATAGAGATCATCTAGTAATTTAGCAGCCCATGGAAATAAGCGATATTGTCTTCAAAGTGACAATCCAGCAAACAGCATCGATGCAAGCGATTGTTCCTTCAGCCGCATCTATACCAAAATCAAACGGTTTTCGTATTCGCCTTTAAATGCACCGGGTGAAAGCTGGGAAATTGAGACAATGAGACACAACCGGCCGTGCTGTAAGGGCAATCTCAATGCGCAGTTCCCTGCTCTGCTCTAATGCGCTGCCAACCTGTGTGCACGTCTCTCGAAATCCCAAACTTGGTTCTGTGCAATCGAAGAATTTAAAGTAGCCAATAATGGTCATGCGCGTTATCTTAAAATTTAATTCGAACTCCGTGCTTGTTCGTTTTCTCCATTATAAATATTAAGACTATTGTCATGTATGTAAACAGTAGATTCTGTGAATGAACCCAAATCAAATAATTGAGTGACAGCACTTGCTCTGCTCATTTATTGCATCAACCCAAATAGTTGTAACATCATCAGAATGTTCGTAATAAGTAATACGTGCGTAGCATAAGTTAAACGGACGGATAATACATAAATAAATCGGAAAAGTAGGATTTAAACGAAGTGAGATTATTTGCGACTGAAAATACCTCATTTGTTTAGGATATATTTTTAAATTTTCCAGGTTTTCCTCATCTCAAAGACAGCAGAAACAATAGTTTTTGTGACATCTCGTGCCCCCGTGTCTATGTCTTACAGTGCTCTCCATCTCCTCGGGGTAATGGGTTTCCATTTATTAATTGCCTGGATTCCTCGTTTGCGCTTTGTGAATTCATTGCCTGTTTCTTGTCTCCCTCGTTATCTCTGTTTATTTAGGTTTTACTCTTTCTGTCTTTATAGGCAGATTGTCTAATATTGCTTTGTGCTCATTCTTCTTTCTTGCATCTGTAATTCTCAATCCGTAGTTCCTAGTTCTTGTCCCAGCCTCCGGTTTGTTTGTGTCCCTGGTCTTCATCTTTCCCTTGTCCCTGCCTTTTCTGTTCCTTGGATCGCTATGTACTGAACTTCTGCTTTTGGCCCTTGACTTCACCCTTCACCGTTCTCCCCCTATATTCTGATCTCCATTGCCCGACCTCTGCCTCCGCGACCACACTCTGCTCACCCTGCAAAACTGCCTGCCGGTTCTGACCCTGGACTGCTCACTCTGCACAAAAGGTCCAGTTTTTGCATACTTGGGTCCTGCAGTAGGCTCCTTCAATTAATCTGTGACAAGACAATCTGTACAGATTACTGAATCACCAGACCCAGCAGGAAAATAACTGAATCTAACGATATCCGTTAAAAGCCTGATGCAGTCATGCAACTTGAGTATCAACAACCAGGTCAAGTGGTCATCAGGGGGGCACTTGGAAGTGAAAGACAACATTTGTACAAAACCAATCTGTATAAACAAAATTACCCATATGAATTTCAGATATTATGACTTGGATTTTTTGGCAATTTAATTTGTTCCTTTGTGAAGTTGTAAAGCAATTCAAATAACAAGAATGAGGAAAAAAATAACCCCATTTCCCAAAAAGTTTGGACACTGCATCAAATGTAAATAAAGACCAAATACAATGTTTTGTAAATCACTACAACCGCATATTTAATTGAAAAAATAGTAGATAGACAAAATATCAAATCATTAGCCTCATAATTGCCTACGTCATACTTTTGCCAGATTGAGATATTGGCTGCCTGTTCTTTTGCTTTGACTAAAAAATGCGTAAAAACAAGATGCAGAAAAGCTGCTGCCTTCTCCAGGCCCAAGCGCTCATTTACGATTGTACTAAAGCAAAGTAGAAAATAGTCTCGTAGTCTGACAAATCAGTAATAAAGTTCTTTTAAGATATCATGGACAACGCATCCGAACTTAAGAGGAGAGGGACCGTCCGGCTTGTTATCAGCACACAGTTCACAAGCCAGAATTCATGATAGTATGGGGTGCATTAGGCGTGGGTTAACTCAGTGGTTCTCAAATTCGGTCCTGGCGCCCCCCTGTGTATGCTGGTTTTTGTTCCAGCCACAACTGCAATTCTTGGATTTTAAAAAGCTGTTACTTTGTCTTAATTAGCAGCATTCCATGTTTTGAGCAGTTATTTACCATCTTAAGTCACATTTGGATGGACATATCCATTCTGCTATGAAGAATAAAAACCCTTGAACATATTGTGCTTAATTTTCGATATTGCTAGGATTTTCAGGTGAAAACATTTTTGAACAGATCACATTAGACTCAAAAAAAATCAGTAAGCTCCAAATTAGGTTTCTGAATACAGGTGTTTTGAGTTTTTCCCAAATAACCCGCCAGAACCAAATAAAATCAACAGAAAACACAACAGGTGTGACTCCATTGTTTGCCACCATGTGTCAAGAGTTTCACCCATGAGGAACCTTTTGATTATTCATTTTGATTAAATGTTTGGTTAAATTGTTTCCCTCTGCCAATATTTACAATATATGACAATGTGGATATTTGAATAAATGCACCTAATTAAAACAAATCAACAGCTTGTTAAAATCCTAGAATTGCAGCTGTGGCTGGAACAAAAATCAGCATACATGGGGGGGGGGGCCGGACTGAATTTGAGAACCACTGGGTTAACTCATGTATCTATGAAGACAACATTAATGCTGAATGATACAAAATTTCTGTTACCATTAATAGTTAAGCGAGTAAAAGATGACCTGATTTCCAAAAGGCATAAAGTTAAAGATGACACAATTACTTAATATTTTAAGCAAGATCTCTTACCATTTCAAAATACCAAAAAAAAAAACCAGACAAGGGTCCATAGCAAAAGTTTGGGCACCCTACTTGGTCAATGCTTAGTAGCACTTCTTTTGGCAAGTATCACGGCTTGTAAACACTTTTTGGTACCAGCAAAGAGTTTATGAATTTGGATTTGGGGAAATTTGCCCATTATTCCTTGATAAAGGCCTCTAGTTGTGCAATATTCTTTTGCTGCCTTGCATGCACTGCTCTTTTGAGGTCCATCCACAGATTTTCAATGATGTTGAGGTAGGGGACTGTGAGAGCCATGGTAAAACCTTCAGCTTGTGCCTCTTGAGGTACTCAGTTGAGGATTTTGGGGTGTGTTTCTGGAGGCCCTTTTCATGTTCAGCTTCTTTTTTTTTTTTTTTACAGATATGATGTCTGCTTCCCAAATTTGCTGGAATTTCATTGAATTCATTCTTCCTTATACCAGTGACATGCTCCCTGTGCCACTGGGTGCAACACAAGCCCAAGGCATGATCGATCCAACCACATGCTTCTGGGTTGGAGAGGTGTTTTTTCATGAAATTTCCTCCAAACATACCTTTGCTCATTGCTGTCAAAGTGTTCTATTTTAACTTCATCAGTCCACAGGACTCATTTACCAAAGGCATCAGGCTTGTTCAGACATTCCTTAGCAACCTTCTGATGTTGAATTTTGTGGTTAGGATGCAGGAAATATTTATTTTTCATGACTCTTCCATATAGGTCATATTTGTGCAGGTGTCACTGAACAGAACAGCAGTGCACCATGACTCCATGGTGTGCCATATCTTGCTGGAGGTCTTTTGATGTCAAATGGGGGTTTTGATTTACCTATCTAGCAATCCGATGAGCAGTTTTCTCATAAAGTTTTCTTGATCTTCCAGACCTCAACTCGACCTCCAACGTTTCCACTGACTGCCATTTGTTAATTATAAGATGGACTGAAGAAATTGCTTCCTAAAATTGCTTATAGCATACTTGTGCTTTGTGGACATTGATTGTTTTAATTTGCAGAGAGCTAGGCAACTGTTCTGAGGACCCCATGGCTTCTGATTGTTGGGAAAACGTTCAAGGAATCTAGGAATTTACAAAGCTTTGAAATTTGCATCACCTGGCTTTTCCTAACAATTACTGTGAATGAGCCTTAGGTCTGACAAGCTGATTAAGGTCTGCCATGGTCAAAGTTACCCGAGAGCTCAAGTCTTTTGGGGTGCCCAAACTTTTGCAGGGTGCACCTTTTCTTTTTCATTCTAGTATTGTATACAACAAATGTAATACACTAATATTGCTTAAAATGTAAAAAAAAAAAAAGTGCTTTATCTTGAACTTACCTCCAGACAACATTAAGTTAATCTTCTATAAGCATAATTAACAGTAATAGAAATTTTGACCAGGGATGCCCAAACTTTCACATGCATCTGTATATACAGGTTTTGGAGCAAAATATATTGCCATCCAGAATGTTTTTCAGTGACGGCCTTGCTTATTTCAGCAACACAATCCCAAATACCACATCTTGCATGCACAACAACAACATGGCTCCGTAGTAAAAGATTCTGGGTGTTAAACTGGCCTGCCTACAGTCTAGACTAGCCACCTATTTTAAAAAAATTTCCATATTGTCGGGTCTTGCTTTGTGGTCATATTACTTTGTTACATCCTCAATTCTCATGAGGCAGTTCCTCGTACTTGTCCAAACCTCTTGTTTGTGTCACCCAGTCTCTGTCTTTTCCTTGTCCAGCCCTTGTTCTATCATCATCATCTCTGTTCCCTGGATATCCGCGGACTGAACTCCTGGTCTTTCATCCAGCTCTGGCCCCGGACTTCACCCTGTGGCCTCCCCTGAACTCTGATTCCTGACCAAGTCTCTATATGCTCCCTAATCATACTCTACTCAACCTGCATTACCCTGTCTGCCAGTTCTGACCCTGTGCTGTTTATTCTGCAAATAAAGCTCCGGGTTTTGGTATCCCACCTGGGATGGGTTCCCTCCACCCATTGTGATAGGTTTCATGTTCATAATGTTTGTCCGGCTATTTCACCCTGTTTGAAATATAACATATGCACGATGAACACAGCACATTTTAATAGGCCAATATGGAAAGTCCGGACTTGCAGGACTGAATAATTTAATTTGAAAGAAGCATTTAGCCACAAGTCTCAAGTAAGCATTAACTGCTAATGACTATATCCCACAAACTGGCGTTTTGCACACTCAGGTATCCCATCAGCGGAAATATGCTTATTGCACTACTGACCCATCAAATTATTTTGGAGCACAACCAGAGATCTTCCTTACAGTCCATTGTGCATAATTATCATTCTACTGCTAAATGTTTTGGGCGTCCACTGGACTCCCTTGTCTGTGCAGCAAGGAGGTGTTGAATTACTTTGACTCATGCAAATTCCCTCTCATTTCAGAACTTTTTCCATCACAAAACTATTGCCTAATCTGACACAATAAATGTCCTACCTTCTCCGCCAGGACTGCCCAATTATGGCCTTCGAATCCAAATCCAGCCCTGGTTTTCTCTCTTTCCAGGCAGCTCGTCAAACAATTATTGCCACTGATTGGCCAGATTGTGACACACACCTGACTCCCAGGAGCTGACAGAGAGTGGAAAGCCAGTCATTCTCAGCCCTTGATGACTGTGGTTTGGGGGAACCCTACTCAAGGCACTTATGCTGTTATCTTGAAAACCTAACTTGTTATTTGGCATAACGACCATTCAAAGAGAAGCGAGAATGTCAGCTGTAGAAGCTGCTTGATTAGCCCATCGAGCATTTTGCCCACAGCATTAGCAAATGCATTTTTTAAGCTTTCTGTGCCACTGCTCCCAAATATCTCGTATGGTAAAATAGTGTCACTCTGGAATAAAAAGCCTTGGACATCCCCAACTGCTTTTCCACTTATTTCATGGACACCAACTACAGGGCGTTTGTTTCATGTGCCATGTGGGTCTCATGTGCAATGATGAATGCAGTCTGCATTTGACCACAACCATCAGGTTTCATTGCAGCGATTCATTTTTCTGCCACTGGGGGCACTCACACTCTCAATGGCTCACATTTTGAACTGACTCCATTTTTGTGTTGCCTGCGAAGCATAGCGGCACATAGGGATCAGTTTGTCCGGCGTCTGTCTGTCCGTCCGTCTGTCTGTCTGTCCGGTAGTCATACTTTCAGTCGGTAGT
This sequence comes from Gymnothorax reevesii, assembly GCA_029721435.1. Taxonomy (NCBI): domain Eukaryota; kingdom Metazoa; phylum Chordata; class Actinopteri; order Anguilliformes; family Muraenidae; genus Gymnothorax; species Gymnothorax reevesii. The sequence continues at coordinate 133,072,540 of CM056574.1, read as the reverse complement.
CACACTAAAGCTTCGCAGGCGACACGTGTTCACCTGAACACTCTAGTATATGATAAGCCATTGCAATATGAGCTCAGTGATAAATCCTCATAATTTTCCATGAATGTGATCCATTGCTCCCTGTTTTTTAATTACAGATGAGACACTTCTGAAGCACTTCAAGAGCAACAATTCAGAGCCTAGAGGTGAAACCTGTCAATGAGATAAAATAGTCATGTGAAGAAAACAAGGTGCATACGCATAATTAAAACTCCAAATCAGAAAGAAAGTTGAGACGAATGTAAGTTAAAATTAAAACTGAAAACTGTGATTTGTAAATTATCTTTCACTGCCTGGAAGTTGAAAACAACACAATGGCACATAATTTGATATTTCGCCACACATATTTTACTGATTTTTCAAAAAGAACACATTTCAATTTCAATGTGCAACATATTTTGAAAAAAAAAAGCTGGTACAGCAAAGCATCACTTTGTAATGTTGTCGTTCCTTTTTACAGCACTTATACATTTCAGAACTAAAAGAAAGACACCAGGGCCTTGTTTTTCAATGGCTATCAATGGGAGGATCCGAAGAAGGTTCTCCAAGTGTGACTTTACAGTTCTTCTTTCATTAAATGTGCTTCCCAGACCAGCACTAAGAAGGAGTGCTCTTCGCTTTAATGGTCCTGACAAGTTTTATCAATTTATTTTTGGCTTTAATCATTGATTTAATTAGTCAAAATACACAAAACACTAAGTTAAACAGATTTCATAACGGAGGTATAGTAGGCCACAATAAAGCTGTGACAAACACCCCAGTGAAAATAGGGGAAGCACAAAACCCCTTATTCTTTAAACTGAGAATTAGTTCTCGCCCGTTTCAATACTTTTCCACCGTTAAATAGTTTTCAGATATTAAACTAGTCAATTTGCAAGCAAAGACAGCTTCTTTCTGAATGTAATATTAGAGTAATTTTAAAAAATGCAATTAAGAAACATTGGTTGTATTCCCCTCTCTGCCATTGTTTTCTCACTTTTTTTTCTTTTCAGTACTTGTCTGTTTATCACCCATGTTTTCATTTCCATGTGTCTCTTTATCTTCCTAATTCCACCTGTCTTACCCGCCCTGTTCCATTCCCTCTTTGTTTCTAATCACCTTGTTTGTAACCACACCCCTCTCTTATCTTCCTCCTACCTGTGCTGAGTTCTCCTGATTGCTTCCTAAGTTATTAAAGCTCTGTTTTCTCTTCTTTCTGCAACTTTGTGAAAGTTCTTATCCTATTTCTTGATAGACTTTTCAGAGTTTTAGATACCGTGTTCTGGCTTTCTTTGTTTCACGGATCTCGTATCCGGCCCAGACAGGCTCCCTGCTCTGGTTTCCGGGCCTCCGCCTCTAGACTCCACAGTTCCCAACCCAGAGGGGCCCACAGACACTGTTGTTTTTGGCCATAAGGGGCCTATGGTTCCTTTTCTCAGCCTGTGGGGCCTTCTGCTCCTGTTCTCGGCCCTGTGAGGCCTCCTACTCTTATTTATAGCTTTGTTGTTTCATCTGGTGTGAGTTTTTGTGCTGCCCTTTGTGTATCACTGTTTTCTGTTGGCAACACTGGCTGATTACTGTTTTTTTTGTATTATTTTTCGTTTTTTTTTTCGCATTGCATATAACCAGGCTTGTTTTTGGATCTCAGAATATTTTTGTCAACCCTGATTGTTGCTGTCTATATAGTGAGCATTATCAAAATGAGGCAATGTTACAGTGCTGAACATGTAGCTGTCTGAACTTCATTTAGATGTGTTACAAACATCACATTTTAATAAAGCTGTTATTTTCAACAAGCAATACAGTTCAAGGTAAAATATTACTTACAAAATTTTGTATTTGTACTTGTTCAGTTATATACAGGTTAAAAGTGATTCGCAAGTTACTGCTTTCTGTTATTGTTTACATTTTACACATTGTCTCAATTCCTCCGGACTTGTAGTGCATTTGTTTGTCAAATTTTGGCCAGAAGTGTTGGTACTCTCACACCTCATTGAAAAAATGCTTCATTTTTCCAGAAAACCGCTGAAATGCTTTTGGTTTGCTATATTTAAGAATTAATAAACCACTGAAAGAGAGGCACTCTTGTTTATTCTACAAAGATATGTCATCCCAGATATTCAAGTCTCAGTTACACAAATATTTTAGGCAAGTTTTTTATTTAGACATGTCCCCGTTAGATGAGAGGGTATTTTAGGTTATGAGCCATTGCATTTTTTTTTTTAACCGGAAGCTATATACCTGACAATTGGTGCAACATTGAATTAGGCTTAAATAAGACATTATAATCTTGGCTATAGGACCGATGGTTTGTGTCTGACAGGGATGCGTCTAATGGGGATGAAACCGAAACAATGGCCTGAATAAAATTGAAACCCACAATGAAAATATGATTACAATGGACAAACGAGTTGAAATTTAGTATCTTGGTATATTTTATATATTATACATTATTTTATGTTTTATATTTTTGACATTTTTTCAGTGCTTTGTTTCTAAGATCATTTTGAATTTTTAATTAATCATTTCTCCACAACGTAAAAATGCAACTGTTCCATTGTGTTCTTCAATTGTTAAAACTGCTGAGAAATAACTGAATTGTCGGGATGTGTCCGATTAACTATTACTTTAAATTGAAGCCACAGGTGTCTTGAATCTTGTAATCGATCTTTCAGCCAATTTAAACTGAGAAAAGTATTCACTGTGCTATTCGATATTATTGCTGGCACCAATCTGATTATGGACAAGAGAAAGACAAGAAAAGAGTAGTCTGAGGAGATAAGAATGGAAATTTCTCACCAAACATGATCAAGGTAAAGGTCATAGGGCTATCTCCAAGCAGTTTGATGTTTCTGAGAGGACAGTTGCAAACATTATCAAGATGTTTAAGGTCCATGTTAAAGTGTTCAACCACCCTAGAAATGGATACAGGAGGACAGGTGACCCCAAACTGAATAGAATGAGGGTTCAAACAATGAAAAAAGAGCCAGGAAAAAAATTCCAAACACACAAACTAATCTCTAAAATCAGGGCACAACAGTGTCTGCTCACACCATCTGTTTCTCTTTAAATAAAAGAGGGAAAGACCCAGGTTGACCCTTCTTTCGAAAGAAAAACATTAAGCCAGACTGGTGTTTGCTCAATGCATGTTGACCAGCCTTAATGCTTCTGGGTGAATGTCCTTTGGACAAATAAGACAAAAATAGAGCTTTTTGGTTAGTCTATTACAAAGACTATCACAGCTCTATATTACAGAAGAAAAAAAGAAAACAACACCATGTCTGCTGTGAAACATGGAGGAGGGTCAGTCATGCTTTTGGGCTGCTTTGCTGCTTGCGGCACAGGGTACCTTGAATTTTTGCTGGGAACAATGAAATCAGAAGATCAGTAGTGAAGTTTTCCATAGTTAAGTTATGAAATAAATACTTTTCTTTTTATAAAACACTCAGCATATGCGTGCAATAACACACTACAGATGGAAATCTCAAACTGCAAGCATGTTGTAAAGTCAATGAATCAGAAAAGTTTAGAGTTTTGAAAGTTTAGTTATTATGAGGTTAAGTCACAGAACAGTCCTGGTACAGAGAATATAAGAATAAAAATCAGAATGGGAAAAATGTACTCAGTGTGACTATAAAACTTGAGGGTATCATTTGTTTCCGCTTTTGTTTTTGTTGCAATAATAACCATTGTTCCCACTATACCAGTAGCACTGCAGTAGACTTTTGTTTCAATGGCTTAAGTGGGGGCTCAATCCTCAAAATGTCTGGCACCCTCTATCTGGTTCAATAATAAAACCCAAGCTGAGAGTTTCTGGAAACTGAAGCCATAACAGGTCCATTCCATGTCTCTTGATGTCCAAAGAGACCAATGTGTTGACTAATTTAATGTGCAGGCAGTGGAAAGTCTATCTGACCTTTGTCGCTTTAAGTGGCTTATTGCGTGCTCTGTCTTTGGAATAAATCTTACTGCCATCTCATCATAGTGGCAATGGCTCTGTGCAGTGTCACCTCACACAGGTATTGAAAGCATGAGCTGAATCTCAGAGTGATGTGTGTTCTGTGAGGACTCCTTACGTTCCATTGGCCAATCTACTGAAGCCACAGGCACACTGACTAATGGTGAGCCACCCAGCGCTCTGTCTCAGCATGTTCAGAAACACAAACTTAAGAGAACAATTGTGAAGAGTCTGAGAGATTTTTTTTTTTTTAAATCCTATATCAGTTGGCCTGGCATCAACACATTCATGCTCACTCTGACTGATACTGATGAAAACACCGTCAGGATTAAAACAGTGAGCTTTTGACTGTTAGCCTTTAATATCAAAGCTCCCCAAATTACAGTCCTCAAGGGCCAAGAACTTCTGGTTTTCCACCCAACTATTACAAGGAATCAGGTGTGATGACAGTCTGCCAAATCAGCGGCAATGAGAAAAAAACTAGCGCTGAATTTGGATTCTAGAGCCTGGTTTAGGGAGTTCTGAACAGCTTATAATATCACATCCAGTTTGGCTCAAGTTTGGCTCCTGCTTATTTTTTTAAAAAATTTTAAATAGAAATATCAATGAGTACATGCAATGGCAGTGTCAATGAAATATGAGATGACAGTGCCGTGCTCATGAAGAATGTTCTCTAAATGAAAGTGGCAAAGAATATTTAATGGCTTAATTTCATAAGATTTTGAAAAGAAAGCCTTGAGTGTATTCCGAAGCAAAGAAAATAAAATACAGCAATCCCTGACTTTCTTCCGTTGGGTGTATCGGTTGTACATGAAAAATCAATTAAACAATTAACAGCAGTTGACAGAACGACAATTCCGTGATGATATAATGGCGCCAGAATTGAAGAGATGAAGGTGTCACAATCTACTATTTCCAGACGCCGGTGTGAAAATGGTATGATTGGTTGTGTTGCTGCCAAGACCTGGCAACATCATCAACAAAAAAAAAAAAAGAAGACGAGTTTGCCAAGAAAAGCAAGGGTTGAACACCAGTTAACTGGGAACAAATACTTTAGACTAATTAATCAAAATGTAAAATTTTCTCACCCAAATGCAGAACTTATGTGCACCGTAGCTTTTGGAATAAGTTTTAAAAATGTCAGTTTCACCCCTTCAATAAAGCACAGAGGTGCTAATATTATGGTTTGGGGTTTAGTCTGCTCAAAAGGAGCCATGGATTTCATAAACAGAAATATGGATCAAAAGAAGTATCGCAGCTTCCTTATGAGGCAAGCATTGCCATCTGGAAAGAGATTGATTGGTCAAAGATTTTATTTTCAACAAGCTAATGACCCTAACACACGTCTGAGTTGAAGAGTGAATTATCTGAGTTGGAAGAAACATCTGGTGACATGAAAGTTATGACTTGGCCTGCTTAAAGTCCGGACCTTGATCCAATTGAGCAAATCTGTTCATACTCCTAAGAATGAACTTCAGACCACAAGGAAAGGTTTAGTGAGTGAGGAATTTAAAAATAATGCATGTGAAAACTTCACTTGAAAGATGAAATCCTGTGATCAAAGCAAAGGGTTGCCACAGTAGATATTGACTTTCTTTAAAAAAAAACATTATTTTTGTTTTTACTACATATTGTTACCGGTTTACTTATTTTCATCTACGTTGTATATGATCCAATATTGAATTAAATAAATACTTTTATAGTACTTGGTTTCTGATTTATCTTCTTTTTGTTAAGTGTATAATCATCACTGCACACTACTGTAAATGTGCCTTTCTACCGTCTAAAAGAATTACCTGGTCAGTCACATTTTGACCAAAAATGAGTTAAGGTCAAAAACAAACTTACTGGGTCTATTCACATCATAATAAAGTCGTTTCATTGGCAAAATGTCTACCAGTGCATTAGAACCACAGAGGTAAAACATAGCAAGTACACAACTTAGTCAAGTATCCTAAGATAAAACCCTGTAAGATCACTTACTGATGATGAGACCACTGTTTACATCTATGATTAAAGCTTGGAAAAGCCTTGTCTTGGAAATTACATTTATATGTAAAGTTTTTTTTACTGATAGTGCTTTGAACAACTCGATTAGTCTTGGCACTGACTGGATATTTCCAACTAATAAAATGATCATAGTTCTATTTCATCAATGTTTCAATTTGAACATTCATAGATTTCTATGAATTGTTCTTTATTAATTTATTCTTCATTCACTTCCTCCAAAAACAAGATAGACAACATCATTGCTGGTGAAATCGACAGATGTAACTGCTCAGAACTGTGACTTACTAGGTTTTATCATTGCATTCTTACAGAAATTCAGACGGTAAAACATAGTAAGAAGTCACATTAAATCCTGTTATGTAACAAATTTTTGGATCAGTTTCAAAACTATTTTAGAGCAGTTGATTGTGTTTTCCATAACCAAACTGCAGGGGCTGGAAATTGTACCCCAACTGTAATGTAGAGCAGTGTTCCCCAACCCATTCCTGGAGGCCCACCTGTCCTGCATGCTTTAGATTTCTCCCTGCTCCAGCACAGGTGATTCAAATGATCAGCTCGTTAATCACCCCCTTAAGCTGATTGATGACAGCCTGATCATTTGAATCACCAGTGCTGGAGCAGGGAGAGATCAAAAACAAGCAGGACAGGTGGGCCTCCAGGAGAGGGTTGGGGAACACTGATGTAGGGACTGGAAATTGTACCCCATTTTTCTCCAAAGTATCAAAATGTGACTTAGTAGGTATATCCTTTGGATGCTAAACTGTAGGACCATTAAAACATTCAATCAACATTAAGTTCAAAGTCGACTGAGAGAAAAACAACAGAACAGAAGGAGCAAACCTCTCTCAGTTTCAGATGGAGGACTCTGCTCTTTTCAGGTCAGAATTTTTCAGCCAGCCACAGACCTGCTAAAGGGCCAGATGAATTCAATGCAGATATCAGGACTGAGAAAGGCTGTACTCACTTGTACACCGACAGGTCAAATTAAATGCTAATAAAAGCACCATTTTTGATGTTGCAGTATGTAACTTTTAAAGTTAACAGCTACATTTAAATTGCTGATAATTTTCTGGGGCACAGCCCATAGGGCCTTTTAGGAGGATAATTAATTGAACATAAGACACAGGTTTAATCTACCCAAATAAAGACTCAGCCTTTTTTTTTACTGGCACAGAGTTGAGTTTTAGTGTCTCAAATATAGACTTACAGGAGTTCAGCAGTTTCAAGAATCAACTCACGATCACAAAGCTCACAAACGCCAGGAGGTCATGAATTAGCATACTGGATGCAGATAAGTCGTCTGCCCGTAATCACTATTTACTTATGCAGTCAATATGTTTTATTTTGAAGCAAACTCCTTGCCAGCTCAAACACAGCTGTTACAAAGACAGATATTGCACAGCAGCCAAGAGATATGCAAATATGTTTGTATCATGGTTGGCATTTTAAATTAATTAACAATGCCGCAAATTTAGGCAAGGTAGAAGGTTATAAATCGATCATCCAGGTATCGACTGAATAAAGCTATATTCGTCAACAGATGCTTTACTTCCCTCTCAAACCTGTTTTGTATTACTCTTGAAGTGCAAGTGATAGGAGTTGCATTTTTTTGTGGACCATAAATCAAACAAGCTTCTGCAATACAAGGTTAAAAATAGAAAGAGACAATGTCTTTTTGTCAGAAGAGAGACATGGAGCAGACAACATAATAATTTACAGAATCTATTCTCTGACAGGTCATTGAGAATTTTAAGTCTTCTACAGCACTAGCATCTTAAATGGAATGTCAGGCTGGTTTTCAGTTTGTTTAAGCATTGAAAAATAATATATCGATTAGTAATCAAATAAATATTAATAATTAACATCTTAAGGTAATCGATGATTACCTTAAGATGTGAATAATTTTTATATAAGTAGGTTTTATATATTAGCTATATTTTTAGGTAGCAATGGCTTCTGTGCTAAAAAGAGAAGAATAAATACACCCTTTCATCAGTATACTTTTCCTCATAAAAAGTTTTTGAATGATGTTAATCACCCATTGGCAGGCAAACACAGCTTCCCTCTTCATGCAGTATTAGGGAGATTTAACAATACGTCTGATTTTGAAAAATGTTGTTTTCTCAAAGTATGCTTACCAAAAAATGCTAAGCTCTATTAACATCTGTGTTTGTTTTTGACACATTCTAAAATGCTGGTTAATTAACCTCCTTCTTGACTGTGTTTGAACTAAAGCAAATAAAAATCAAGAGTGCTTACAAGTATCTGAAATTTTGCATATCTTCAACTGAAATTTGGGTAATTACAAAGCAGATAAAGTTTCACTTTAACTGTTGTTAACCTGATGCCTGGATGTATTGAGCATTTTCTAATTTAGACAAAAGTCTATAATTTTCAGTGATTAATATACAACTATCGAAACTAGTAATCAGTTTAAGGGTATGGTTTCTGCCCCCACTATTACGACCTAGTAGCCCTTCATGGCCCTATACTTGTGAGTCAGAAAACCTGGGGACACTGACTGAATCATTCCCATGTCCAGCAACTGACCCAATTCTGCCTGAATCACCTTTTTGCACTGATAAATATGATGATTGATAAGTGAGCATGGTAGTCACTGAATGAGTCATCAGTAAAAGGCCCCACAAAAGTTATTTGGGGAACAACTCAAACATAACACTCCTCACAGGGAGGAAGCAACACAAAATACTGACACTGTCAGGAGTTCCTGTGGCGAAGCCTCAATATTTTTAGCTTGAGGTTGTCAGTTTGTTATATTCACCTCTCGTGCACATTCACGCGGTGAATATCCCTGTTTACAGTGACCTAGGGAGCTCGCCTCCACCAATCAGGAGAGAGCAAATTCTCACATCATATAATAAAAGGGCTTATACAACCATCAGTACCAGAATAGTAACATTAGTTTTGCCTTCAATAAATAAATATTTTTCAAAGAATCTGCCTCATGGTCGAGGAGTATTTACTCATTAACCTTTAACATTAAGGAAAGAGTATTAAAGCATTATATTTTAAATGTTAAATCTATTTAATGTCAACTAATGGCAACTACCTGTGGCAGGAATCTTTTAAACCAACTGTGCTTCGCGTAATTGTCTTCCCTGAGCTCCCTTCTTTCCTGAATTTGACAAAATAAAACATAGGGGGTACTTGCTTTGTCTGTGCCAGAGCCACAGTTGAATTCAAATTAACCCTGACGCTCTGACTTTTTCAGTTACATTTCTCCCATAGGTGAATTAAACATGAAAAAAAAAATTTTTTTTTTCCTTGCAAGACAATCTCAGATACATATTCTGTATCTGCTCATTGTTGCACATCACTGAAGCAACATCTCAATTACTGTATATTGCGAGAAAAATTCAAACCCTGGATGCCATGTTTTTATGGCCACAGCATCACATTAAATGGAAATTACTGGATCTTGTACATGTTTTTATGCATCATTCTCTATTCCTGCTTTTTTACTTGATTAGGGTTGTAGTGGGGAGCTGGAGCCCATCCCAGCTGACTATGGGCCAAAAGCAGTGACCCTCCTTCGACGGTTCACCACTCCATCTTAGGGCACACTCACCACTCACTCACACACTCATACTATGGGCAATTCGGTGTGTCCAATCAGCCTTATGTGCATGCCTTGGACTGTGGGAAGAAACCAGAGCACCCAGAGGAAACCCACTCAAACAATGGGAGAACATACAGACTCCACACAGAAAGGCACCAGGCCGGATTCAAACCCACAACCTTATTGTGAGGCGGCACTGCTACCCACTGCACCACCATGCCACCCCCTGTAATTGTTACGACCGCGGCTCAGTTAGTCATAGCAAAACGGAAACACCAAATAGGTTTGGCCAAAAGTGACAGCAATGTTTTATTCACCCAAAAAAATAAAATTAACACAGGAAAAAAGATGGGCGATGAGTGAGATGTAAAAGTCAGCGTTGCCAGTAGCGTCAGATGTGAATGAGAGGAAAGTATTGTGTGGTGCGTGTTGTGGAAATTTTAAATTGTATTCCTGAACGAAATCAGACCGAGATAGATGAGTAAATAGGATCCAGTTTACTATTTCCAAATAGGGTCTTCGTTACATGCAAGAACAAATACAAAGGAATCTCTCCAGTGTGTTTTATTGCAAAGAACAAACATAACGAAACCACAAAAAAAAAAGAATGTGCGTGGGGGAACGATGAAGCATCACAAGTTGCCAAGGGCTGACCCATCATTTAACTCCTGGAACCGCCGAACACAGATGTACCGAATTTCTGTTCAATTTCACAAGCTCCACCCCAACAGGTACCTAAGGCGAAAACACATAGAGATGACACAGGAAGAAAGCTGGGGTTGCAGCAAATTCAATAGGACATATTTAGGATCCTGGGATACCTTGGGATCTACACTAGAATTAAAAATAGGACTGAAGTTCCACAGGTTTGAATACAGCAGCTAAATTCGGCAGACCCATATCTGGGTCCAGAGGTCTTATGGGGTTAATTATGGCTTCTCTACAGCTGAGCTCTCCATACGCAGACCTGTGTTACTTCCATGTAAATTATCAGGTGAAATAAATGTAACTGAGCTGGGTGAGTTTGCTGTTTGCGTGAAAATTGCCATTTCTGCAAGTGCGGAAAAAAGTATTTACTGAAAACAAGATAGCTTTAAACTTACACTGCAGGAAATGGGAATGCCATGGCCTGCCTCATGAGGAGTTTGGCTAATTTAATTTCTAAACACTGATGTATTTTGCTGAGAAGGAGAAAGGGGTCGACTATTCAGTGAAAAGGATATTCCTCTTTACAGCACACATGATTCAGACCTGCATGATGTCTTTAAAGCATGGCAACAGAGCCAAACAGAGCCAAGATACTCAGTGGCAACTCAGAAATATGCAACAAACCATACAAATACAGTAAGACTATTTTACATAACACATACTGTAGTATGTATAAGGGATTTTGCTGATGTTGTTCCTTCGTGTTTTTGATTCAGTTTACATTCTTTAAGAAAATTACTCTGAGGAGCTCGATGTTTACCGAAGCAATGCATCTAAAGTAATTGTTCAGGTTGTTAAGTACTGCCACCCAAATGCTTAGTGAATTTATATTTCAATAATGCTTTGTTGGTACAGCTGAGTCAGCTGTTCTTTAGAACAAGATTAATGAACACCATGACAAAAGGATTAGCCTATATACATCAAATTCCATTTGGGCAATTCCAGCATTACTCCAGCATTATATTTAAAGCACGGGACACTTGAATAAAGGTGTCTCCCCATTTTGTGAATAGACTAAACATTCTTATTTTTTCACGACGATAACCATAGGCCACTCTCAAGGTCTACATATGACTACATTAGAAAAATTCTGCTTAGTGGTTCTTCCAGAGAACATGTCAGCATTACTCACATTACGAAAAAAATCTTTTTGCACTCATATCCATCCAGGTAAATGCAGCCAATTCAGTTTTCTTTAACCAAAAATAACTACAGTCAAACCAAGATTTATTGAAACCCTAAGGTAAACAAACAAAAATGAAGGCAAAAAATAAATAGCACACATAATAGTGAAAATTATTAACCAGACCTTTATGCAAAATTACTGGCTTTTGCACGATTAATCTTCCAAAAACTTTTTTGTGTACATTTTAACCATTTTTTGCACACCCCTCTAATAAAGATTATGGGTGGGTTTGGTTACTTTTACTTAACCCTTTGCTGCATAGTGGTTACTAAAGTATTTTTTCTAAAAATTATTCTGATAAAAAGTATTGGCAACCTAAAGAAAAGGAGCCCAAGATAAATAGAGAATATCATATGGGCATTTTCATATCACACACTGGGACTCCAGTATCAGCCCAAGAGCTTTAGCTTGATACTGGTCGAGGGTTGATACACGGTGTGATATGAAAATATGCATATGATGTTCTATTTATCATATACTGATTTTGACCATAATTAACAATGCATTTTCTCCAAAGCATTTATTTCGGGCTATTATTGTCATCATTACAGGCCAGTAGTGCTTGTATTTGCCTCCATAGTCTTTCTGAATTTGACAAAATGGGGAGCTTAATGGACAAGGATATAGTTAAAATTATTGCTCAATTTATTCAAAAGGAATTTATAAAGAGAAGGGAAATGTTGTATAATTAGGCTCCTTCGCTAAAGATTCCTTCTTATTTCATGTGACTGGCTTTGATTCGACTGTTTGTTTAAAGTGACTAGTAAGCCCAAGTGGGCTGGGAGTGACTGGCATTCCATGCTTTTTGGGAAGCTTTTTTTTTTATAAAAGATGTCTTGTGCTCCATACACACGCGTCACTATAATGAAGAATATCTATCTATCTTTGCTTTTAGTCAGCATTGTTTTTAAGTCAATGAAATGGCTAATTAGCTAGCTAGCATGTAACGTAAATTTCTCCATAAAGGTAATACATTTCTGTTTCTATGATAGCTTACGCATGAAACGTTTTACTACAGCTCTTCGTATGAATATTGCTGCAAAACGCAGCATTATGCATGCTGTTTACAAATAATTATGTATCAAGTTCGTTATGAAAACATAGTCCAGTTCAGAAATTTTAGCTGCTGAGGAATTCTTGAGTCTCTCTGCCATGACCGCGTCTAATCAGCGTCTGAAGCAATGCGTTGCCAACGATGCTCGTGACTGTTGCTATGGCAATGGTTGCTGCCACTGATACAGGATTTTGCCCGGGGGCAGATACGGGTGATACGGGATTTTTGCCCAGCGGGATGATACAGCCTTGTGCCTCGCGCTCGTATCACATGGGCAGATTCCCCGTATTTATAAGGAAGTGTATGATAAAATTGCATCTTATACACACAAACCTTATTTAATCCCGTTATCACTCATATCAATTCAGAGAGCTTTCACCTGAAAAGAAGCAAATAATTATTGACAAACTCAAATCAGATGAAGGCTATAGGCTAAGCACAAACAGCTGTACCACTGAGCAGAGTCAGAGAGATAATCAAGAAGTTTCAGAATCCTGGAATATTATAAAATTTTCCAGGAATCAAAAAGCACTGGTTGACATTACATAATTGATGTCAGTAGATATGAGCATGATTTCAGCATGCGACCTCCTTCTAATTTTACTCCATGTGGCATTAGCCAAGTGATGTGTTCCTGTTGCGGATACTAATCATCCCTTCCAGACTATGGTATAGGTTATGTAGATAAAATGTTATCAATTTACAACAGTATTAGACCTTCAAAAAGAAGTGTGACAAATAATTGTCTTCTTAGAACAGATGGTAGGATGGAACATCTTCTGCATAAAGAATTGCCTGAATTAAACTTGATAATGAATTCAAAAATTCTGTCTTATTTACGGAGCCAACTCCCCTCACACCTCATTGCTTATCCAATGCTTGCCTTCATTATATTGGCAAAATTAATTGCTATTTCTGATTGGTTAAACTACTCACTCTACATGATGGACGCAACTGCTCTACTCCCATTACCCAACCAAACTTTTCTCTTCATTAACTGAACCGGGAGTTCACCCTTCTAATACTAAACAATGCTGCTCATTAACTGCCCCAATTCTAGAAGTACATTGTAGTCCTTTGTGCTGACTGTGTCAAAGTGCCTCAAGCCAAGGTCTGATCTGTTGAGTGCATCCTAATTTTCTACTTTTGTTTAATTTTCTTTTGCCTGATCAAAGAGTTTTTGTGATTCAGTATTACTGTATTGTGTGGTAATTTGAATCAGTTTCACCAGTGGAAAAACTCAGTCAGCAATTGTCTTCCATTTGGCAACCGGTATTGGTTTTGTGATTCCAGTGTTCTGTGCCGTTCTGCCAGAACACTGGTTGGGGTTTTAATAGTTTCTTGCGCCAGGTTTCATCATTCATAGTCATTACTCATGCTATGGTTTTCACAGTTCTTATATCAGGATTCATGACTTACAGTTTTCACGTTTATTGTCCATGTTTTTTAAATTTTCCATGTGTTGTATCTCGCCAGGCCCGGTCTGCCCAGCCAATCCGCCTCTCCAGTGTCTGCGTGGTCGTGTCCATGTTTTACTTCTCACACTACATTCAGGAGAGGCTTACAGTTTCAAACTTCTTTCTGACGTTTCTTCCTTCAAGGTTTCCTCGTCTTCATTCTTGTTTTAATTATTTCAATTATTATTTTATTTTAATTAATAACTAACAACCTACTAATCGATCACGAGGGGTGTTTCCATTAGATAGGAAGGTACGTACTAGGCATTACTAATTTAGACAGGGATTTAACTCACATGCTTCCTGCTTTCGCTACAGTCTTACCTGTGCTTTGCTATTGTCTAGTTTCACACTTTAATGTTCACAGTATGTTATTGGGTTCTTACATGCTGCAACACGCTCATTGTTCTTAATGAGCAAATACCTGCTCTTATTGTCTTGTCACGCCACAGCTGTTTTCCTCTCGTCTTGTGTGCCATGTAATTAAACAATCTCGTTTCTCCCTGTCGGTCTACAGGTGATCCTCGTTGTCTCGTGATTGTTCTTACTATATCTGGGGAGAGGTTGGAATTGGCTGGCAGAGGGGTCCTTGGTTTCTTGCTGTTTGGTTTCATACTCAGTTCTTGCATGTGCCATTGCCGATTATTTTTGTTTATTGGTATTCCTCCCTTGAGATTCTAGTAGCTTTTGTTTTTTTATTTTGTATTTTTGTATGTAGCTCTGTGAAGCTTTCCTTGGTTTGACTTTTGCATCCCTTTGGGCCCAGTTTTTTGTTGGCCATCATGCCTGTTTTGTTTTCAGTTTTGAAATAAACCCTCTGAGCCTATCCCTGTGTCTCGTGCCTAGTCTCCACCCGTCCTCGGCAACAATTTGTAGCTGTAGCACAGGCTGCCAAAGGCAGCCACCCAGTCAATTTCCACAGTTTTTTTTCTGTTGATAATTATCTTGCCCTAACTCCTGTGAACACCTAATGTACATTAAAATCAACTTTATAACTTGCCTGAATTTTATGTCCTGCTCTGTGACACACTCTCAAATTCCTAACCATCACAGGCATTTCCAGTCGATATTTTTTATTCTTCTTTCCCCCATCTCTGTCCTCTCAGTGGTTGAGGAACTATACAACTGCCAGTCAGCCGTTTAGAAAGCTGACTTCATCACAGTCCACTCCAAGATAAAGTCCCTTACTTCCTGGGCCTTACTGAGACCTTGGTGACTCGCAATAGCACTGCCAGTCCTACTGCTTAGTCTTTTTAACTCTCCTATTTCCTCAACCATCCGAGCATCGGACTGTGGCAGTGAGCTACTTATTTCTCCATCCTAGTGATTCCACCACCATACACCGTCCGTTTTACCTCCTCCTTTGAATTTCATGCAGTTACTGTGTCTCAACCCATTAAATTCCAGATTATTTTTCTCTACCACCCTCTGATGGGTTGTTTACAGTATGAGCTTCATACTCCCATGAGTTCCCGCCCAGAGAATTGTATTCATCTAATCCTCTTCACTTCAACCTCCCACTGGTTAGTCCTCCAGTGATGTAGCAAAGCCTTGTGCAGCCCTTCTCCCTCACCCTGTCCTCAGCTCATGCATTCCATAAGGCTTGTATCTAAAAAGAAAACATTTTTGAATGTGATAACTACTAAACTTAATAACTCTCCTTGTGAAAATATCCTATATTTGCACAACAGGCCAAAAGTTTGGAAGCAAGATCAAATTTGTACAAAAAAAAGATCATAGTTTCATTGGCATAATTTGCAACAAAATAAACATGATTATTATATAAAAAGTCACTTATCAGACTACATTTATTCATTTTCATTATCTATACCCGCTTTTTCCTCACTAGTGTTGTGAGGGGAGCTGGAGCCTAACCCAGCTGACTACGGGAGAAGGCAGGAACCCACCCTGGACAGCTCGCCAATCCATCGTAGGGTGCACACACCATTCGCTCTCACACTCATACCTTTGGGCAATTTAGTGTCTCCAATTAGCCTAATATGTATGTCTTTGGACTGTGGGTGGAAACCGGACTACCCAGAGGAAACCCACGCGAACACAGGGAGAACATGCAAACTGCACACAGAAAAGCCCCAGGCCAGATTCAAACCCATGCCCTTCTTGCTGTGAGGCAACAATGCTAATCACTGTGCCACCGTGCCGCCCAGAATACATTTTTACTCAAATTAGCAGGCCCATATTACTAGACCCATAGTCCTAGTGCCTGCCCTATTGCCGTTGACATCCGGTGGGCTGTAAACCATGACATAAAGTGAATAATGCAAACTGATTTGTTTTTTACTTTTTCACTGATGTTGTGACTCGTGCAAATCTTCGCAACCCAAAAACTAAGCCCCTCTTTTGTTTTGTTAACATATATTCAGCAATGGTCTAGTAACATCAATGAAGACATTATATAAATGTAAATAGAGGAAAATGGTGCATATCAATGAAAGAAAAGTCTAATCGTACAGTAAATGCATCCCAAAATCCATAGATTTCATACTGGTTTTTAAGAAAGCATTGCGAACAGAAACTTGAAGCTGCTTCCAAATTTTTGACCTGGATTTGTTATGTTTCTGCTTTGTCTGACCATGTTTTGCATATGATTCTGATTCCATGCCATGTTTTTGTTTTTGCTTTGTATTATTTGTTTATAGTACTAACTTACTAACGAGCACAAGGGATTGTATGGCTGCACTTTACTAATTGACTAACGAGCTCTCAGCTTTCGCTCTATTCTAGTCTCTGCCCCTTGTCTTTACTCAATCTACTTTACTGTGCTTCAGTGGATCCTCTGCACCTGTTAAACACTGTTCTGCCTCATTATCTGTGCACATTAGAACTCCCTGACCGGAGCAGTGTGTTTGTCAATAGGCTGTCTTTGTGATCCCTGTCCGCGTTTTGGCTTTTGCCAATTTCATGTTGTTAGGCTCTACCTCGTGTCTGTTCCCTCGTTAATTAGTCTGATCCAAATCACTTGTTCCCTATCATAGCATGTGACTTCCCCTACGTGTATTTAAGCAGTCATTTCACAAACCAGCTTTTGTCAGAACATTTCCCTTGGTTTGCCTGTGCTACGATCGTTTATGCCTTGTACTCATTGTGATTCACTTCGGACTGGACCTTCCCCGTTTTTGATTTTGGCTTTGTCTATTGTTTTTGCTGCCCTGTTTACAACTTGGATTACGTCCCTGGGATTCTGATTTTTGGATTGTGGACTTTGTACTTTTGCTTCCTGTCCTGCGGGGGCTCACCCCCATCCTTAATAAAATTCAAGTTTGTTGGATTGCTTTGTTCTCGCGTCTGGTTCCTGAGCGTAACCTCACAGTATTGGCCTTTCTTCCAAACCTCTGGCTAAAAGTGTATTTCAGGTCTGCCTGCTTGTGAACATTCAATAACTGATCCGGGGGTGCCATCTAGTGATCAAGTACAGTAAAAGCGTGCTTAAATTTGCTGTACTATAGACGCAAGCGTCGACATCTGCAGAAAGGGGTTAAATCTTTTCAACATCATAAGGATTCAACCACACCCAACAGCCTGGTAAACACAGCTTCTGATCCAAGCCATGGTGATCTCTTGCCTATCCTTACTTGCAGGTCTACCATTCTGTGCCATCCAACCTCGGCAGCTCATTCATAAGGCAGCTGCCCAACTCAACTCATGTTCAACCTTCCAAGGTTACCCCTTTGCTAAGTTCTTTACATTGAAAGGAAGTTGCAGACAGATACATATTCAAAGTCCTGAGTCTTGCTTCACTTGTAGCACGGTGACTACATAATCCATCCTTGGATTTGCATAGAAGCAGCTCATCACCTTCAGCTTTTCCACCTCAGCTCCACCCGATACCCTTGTTCACTGTCTCTGCAGATTTTTAATCTCAGTTCTAAATATTCCTGTCTTTGACTAAACACACACCCCTTATCCTCCTCCGCCCCCAAAGTAATCCTTTGTTGTCTTTGTATCATTGCACTTGGAATGATGTTTGCTTTTTCATTGTAATCCCTTGTTTGATTTATTACCCTTTTCTTTTTGCATTACAGTACTATAGCAGACTTATGCCTACCATTTGGTCTGCTTGCTTTTTCGAACTGAGCTGATTGATGCATTAATTGTTTATTAATTGTGCTAAGTCTGATCTGTTGAGTTTCCTTTTCAAGAACTGTACTTGATGCGCTTGTTGCCTGTCCCTTTGGATGAAAGAGTTGGCCATATGAATATATTGTAATGGGTCACAAAGCCAAAAGCACCTAGGAAGTTAGGTTTGTGAGCACATCAAGCAGGGGTGGTGTATGCAATACTGCTGAGAGGATGACCATATGCTGGTGTACGTGGGGAGCAGGGAATGAATACAATTCCTGCTTCTGACTTTGAACCTTTTTTCCAAATCTTCTTAGTGTCTCCTCTGTAATTACAGACGGAGCGTGAGCAGCAGACCAAAAGGAAGCATTGATTTTAGTGCCGTGTTTGTATTGGCAGGGAGGCCACGTTCCTATCAAAACAGCGTTAATGAGAGACTTTGCTGGAGGTCACCCTCTCCCAGGCAGTGATCTGCCGCTCAACAAGAAAATGGCCTCCGCATCCCTACAGATCAAGTTTCCTTCATCTGCCAATTCATTGTTTTATTGTAATTTAAAAATGGCATATTTTATTCATGGAATGGAATATTTCTTGCAATATCTACTCAGCTTACTTGCATTGAAATATTTCTGCTTTATATGCTCCAGTAAAATTTTCTCACCTTGTATTCATAGTTGATTGTATGTAACCGACTGGAGAGCTATTGATTTTATAATATTCCAATGCTCGCATAAATAGTTCCAAAAGTTATCAGGAAACACCAAATGTCTAAATTCACAAAGTAGGCCCATCTGTCCCATTATTTTGTTCAACAATATCATGCCAGAAGACATTGTTTGGAGTCTGGGGGTAGGGAGGCTATACAAACTTAATGGATCTTTATAGCGTGAGTTCAGTCAGGCACGGTAGTCCAGCTGGTCACAAGCCTGTCTCTGTCCAATAATTCTTAACTTTAGCTCCTCCCAACTAATTGATGAGCTTTTAAAACCAGGGCAATGTTCCTTCATTCCTCTGAAACCATGCCCTCAATACCAGGTTACGAAGAATCTGTTTCTCATCTCCCTCAACCTCCTCAGCCTCCTCCTTTATAATTATCATTGTTCATCACAAGCAGCATTTGGTCATATCATGTTCAGTAACTTAAATGTTATCGAGGTTCAAAAGAATCTCAGGCTCTGCCAGGGGGCTGTGATCTCAGGGACTGCCTGGGTCATCCTTGCTCAGATTGTTCAACAGCATCACTCGATCAGAGTCAATGCCAAACTGAAACGCAGGTCGTCCTGCAATAAAAGGTTAAATCTGATGCAAGTATCCTGACGGGAGAGATCAGAATGAGCACAAAACATATCCTCTGGACAAAGACCAAAAGAGGAGGTGTCAATGAATTACTATTAATACTAAATAAGGAGCAGTTTGAGCAGCAAATCTATTGGTCACTGAGTTTGAAGCAACCTATTCCTCTTGAACATGCTATCGCAAAAATGTTTGCAGACAGAACAATGTGTTTCTTGTCTGGACTCATTACAACATTTGCTTTTTTTTAATGTTTTAATGGCCAATCACAGTGGACTTATAGTGAAAGAAAGGATAGGACTTCTTTGATTTTCTGTTTGCAAGGACCATTACACTTTTAGTGAAAATTATCTTCTGACTTGAATTCCATCAATGGGATTTCTTTGTCATTTTTCATTCATCTATTATCTTATTTAATAGATATTTTTAAACAATTTTGCCACAGGGGAGGTAACTTGCCCACAAAAATTGTGCATTTTGAAAAATTGATTAGCAATGCCTAGATGACCATGATAATTTTCAGATGAAAATGGAAATGTGACAAATAGAAAATATTGTGAAACACCCTTTGAAATAAGTCTCATTATTCATGGTGCTTCCTTTCTGCTGCTCTGAACTGGTTTCATTCAATAGTTTCATCCCTCCAAAACATTTATTGTCATCTTAATATTAAAACTGTTTGATCTCAATGTATTGGGCTTTCAAGAGATCAAAAATCTGACCACTGGGTGCAGAGCCATTTTCCAAAGTTAGACTCAAAGGTAGGTGAAGTATGGATACTATTGGAAAATATCAAGCCAACATTTCAGTTAGTGAGGCAACACCAGTGGTATTTCGGAAAAACTCAAGCAATTACATCATAAACAAAATAGTCAATCAACTTGCTCTTGCTGGGATTTGGAGAAATATTGTGCACATTTTTGTCTGTAATATCCTGACATAGTCTTTAATATATAAACAATTCACTCGTGTTTGTACTTCCAAATAACCTTCAGTTCCATATCGTGTTCCTCTACCACCAAAAACCAACTCATAGCCATTTATAAATACAATGGAAAGTTAAAATGTTGAGTAACTCCAATTTTACACCAGCAGTTAATTACGGCATTATAAAAAATGCCTTAGTACTGTATAACAAATTATAAATGTTTTCCTCAGTGACAAGTATTCCCATTCCTGTTGAGCAGAAAGATGGCTTCAGAAATCGACTCTCACTGATACAAAAAGACCTGTAAAAAATACAAGAAATATACAGTAAATAAAATGTAAAATTTCAATGCTTTATCATCCTCCTTGTTAGTTCACCACGTATTCCATGCACACAAACACCTGCTCAAAAATACAAATGTATGTGGTAAGTGATCCAATGTAAGTAAACTAACAAGGAAGCGTACTGCAAATCAGGGGGAACCCCACAAGTCATGGCTGAAGGCCCTCCCACAATCAACATGCAAAAAAAAAAAAGTAAATTTATGCTGGTCTCGGAGTTGGCTTGGACAGTGAACAAAAGCTGAAATGCTTCAGGATTAACCTATGGGATTTAAGGATATAAAAAACACATTAAATGCGATGGAAATTTGGTCTAAAAAGCATGACTGAAGATATGAAGTTCCATTTGCAGTCTGATTTCTTCATAGCCAAGACCAAAGCAATGAGGAATCAGGTGGATCTAAAATCCCAATTCTGAAACAGTTGGGACAAAGTGTAAATTGTGAATAAAATCAAAACGCAATGACTTTCAAATCACACCAGCCAGTATTTTATTCACAATAGAACAGAGATAAATGTTGTAGTAAATGTAGTAAATAGTAAATGTTGAAATTGAGAAATTTCATACTTTTATCCACAAAATGAGCTTGTTTCAAATTTGATGGCTGCTACAGATCTCAAAAAAAGTTGGGACAGGGGCCTGTTTACCATGGTGAAGCATCCCCTCTTCTTTTTACACAGAGTAGAGGCGTCTGGGCAAGTTTCTTGAGTTTAGCCATTGGAATTTGATCCCATTCTTGTTTAATACAGGCTTCCAGCTGCTGGAGAGTTTTGGGTCTCCTTTGATGTACTTTTCGTTTAATTATGCGCCAAATGTTCTCAACCTGTGAAAGATCAGGACTGCAGGCAGGCCAGTCCAGCACACAGACTCTTCCACTAAGAAGCCATGCTGTTGTAATAGCTGCAGTATGTGGTTTTGCATTGTCCTGCTGAAATACACAAGGGCCTCCCTGGAATAGATTTCATCTGGAGGGGAGCATATGTTGCTCTAAAACCTTTATATACCTTTCAGCATTCATGGTGCTTTTGAAAACATGCAAGTGCCCCACACCATATCCATTAATGCATCCCCATACCATCAGATACGCTGGCTTTTTAACTGGATGCTGATAAGAGGAGGGGTGGTCTTTCTCCTATTTAGCCTGGAGGACACTACGCCCATGATTTCCAACAAGAAATTTGGACTTGTCTGACCACAGGACACTTTGCCACTTTGTTACAGTCCATTTTAAATGAGCCTTGGTCCACAGAACACGGCGGTGCTTCTGGATCATGCTGAACAATAGCTTCCTTTTTGCATGATAGAGTTTTAGGTGGCATCTGTGGATGGCACGCTGCACTGTGTTTACAGACAGTGGTTTCTTGAAGTATTCCTGGGCCCATTTAGTGATGTCAATGACAGAATCATGCCAGTGAGCAATGCAGTGGCGCATGAGGGCCAGGAGATCACAAACATCCAGTTAAGGTCTTCCGCCTTGTCCCTTACGCACAGAGATTTTCGGAATATTTTCATGATGTTATGTTATTCATTGCTTTTTCAGGCCTTTTTTGCCTGTGTCCCATCTTTTATGAGACCTGTTGCAGCCAGAAAATTTGAAATAAGCTAATTTTCTGGATAAAAATGTAAAATGTCTCTTCAACATTTGAAATGTTATCTACATGTTCCATTGTAAACAACATATTGGCTCTAGCGATCTGAAAGTCATTGCATTTTGATTTTATTCACAATTTACACTTTGTCCCAACTATTTCTGAATGGGGTTGTATACGGAATCCAATCAATATCCAAACAAGTGAAAAAAACACGCACCCTACTTGTATTGATGTGCTCTCGGTATTCACGGGGGATGACACAAGGATTCCCAGTCAGAAAACGACTTTGAAAACGACTGTTAAATATTTAGCAGATAATTAAACAGGAAATACCACAAACAAACCAGTTAAGCGTTTATATTGTTGCGCTTTTTAAGTACACGTGAATGGCCCATGGACTCAATTTGAGGCCCTGGGAACGCAAAGCTCTATCTCAGGCTTGCTTTGCGTAATTAAGGTCCATTAAAGCTCGTTGGAAACGTCAGAACCCATAGAATCAAATGCCCACCCGTAAGGTCTTACTGTCAGCATCACAAGGAGGAAAATACACTGCAAGCAAGCAGAATACTCTGGAGCTGACATCCTTTGAAGCAGAACCCTGGAAAAAAACATGCATGAAGACTGGAAGATCTAGTTTCAATACAACATGGACACGTTGGGCTAACAATAGCAAGTGCAGATTTACCCTGAACCACAGTTTTTTATTACAAAATGTCAATGGCAAGAAATTTTTTTTGCTCATCTCTGTAGAGTGCATGACAATACTACTATTAGGAAACATGCTGTATTTATGATGCCTATTGATTGCCCCCAGTACTGGGGGCATTCAGGTTTAAGAGGTTGAAGGTCCCCTATTATTCCACGAGGCGCACAGCTAATTAACCATTATGTGTCAGCTCAAAATCTCCCCTTCCTGACATCACAAGGGGGAGTGATCACCCAGAAAAATGAAATCTGAAAAACTGCTTGGCTGAAGTCGATCAGTCCTTCTTACCTCTGGTTGGTTGCTTCCCCATATGATGTCAAGAGGGCAAAGATTTTGAAATGGCTAGTAATAACTAATAGGCTGTGCACCTGGTGACATATTAGGGGGCCTTTAAGCCAGGGTTTGAGAGAGGGAGCCATAGTTCTTAAAGGGGACCTATTATGCTGATCCTTCTTTTAATACATATAGGTAATGTTATAATCGGGGCCGAGTGGGACACAAAAATCCACTGGGAAAATTCTAACCGCACCAGCCCACCACCGGCCCTTTCTCTCCTTGCCTTCTATCTTTGAGTGTATTAAAATCCCCTACTTCAACCTGCCTGCTCTCTCTCTGTTTGACGGCCACTCATTTATCCCCTACGTTCATTGGATAAACACACAGTGATACACAGTTTCCATTTCCCATGAGGCTTTGCTCTGACCATTCTACATAAATTTTTGAACAAACCAACACATTTTATAACAGTAAATATTATATTTATGGTCATGAACGTTATGTAACGTCTGAATAAAAATGATTAGATCAAGATAGGAGGCTAAACACAAATCAGTAGGCTGGATTGATGAGAGCGAGTCTGACACTCAAGCCACCATGACTGAGATGTGAGACACCAAGTGTTAGAAATATTGGTCTGAGTCTAGTGGTATGTAGTTAAAGTACATATCGGAGACATTCACGAAATCATGCATGGCTCAGGTTAGTTTTAATCAGTGGGCCAACCATGAACATCACACAGCAGCGCAAGGCAGTCAGTTGGCCGGTCTACTTGAGCTTATTGGGTAGCTGGCCGACCAGTCGTCCTGATGGCCACTACACCCCTGGTTATAATGTTGAATGCCCATACTCAACTTCTGTAAAGTTTCTAAACATAAGATACAGAGGTTTTTGCCGTAATCCAAGAACGTGATTTTGTGAATGTGATTTCCTCTCTGAACAGCTCCTCCAGAGATCTTCACAAGATCTGGGCAAAACCTGCATCAGGTTGTGCCGTCCAATTAATACAGACCTAGCCAGAGTCAATCACGGCGCTGGACCTGCCCACACCGGAAACTGTTCTTGCAAGCACTAACAATGGCAGATCATACTATACCTTAGTAGCATCTACACTTTTGTAAATACAGAAGAACCGCAGATCATTTGAGGTGCAGTTTTGTCAGTATCTCTTCCAAAGCTGCTTGGCTGCTTACTTTAGGACGCAAAGAAAAGCACCTATTTCTCTTCCAAAAGACGATGCCACCAGAAATCAGGGGGTAGCTCTAATTGTTCGCAATTTCACTCTGGGGAGCAGGACCCAGGAAACTGCGTTCTGCTGTCTCGTCTCGCCCAGATCTGCCCTCCACAGAGCTGGCCAGTAAGAAGAAAATGGGCGTACGGGGAGTGGGGGCCATAGCGAAAGAGCTGCCCCAATGACGGGTTTCAGGCAGAGACTACAATGGACTACAAGTGGGTTTTTTTGAGGATGGTAGTATGAGCTAAATAAGGACCTCTCCATTTAGCTTCAAGTGTAGTTGTTGTGATTTACGAAATGAACCAAGAGCGACAACCAGTAGAATGCAAAAAGGAGGCTTTATTTCTGAAGGGGGAAACCCCCCAACAGAGCTGGCAACGGTACAAAGTCCACAATCCAAAAACAGTATCCAATGGGCGTAATCCAGAATCGTAACCAGGGCACCAATAACAAAGTTCGTGGTCAGACAAAAAGGGTTCGGTACACAGGCGTAGGTTTGGAGGAGAAACAAACTCATAAGCCAAAGACAGTCCGAATCCAAAACCAGGGCAGTAATCACAAAATCAAGGTCGGGCAGAAAAAGGTCAAAACTCACAGATGCAACAATATCCAAAAAGGGCAAACCAAAATCAATAGTCGAGCAATCCAATCAGAAAGATAAACACTGAGCAATCAAGGCGAGAAACGTGGCACGAGAAAACTAGGGAGAACGATCTGACAAGAGTGTGAAGCAAACAGACATCTTATATACACATCCAGGAGAACACATGACCAGGGAGAACAGGTGCAATCAATGGTGACAATGATTAGGGAGAGACACATGAGGGATAAACTAATTACATGAATTTGGCTGTAGCCAAAACGCAGACAGGGATCACAAGACAAACCTAAGTACAAACAACAGCTCCGGTTAAGGAGTACTAAAAGTGCATAGTCAAAAGAAAAGGAAAGCATGAGATATAAGTGGAAAACTGCAGCAGAGATAATTAGGGATAGGCAAGGAGGCGGAGACTAGAATTGGGCGACAGCTGAGAGATCATTAGTCAATTAGTAAGTGCAGCTATACAATCCCAAGTGCTTGTTAGTAAGTTAGTCCAAATATACAAGGTTAGTGTGGGTTAGTATTTAGCAAAAACAATAAACTGTTAGTATGCGTTAGTAAGACAGTAAAAGAGAGAGGAAGGAAGAACACGAGATAATGAAAGAAGATTGAAACCCAGAAACCAATAAATCACCTGAATGAGTGGCACACAAGACAAGGGACCGTGAGCAAAGATACACACATGACAAGACAGGGGAGACAAAGTACAAAGCATGGAAATGAAAACATGGCTTGGAAACTAAATGATCTAAACATGAAAAATAATAAACAGGAAATCTAAATACCAACACACAAAACACAATCCTAAGAATAGTCAGACAGAGCAGTGGTCACTAAACACAGAAATACTAAACATGGCTAGGCCAGGCACAGAACTTAACATGACAGCAAAATCCAGAATCCCAACAGAACCCCCCTCCCAACGAACGCCTCCTGGCGTTCAACCTGAAAGTCTCTGGTGACTAGCATGAAAGTCTTTGATGAGGTTTTTATCCAATATGTGCCTTGCTGGCACCCAACTGCGATGTTCAGGTCCGTAACCCTCCCAGTCGACGAGGTACTGCAGTCCTCTGCCTCGTCGACGAGAGTCCAGGAGGGCACGGACCGTGTAGGCTTCGCCTCCGTTGATGATCCGGGCGGGTGGTGGGGGATCAGGTCCAGAGGACAGGGGGTGGGTTACTGCAGGTTTTAACTGGGACACATGGAAAGTGGGGTGTATGCGTCGCATGGACAGGGGGAGACGGAGGCGAACGGCAGTGGGACTTAGGACCCTTTCAATGGTGAAAGGGCCCAGGAATTTGGGGAAAAGCTTACCCCCGTTACCTCTGAGGGGAATGTCCCTTGAAGACAACCAGACCCGCTGCCCAGGTCGGTACATGGGCGCCGCGGTGCATCTCTTGTCGGCCTGTTCTTTCATCCAAGCGACCGACCTGAGCAGGGCCTGGCGGGTGGCAGTCCAGGTGCGTCTGCACCTACGGACGAATTCGCGGACTGAGGGGACAGCTACCTCCTCCTCCTGGGACGGGAACAAAGGGGGCTGGTAGCCCAGGCAGGCTTTGAAGGGGGAGACGCCGGAGGCAGCAGAGGTGTGGCTGTTCAACGCGTATTCCACCCACGGTAACTGATAGCTCCAGGAGGAGGGGTTCCTAATACAGAGACATCGTAAAACACTTTCCACACACTGGTTAGCTCGCTCGGTCTGGCCATTAGTCTGGGGGTGGAAACCTGATGACAAACTGACTGAAGTGCCTAAAGCTTTAAAGAATGTTCTCCAAAAAAGTGCAGTGAACTGGGGGCCGCGATCGGAAGTGATATCAGTGGGTATGCCGTGGAGTCTAATGACATGTTGGATTACTAGGTTGGCAGTGTCTTGAGCAGAAGGGAGTTTAGTGAGGGGAACTAAGTGAACTGCTTTGGAGAATCTATCAACAATTGTGAGAATGGTGGTGTGGTGATTGGATGAGGGAAGGCCTGTGATAAAATCAAGAGCAATATGGGACCAGGGGCGGTGTGGTGTAGGAAGGGGCTGCAATAAACCTTGAGGTGGTTGGTGAGAAGTCTTAGCCTGGGCACAGACCGAGCAAGCAGCAACGAAGCCCTGGACATCTTGAGTGAGTTCTGGCCACCAAAACCTCTGAAGAATAAAGTTCTTAGTGCGGCGGATACCAGGGTGGCAGGACAGTCTGGATGCGTGTCCCCATTCCAGGACTTGGGAGCGTAAGGTAGCTGGCACATATAAACAATTGGTGGGACACGCACTGGGAGTAGCAGCATTGTTTTGGGCATTTCTGACTTCTCTCTCAATATCAAGACATAATGCATTAATGAACGCTTCTTTAGGGAGGATGGTATCTCTGTTAATTTCCTCTTCCTGGATTTCAAAACAACGGGAGAGGGCATCAGGCTTGACATTCTTACTTCCAGGTCGATAGGCAATATGAAAGTTGAATCGTGAAAAGAAAAGTGCCCACCTGGCTTGTCGCGGATTGAGTCTTTTGGCCGTTTGTAGATATTCCAGGTTCTTGTGGTCTGTCCAGACAATGAAGGGTACCTTGGAGCCCTCCAGCCATTGTCTCCACTCTTCGAAGGCCAACTTTACCGCCAACAGCTCCCGATTCCCAATGTCGTAGTTTCTTTCTGCAGAGCTGAGGCGGCGAGAAAAGAAGGCACAAGGATGGACCTTACCATCTTCTGTGGACCTCTGCGACAGGATGGCTCCAGCACCGATATTGGAGGCGTCCACTTCAACAATAAACTGGAGTTCTGGATTGGGAATGGTTAGGATAGGTGCAGAGGTGAAACGAGCTTTTAAGTCATTGAAGGCCTCTTCAGCCTTTTCGGACCACAGAAACTTGGATTTAGAAGAGGTGAGAGCAGTAAGAGGAGCGGCAACAGAACTATAATTCCGGATGAACCGGCGGTAAAAGTTAGCGAAGCCCAAAAATCGCTGGAGAGACTTACGGTCCTCTGGTCTGGGCCAATTAGTGACAGCTTCCACCTTTAGGGGGTCCATCCGGATGGTGTCTGGGGAGATGATGTAACCCAAAAACGTAGTGGTTTCCACATTAAATTCACATTTTTCAGCTTTAACAAAGAGGCGGTTCTCCAGGAGGCGACGGAGCACTTGGCGAACATGTTTGACATGGGCCTCCTGGGACTCTGAAAAAATCAGGATATCGTCAAGATACACAAACACAAACTTATTTATCATGTCTCTTAAAACATCGTTGACAAGGTTTTGAAACACTGCTGGAGCGTTAGTAAGCCCGAAAGGAAGAACTAAATACTCCCAGTGTCCCGTGGGAGTGTTAAAGGCAGTCTTCCATTCGTCCCCCTCTCTGATGCGTACCAGGTGATAGGCATTACGGAGGTCGAGCTTAGTAAAAATCTTAGCTCCTTGCAGGAGATCGAAAGCAGTGTTCATTAGAGGAAGTGGATAGCGATTCTTGACAGTTATTTCGTTAAGTCCACGGTAATCTATACAGGGTCTTAATGATCCGTCCTTCTTAGACACGAAGAAGAATCCGGCACCAGCAGGTGATGATGACGGGCGTATAATGCCAGCAGCAAGAGACTCTGAGAGATACTTCTCCATGGCTTGGGTTTCTGGTCTGGAGAGTGAATAGAGTCGGCCTCTAGGGGGCATAGTACCTGGCTTCAGGTCTATGGTGCAGTCATAAGGTCGGTGAGGTGGTAAGCTGGTGGCCCGGGACTTAGAGAACACTTCCTTGAGATCATGAAACTCTAGGGGGACCTTCTCAAGATCTGGTATTTCTTCTTGGGATGGGCTGTGTTGAGGTTCGCGGGCGTTGTGGAGGCATGCCAGGGAGCAGTTGGGGCTCCAACCCTTAACCTCATTCTTCCGCCAATCAATATTTGGGAGGTGTTTGGCCATCCATGGATGGCCCAAAACAATGGGAGCATGGGGAGAATGTAAGAGGAGGAGCTGAATGGTTTCGTGGTGGTTTCCTGAGGTTTTGAGTTTGATGGGGCTGGTAGCGTGAGTTATCTGGGCTATTTTCTGGCCACTGAGTGAATTGGCCACCCGGTCAGGAAAGATCCTCTCGGTAGGGATTCCCCATTCTTGAGCCAGCTCCACATCGATGAGGTTCTCCTCAGCGCCGGTATCAATGAGGGCTAGGGTGGACTTACTCCCTCCTCCCCACTCCAGGATAACTGGGAGGCACGTACGGTTCTTAGTCTCCTGCACTGGCGTCACTCCAATCACTACTCTTCTCTGTGCACCAGGGGAACTTCTCTTGTTGGGACACTGAGCAATGTGGTGTCCCCCCTTGCCACAGTAGAAGCAGGCCCCTTCTCTGCGACGGCGGTTCTTCTCCTCCACAGGGATGCGAGTACGGCCCAGTTGCATGGGTTCTGGCTCAGGAGGACTGTCGCCAGTAGGGGGTGGTAGAGGCAGAGTGCTCTGGAGGAGTGGGTTAGGTCGTCTGCGGGAGGCGAAGCGTCTGCGTTCTTCCAATCGGGAATCCACGCGAATAGCCAAGTCGACCAAGTCATCCAAATCCTCCGGTAACTCCCGGGAAACCAGCTCATCCTTTAACGCTTCAGAAAGCCCGTTAAAAAAGGCATCGAACAAAGCTCTATGTCCCCACCTGCTGTTGGTAGCCAGTGTCTGGAAATCAATGGCGTAGTCGGCCACGGAACGGCTCCCCTGTCGAATGCGCAGAATTTCTCGTCCCGCCTCGTGACCCAGCTTCGTGCGGTCAAAGATGCGCCTCATCTCCTCACCCAGCAGACCAGATGTCTGCACGCAGGGTAGATCTGCTTCCCATGCAGCCGTAGCCCACTGCTTGGCCCTTCCAGTCAGTTGCGTGATGATGAAAGCAACCCGAGCTCTTTCGGTGGGGAATGACGAGGGCTGTAGGCTGAAAATGAGCTTGCACTGGGTGAGAAAAGCCCGACATGCTCCCGGGTTCCCGTCGTACCTCTCAGGCGGTGGCAGGCGTGGCTCGCAGACTGGCAGTGGCGGAGCAGACGCAGGAGCAGGAGTGGCATGGACGGCAGGCTGGGGAGACTGTAGCCGCTGAGCGTCTTGCACAGAGCGAGTGAGATCCGCCATCTGAAGACTCATGGTTTGCATATGTTGCATAAGAGCCCGAAGCTGACGCTCTTGGAATTCTAACTGAGCGCCCTGTTGGTGCACTGCCTCCTGCAGAGACTGGTCTGACGCTGGCTCCGTCATGGTCAGATCGTAATGTTGTGATTTACGAAATGAACCAAGAGCGACAACCAGTAGAATGCAAAAAGGAGGCTTTATTTCTGAAGGGGGAAACCCCCCAACAGAGCTGGCAACGGTACAAAGTCCACAATCCAAAAACAGTATCCAATGGGCGTAATCCAGAATCGTAACCAGGGCACCAATAACAAAGTTCGTGGTCAGACAAAAAGGGTTCGGTACACAGGCGTAGGTTTGGAGGAGAAACAAACTCATAAGCCAAAGACAGTCCGAATCCAAAACCAGGGCAGTAATCACAAAATCAAGGTCGGGCAGAAAAAGGTCAAAACTCACAGATGCAACAATATCCAAAAAGGGCAAACCAAAATCAATAGTCGAGCAATCCAATCAGAAAGATAAACACTGAGCAATCAAGGCGAGAAACGTGGCACGAGAAAACTAGGGAGAACGATCTGACAAGAGTGTGAAGCAAACAGACATCTTATATACACATCCAGGAGAACACATGACCAGGGAGAACAGGTGCAATCAATGGTGACAATGATTAGGGAGAGACACATGAGGGATAAACTAATTACATGAATTTGGCTGTAGCCAAAACGCAGACAGGGATCACAAGACAAACCTAAGTACAAACAACAGCTCCGGTTAAGGAGTACTAAAAGTGCATAGTCAAAAGAAAAGGAAAGCATGAGATATAAGTGGAAAACTGCAGCAGAGATAATTAGGGATAGGCAAGGAGGCGGAGACTAGAATTGGGCGACAGCTGAGAGATCATTAGTCAATTAGTAAGTGCAGCTATACAATCCCAAGTGCTTGTTAGTAAGTTAGTCCAAATATACAAGGTTAGTGTGGGTTAGTATTTAGCAAAAACAATAAACTGTTAGTATGTGTTAGTAAGACAGTAAAAGAGAGAGGAAGGAAGAACACGAGATAATGAAAGAAGATTGAAACCCAGAAACCAATAAATCACCTGAATGAGTGGCACACAAGACAAGGGACCGTGAGCAAAGATACACACATGACAAGACAGGGGAGACAAAGTACAAAGCATGGAAATGAAAACATGGCTTGGAAACTAAATGATCTAAACATGAAAAATAATAAACAGGAAATCTAAATACCAACACACAAAACACAATCCTAAGAATAGTCAGACAGAGCAGTGGTCACTAAACACAGAAATACTAAACATGGCTAGGCCAGGCACAGAACTTAACATGACAGCAAAATCCAGAATCCCAACAGTAGTGGCTACAATCAGGCAACGTTATGATGAAACTGTCACATTGATGCTTATCAAAGTAACACAAGCATACCAATCATAATCGCAGCATATAAGTTAACCAGAAGCATTTTTAATTAGCAGAGCACGCGAACAAACATGCAGTAGCTGGTCATGATAACTGGTCATGACTTCTAACATGAAATCAATTAAATCTGTCGCGCAAAAAACTGGTTTCGCGTCTGGTGTGAAAGCTGCTTAACGCGCCCATAACGCCTGCATTCGCGTCTTTGCATTGACTTTGAATGTAGCTAATCTGTCAAACAAAAAATTTGTTTCGCGTTCGGTGTGAAAGTGGCTTGACGTGCCCATAACGTGTATTTGCGTCTTTCCATTGACTTCGAAAAATTTGTTTTGTGTCTGATGTGAAAGCAGCTTTATGCATGGTACACGACAGCTAGAAAGAGCTTGGTTATGTTATGAACATAATACAGGTTTTGCAGACCATAAGTTCTGTTAGCGCGGACAAGTTGCTTATGTGGAGCGAGAGAATTACCCATTTAATCTCCATCTTTTTTGGCTTTTAATTAGCAATAACAATTTCTAAAGGAGGATGAAATTATGTCAAGGTACTGCAGAGAAATCATTGGTAAACCAGTAGAACGTCTATGTTTTGTGGTGTTTTCACTGTAGCACCAGAGAGCTTGCTCAGACATTTGTGAAGTATCCGGCTGATCCCGGTCGTGAAGCATTCACTAACTGTAGTGGCTACAATCGGGCAACGTAATGATGAAACTGCCACATTGATGCTTACCAAAGTAACAGAAGCATACCGATCAGAATTACTGCATATAAGTTAACCAGGAGAATTTGTAATTAGCACAACATGCAAACTAACATGCAGTAGCTGGTAAATGAGCAGTCATAACCACAGAGACAAACCCTTGCAATATAGGATTTACAGACAGCAAGTTCTGTAACTGTGAAAAGTTGTACCAAGCATCCAAATTCCAAACAAGTATTAAAAGTTAGCTTTAAATGAGGTTTATGTTCACACACCTTCTGTAGAATTTCCCCTGATATCACTCTTGCAGATTTAGGACACAAACATTAGCAACAGCAACTTGGCTATGTTAGCTGCTGTGCTACAGCCACAATCAACTGGCTATCACATCAGGTTGGCTTATGCAGTAAAAGCAACTTACAGCTTCTGCGTCTGTGAGTCATGGAGAGTCGCGACCAATACAGGCTTTATCTTTAGATATTTTACAAAGCCTGTGTTTGAGGTCAGTTGTTCTTGCTAACTATTGCTAGCGGTCCTGCTAGCCACCCGTAACCCGTTAGCTTCACTTACATTATTTGCGCCACTATGGTTGCTTACAGCTTGTGGCTTGATCGATGCAACTGCTTCAGGTTTGAGAAGCAGCTCAAACGCTTATCCTGTGTCGAATTATCCTTTATTGACAAAGCTGACTTCGGTGAAATGCTGAGCACAAACAGCTACAGTAACGTTCCCTTTGGCCGTGGCTGTTTGCTGCCAGCAAACAAAAAAAGCTACCCACTGATTTCTGGTGGCATCTTCTTTAAGAGAAATATTTGTTTTTCTTCACGTCCAAAACTAAACGGACAAGTAGCCTTGGGAGAGACACTGACAAAATTGCACTTCAAATGATCTGCGGTTCTTCTTTTGTATTTCCAAAAGTATAGACGCTACTAAGGCATAGTATGATCTGCCGTTGTTAGTGCCTTGCTAGAATAGTTTCCGGTGTGGGCAGGTCCAGTGAAGTGGTTGGCTCTGGCTCGGTCTGTACTAATTGGACGGCAGAAACTGACCTCAGATTTTGCCCAGATCTCGTGAAGATCTCGGGAGGAGCTGTTCAAGTGAGGAAATCACGCTCACGAAATCACGTTCTTGGACTACGGCAAAATTCCTGTATCTTATGTTTAGAAACTTTTCAAAGGTTGAGTATGGACAACCAACATTATAACATTACTAATATGTATTAAAAGAAGGATCAGCATATTAGGTCCCCTTTAAATACTTAACTGACTTCTGATCTCTACTGAGGTTTTTCAGAATGGAAGCTTTTTGAAGTAGTTATTGATTGGCCTGGGAAGAGCAAATATTACATTTGTATGAGAGAACAGAAAGTGTTTCACAATTGAATCATTGATTCAGGTGATTTGCAGTAATGGAGGGTTCTTCAACAGAAGGGGATCGTGCGGAACTGTTTCCCAGCTGCCATGCTGAGCGTCTGAGTGGGAGTGAATGGACAGCCCTGTGAGACAGGCTAGGGACCCAAGACTCAGGCACAGATGGAAGCTCAGTTTCTCACTATTCATGGGTCAGACAATCTAAGTTCAGTAACAAAGAGGATTGTTGTTACCAAAGCAGTAGACAGAATCAGACCAGTTAAACAGGCGAAAATCCAGTAACCAGCCGGGAAGGCTGCAGTTAAGAAGGCTGAATCATATTCAGGACTACGATTAAAAGTAGAAAACCAAAACTGAACAGACACTTTATTTATTTTATTAATTTATTCATTTAACCTTTATTTAATCAGGAAAATTCCTTGAGATTCAAAATCTCTTTTTCGAGGGAGACCTGGCCAAGACAGCTCACCATTTCACTAAAATAACAAAGTGTGTAAACTTGGGGTAATTTAAACTCGCACACCACAAGACAGAAGAAAATCAAAACCAAAAAAGATGGACTCAGTAACAAAGGCTTATAGGTCTTAGTAAACTGAGACAGACAAACCATGTGACTTAGAAAAACTAAGGGTTTAAGTAGACAGGGAGCTCATCGTTGGGATATGGGGCAGGTGAGCAGGCAGGCAGAGGAGGAGAGCAAGTGATGTGGTTACAAACAAGAGCATGGGGTACAATTATTACACAGAGTGGAAGGGGGGGGGGGGGGAGCGGGGAGCAGGAATCAAATAAAGACACGTGGAAGAGGGGAACAATATGGAACAATAATAAAATGGAAAATAAATGCCTAAAAATTGCCCATTAATAAATTATGGATTACTGACACTTTCAGAGGCAACAGACTGAGAGCGCTGAGCGAAGGTCAGTACAGAATGTAGAATACGTGTATCTTCAACACATTAACACTCTCAAAGGCAGAGACTGTCATGGTTCTGGTTTTGTGTTCATGTTTTATGTTCATGATTTTGTCTTTTCTTTATTATTTTTGGTTATTATATTCTCAGGTTTTCTGGTCTTGCCATTTTCAGTTTCATTGCACTTGTCTCCCTTGTGTTGTGATCTAGTTCGTTCGGTCCGTCTCCCCAGTCTGTGTGCTCACCTGCTTCAGGTGATTTCAATGTTTTTTGGTGTCTCATATTATTACTTCAATTCTTGTTTGCTTCCTTTGCCTTGCTGTTCTTGATTACTAACAAGACTAACATTTGTATTTAGTATCATAGTCTACTAACTCAACTAATCCATGTATATATTACTAACCCACTAATGTTATGGCCCCAATTTGTTATGACATATAAGACAGCAAGGGATGACAGACAAAATTTCAAAACTCCAATTTCGCTCCAACACAGGCAAAAATCCTCAAAAAAAATTCACAGGTCTTGAAAAGTGTGACAGGTCTGGTCAAATGTATCCTTCTCCTTGCAATTTCTCCTGTTACTTTACTCTCTCAAATTCTCTCCTTATATACTTTTTTGCAGCCCCCTCCCACCTTACAGACTTTTTTCAATTCTCTGGGACTTCCCCTCTCAGACATGCCCAGGACATGCCCAAAACCTAGCTCCACACTGGGCTTAACAAAAAAAGTGTCAATACTGCCATCTAGTGGCTTTTTTTTTTTTTCACATTACACTAACGAGCTCTCTTGTTAACCTCCGCCGAGGAGGTATCTGTTTTCGGTGCTGTTTGTTTGTTGGTTTGTTTGTGTACAACATAAATCAAAAACTTATGGCCAGATTTTGATGAAATTTTCAGGGTTGGTGGGTATTAAGTCAAGGAAGTCAATTTTGGCACGTCTACGCCAAAGTACTGCTGAGATATACACCAAAGTTCAAGATTTCAAGTCTTTCCAATCAATTTCAGGATTTCGACCCATTTTTGTATGACCCACTGCTTTGGATATCGACTACGACTTTTTTCCTGCTGTCTATGTACCGTTGCACTTCTGTTTTTCTGGTTCTGACCCCGGCCTCTCTAGTCCACTTTGTTTTTGGATTTCGTTTTGTGGCTTGGCAATTCCTGTGTCTATTCGTTCTGACCCGGCATTCATTAAAGGCAGACGTTTTTTGGATTTCCCTCTCTCGCGTGTGGTTCCTGAACGCACCGTCACAGAGACAGTTTTTGCTTTTAGAACACAGGTCTAGAGAGTTGTCTTCATAATGTACCCAACATTAAGTGTATAGTTCCTTGTAATACTGAAACATATATAAGCCATGTAAGGTTTCCCATAATTAAATTTTTGTTAATGTCACCCTAGCGAATAGTGGTATGATGCACGGGCTGTCTGTTTCTCTCTAGGCAATTAGGTAGGCAGTAGCGTTCATTGTCACCGAAGAGAATCAAGTCCAGCAGGAATGTGTTGCTGTGCAAGTTCTCAGTGATCACAGATGGCAGCTCTGAGTCCTGGATTGCAAAATTATCCCATGACATTAAAGGAGAAAGTCTTTTCTTTTGTTCAGGGATTTTGACTCATAATATGCTACCAGAGCAATTTAAGAGAAAATAAATAGCCTTTAAATTACAAAGAATCACAGAGAGAGGGAGATACTGAGCTCCTCTTTATCCAAAGCTAACTGATAGGTAATTGTGGAAAGTGCAATTTAAAGTGCAAAATTGTGGAAAGTGCAATTTATTTGCCGTCTCTGTCCTGGCTTAGAATGAATGGTTGCGAAGGAGGGGGAAGAAGACTACCAAAGAAAGAAATTTGATTCTTCAGAAGCGTATTTTCTATTCCAGGGATGGCAGAGGACAACGAGAGGGCCCAACTCTGTCAAGTTTCAGCAGTCACAGAGAATTCTCCAGTCTTTAGTTGATGCCAGCGGAGGACACAGGTCCATACTCTTTAGCCAATTGAGGAAAGTAATAGATATGCAGTTGGAGGCCCCAATCAAATTTTTTATTTACACAGCCTTTGTACCTTTTCTGGCCCGTAGCCCAACCGATCAGGGAGACGAGAAAGAAAAGTACAACAAAAGCACCGCCCTTGCGAATATGATGTCCAATAAATAAATAAAAACACACACATAAATCTGGACACCAGAAAAGAATGCAGAGAGGACAGCAGGAGCAAAGCAGGGGTCCAGAACATAAAATTATTTTCAAAGAAAGGTGAGACTATTTAACTAGCTTGCTATGTTAACTGTTCAGGCTGGCTATTCAGCTGTTAACATTTCGTTAATGTAACATGGGGTTCAGCTAATTAAATAATCGCCTGAAAAGAATGACATTACTCAGTTATTACCTCTGCCGACGAAGTTGGGGCGGAGGTTATGTTTTCGCCTCTGTTTGTATGTTTGTCTGTTTGTAAACAACATAACTCGAAAAGATATGTCTGAAATTTTTGGGGTCGATTGCCATTGCATCAAGGATGGACCCTATTGATTATGACTACGATCAGGGAAACAATATGGCTGCCACGGCAGCCATCTTGAAATCCTATCATACGCGAGAACTCAACTTTGCTCCCACTCATGCACATTTGGATTGTGCTGCACTGGCGAAGGTTAGCGCTCTACGAGTGCCTCTACTTAATGGTATCATCCACAGTAAAGATCAGTAACACTTTCATTTGCCAGCCATTATAATATGCCGTCAAAAAATCTGGTAGCAGCAGGATATTTTCCTCCAATTTTATTATATGTGGTTATTGCATACTTAGCTCTCTCTAGCTGTAAGTGACTATACAGGCTAGGTTTGGCTTGTGAACCACATGCAGTCAGTGTGGTAACCTTAGGTGTAACTTAAATAATCGCTTGACAAGGGTGACATTACTTATACCTTCTTACATAGGTGTTTACTAAAACTAAACTGCTACTCTAGCCTGTTGACATGAGTCTTGTTCACGCAGGGGGTAATTTTACTGAGCTTGCCCTCCTCCTAACAATAGCAAAATGAAGCTGAGTGCTTAGAGCTATGGTACTGAGAAGCCCATTTAGATTATGTTTATTCCAAGACTCGTTAGGTTAGTTCTTCATCATTGTTCCGTAGAACTTAACTTTAAGGGCTCTAATTTCCTGGCGCAGCGCAGGTGGCGTAGCGAAGCGCAGGCCGCGCTGTGGTAATTTCGTAGGGCGCAGCCCGCGTAGTGGTAATTTCGTGAGGCGCGCAGCCTTCGGTAGACCAAGGTGCGCCGAGATGGGTGTGGCGGCGTAGTAGGGGGAGGTGTCACATATTCATGAAGACGCAGTGACAATTTCGTAGAAAAAGTCTCCGCTGGAGTTGCGCAAAAAACTCGCCAACTCCAACCTGGTTTAATTTCCGTGCAGTGGTAATTTGGCTGACCGGCGCAGAGAGCGCACACGTCACCGAAATCTCACAGGCAGCTTTACAGAATGTCAGGCACATTTCAATGCAAGAAATAATTACAGGAAGCACGATTTAATGTAACTATCTGAATAAGGACATAAATTATTGTATCTATATCGATTGTCCTGATGTCAGATTAAAGGCGGTTGTCACGCGTAATGGAAACTTGACCGGGCTTAATCAACGCAGCTGAATCTGTGATGCAAACTAACGACTTCACATCTTTCTCAGCCAACCACAAACTGTATATATATATATATATATATATATATATATATATATATATATATATATATATATATATATATATCGAATGCTTGCGTTCTATGCTCATTAAAGCCGCTTCCACACTGGACGCGAAACGAATTTTTCGCCCGACTGATTACAGACAAAGTCAATGCAAAGACGCGATAGTTGGACAGGGTTTTAATATAGCTCCGTGTCCGAAAGTCATAAAAGTTCTAATTTTTCCGAGTATTCCAGGAATTATTAGACGTGGAAACTTGGCCATTTTTGTATTCGACCTTCACAGAATGCAAATTGATAGCTATCGACTTTTCTTGGTCTTTTTAGCCTATTCTTCTGTTTTCTTCCGTTGAAGATAGCCAGCAGTCTTTATTCGGTCTTTCTTTTGAAAATTAATCAGATGGACCGAACAGATTCACGCTTTATTTCCACAGCTGAGATAAAACAGTGCGTGAGCAAATCAATTCCATGACCATTGACAGTGTGAAGAAATTATCGCATGCACGATTAAGACTGTCCGACACAAAATGCAAAATACTCCATGTCCACCAGCCAGCAAAAAGTAAAAGTATTGAAATGAGAACAGATTTATAACGGGATATCCAACAAAGATGACCCGCTAAAAAATAAATCCCAGTGTTCATTGGATGTTCTGTTGTTAAAATGTTTCTTTTTATTCTTTATTTCGGTATCAATCTGTTCTAATCGTCCTCTTTTTTTTTTTTTTTTTAGCTGTCAGACACGGAGGCATTGTACATTGTCCCATGCCAGTGTCGACTCGCTTTACTGAGCAGAGCTTAAACAGAAACATTGATTGAAATTCTCGGTACTCATCTTAAAGAACTGAGCCCTCTTATCAAAACATTCACGTTTAATATCGACAAGAGTCAGCAGATTTGAAGAAATTAAAAACAATAATAGACTGTCGGACACGGAGATTAATTAAAACCCTGTCAGACTTTCGGGCACAAGACGCAATCTGTCGAGCGAAAAATTCGTTTCGTGTCCAGTGTGCAAGCGGCTTAATACAAGGCTACTATTATTGTCACTTCGGTTTTATCGTCTTCAGTGGGGAAAAGGAATAGGCCTACAGCCTGATTGCTATGATCTCGTACTGAGTTAAGATCGCATATTGAAAATAAATGTGTCACGTATCTTGCATTGTTGTCCATGCATGTTAATCCCAAAATTTAAAGCAGCAACAGTTTGTAATTCATGGGAACACGCTATCCATCGTTTCTCTTGCCAGTGAGCAAGATTTGACTCGGCTGTGTCGCCTTCTTTGCCAACTTGCGCTGGAAGGAGGGGCAGAGGCGGGACAGAGGAGTTCTTGCGCCAGGCTACGCCGGGCACGAAATTGCCACATACGCCTGGACACACCCCGTTGGCGCGGCGCACCCCCCATGCGCCGCGCCTGCGCCGCGCCTACGCCTGGTCTACGAAATTAGAGCCCTAAATGTTTACAAAAGTAATATGAAATGGAACAATCAAACCTTTATGCACTGCTACTCCAAAATCAGCTGTGGTCACTTCACCTGACCCAGCAATAGACCCTCGCCACCAGTAGTCTGAAGATGTTTTTGATGGTGAGTGAGTGAGTGAATGTGAATAAGACAACTAATATTTCATAATTTACATAATGATACTCTGACTATTTGTTAAGTGATTACTTGTAAAAAAGGAAAAATTGGGTGTATTGTATTAGGCACTGCCAAGAACACTGAGAAATAGAAAAATAAAGAATTACATCATGATACAAAGTCATAAAAAAAGAGCAATGGAAATTTTGGGGCAGGGGCCCCTGAATTCCTAGCAACTGCCCCCGAGTCAGGTAGCCCAAGTGGATGCCTACATGGTGTCTAGTTTTTTATTTTTTTAATCCATTAATTTTTTAAACTGATCTGCCCAACCATGGATCATAATTTGCTTTATTTTGAGACCAACACTCATAGATATCTGTGCATATTCGCGGGTTGCAGATATCTGCAGGTATGACATGGCATTTCTACAATACGCACATGACAATAGAATACGCAAATTAGCCAATTTCTGAGATAAAGTCATTAGTGGTTAGTGCTTACTTCAGGCTAATGACCATATGCTGGTCACATTTTAAATTATTCACTCTTGTTGTACATACAACAGGCCAGGGAGACCCTTCCAAGACAGGAACAATATATGAAAGCCCCTCCAGGATGGGCAGAACATCAGGGGGACCCACTGGAAGAGTCAGGAGATCAGGAAGCCACTCAAGGGTACCAGATCCACAGGACTAAGTGGGAGCAATTCATAAAAGTTTAAGAGTCTATATGTCAGATTTCAGATGAATCCATGGTTATTCACATCTAAATACTGTGCAAAAATGACGACAAGGAGACAAAGTCACAAGAAAGCTTAAATCGCATTTGGGCGACGTTCTGTCCGTAGGAGTATCATATTCTGATTTCTGAAGCACAACTGTACATACAAAGAGTAAATGAAAAACCATTACCAAATAAGTGTTGTTTTTACAATCAATAAGCTAGGCTAAATCCAATAGAGCTGTTGATTTTGCCGACTCAGGAACAACCTTTGCTAATATCCTTGCAAAGCCAGCACTGCTAAATTTTAACAGTGAGGATGTGATTAAGCGATCATGAACCAGTCGCGAAAACCAAGCAATGCAGTAGATTCGATTTTATTAATAAAGGGCGAAAACCCCGCAGGGCAGAAGGCAAACATCCACACTCCAAAAATCACAATC
Source organism: Gymnothorax reevesii (assembly GCA_029721435.1). NCBI lineage: Eukaryota > Metazoa > Chordata > Actinopteri > Anguilliformes > Muraenidae > Gymnothorax > Gymnothorax reevesii. The sequence goes on along the minus strand of CM056574.1, from coordinate 133,031,593 downwards.
CAGTTGGGCAAAAATAGAAACAAAACCCAGGGCAGCAATCACAGTACTCGTGGTCGGACAAAAATGGGTCAAAAAACACAGATGCAACAATAAATCCAAAATCACAAAGCCAAAACTCGAAAAGGCGGACGGTCCAGTCAGAAAGGAATCCCTGAGAGAACTAGGCGAGCAAGCAAACTGACAGAAACGATCTGACAAGAAAGTTCTAATTCTTCTTCTTCTTTTGAATTTAATTGCCGGTTGGCCACCATTCTGGTGCATTACCGCCACCAACCGGACTGGAGTGTGGATCAGGAGATTTGCCCCGTCTAAACAATATTAAATTTAAAAAAAGAAAACTTTTAATACTTTAGACCATATTCTTTCCATTAGCCTGGTCCTCTTTAAATAATCAACTAATTCCCTGATCACTAGTTGTCCTGAATCTCCTAAGATACTCCTCAAACTGACACTCAGTTTTGCTTTTTCTAAAGCTGAGATCAATTTCTTCCTTTCTTCCTCATAACCCCTACATTCTATAAACACATGTTGGACAGATTCTACCTCCTCACACTTTAAACATTTCCCTGTTGCGTGTTCTCCTATTTTTTGAAGTGATGAATTGAGCCCTGTATGTCCTATTCTAAGTCGAGTGATGACTGCCTCCTCTCTCCGATTCCTGCCAATATTTCTACCCCTCCTAACCTGTCTTTGGACGTTATAAAGATGTCTTCCTGTGTCCTGTATATCCCAGTATTCCTGCCATATTTTCTCCTTTTGTTCTCTGATTATCTTTTTACTTTCATTTTTAGGCAAAGGAATTTCAAGGTCTATTGTTTGCAGTTTGAGTGATTGCTTTGCCAATTTGTCTACACCTTCATTTCCCTCTACCCCTACATCAGCTGGAACCCATATAAAGCAGACAGTCATATCTTGTCTCTGCATTCTGTATGTAATATTATTGATTTTAAAAATTTAATCTAGTCTGCATGATTTAAGTGTTTTGATGCTTGCCAGTGCTGCCAAGCTGTCAGAAGCTATTACAGTTCCTTTCATTCTTCCTTTCTAGCCATTGCAGAGCTGTTAATATTGCTATAATCTCAGCTGTATACACAGACAATTTATTTGATGTTCTTTTCTTAATTACTACCTCATATTTTGGGATAAATACTGCTGCTTCTGTCCTTCCTTACTCAGGATCTTTTGAGCCGTCAGTGAATAATAGTTTATCTCCAAAGTGTTGTAAGATGTATAACTCTGCTACTCTCCCAACTGATATCATTTTAGATTTTGTCTTTATTGCTTGCTTGATATTTGTGTCTATTATTGGCATAATAAACTGCCAGGGAGGCAGGGATGATACTGACACTGTAGAGCTATGTTGAATTTTGTTTAGTCCTAAATTGTCCACTTTGATATTATCGATCCACCCAAAGCTTGTAAAGTTTGACTCATTATGTTCCCAGCACTCCTCCTTTTGTTGTATTTTTTGCCTGTGTCCTAGCAAATTAACCCAGCATGTCATCATAAGTTTTATTTGTCTTATTCGTAATGGTTGTTCCCCTGTTTCAACCTGCATAGCCGATACTGGTGATGTTTTAAAGGCACCGCAGCATATCCTGAGCCCTCCAGCCTGCTCCACATCCATTTTTTTCAGGTGACTCTCTGCTGCTGACATATATGCAATACAGCCATAACCTATAGTCGATCTCATCATTGATTTATATATACTTATTAGTGATGACCTGGCTGCTCCCCAATCTCACCCAGACAGACATCTTAAGAGGTTGTTGACCTTTTTACATTCCTCTTTTATTTTATCAATGTGTTGTTTCCAAGTTTTTCATCAAACACTAGACCAAGGAATCTCACTTCACTAACCTATTTAAGAGTTTGTGCATATAATTTTAAGGATATTTCCTTATGTCGTCTAGAAAAACATATGACCTGTGTTTTTGCCACTGATAATTTGAACCCCCATTTGTTTGACCATTTTTCTACTGAATTTATAGCTGTTTGTAATTTCCTCTGACAATATTTTAAGTTCAGTCCCATTATCCACACTGTCCCATCATCTGCATACAATGATTTCCCAATTCCCTCCTCTACATGTTCAAATATATCATTTATCATTATATTGAATAAGACTGGGCTACAAACACTGACCTAGCGGGGTGCCGTTCTCAACTTGATATTGTTTTGAATATTCTTTGCCAACTCTTACTTCTATTGTTCCTCCTATTAGGAAATCCTGAACCCAATTATGCACCTTACCACCCACCCCCAATGCATTTAATTTGATGAGCAGTCCTTCTTTCCATAACATACCGTAAGCTTTTACTATGTCAAAAAATACTGCTATCACTACTTCTTTATTGGTTTATGCTTTCCTAATTTCTGATTCTAGTCGTAATATTGAGTCCATAGTGTTTCTTCCTTGAAGGAAACCACTTTGATACGGAGAGAAAAATTCCATATCTATCTTTCAAGATAGTATGTTAGCCTATCCGTTACTATTCTCTCCATTGTTATTCCTAGCTGTGATGTAAGCGCTATTGGTCTATAACTAAAAGGTTCCGATGGACCTTTTCCAGGTTTTAATATTGGAATAATTATTGACTTTTTCCATGCGCTAGGAATTTTCCCTATTTCCCAACCTCTGTTAAATAATTTTAGAATAACCAGTAATGCAATGTCTTCCATGTGAGCCAACATACTATCACATGTGCCGTCCTTTCCTGGCGCCAAATGTCGTGTGTTTAAACTGGCCCTCCTAAGCTCATACAAAGTGAATGGTAAATCTAAACTCTTAGTTGTGATAGTTTTCTAAACGTTTATTTTTGTATTCTGTTCAAGAATGTTAGCCTTACTTTGTTTAGCGGCCATTGGTAAGTTCTCTGAACTATGAACTTTGACGATGTTTTTGCTAATAGCTCTCCCTTTTCTATATTGCTAACTGCCGTCTTATCGTTACTATTCAGTACTAGTATTAAGTAATTTCGCCTAATGCCATTCATTTTCCTGATCACTGCCCATACTTCAGACAACTGGGTCTCTCTTCCTATTTCATTGCAGTATTGTGTCCAGTACTCCCGCTTAACTGTTCTCATTGTTCTCCAAACCACAGCCTGCGATTTATTATACTGAATTAATGTTTCTAGTGAATGATGCTTCTTATCCCCCCGGCATATAATGCGGGGAGATATAGCGATCAATGTGTCCGTCCGTTCGTCTGTAATAAAATCGTTTCCAGACCAGAACTCGAAAACTATACCACTTAAAAACACCAAATTTGGTATGGAGCTTCTACTTATGGTCTAGTTGTGCTTTTTGGGGGTAGTATCCCCTTGGGTGCCAAAAGGGCTCTCTGGCGCCACCAAGACACATTTCACTGGCACTTAGACGGCCACCACGACCGTTAGGAAAGTCGTAGAGAAATGGAACCAACAGTATATTGTTCAACTCATCAAGGCCTAAAAATAAACAATCAACACCCATTATCTAAATCAAACAGGAAGTCTGCAATTTGCATATCAAAATGTCCTTTTTTCCCTAAATTTGGCCAAAATTTGCCTTCCAACAAACGCAAACTCCTTTGAGGCCATTCATCATATCGACCCCAAATGCTAAAGCAAAGCACACTCTGTCGATGAAAATTACTGGAAAACTTTTTCAAAAGTTGAACGGTTTGGATTTTTTGAGGTGTCAAAGATGGGGTCCCCAGCCACTTTCACTGCCTTCTTTCGATGCATACACAATTCCCAACCTTAATTTGACCCCTTAAACATGCTAAAAAACAAACCAAATTATATAGTTAATTCATAGTGGATTTCAACATTTTTTAAATGTCTAAAATCTTCACCAAACAGACAAATTGGCTCTCTAGCGCTACCTAAATACACCAAAATGGGACTTTTGCTTTGACCAAGACCTGTCGCAATGTCATAAAATTCTGAAAAAAAAACACACATCATTGCTGTGCCATGCCCTGTACTGTGACCTCATTTCGTGAAAATCCATTTGAGACTCTTTGAAATAAAAAATATTGTGTTCATAATACGCTGTACAGTATTATATAATTTGTAACTGTGGACAAACCGTTTATCATATCAAAATGTCCTTTGGTATACTTTATGAGCTCCATGTGTACAAACAAACTGCCAATCATCTTGTAAAGATAAAACTCCAGTCAATGACTGAAATGATACCTGGTGAGAGGAGAAAGGAATTTGAGTTTACTTTAGTAGCATTGAATTGACTGAAAACATTATGCTATCATTGATATTTGGATTTGAAGGGAAATTTCAACCAAATGTTAGCAAAAAAGTAAGCCACTCATACCCCTTTTCCACCGAGCTGGTTCCAGTGTTAGTTCAGAGACAGAGCCAGACTTGACAATGGTTCTTTGCTTTCCCACAACCTAAGCAGCAGTTCCTGGCTCTCAAAACTGGGGCCAGAGCAAGCACTAACTCCTTGCTGGTCTACCGCCAAGAACCGATTAAAGCAATTCTTACCCTACTGGAATTTTTACACGTTTCCATGTAATCTTTAAATGCTCCTAATAAGCGTATGGCACACTAAAATGTAAAAGATATCCACCAGGTGATGAAACTCTTCGCAATTCAATTCTCACATATTTTTGTTAAAAGTCTGACCAATCATTTTCTTCGGTCCAAAAAAATGATTTGCCGAGCTTCCTGTCTGTCATCTGTCGCCGCGCCCCTACCAGTTAAATACCGGTGTCACCACTTGCGAGTCGCATGCCTCTCTGGCAGGAAAAAAAAAAACCAAGGCATTTGACCCATTGACCCGTTTCACTCTCCTACGAAAAAAAATATAGCGTGCAGCACAAGGAACTGAGCAGCGTGAGTGAAACGCGTCAATGGAGTCAGATTCAGAGGTACCAGTAAATGAAAACTAAACAAAAGTAATTACATAATATTCAATTCTATATGTGGTATAAAATAAAATGCCCTGGTAACGTTTAGTTACCTTTGTAGTCTGACAAACTACCATATATTAGCTATATATTTTTTCGTAGGAGAAGTCTGGGAATTGGAGGGAAGAGGGTGGGACTTAGGAGGGAGGCGGAGTTGTGCAAGTTCAAATTTTTACGAAGTGCTGTGCGACATGCCAGAAAGGTAAGAATTGCTTGAAGTCAGGGAGTGGGGGCGGGGTTTTAGTGACCAACAAGACCAGTGCAAGCACTGTACTGCCTTTTTTAAAACAGCCGAGCGAGAGAAGTCTGCTTTCGTTTTCAAACAAGCAAAAATGGAGAAGACTATTGGCCAAAGACATCCCCAATACACCCCCATTGTGAGAAATTGGTCATACTTCCTGTTTCCTAAGTGGGTGCGATCAGGGAAGTATTTTGAGCGTTCTGCTCGCAGTAAATGTTGGAATATACAGTACAAGCATCTGTCTTATATCTGCATGATGCGTTTATATCTCATTTAACTTTTCTTCCTCCAGCATTTTTTCCTATGCTGCTAACATCTATATTAAGCATTACGAACATGAGTTAGCTGGATATCTCCGACGTTTGCAAATTACTGCTAATTGCCATTTTTGAGCTTGAATGGCATTTCAAAACAGAACAACATTAGATCATTCAAACTTATTAAGCTGGAATGAAATATGGCAGTTGCTCATTTATTTCTTACCTGTCTGCATCCTTGGGAAAATAAAATTATTTTGCGATTATCAGCCCACAGGAGTCACTGTAACCAGACAAGACTGTAACCCAGAAATGAGCTTTTCTCACCATCACTGTTCCAATCTATTGTCCTGTTAGAGGGCACATGCTTTAGTCATTACTAACTGTCCTAATTTATTTGGAACACCAACAGAGATTTTTCTGTCACCCAATGTTCTTTGAATGCCTTTTCAGCTGCAGGATGTGTTGGGGATCCATTTGTCACCCTTGTTTTTGTTCCAAGTGATTTCTGTCCCTCAGCTTCCCTTCATTCTGTTCACCTTCCTGCCCCCTCAGAAATAAAACTTCTTCTCAAGATAGCAAATTAATTGTGCATGTTTAAACAAGGCACACAGAATGTGTTTAATGAAGAAATCATGGAGGATGTAAGGATGGGCCGAAGAGAGAATTGAAGACGTATTGGACTTGATGTTAATTGATCACCCTTACTGTCCTAAACAGTGAGTCATTGTTCTGGTCCTCAACGGAGGCATAATTCCTTGAGTTCTCCCTTATACCGAGAGTGGCCTTCCTTTGCTCTCCATTGAAAACTAAGCTGTTACTTTTCAGCACAAGGGTGTACGGTTTCTCTCTAACTTAAAAAGAGCATTCCTGAGAGGCCGAGTCTTCTAGAAGATGGTGATTTCTTTACCACTCTTTGAAAAGATGGCATGGGCAAATGCTTGAACCAGCTGGTGTCACCAACTCGGTGCCCCAGTTCACCAGCTCAACACCCCCCTCACCGTGGCAGCTATTGAAGGGAATTGTCTGGGCAATTGCAGTGTGACCCACTAGATGGCCCGATCTCCCTCTGCATGGAAGAGCCCCATCTGGAAGAACTACCACTGCTACTACTACCCTACTCCAGCCACCCGAAAATCCTCGGCTACCATAGCAGTTACTGCACAGTCCCACAGGCCAGTGATTGCTGGACCCCTAGTGGAGGCTACCCTCTCTGAAGATCCACCCCTGTCCTGGAGGTAGATGGAGGCCCAGCCCACCGGGTGCACAGCCTGCTCCAGTCAAGAAGGGGATCAGGCAAACTACACTACCTGGTAGACTGGAAAGACTATGGTCCGGAGGAGATGAGCTGGGTAGATTGCGATGACATCTTGGATCCGCAGCTTCTGTCTGATTTCCATCAAGCCCGCCTGGACCAGCCTGCTCTGCACCATAGAGGGTGCCCTCCTGGCAAAAGATCAGGCATGCTAGGAGTCACGTCTCGGGGGTGTTGGTGAAGGGGTGGGGGGTACAATAAGGCCACGCCTCCATCCATCCAGCTCACCGGTCGACTAAATCCCAGAGCACACTTCAGTCATTTTCCCATTATCATCAACACCTGTTTCTTATTGTGAGTGAGTAGTAGAAGTGCATATTTAAGACCGAGTCTCTTTGTGAAGTATGTAAAACTGCATGCCTGTTTGACAGTGTAGTCTTAAATAGGCTAATTCTCCTAATTCAGAAACTTGTAGTAAAACCTTGAATCTGTGCTATTTATTGTTTTACCAGCACATTTAATTTTAAGGAAACTTGTTTCCTATTTGCTTTCCTATTTGTTATACAATGTTACTGTAGCATAACCAAGACTTGTCTATATTATTATAGCCGAGTGGACTCTTTGTGCGTGCATGTGTGTCCAGACAATCTAGATTTCGCCGGGCGCGTATCTGCAGCATAACGTGAGCGACGCTTTTATTATAAAGACATACAGGGGGGATTCCCCCTCTATGTCCTCTCCTGGGGATTCCCCCTTTGTCCTCTCCTGGGGATTCCCCCTGTATGTCCTCTCCTGGGGATTCCCCCTTTTGAACCCAAGCCAATTCATCCACAGGATTCCTGAATCCCAAAAAACAGATGCCAGGCCGCGAGAGAACGTAACGCGTAATCTGCAGCTTAATGGGACCGATGCTATTTTGCTCCGTCTTGCAGGTGACTTTGTGTTCCACTGAGTGTGGAATGTCAGTGAAGCGTATTCCCCTTCATGGTTACTTAGTTTTAATTACTATAAAAACATTGGTCGCATGACAGCCACGTTGGTGTTTATGGAAACACCATAGCAACGTGATGACATCATAATGGTGCATTCTTCACAATAATATAAAGACTGAGTTACATAAAATTGCACGTGGGGATCCACGGGTCCTGACTGCTAGTATTATTTATAGTGTGCATATTTAGGAACCTCAGTTCCTTGTTGTTTTGTATGTTCAACATTTGTGCCTTCTGCTGTGCAGCTGGTCATTAAATCATAACATAAATCATATAAGTCCATCTTTGCACCTGAGTCCAGTCCTCAACTTCCTGTCCTTTGTGCATCTACACTCTGCACAAAGTACAAATAAAATCATTTATGTTTTACTGCGGAGTGCTATGTACAGTAGCAGCTCCTGAACTGGCAACAGGGGACGCTCAAACAATCCCTTAAAATTAATGATGACCTGTTTTCAATCATTTATTTAAATTACCAATACAGAAACTCAGAAAACTCTCAACATTATCATATGTGGCAAGTTTTCATTAATAAAACATACCTGTCAACACTCGCGCATTAAGTGTGAGTTTAAGCAGCATATTTACGTTCCTCTGCCGTAGTCAGAAATGATTCACTCAACACTTACGTGTATGAGATTCTCGCGTGGAATCGAAGTCCTTGTGCATGGAGGGGTTGGAAGCAGAGGAATTGCATAAAGACATTTCAAATGATCTTATTTCATTTAAACGATCATGAAAAACATGCATTGCTTCCAACCCCTGAGTAAAGAAAAGCGTGAGAAGTCCAGAGTCATAATCAGTATGCATTATGTATGAAAACTGGCCAAACCTGACCAATGTTGAGAGTTTTTGGAGTTTCTAAAATCAGGCCTACCAAAGAAAACGTTGCCTCAGCACACAAAAACTTTGAAATGCCTACATTAATCGCGGAAATAGCAACAGAAAAATAATACCCCGCTACCGAAACTGCAAAAACCGCAACATAAACTGTTGACTCGTAGCATAAGACTTTGAAACTGCAACATCTTCTTTCACATCCGTCTTTGCCATTTACTGCGCTTGCGCGTACCGGCCCAGGCTGCTTTCAGAGATAGCGGAATCAGGCGTGTCTCGTTCGGTTGGTAAGTAAAACTTTCAAATATGACGTTATTATTAATGCAGATGTTTAACAATGAAGTGTAAGACGTAGCTGTTACATCCACATTCTCGTAAATTCGCTTATTTTAGCATGTCACCCTGCCGAAAATGAACGATGCACTGTCGATTTCGCTATAGTCTTAGAGTTGCCAACTTGACGACTTTCTCAATAGACAAACAATCCCGATTCAAGTTGGCAACTCTAAGACTATAGCGAAATCGACAGTGCATCGTTCATTTTCGGCAGGGTGACATGCTAAAATAAGCGAATTTACGAGAATGTGGATGTAACAGCTACGTCTTACACTTCATTGTTAAACATCTGCATTAATAATAACTTCATATTTGAAAGTTTTACTTACCAACCGAACGAGACACGCCTGATTCCGCTATCTCTGAAAGCAGCCTGGGCAGGTACGCGCAAGCGCAGTAAATGGCAAGGACGGATGTGAAAGAAGATGTTGCAGTTTCATAGTCTTATGCTACGAGTCAACAGTTTATGTTGCGGTTTTTGCAGTTTCGGTAGCGGGGTATTATTTTTCAGTTGCTATTTCCGCGATTAATGTAGGCATTTCAAAGTTTTTGTGTGCTGAGGCTACGTTTTCTTTGGTAGGCCTGTAAAATGGAAATTCAATGAATGATTGAAAACAGGTCATGACCAATCATTAATTTTAAGGGATTGTTTGAGCTTCCCCTATTGCCAGTTCACGAGCCGCCACTGGCTATGTACAGCTTTATAGTTGTTTCATGACAGCATTTGCATACATCCTCTTGCCACTGAAAAAATTAGGCTGAGTCATGCATATTTTGCCTTTTGTTATAAGTAAATGCTTTGGGACGTAAGTTTTTGGACTTGGGATCTTACGGAGACTCACCTGCAGAGCACATTCTAAAGCCCTTTGCTCACATTGCATGGTTTTTACTGGAAATTAAGTTGCGCCCATAGTTGTAATGAAAGCACACTGAACGCTGATCATGAAGCTTCCATAGGTATGCTATGTGTTGCTTGGCAATGGACAAGTGTTTTTGAGTTCATAGCAATACCACAGGTCGGAAAATACATATCGTCGTAATAATATCAAGACCTGGGTAATATTAGGTGGCCTAATAGTCTAAAAGACCTGTTAAGGAGAGAAATTATCTTTGTTTACTTATAACCTTTCCAACAGCACACAGAGTTTCAATACATTAATATTGTATCAGCAGGGAGATTGTCAAAGCTAAGTGAGAGAGAACAGATGTGGTCTGAAAAAAGAATGAAAAGTATGCATCATGAACTCAATAACACAACACAGGAGTGACAAGAAGTAGCAGTTTTGATGATGCAGAGTTTGAACATGTCTAATCCAGTTTGCATGATAAAAATAGCTAAATAAATTGTATATTAATTAAGTTGCTCACTGCCTTCAAAGAAAAAAGTCAAGATAAGTACTCACTAAGAATTTGTTTACTCTCATTTTGTACACTACCTGCGCACCTATAATAACGGGAGGGGAATTCTTAATGCACTGAGTATGTATTATCTGCTTTTATTGAGTGCATTGATGCGTGTGTAAGTGTAACAGCACCACCTGTTCGTCTTCTCCGGAGCCCTACTTCAGAATTCTTACTTTGCCCTGACCTTTTCTTTTTTCCGGAACTTTATTTTGTCGCTGAGAACACAGAAAATTTACACCAAACATTACAATCGAAAATTCAGAACAAATACTGTATACCAATTTTTTATTTTTATTTATTTATTTTTTTAGTCTTAGCAAAACGAAACAATTTTGACTGAAAACATTCTGAAGCACTGCCAGGTGTAAGAGTTCTGATATCCTTGAGAAAAATTTAGAAGAAAAAAATGGCACAATGTCAATTTAAGAGTTGACTGAGCACCGAGGTAAGTGCACAGAGATCAGGAATTGTGGAATTGGACTCAGGTGCAAAGATGGGTCTGGTTCATTATGCCTTTGTGGCACAGCAGGAAGGCACAGCAGAGCACAAAACAAATGAACAAGGAAGCGAGATTCCTGGATAATAATACAAAACCCAAAACCAGTGAAGTTGGCACGTTGTGTAAATCGTAAATAAAAACAGAATACAATGATTTGCAAATCCTTTTCAACCTATATTCAATATAATACACAGCAAAGACAGGTTACTTAATGTTCGAACAGGTAGACTTTGTAATATTTTGCAAATATTAGCTCATTTGGAATTTGATGCCTGCAACATGTTTCAAAAAAGCTGGCACAAGTGGCAAGAAAGACTGAGAGAGTTGAGGAATGCTCATCAAACACTTATTTGGAACATCCCACAGGTGAACAGGCTAATTGGGAACATGTGGGTGCCATGATTGGGTATAGAAGCAGCTTCCCTGAAATGCTCAGTCATTCACAAACAAGGATGGGGCAAGGGTCACCACTTAGTGAACAAATGCGTGAGCTGATTGTCAAACAGTAAAGAACATTCCTCAACGAGCTATTGCAAAAAATTTAGGGATTTCATCATCTACGGTCCGTAATATCGTCAAAAGGTTCAGAGAATCTGGAGAAATCACTGCATGTAATTGACAAGGCCAAAAACCAACATTGAATGCCCGTGACCTTCGATCCCTCAGGCCGTACTGCGTCAAAAACCGACATCAGTGTGTAAAGGACATCACCACATGGGCTCAGGAACACTTCAGAAAACCACTGACGGTAACTACAGTTCGTCGCTACACCTGCAAGTGCAAGTTAAAACTCTACAATGCAAAGCGAAAGCCATTTATCAACAGCACCCAGAAACGCAGCCGGCTTCGCTGGGCCCAAGCTCATCTAAGATGGACTGATGCGAAGTGGAAAAATGTTCTGTGGTCTGACGAGTCCACATTTCAAATTGTTTTTGGAAACTGTGGACGTCATGTCCTCCGGACCAAAGAGGAAAAGAACCATCTGGACTGTTATAGGCGCAAAGTTCAAAAGCCAGCATCTGTGATGGTATGGGGGTGTATTAGTGCCCAAGGCATGGGCAACTCACACATATGTGAAGGCACCATTAATGCTGAAAGGTACATACAGGTTTTGGAGCAACATATGTTGCCATCCAAGCAACGTCTTTTTCATGGACGTCCCTGCTTATTTCAGCAAGACAATGCCAAGCCACATTCTGCATGTGTTACAACAGCATGGCTCCGTAGTAAAAGAGTGCGGGTACTAGACTGGCCTGCCTGTAGTCCAGACCTGTCTCCCATTGAAAATGTGTGGCGCATTATGAAGCGTGAAATACGACAACGGAGACCCCGGACTGTTGAACAACTTAAGCTGTTCATCAAGCAAGAATGGGAAAGAGTTCCACCTGAAAAGCTTCAAAAATTGGTCTCCTCAGTTCCCAAACGTTTACTTAGTGTCGTTAAAAGGAAAGGCGATGTAACACAGTGGTAAAAAGGCCCCTGTGCCAACTTTTTTGCAATGTGTTGCTGCCTTTAAATTCTAAGTTAATGATTATTTGCAAAAAAATTAATAAATAAAGTTTCTCAGTTTGAACATTAAACATCTTGTCTTTGCAGTGTATTCAATTGAATATAAGTTGAAAAGGATTTGCAAATAATTTAATTCTGTTTTTATCTACGATTTACATAATGTGCCAACTTCACTGGTTTTGGGTTTTTGTAAAAGTAATACATGTAATTGAGACCATAACAACAGTACTATTACAAATATAGAAAAACAAGGAAAGGATGTTCCTGCATCAGAATAAAAGCGCTGACCATGAAAACATCATGGAACAGAGCTTAATTATGGAGTTTTAATACACGCAAAATGTGAGAGCTGAGTCTAAACCAGACCATAGTAAACCAATTAGCTTGTGAGGTTTACCAGACTTTGCACTGAATGAGTGCAAAGGTCTCCTTTAAATAGAGAACACTATAGGGAGACAATAGGGAACAGATGCAGACAATAGGGAACAGATGGAACAGGGAACAGGGAACTCCAATCAGGTGGAGTGTGGAATGTCGTCCGGGTCTTAATAGGTTGGTGAGTTCGAGGGCTGGAGGCGTGGCGTTACAGTCAAACACTGTTAGAATATAGATGTAAAGTTCGGAGATATATCAAAAATGCATTATATCCTGTATTTTGATAGTTCCATGTTTCAGTGTTTTTCATTGACTGATCTCAAAATGATGATTCTGCACCTGACTGGCAGTGGAAAAAATCATTAATTATTAGAGGACCTTCTGAGCAACGGAGATGTAAGGCATTAAATGGAGTGTGAATGAAAATATTAAAAAACTGAGTTCTATTAGCATTTTAATATGAATTTCTATCTCTGATTAAAAAAAAAAAAAAACACCAGCTCTGTTATGTTCATTCCTGCTGTCTGTTCTCTAAGGCAGTTTGACGCTGGGTAGGGGATACGGGTGCTGCAGGGACAGCATATTTTAGATTGGTTAAACTTTAGTGTAATTTTGTCAGATTTTGTCAGCATTTCTACTTGTTGGCAGTGCTGCTGCTCAGGCCAAAGTACCATAATGTAACAGAAGAGATGCTTTTTTATTGTTCAGTCCTCCCTTCACTGGGGTTTCCAGCCAACTGCTGTAAACGCCTGTTGTAGGGATTGATTTTCTCAGTTCCCTAACTAGCCTCACATTTCCCCAGTCTGAACATGCGCTGCACCGTGGGGATCTCTCATGCATCCAAACAGGCTTGAATTAGATAGAAAGGGCTGTCACCCTTCCTATGGCAAAGGGCTACACGTAAAGTGAAAACTCAAAGCATGTGGGGAAACTGTGCGGTGCAGTCATTTGGGTGGCTGGATCTTACCCCACATTCAAACGCCCTATGCAGCACAAAGGTTTAATTTCCCCTGCCATGCCAGTTTTTCCACTGTGATATCATCTCTATCTGTGACTATTTTTACTTCTTTGCCATCACTACTTTGTGTACTCAAAGTGAGGGTGACTTTTTACCATCAGTGAAGAGCATTTCTGCAGCTGTCGTTAGCCTTTTGATAAATGGGAGATTGAAATGGCCTGGCTTCTCTCTCTCTCTCTCTCTCTCTCTCTCTCTCCTGTTACCCCTCTCCTCCTTTCCAAACCTGCTGAACTCTGAACGTCACTGCATGTTTTACCAAATAGCTCCCAGGAGAGCTCTTCCTAAGACACGGAAATGATGACTCTGGCAGGGAAAGAACAAAGAGATATGATACAACTCAGCTTAACTGATGGCTGCCATCTGCAGGAAGAAGATTATGGACTATCTTTGGCATCTGTGTATAGAGCCTGTGTGTTGTTGATGAGATATAGCGTGCAGCTTCTGGTGTGTTAGAGGAAGTCGAAATGTTTCACTGCATCGTTAGCAAGGGATTGATTCCCTGGTCAAGTGACAGGCCTGTATTCAGATAGAAGGAGCTGAAAGTTACGGGAGAATGGTTTCTCTGGTGCATGAGTCTCGTTCCTTGGCCCGTTGTAATGTTTCATGTGCGCTGTAGATGACACCTAAAGGCAAGGTACCCCTTATATTTGAGTCTGGCCTGAATGGGGAGAGGAATCATGGTGAAGGAGTGTGCTGTCAGAGAATGCTGTTATGGACATTTGAGTGTGTTTGAGGATTCCGGGCTGTGAGGTTCTACAAAATTAGAAGACAACTGTAATCTTTTTGCTTATTAAGCTTAATCTGAGGCGACTCCCATGGTTTTAATGATGTACTCAGAACCACTGAAGTAGTGGAGGTGTGAAGCCAGGGAATTGTTCACGATTACAAACGCTGGGGGATCAGCCCAAAGAGCTAATGTCGGTGGTCTGAGGACATTCTCCTGGCAGATTAAGTAAGCTGGAGATTTAAAATGCTGAATGCAAGTTTTCCTCATGCTGTCTGATTGAGTACAATCTGCATGAGGTTTAGTTTGAGGCGATGGATGCCCGTGACCATTGAACTGATGGATCAACTTTTACTATAGAATTTCCTTTAAAAAAAAAAACCATGTTTTAGTAATATCAATGTTAATTGATTGTTTTGCTTGTCTGATTAATGCAGTTGCTGCTAAACAAAATGACCTCTTGAACTAGCTAATATTCATAGCATTTTCCTCGGTAGTCAAATAACATTTTTGCTAGCTTTGGCCAAGTGTGGACTCCTTTAGTTCTGTCACCGGCTCACTTCACATAAAGACTCGAGAGCCAAGGGCTAACGATGCTCAAGGTGCAAAGAACAAAAGTGGGCTTTCATAAGTGTGCCCTGAAGGTGTTTCAGAGATGCCAAATCTCACGCATTCGGCGTAGCTCTTATCCATTTTTTTAGGATTATTCACCGTAGTCCGTAATTATACACTGAATGCTTAATGAGATTCTCATGCGGAATTAAAATCCTTGTGCTCTGAAGTTCCTGTTTCACTTGCATAAAGGTGCACCTCATCTCAAGTAACATGGAAAGCGATTATGACTCCGGACTTCCCGTGCTTCTCTTTACTCAGGGATTGGAAACAATGCATGTGTTTCATGATCGTTTACATTTTTTTAATGAAATAAGACCATTTGAAACATTTTTATGCAATTCAATTCCCTCAGTAAAGAAAAGCCTGAGTTTTCCCGAGTCATAATCGATTTCCGTGTCATTAGTGGGGCAATCCTCCGTAATGCACGTGAAACTGATTAACTTGATGCACAATGACTTAAATTCCGTGAGTGAATTTCTTCAGTGCGCTTTGATTGAATAATTGCTGACTACGGCACAGAAACGCGAATGCCACTAAGAGGAGAGACTCACACCGAAGACGTTAGCCTTGGCATCTCTGGTTCTGTACCAATATGCTGAGTACGGTGAAGAGCTCATTCAGTATGATATGAGGACTTATCTCACTCTAGTGTCATTGAGTGGTGTCTTAGTACGCCAGATTCGCTCTCCAAGCTGAGTGCACAGAGATACAATCAGAGGAACAATTACAGCAGAGTTACTTGAAATCAGAGCACTTCCTCAGATTGTCATGGTTTAGGCGTGCGTTTGTTTGTTAAACCTTTCTTTGTTCTATGGTACGGGACAATATCAGATTTCTTTTCCATCTAATTCCTGGCCCAGCTGGCTGATTGAGCCAAGGCAGAGTTTTCCAGACCCTATATACAGTATATGGCCTGCGGTTCACTACGCCTATCGCAAGAGTGTCTGTTTGTTTCTAGCACTTTAGCCAGAGAAAATCTCCAGTCAGATTTCCAAGTATTTGTTATATTCCATTCATTGTCAGGAATTGCTTCTTTTAGAAATTTCTTCTCTTCTCTCTTGTTGTTTATTCTCTCTCGCACTGCTTCTGTGTTGCGGACTAATATTCATCCTTGGAAGCGCAAGCTTTTACCGGAGGTGTGTACCTCTTTTGTGTTTGTCTCTTATCTGAGCTGCTCTCAGCTCTTTCTCTCACTGGTCGCGGCACCTGGCGTCCTGTCACCGCCCATTACAGCACACTCTAGCCGAACATGGAGTCGTCAGTCGCAGCTACGTTATAGAAGGTTAACGCTAAAGATTTATTTCAAACCAAAATACCAATTATAAACAACAAAACAAAACAAAACTACAGAACACCACTGATAACAAACAATATAACAACCTCAATCACACAACAATCAAACAACAGTCAACAACAGAGTTTGAAAAGGGGATCGAAGAAGCAAAGCTTATCCATTTCCTACCCCCAGACACCACAGTACGGATTCAAACATCTAAAACCAACACTTCACACTATCGGAATCCCCCCGTCCCCACAATCATCTCAGCAATTTACATCAATTTTTCTCCTCTTTGTTATACATTTGAAACACACCTTCTTGAAACTTCCTTTTGAACTGATTAACATTATTACTGAGTTTAACATCATCATAATCTGTTCCATAAAATAACCACACAAACAGAAATACACATACTTTTGAGGGTGGTTCTAACACTTAGTCGTTTTAATTTGAGTTTTCCCCTTAGGTTATAATTTGAAATACCTTCCCTCTCTTGAAACAGCTTTTGGATGTTACCTGGTAAAGTATTATTTTGTGCACTATACAGGATTTGTGCAGTTTTTAATTTTACCTGGTCTGGAAATTTCAGCACAAGTGACTTCAGAAACAGTAGATTAGTTGGGGCATTGAACCTGACATCATAAACTAGTCTTAAGGCTCTTTTTTTGCAGTATGTACTGTAATGTGAAAAAAATGCCATGAGGTGGCAGTATTGACCTTTTTTTGTTTTGCCCAGTCTGGAGCTAGGTTTGGGCATGTCCTGGGCATGTTTGAAAGGGAAAGTCCCAGAGAATTAAAAAAAGTCTAAAAAGTGGGAGGGGGCTGCAAAAGAGTATATAAGAAGAAAAATTGAGAGAGTAAAGTAGTAGGAGAAATTGCAAGGAGAAGGATACATTTGACCAGACCTGTCACTCTTTTCAAGACCTGTGAATTTTTGCCTGTGTTGGAGCATTTCCCTGTCCCGGGACATCACCAAGCAACCCAACCAAAGGGACTGTAAATTGTTATTTTTTTTTCTTGTTATAACATTCTTGGTCAGTAGCATAAACTGTAGGTTAGTTGTCAATTTGTTTAATTAAATCTGTTTAAGTTTTAAGATTTTGTCTGTCATCCCTTGCTGTCTTGTATGTAATAACAAATTGGGGCCATAACAGTACAGAGGGAGCAAATTGGTCTTATAAGTATTGCCGCAAACTTCCACACAATAACTGAAATATCGTAAAACAAAAGAATAATATAAAATAAGCAAAGATTGTTGATTAAATAAATGCCGAGTTCTCCTCATGACACCCACACTCTTTGCCATCTTAGAACATACGACTAATATGAGGTTTCCAGCAGATTTTTTCATCTATTATCACACTTAAAAATGTAGTATGGTCCACTCTTTCAATGACTGCATTATTTATTATTATTTGGACTGGAATATCAATTTTACGTCTTCCAAATAACATAAGTTTTGTTTCGTCCAAATTTAGAGACAATTTATTTATATCAAACAAATTTTTCAATTTGATCATTTCTTGTGTGATCTCTTGTAAAAGCTGCTGCAAATCCTCACCAAAACAGAAAATATTTGTATAATCAGCAAAAAGTACAAATTTATTAATTTTTGATACTTCACAGATGTGATTTATGTACAGATTGAAGAGAACAGGCCCTAGTATTGACCCTTGAGGTACACCGCATGTGATGACCCTACCAGTAGAAATATAATTGTCAATTTGGACAAACTGAAACCTGCTAACAAAATAGCTTTTCAGCTATTTCAGTACAGTTCCTCTCATGCCATATTTCTCTTACTTTTTTAACAACAAATCATGGTCTATAATTGTATCAAAGGCTTTTTTAAGTCAATGAAGATTCCAATGGTAAACTTCTTTTTATCAAGACAATACGTTATTTCTTTTATTACATCAATTAATGCATATGAAGTTGATCTATTTCTTCAAAAACTATTCTGACTGTCAGTCAATAATTGATACTTATCAATGAAACTATCAATTCTGGCAGGGAAGAGGTTCTCCAAAATCTTTGAAAATTGAGGGAGTTGAGAAACTGGTCTATAATTAGTAAAAAGATGTTTTTGTTAATTGGTAAAAAGTTTTTGCTGATCAGCAAGCCACACTCTCGGGCTATGGCAAGGGCTACCCTGAACAGTCGACAGGCTGAGTTGGCGGAGGAGTCCGCCATCAGGACGAGGCTTTACAAAAACAGGAGAGCGTCCTGTTAAGTCTCACTGAGAGTATTCAAGCCTTGTCCACTCAAATTACACTGAATGTTGCACAAACACTACACTCCCCCGTGAACCTAAGCTCCAGCTACCCCCACGATATGGAGGCGAGGCAGGGAAATGTAAAGACTTCATCGCCCAGTGTGAAATATTTTTCAAAATATTTTTTCAAAGCTCAGCCTTTGCGTTTTGCAAATGAAGAGTCACAGGTTTCACATATTTTATCTCTGTTGACTGACACAGCCCTTACTTGGGTCGAGCCACTTATTCAATCTAATTCACCAGTCGTGAGTTCAGTAGAGACTCTTGTTAGGGAGATGGTATCGGTGTTTGATCAAGATGTGTGTGGGCAAGACGCGGCTACGCGTCTAATGCATCTTAGTCAGGGTTCTGAGAACGTTGCTGAGTTTTCTATAGCCTTTCTCTCTTTAGCTACAGAGACGAGCTGGCCAGAGGCGCCTCTAATGACTGTTTTTGTTCGTGCCTTAGCGGAGGAGGTGAAGGATGCTCTGGCCAAATTAAAACCCTGTATCTCTCTGGATTCGTTGGTTCGCACTGCTGTGCGAATTGATAATCAATTTTGTGAACGCAACAGAGAAAAACATACTGCTTCAGCTCTCGCTGACAATGGGGCTTATCTTCCTTGTAGTAGGCATATAGCTCCAATTCCATCCACCAAAATTTCAACTCCTGGGGAACCTATGCAGGTCGATGGCTCATATGTGTGCCGGGCTCGTAAGCAGTTCGTAAACCAATTATCTGCTATAACTGCAACAGACCGGGACATATTCGCCCACACTGCCCTGATCTTATAGGAAAAGGGAAGGCCCCTCTAGCTGTATGGGGGGCGCTCGAGGGATAGACCAAAACTCCCCTTCGAACCTTGATTCTTGTAGAATTTACTGTGGGTAGACAGATAATTCCTGTGGAAGTTTTTTAGGACTCGGGGGCCGTGGATTGTTTTAAGTCCTTGCGTATCCACCCCTCGTTCATATCTCAATGCTAAAACCAGTTAGCACTAGCGTCCTGGCTCCAGTTGACAAGCCTCCGCCGCCGTCACAGATAATTGAAGGGGGCCCGGGTTATACTGTGCGTCACATTTTGGCCGAGAGGCGTGTTGGTTGCAGAGCCCATTTTTTGGTGGACTGGGAAGGATATGGGCCTGAGGAGCGGTGCTGGGTCCCTTCTCAGGATATACTCGATCCCAGCCTCAGCTCTGAGTTCCGTGCATGGGGTTCTTGGGGAACATCTGGTGCCGTCGCTTGGGGGGGGGTCCTGTCATAGTTTAGGCGTGCGTTTGTTTGTTGGACTTTTTCTTTGTTCGATGGTCCGGGAGGATATTGGATTTCTTTTCCATCGAAGTTGGAAAAAGATGAAGTTTTTTAGTTTTGTAACAAAAAAACAGGACAATGTTGTTCCTGTTCTCACAATTATGGTAGCTGGTATTTATTTCATTACTGTTAGCCTCCTATGCAATACTCTCATAATTGGACTACCATTTCTGTAAGGGTTAATTATCGAGAAGGTGTGCATTCCACAATTTTAATGCACGACGAGGAGGCAAATAACCGTGGAATGCTAACCTTCGAGTTGATTATCCCGCTTATACCATGGTCATTTGCCAGCGATATCAACTCCCAGCATTCAGAAATTTTTGGTGAAAGTTTTACACTTAAAAAAAAAAAAAAAACGAGCTGGGAATCATTAAACAGGCGCCGTGCCTTCTCATACCCAATAGCCGACTATAGGCCAAGTTAAATTGAACCAGCTATCTAAGTTCATCTTACGTTCATGAAGAAAGAATTTTTTGCACACGCTAACATCCGTTTACCAGCGGATTTGATAACGGATTCCAGCTGAAATGGACATTATTCATAACGCAACATTATGTGCGATTATGCAGACTGTAGCTAACTTGCTACCCACAATTACAATGAACTTATGACGGTTTCCGCAGTCAGCGAGCTGAAGTCTGCTGGCATAGTACATAGCTAGCGAACTGTCAGCAGTTGCTGACACATGAAATGGACACGTTAGCTTCTTTTGTAACCGTATACAATTACAATCGTTTAATGAATAAAGCCTGATTACTTCGCTGCTATAATATTTCGGGTCATTATCGCTTGAGTACCTATAGTTAACCGCCCCACAGGACGCAACTTATATGACGCCGCCAAATTTACTGGAGATAAATGAGCAGCTCTATTTCTGTTGTAACCAGCCGAATACCAGGTCTAACGTTGCTAGGGTTACAAGTTGGCTAGTGGATGAATTTCGAATGGTGAAATGACCGTAGCCAAACTATCTGTGCAGTTCCACGTTTTTAATGCATACCTGCCAGCCAATCAGAAAAAAGAATTCATCCAGACCATGGTATAATGCTAGTTTACTCAGCATTTGAAATATTTGGGGAGGACCTTTCCCACCTCTGTTGAATGCACAGAGATGCAGAGTTATTCCTGGGACAGTTATTTAATCAAGATAAGATGAATCAGGACAGATGCATCTTTGAAAGAACATGTACGGTCTCATCAAAGGCAGGAGGCTTAAAGAAGGTTCTGTCCTGTGAAGTGTTTGCGTGCAACCCCCTCATGACCCCCACATCCTCACCAGCCATTTTGGTGCTTTTCATATCTGCAGCCATGACAGGTCTTTGAAGATAAAGCTGAGAAAGAAGCAGCTAAACAGAGCCTGTGGAGATAAGGGTAGTATAAACGCAAGACTCCTCTGCATGTGTCATAATTGATTCTTATCCGTACTCCTTCTCTGGTATTGCAAATGCCACAACAACGTCATCATATTCAGGGACATCTCGCACAATTTTTCTTTTTAATGTCTTTTTTTTTTACATTATCTTATGGCATTGAGGAATGTTTGGTCTGTTCAAATCAGACATTGTCATTGCTTATTCTATTTTGGCCGCAAAGTCGCTTAGTGGTAGGTTGCTTGACTGGTAACCAAAGTTTTGCTGCTTCAAACCCCCCTGGTGGGGCTTATGGCTCTGATTAGATCTGCAGAGATGAAGTTGTGAAGAACTCTGTCGTTGGGCCCATGAGTAAGGCCCTAAACCCCAAAATTGCTCAAGGCACTTTACCCGTTTCTCCCTATTCCTCCTCACTTACAACAGTTCTTTCCTGCATTTCTCCTCAGGGTGTCCCTGAAAAAGAGAAACAAGTTTTCAGTGGAACATTCCCTGGTCAATTAAAGGTTAAAAATCATTTGCTGAAGTTGCTAAACTTGAAGATGGGGCTGTTTGTCATTCCTCTGCAATTAAGTATATTTTGGATGTATACTCAGGTTAATGATTACCTGTCAGCTGTGAGGGTAGGCATGGAGGCCCGGAAGACATGGATTGGACTCAAGTGCAAGAATGGATTTAGTCAATGTTTTTATCATGCCGACCACGCAAGTGAGAGGCATAAATAAAAATACGAAACTAAACAGGAATTGTGGTTCCAAAAGAAGCAACAGTGATATCAACAAAGGAGTGAAAACACAAACAACCATAGTATCACTATAAAAGAAAAAAGGAAACAAGGTTCTTTTGTATCTACAACTCTAATTCCAAAATACTTGGGACGAAGTGTAAATTGTGAATAAAATCAAAATGCTATGACTTTCAGATCACATGAGCCAATATGCCATTTACAATAGAACATAGATAACATTTCAAATGCTGAAACTGAGACATTTTACATCTTTATCCACAAAATGAGCTTATGTTGCAGTCAGAAAATTTGAAATGTCTAAAAAAAGTTGGGACACAGGCATAAAAGGGCAGAAAAAGAAATTAATATATAAGAGAATCGGCTGAAAGAACACAAAGCAAGTAATTAAGTTAACTGGCATCAGGTGTGTAACATGATTGGCTATAGAAGGGATGTCTTAGAGAGGCTGAATCTCTCAGAAGTAGAGTCGGCCAGAAGCTTTCCAACCTGTGAGGGCTTGTGAAAAAAACTGTGGAATACTTTAAAAACAATGTTCCTCAAGGAAAAATTGCAAAGGCTTTTATGGTCTCATTATCAACAGTGCAAAACATTATTAAAAGATTCAGAGAAACTGGAAAAATCTCTGTGCATAAGGGACAAGGCAAAAGACCTTCACTGGATCCCCATGATCTTCGGGCCCTCAGACGCCACTGCATCACTCACCGGCATGATTCTGTCATTGACATTGCTAAATAGGCCCAGGAATACTTCAAGAAACCACTGTCTTTAAACACAGTCAGCCATGTCATCCACAGATGCCACCTAAAACTATCATGCAAAAAGGAACCCATTGTTGAGCATGATCCAGAAGCGTCGTCGTGTTCTGTGGGCCAAGGCTCATTTTAAATGGACTGTAGCAAAGTGACAAAGTGTCCTGTGGTCAGACAAGTCCAAATTTGATATTCTAGTTGGAACTCATGGGTGTTGTATTCTCCGACCTAAAGAGCAGAAAGACTACCCCTCCTGTTATCAGCGTTCAGTTCAAAAGCCAGCATCTCTGATGGTATGGGGATGCATTAGTGCAAATGGTGTGGGACACTTGCATGTTTTAAAAAGCACCATGAATGCTGAAAGGTATATCAAGGTTTTAGAGCAACATATGCTCCTCTCCAGACGACATCTATTCCAGGGAAGGCCTTATGTATTTCAGCAGGACAATGCAAAACCACATACTGCAGCCATTACAACAGCATGGCTTCATAGTAGAAGAGCACGTGTGCTGAACTGGCCTGCCTGCTGTCCTGATCTTTCACCGATTGAGAACATTTGGCGCATATTAAACGAAAAGTCCATCAAAGAAGACTCAAAACTCTCCAGCAGCTGGAAGCCTGTATTAAACAAGAGAGGGGTCAAATTCCAATGGCTAAACTCAAGAAACTTGTCTCCTCAATGCCCAGATGCCGCCACTCTGTGTTACAAAGAAGAGGGGATGCTACACCACGGTAAACAGGCCCCTGTCCCAACTTTTTTGAGACCTGTAGCAGCCATCAAATTTGAATTAAGCTCAATTTGTGGAGAAAATTGTAAAATTTCTCAGTTTCAACATTTACTGTGTTATCTCTGTTAAAAATAAAAATACTGGCTGGTTTAATTTGAAATTCATTGCGTTTCGATTTTATTCACAATTTACACTTTGTCCTAACTATTTCGGAATTGGGGTTGAAATATTTCCATTATGGAGTCTTTTCATATGCAGATATCCTGTACTGGTATACATGCATTGTTGTATGCAAGTGCCATTTTTCACAAACGTTTTCCATTTTAACCATTACAGGCCCTCAGACATGCCACCATTTAGTTTTATCCAGTTGCCAAGTACATACCACGATGGCTGTTTATTTGATGATTCACCCATGTGTTCTCTTTGTATTCAATATGCTTTTAGTACAGTGTAGGCAGTATGGTTTGCGACCATTAATTTCCACAAAAATTTTGAATAACAGAAGTATTATGGTCCCCACTTGAATTTTCTCTTTTCATGTCTACCTCAAAATACCAATTCTAATGACAATTTCTACATTAATGGCAGTAATATCTACCTTTTTTCTTTTGCTTTAAGTAAAACACTGGTACAGTGACATGTAATTGTTAGTCATCTGGAGTAACAGCAGTTCATCAAAATCTCACATTTCAATCTGCACAAAATGTCAATGACCTAGTGAAAAAAAGGGCTAATTAAAAATCATATTCAAACCAAATTATGGAAGTTGTTTCCGAGTTTTTTCTGAACAAAATACACGCATTCTTTCGTTGAATAAGTCGTGTTTTTTTTTTTTTTTCAAGCCGATTTTGACAGCAATTGTATCACATGTCTTTACTACCGCGCTATCCGCTTTATTTGCGCATCAAATTTTTAGCGGCGGTGGCTTGAGCATCGTTTTCAGAGATAAAGTGACATCGAAATCTATGATGTTATAGCTAGCATGCCAATGTATTCGTTTCAGGAGAACATTCACAGTATCTATTACTGGGCATTATGATTATCTCTTCAATTATTAAACTCTGTAGTGCCCAGCTTTATTCACCAGATTTGAAAGCAACTTCCGGTTCCGGGTTAGACTCGAGTAAACAAACATGGAGGTGCCCACAAAGATAATTGTGGCGAGCTAACTAACTAGCCATTAAATAGAAGTTTTCCTCGAGAAATGTTTTCCTCGGTTCAAAACAAGTTTTCCTCTGATCAAAACGTTTTCCTCGGATTGAGGCATGTTCTCCTCTGATTGAGATATGTTTTCCTCTGATCAAAACAAGGTTTCCCCTGATCGAAACATGTTTTCCTCTGATCAAAACAAGGATTCTTCTGATCGAAACATGTTTTCCTCGGATTAAAACAAGTTTTCCTCGGATTGAGGTATGTGAAGTGTGCGTTTTTTTTTCCGATTATTTCGTCTTAGGGCCACCGTACTCCACGGTGGCACAGTGGTTAGCACTGCTACCTCACAGCAAGGAGATAGTGGGTTTGAATCCTGCCTGGGGCCTTTCTGTGTTTTGCATTTTCTCCCCATGTTTGCGTTTGTTTTCTCCGGGTCCTCCAGTTTCCCCCACCCAAAAAAACATGCAATACAGGAACATTCCTGCCAGTACCCCTGACCAAGGTAAGAGCTGGACTTGGTCCCCGGTCGCTGCTCTGTGGCTGCCCACTGCTCCTAACTATAGGATGGGTCAAATGCATAGGACAAATAACCCGACGGGGTTCATTAAAGTGTATCTTATCTTCCATAGTTCCACTTCATGAGATATTTTGATGTTGCATTATGACATTCCAGAAGAATCTGTGCTTCAAAAAGTTTTGAGCCAGGCACGAACTCCAAAATCATTGCTCAAAATCTGAGAGGGGGCTGTAACATTTTGTGAGCTGTACTGTCCTGTGGCACCAGCCACTATGCTGGAAGCGCAGTAACTGTCCACTTGGGGACTGGCCCGGGCAACAAATGTCTCGAGACTGGAATTTTTCACATTCGCTAGTTAGGCGAGATTAAAATAATCTGTTCACAGCATTCATGCATTTCTGAATAAGCAGACACAATCTCAGTTTTTCAGATAAGAAGAGGTCGGGGGAACACCAGATGCAGGATCCAAAGGTATTTATTGGACACCAAACACTTAGGAGAAAGTAGGCAAACAGACCAGAAACAAAACACCGTACACATGCACTGATTGAATGGGAAAACTAAGGTACACTGCCCAGGGCAGAGGGAAACAAAGGTACACACTCAATGAGTGGCTAAACTAGAAAACAAAAACTAGATCTAACTAAACTGATGGAAAACACTCAGAGACTAGTCAAAGAGGAGATGAGACGTGGGCACAGCAAAATATAAGACTCGGAAATTGCACAAAGCAAATACCCAGAAAGGCACAGGAGCTGAGATTTCACAATGTAGAGCAGAGTCTAACAAAGTTCCGTCTGACGACAGCTTCACTCCTGCCCACTGAAATACACACGGGAGGAGGTGGGGACTCACAAGGCAATCTTGGACGGAAACAGAAACACATGGGTTTAATAAATAATTTCACGAGAACCGGACTAACAGTACTGACTCGAGACAAGACGATGAGACAATCAATCAAACTAGACGGTGTAGATTAAAGTAATCTAAATGTGACAAGTATAAAAGCACCATGAGAGAAGCAAAGGAAAGAATAGCTTTAAACGCAGTTAATCAGGGAAAGCTTATGAAGGAATTACAAAAGCTAGAAACACTCCCACTCGCTAATGAGTTAATTAAGGTTAATACTACGTGACAAAATATATGCAAACACCTTAAAATAAGTGCTGTACGGGTTAGTAATTATCCTATCAGAGAACGCATTCACTCAGAGTTTCGCAAAACTCAGAATTAAGCACAGGTGGAAGCAAAGAATGAAATACCACAGCCGATTACGAAAGA
Organism: Gymnothorax reevesii; assembly: GCA_029721435.1. Classification (NCBI taxonomy): domain Eukaryota; kingdom Metazoa; phylum Chordata; class Actinopteri; order Anguilliformes; family Muraenidae; genus Gymnothorax; species Gymnothorax reevesii. The sequence continues at coordinate 133,005,222 of CM056574.1, read as the reverse complement.
GGAAACATAATTGGACAACAAGACGCAGGCATGCTGAAGGCTGTCAAATGACATCACAGGAGTTTGGACAAGAATGAATCAATCATCAGACGGCGAGAATGAAAGCTGAAAAACAAAGCGAGAGTAAGGCACGGGAGAAAAAGCACATTAACGAAAATAATTCGCTGGTGAAGAGGAGAAAATTATGAGCAGTCGTCACGGTGGCAAATGTATTTGTTTAGTGACAAATACAAAATCAATGGCAAATTGTGGCTTTGTCTGCCCAGAGTATTCGAGGCTGTAGCCCCAAAGATGTTTTCTTTAGCCCTATATAGTTTATATGAATGCATAAATAAACTAGATGATGCGCACTCCATAGAAATGCTAACCAATGCCTCTTGCCGACTTTGACCTTTGACCATTCAACCTTAAAATGTAAATTTGGACAGGGTACCCTAGGATCATCTACGCCACAAAGTTTGGCCACCCTAGCTTCAGTGGTGGCCGAGCTGTTGAGCGGACAGACAGACAGACAGACAGACAGACACACAAACACACACAGACGGTGCTAAACTGTATAACCACGCCGCCTCGTCGGGCATAGGTAATAAATAGTTGTTCACTTTAGGCAATTTACTACGTTACTGAATGTCCGTGAAACAGGACAGCACTTCCGTAATGTTTTATCTTCAATGAACAGAGCCGAGAAAGACTAATCAGAGAGGGGTTTTATGGTAAAAAACGCCCAAATGCTGTCTTATTGGGTGACAGGTCTACGTGGAGTTGAAAAGCCGAATGATGTTATCAGGCAGTCAGTCATATGAGAGAATGCAAATTTGTGGATTTTAGTTTTACCTGTAAAACGGTGGAAGCTGGAGAGCAATCATCCCCTCATAATGAACTAGGAGAACAAGATGTGTACATTTCTATACCAGTCCCTAGTTACGCAAACATGATTGATATGAGCAGATACGAGCACATCTTTAAACGGCATATATTAGTTTGATTAATCTTTGACTTAACAATCGCTTGAAGCATACAATCATGCCATTTGTTGTCATGTTTTCTACCACTGTATGACTGGTGATTTTCGAGCTAACGTTATGCAAAACATGGTATTTCCAAGTTGATTTTAAAGACACAAGACAGTGCATTACAACAGCTGATTCATCATCAATAATGATCAAAACTTCAATCAAAATCTATTGACAACAAACCGTTCCTACACGGCTGGGTTGGTTGTCTGTGAACTCAATCGCTGTTAAAATATGTTTCAGCCAGTGCGACAGTTAGCTACTAAGGTAGTTTGCTGAAGCTGAACTACAGTTCTCAAACTCAGTCCTGGAGTGAATGCTGTCTGTGATGCTTTAAGCTCCAACTGGAATCAGGCAAACATGGCATGTAAGCCATGGTTCTTCACGAAAATCTTCAGTTACATCTAACAACCTTTCTAGTGTGAAAATGTAAATTAAGCTCTAGGTTGTGGTCTAGTGGATTTATACAACGCTGAACGTAAATGCGCAATCTTCGGTGCAGTTTACCTTGTTCCCTTCAGAAAATACTAAATGAACAGCAAAGACATAATAATAATAATAATAGTAAAAAAAATCTGAACGGCTTTTCTTGAAGCCCAATTAATTAGATTTTTGAAACCTTTTCTCATGGATTATTATGATCCTTGACCATTTACCATGACATGTTTAAGCCAAATATAAGTGAATGAACACCACTCTGAAAATGTTTCTATATTGGCTTATAATTTGATTTTTTAACAGGAACAGCGACTTGGTTATCAAAAATGGATGTATCTAAAGTCATGCTGAGGGTAACGCAGGCATTTTCGATGTAATTGCAGTATCCCGAGCATGGACCGCGCGGTCAGTGGGTCTGAGACCGTGGCTACTGCTGCCTTGAACCACTTTCCTTGCTGCAACGTCAGTCAAGTCTATATGGAAGCATAATTTACAAAAATGAACATCATGATATATTGAAGGAGACTTGAAACTTGCTATTGCTACCATAAAATAATGCAAAAAATCATTTGTATTTTAAATGAAAAATCAGGTGGGAAAGTAGGGTAATTTTCTCGTAGACCTCTTTCCCATTGAACATCTTTCTGCAACCACTGACGTTGCCACCTGCTGGCCATTAAATAGAATGCAATTTTATGGTACTTCCACATGGGCTTCATTTTTCAGACCAGGGTGCTGCGTCCGTCTTTTTATACAGTCTATGGCCTGGGCCAGTCCTCTAGTGGAACAGGACAGGTCTTGCAAGTGGCCCGTGCCACAGGACAGTACAGTAAACAAAATTTACAGCCCATGCTGATATCACTCTGACATTTTCCTGCATTGAATGAAAGAAAATCCCCATAGAAACGTTATAGGTTATGTATGTTCATGCAAAAATACAATGAAATGAATGTGCTTATAATTACAGCCTCTCAATCATTAAAGCTGTATTTTATGGGGTTTTTTTTTTCAGAAGCCCCCCCTGTGAGAAGCAGAGGCTCGATGGAACAGAAATGTGAGGCAAAGAAAATTTAAACACTGAGCGGATGCACCACAGAGCGCAAATTGAGGCAAAGAGAGTCAGAAATCAAAGAAGGGGTAGCGCGAGAGTGCACTAGAGCTGTTAGAAAAGAGCTCCTCAATGATCTGAGTTCCTGCAGGGCTATGATGCTGCCATCTACAGCACATGCCCAGCAGTGACAAGAGTTTGGGAGATCACTTTTATCGCACCCTTCATTTGTAATGAGCATTATTCAAAAATTCCTGACCTGATGCATTTTTACAGGCTCTTATGGGACCATTTCTGGGAAATGAAGCCTCTGTTATGGATAAACATCAATGGGATGTTAAAACAAGGAGGAATATTGTCATCGTCGTCAGATTTAATCTTAAGAGCTTTACATCGTGGATGTGCTCTCCACTGCACACTCAGGGGAGCTCTGCATCACTCCCCTAGAGAATACTGCAGCTGGTGATGATGCTGTGCATATTTTACAGCTCCCATTCCCCACAGCGGACTATAACAGAATAATAACTGGCCACAGAAGAGCTGATTTCCCATAGGTGCTTAGTGAGACACTAAGAGACACATTGGCTCTGATAATGGAACCGTTTCCCTGGTGGCCCTACAACTGACATGCTGCCACTACACTGGGATAATCAAGGCCTGAATTTACAATTCAAAGGCTACAGGGCTTTGCTTGTTTTTCTGGAAGGAATGCTTACTGAAAGAGCTGCTCAGTAACCCCTGTCTATGTTTCAGCTTGTGCTGTCAGCATTGCCCAAGGCCTGGGTGTTTGGATTTAAGGACTGGCTTAAACCTTAAGGTGGATCAATACTTATGAATACGAATGTGTATGCTTTTAAAAGCCTTAAGGCTTAAAATCAGTGTTTCCTACCCACAACTGAGTCTTTCCATCACTCTTGGTTCATAATTGCCAATATATATGGTTGAAATTTTGTTCTTTTGTCAGGGTTTTTCTTGTCTTAAAATCAGGCGAAAAGAGGTGCTGTCATCTTGATTACATCACCAGATTTACCACATGTTTTTCACTATGTGAATAATACTTTACTAGCTCTCTGCCCGTGGGGATCCATGGGTTCTATTTTATGTAACTTTGTCTTTATATTTTGGTGAACAATGCACCATTATGATGTCATTACATGCACCTCTATGATGTCATCACGTTGCTATGGTGTTTCCATAAACACGAAGGTGGCTGTCTTGTGACCAATGTTTTTATAGTAATTAAAACTAAGTAACCATCAAGGGGAATACGCTGCACTAACATTCCGCGCTCAGTGGAACACGAAGTCGCCTGCAAGATGGAGCAAAAAAGCGTTGTTCCCATTATGCTGCAGATTACACGTTACGCTCTTTTGTGGCCTGGCATCTGTTTTTTGGGATTCAGGACTCCAGTGGATGAATTGGCTTGGGTTCAAAAGGGGGAATCCCCAGGAGAGGACAAAGGGGGAATCCCCCCTGTATGTCTATATTATAAGTGCGTTGCTCACGTTATGCTGCAGATACACGCCCGGCGGAGTCAAGCACTGATTGGCCGGACACAGTCGCCTGCAAGACAGAGCCAAATAGCGGAATCCCTCCTGTATGTCTATATTATAATAGCATTGCTCATGTTATGCTGCAGATACGCGCTCAGTGGAGTCTAGATTGGCCGGACACAGTCGCCTGCAGGACGGAGCCAAATAGTGGCGCTCACGTTATGCTGCAGATACGCGCCCGGCGAAATCTAGATTGGCCGGACACATACGCACACACACACACACACACGCACGCACACAGAGTTCACTCCGCTGTCATAATATAGATAATGGCTGGTAATTTTACAAGCCCCAATTCCAATGAAGTTGAGACATTGTGTGAAACATGAATGAAAACAAAATACAATAATTTGCTACTTCTTTTCCACCTACGTTCATTTGAGTACACTACGAAGACAAGATATTTACTGTTCAAACTTAAAAACCTTTTTTTTTTTTCGGAAATAGTCACTTATTTTGAATTTGATACCTGCAACACATTCCAAAAAAGCTGGGACAGGGGCATGTTTACCACTGCTTTACATCACCTTTTAACAACACTTAAGAAGCTTTAGGGACCTGAGGACACTAATTGTGGAACCTTTGTAGGTGGAATTATTTCCCATTCTAGCTTGATGGACAACTTCAGTTGCTCAACAGTCCGGGGTCTCCAATGTCGTATTCTATGCTTCATACAGCGCCACACATTTTCAGTGGGAGACAGGTCTGGACTGCAGGCAGGCCAGTCTATTACCCAAACTCTTTTACTACGAAGGCACACTGTTGTAACACATAAGCAACATATTAGCTGTTAAAAGTGAGACATTTTACCATTTCATGACAAATTTTAGCTCATTTTGAATTTGATGGCAGCAACACTTCTCAAAAAAGTTGGGATAGGGCCATGTTTACCATTGTTTGGAATTCTTTCTTCTTTTAACAACAGTCTGTAAACATCTGGGAAGTGAGGAGACCAATTGCTGAAGTTTTAGGAGAAGACTGTTGTCTCACTCTAGTCAAATGTAGGATTCTAGCAGCTCAACAGTCCTGGGTTTTCTTTGCCAATCTTTTGCCAGATTTTTTAATTTTATGACGTGCTAAAAGTTTTCTACACTCAACAAAAATATAAACGCAACACTTTTGTTTTTGCTCCCATTTGTCGTGAGATGGACTCAAAGATCTAAAATTCATTCCAGATACACAATATTACCATTTCTCTCAAACATTGTTCACAAATCTGTCTAAATGTGTGATTGTGAGCACTTTTGCTTTGCTGAGACAATCCATCCCACCTCACAGGTGTGCCACATCAAGATGCTCATCAGACACCATGATTAGTGCACAGGTGTACCTTCCGTGAAAAAAAGACATTGTCTGAATGGGAGCATATGTTGTGGTAAAACCTCTATATGTGTCTTTTCAAGATACTGGGTAGCAAAAGTGAAACCGCAAAACAAGAACGAAAATGCCGATTCATATTGAATTTTGGAAGTTTTTATCTCTGCTTACGGGTAACATCCACTGCCCAAGTAAATCATGCTATATTTTACAGCCCTATCTCACTAGAGAGGTGATTGTGGCGACAATGGCGATCTGTGAAAATTTTGTAAAGCTGACAGAATCTCAACCCAACCTGTAATGTGAATATACGCCACTGGATGGCAGTATTTACCTTCTTTTTGTTAAGCCCAGACTGGAGCTAGGTTTGGACATGTTCTGGGCATGTCTGAAACAAGTCCCAGAGAAAAGAAAAAAAAGTCTAAAAGATGGGAGGGGTCTGCAAAAGAGTATATAAAGAGTAGAATTGAGACAGTAAAGTAGTAGGAGAAATTGCAAGGAGAAGGATACATGTGACCAGACCTGTCATTCTGTTTAAGACCTGTGAAGCTTATAGTGGATTTTTGCCTGTGTTGGTGATGTCCTGGGTGAGGAAAATGCTCTAAGGAACCCAACCAAAAGGGACTGTAAATATTTCTGTTTTTCTTGTTAATCAATCTTGGTCATTAGATTAGTCAGTAGATTAGTTAGTTGTTAGTTGTCTTTGTGAATTAAATGTGTTTAAGTTTTAAAATTGTGTCTGTCATCCCTTGCTGTTGTGGATGTTGTAAATGTAATAACAAATTGGGGCCATAACAAACCCCATTTTTGGTCTGTGAAGCAATTACACTACAGCTTTGCTGCAATCAACCAGCGCTGAAGACGATGGCTATACAATAACAGTATGACGCTGCCACTTTCTCAGCCAATGTTGAGGCCCATAGCATGCACTGTTTCTGCAATCAAAGCGGTCGTAATACGGGCTCATAAGTTTATTAAGACCTCGCCTCAGTGATGCTGCATGTGGGTCGTCTGTGGTAGGTTCATGCCGTGCTTCTGCCATGATTTCAGGCCATCGGTATATACACTTGATGGTATTTCTTCAGTTGTGAAAATGATTGCATTATCTCACATTAGTCAAACCTTAGGCACTGCAACAATTATAGATAAGCTCCAACGACGACCAGCTTTAGCCGCTTTCACACTGGATGCAGAACAAATTTTTCGCATGATGAATTACATTCAAAGTCAATGCAAAGAGGGGAATACATGCATTTCGAGTCACAGGCCACCGCTGCATCAGCTGACAGAGAAACGTAAACAGCAATCACAATGGTGAACGTTAACTCCTTTGGTAAATAAAACAGGTGCATTTCCACAGCAAGCAGTTCAATGTCCGGAGTACAGAGGAGCTTTTTCATGTTCACATGTCCGGGATTACACCACCTCTCACTCACATGAAGTGCAAACCCACATCCCTTCTTGAGCGAGTTTAGCCATGTTTCACTGAAGTAAAAAAATGCTACACTCACGATATTCCCACTGGGTCTTCACCAGCGCCGTGCGCTCATCCATCTTGTTCCCCAAAGACCTCACGTTTCCCATTATATATATATATATCGTCAGAACCGCTGGCTTCTGTCTTCTCCTTTTCTCCTTCTGATTGACTCCAGATCTGTAACCCTGGCGTCTCTTCCATAACTCCTGCGGGATCAGAGGTCTGTCTCCGGGCAACAGTACAGGCAAAGTTCTCGGTTACGAAAAAGTTTCCTTCTTCTTTTTTTTTTGGCGATTTTCAATACTAAACGTGTATTACCGACAACTACTGGCTGAATATTTCTGGCAACGGTGAAACGTGATGAGCGTGCACGCGGGGAGGAGGGAGGGACAGAGGGTGGCATGGGCAGCAGAAGGCATCTGATTGATTCTTTCCATTCGGACATAATGGCAGGTCCTGCAGCCGACACAGAGGTCTAATTCTTTTCTTTCCTTTTTCTGAATACATGATGTATTGACTACTCTTAGGATAGATGGACCATTTCACCCAGTATAACAAAAAGAGTTTCTGAACAGGATTACCAACTATACCTTCAAAGGAACCTATTTTTGATGTCACATTTTGGTGTCCTTATTTGATCCAAAAATCACTTAAATTCATTAATAAAAACTATTGAGGTTCAAGTCCTAGTTTCATCCGCACTATGTCTACTTGACTTCACATCCAAGATGGCCGCCCAGGTGTTGGTGTGAGTGTTTGGTGAAGCCTCAGTTATTATTATTTATTATACAAATAATTTTTGTCTGGACTCTTGACACCTTAACCATGTGATTTTTAAATCAGTTTCTTTTTATTCCTCTTTCATATATTTTAATATACAACTAATTTCAGTGAGTGATGCAGTGGTGTCTGAGGGCTCGAAATTCACGGGCATCCAGTAACCAGATATGGCGCTCTTGAGCTGCCTTTGTCACTCGTGGCTGCCCTAGGCGGGGTCGGTCAGTGACGGTGCCTGGTGTTCCGTTCTCGGATAGACAGCCGACTGATTGTTGAACGGTGACGCTGCAAATGATGTTTTTTTTTTTTGTTGGCTTTATGCAGGCTATTGACCTCACCAAAAAGAACAAGTCAAGTGGGACTGTACATATTACGAGCAGCTCAAAGTTTGTAATTACTGAACTGCTTGGCGCATGCACATGGTGTGCATCAGGTTTACAATAACACGCTCTTTTCTTTTTTTCCTGTCATGCCTCACTGGAAAAACAATAAAAATAATTTTTCTTCAATTTCCTGCAAATACAGTAAATACCTCACCTGTGCATTTTTAATGGTGCTGAGTATATTATGGAAAATGTTTGGGGGACTAGCTTGGTGTTGGGGAGCCCGAATGTGTACGTGCGCATGCATGTGTGTGTGTGTGTGTGTGTATGTGTGTGGGAGTGTGTGAATATATCCTTTATTTTGTTTGCTTTTGTATTGTATTGTCTGAATTTGTTTGTATGTTTTGTTAAGGTTTTTGGGGAAAAGCTTGGTGACGTGAGGTCGATTAGAGTTACGAGAAGAATGCATTATGAACCGTCAGCGAGATAAGGCTCTACGCATTAAGAGTTTTCAGGATTATTATGTTGTTACTTGCTTTCCGCTTGATTTGGAGGTAAAGGTAAAACCGCCATTAGTGGCGGGCCTATTTCACTAGAGGCTGAGCAGTTTCAGGGGGTCCCAGGCATTTGTGGTGCCAAAAGACTGACTAGATTCAGAGATGGGTTAAAGGAGGACTGTAGATCTGTTTGTCTAACTTTAAAAGGAAATTTGCCAGAAAAAATATCTCTGAATTATATCAGTTACAGAGTAAGGCCATATGAGAGAGCTCCTCTCCGATGTTACTGTTGTCAAGAATGTGGCCATGTTGCTGCAGTTTGTAGTGGAGTAAAATGGTGTGGGAGGTGTGGTGAGGATGAATGCGGGGTGGAGGTTTGTAAAATTGGTGAAGACCTGGAAAAGTGTCTACAAAAGTGCCCTTGCAAGGGCAAACACAAGACGGGAGCGCGAAAATGCCTAAAAAGAGTTCAGGAAGGAAAAGTAAATAAGATGAAAGCAGAAAAGGGATGTTTGTATGCTGAGGCTGTCAAGAAGGTAGAGAGAAGTACCGAGTCTGAGGAGACGATTCTAAAAGAGCCAAGACGTGATCGTAATAATATCAGTGTGGACAAAAGGAGGTGTCTTGCATTTGTGGCGATGGTTATAAATTGTGCGAGTGAGATAGAATCGAAGACGGAATGGATCAAGTTGGTTGTGCGTGCAGCTAGGGAGTTTCTTGGGGTGACGGATGCGAAGGGCCAAGATATTCAGCAGATTTTAGAAAAAGGATTTGGTGGGAGTGGGATCCAGATTACAACTGAATAGTTATGTTTAGGTATAGGCCGCAGTTGCTAGGAATTCTGGGCCCCCTGAAAGAATATCCGTGTGGGCCCCCGCCCCCGAATTTTCATTGCCATTTTTTTCACGGCTATGTATCATGATGTTATTCTTTATTTTTCTGTTTCTCAGTGTTCTTGGCCGTGCCTAATGCAATACACCCAATTTTTCCTTTTTTAAGATTTACCACTCATTAAAGACAGTATAATTATGTACATTATGAAATGTTAGTTGTCTTATTCCCATTCACTGACTCACTCACCATAAAAAACATATTCAGACTACTGGTGGTGAGGGTCTATTACTGGGTCTAGTTCAGATGAAGTGACCACAGCTGATACTGGAGTAGCAGTGCATAAAGGTTTAATTTTTCCATTACATATTACTATCATAAACATTTAAAGTTATGTTCCATGGAACAACTGATGAAGAACTAACCTATCCAGTCTTAGCATAAACAAAATCTAAATGTGCTTCTCAGTACCATAGCTCTAAACACTCAGCTTCATTTTACTATTGTTATGAGGCGTATTCAATTTTGAATATGGTTGATTTAAATTCAGCAAATACACGTCCAGATGAATGATTGTCATCCTACCTAATAGGGGAGAACAAGCAGCACCTGTTGGACTGTGTTCCTAATGGACTTTGGGTCCTTAGATTTGTCATCACCTTTCCCCCCTATACGACGGCGCTGGGTATAGGGCATGTTGTTGCGGAAGGGCGAGAGAGAGTGAGAACGGGTGGTGGAAAGGATTTGGCGCAAAGTTTGAAACTTGGGACCGTGTGCTTGGTTGTCATCATTTTTTTTCCTTTTGTCTCTTCTCTCATTAATATTTCTTTTCTTATTTGTTTAAGTTAATATATTTGATATCAAAGAGTGAAAAAGTAGGATTCAGGCAGGCAGGTAATGGCAACCTCTGGGGGTGCCGGGGGAATGGTTTTTGGGACTAGTGCAATTCCTAAAGATGGGGGTCGAAATGGCAGAAAGGAAGGAAAACGAGTCGCATCTACTGGAAGGCTTGATGGTTCCGAGATTAATGGAGAAAAAGTTATTCGAAAGGATGGTGGAGAGAATTTTGTTGTATTATATAGAATTAAGGGGCAAAAAGAAAATAGCGGAGGATTTAAATCCAATTAAACTAACAGGGTCTCTTGAGAGTCAAATAAAGAAAGGTTATCACGCTAAAATTCTGGCAAATGGGGTACTTAGAGTTGCATGTAAAGACAATGAGCAGTTTATTCTGGCTAAAAAAGTCAACAAAACATTGGTAGAAGTTGAATATATGGTTCCCCGAGAGAATCGCGGACCGAAAGGAGTTATTTATGGAGTTTGCGGAGATTTAACTGAGAAGGAAATTGTGAGTAATATCAAGGGCGCAAGGATTAAAGAGGCTAAACGATTCAAACCAAGAGAGGGAGGGTCCCGAGATTCTCCACTTCTACTGAGCTTTTTGGGAGAAGAATTGCCAACACGGGTTTATTTGGGAAGTATGTCATATTTAATTAGGGAATGTATTCACCCTCCTTTATGATGTTTTAAATATCAGTGATTTGGGCATGTTGCTAGGGCCTGGAGAGGGCAGCGCAGGTGCGGGAAATGTGGAGGAGAACATGAGATCAAGGAGTGTAACGTAGAAACGCCCAAATGTGCGAACTGTGGCGGGGCTCATTCTGCTTTCTATCGAGGGTGTGAATTTTTCATGAAAGCAAAACGAGTTCAAAATGTCAAGGAACTGCAGAAGATATCCTATGCGGAGGCGGTCAGGAGGGGTGAAGGGGAACAGGGGAGCCCTGCTTGTTAGGGGAGAGAAAAGAAGGCTTAGCCAGGGAATGGCGATGGGGAAGTTGGCAATTGGTTCTGATGTAATGGTGATGAGCAGGGAAAGTTCTCTCTCATTCATAGTGGATATGCTTGTTGGGTCAAAAACAATGGATAAGAGATCTAACATCATAAGAATTGTGGTAGGTGCAGCCGATAGATTTCTTAGTCCAAAGCAACTATTACCGGAACAGCTACATGAATATATCAAGGGAACGCAAATAGCGTTGAGTGGTCAGTCTGCAGAAATGGGTAACGTGGAAGATCTGTTTGTGGACGATGAAAAAGATATTTAGTATCTCAATCTTCTGTATAGTGCAGTGGAAGGCTAGAAGTTTAGTGGCAAATGGACAGGAATTTAAGAAATATGTGGAGTGTTTACACCCTAAGCCGGATATTATCTGTATTCAAGAAACTTGGTTAAAACAGAGACTAGATTTTAAAATACCTGGATGTGTTAGCGCTAGAGCTGATAGAATTGATAGGGCAGGGGGTGGGTGTGTAATGTTTCTAAGAGCAGGGCTTCAATATCGATGTATAGATTTAAATACTAATCTTGAATGTGTTATGGTAGAAGTATGGAGCGGGACTAATCAAATTTACATAATAAACTTCTATAATCCATGCAGGAAACTGTGTGTAGAAGATTTTGAGAAATTGATGGAAAAAGTTAATGGGCCGGGTGTGTGGGTTGGAGATTTTAATTCCCATAACTATTTTTGGGGAAGTATCAAGAGGGTTTAGTAATGGGGAAGTGGTAGAAGAGTTTTTGGTTAAGCATGGATTGATGGTTTTAAATGATGGAAGGCAGACAAGGATTCATGTAAATACTAACAAAGGCAGTAGTATTGATCTGATGTTTTCATCTTCCAACTTGGCGAGAAGAGGGATATGGGAAGTTTTTGATGATTCCCCATTGGGAAGCGATCATAATCCAATTATGGGCAAATTTAGGATGCGATTGAGAGTAGAACAGGAGGAGAGGCCTAGAAGATTTAACTTTCACTTAGCTAAGTGGGATGAATACCAGTAGGAAGGAGTTGATGGATTAAGCAGGATTAATAGTGAGGGATCAATCGATGAGTGGAACTCCTCTATAGCTACTCTAATTCATTCAGCAGTACTGAAAACGATTCCTTTCAAGATGTCCCCAAAAACTTGTGTCTGTCCCATGGTGAGATTAAAAAAATGCAAGGAGGCTATACGGAACAGAGATTGGGCATTTCGGATTTTGAGGAAATTTCAGTGAGAATGAAATGTCATTCAATATAAAAGACTGAGAGCAATGGCAAGAAGGGTGGTGAAAGTAGCAAAACAGACATACTGGAGGAATTTTTGCGGTACGATAGGATCAGAGTTCCCTATTGAGCGAATGTGGGCCATGGTCAGTAAGATTTCTGGAATACATAAACGGTCTCAGATTCCAGTATTAGTTAAAGGAGAAACTAAGGCGGTCACAAATGTCAAAAAGGCAGACATATTGGTGGAAGAATTCCAGGGAATACACTGCACAGGCAATTCAGGGACAGATGGAGCTATGGAACGGGAAAGAGTTATGATGTACGAGGGTTGGAAAGTCGACAAAAATTATGATAATGCAAGGTGCTATGAACCTTCCAGTGTCTCCAAAAGAATTGCGGGATGCAATTGGAGTGTGTAGGAACACTTCCCCTGGGAGAGATAGCCTTGCATACAAGCTATTTATACACTCGATGAGCTAGTGTTGGAATTGTTAGCCATGTTTAACTTAATTTGGGCACAAGGTAAGTTACCGGAGGAGTGGAAACACGCTGTTGTAGTTCCAAGACTAAAACCGGGGAAATCGGCATCATTCATATCGCCCTATAGCACTAACCTCGGTCCTATGTAAAATAATGGAGCGACTAGTAACGAACAGGTTGGTATTCTATATTGAGAGTAAGGGACTGTTCACGAAATATCCGAATAGATTTAGAAACGGTCGGTCCGCAATGGAATCCGTAGCAACACCAGGATATAGGAAAGGCAATAGGCAAAAAAGAGGTTGTAGTGAGCGTATTTTTAGACATAGAAAAAGCATATGACACTTTATGGAAGGATGGATTATTAATAAAACTGTGTGATATGGGAATCAGAGGTAGAATGCTGAATTGGATCACAGATTTTCTAAAGAATAGAACCATACAGGTGAGAATTTGTAGGAACTAGCTCCAAAAAGGTTCTGATAGAAAACGGCACACCCCAGGGAAGTGTGATGAGCCCTGTGCTATTTAATGTCATGATTAATGATATCTTTGATAATGTTGGTGAGGGGTTTCACCAATCTGTTTGCAGATGATGGTGCACTTTGGAAGAGAGGGAAAAATATGAATTATACGATGAAGAAAATGCAATGGGCGTTAGATTCAGTAGAGGAATGGGCAAACAAATGGGGATTTAAAATATCCACAGCCAATGTATACTGGCCTTATGGATCACTGCTAAAGCTCCCACTCTCAATCAGTGGAAACAAACTGTGACCAGTATTATTCCATTTGAAGCTTACTCTGCAGCATTGAGGGATAAACCCTTTTTATTCTACCGGACCTGGGATCCATTTCTCAATTACCTGGGTACCACCGTACCTTATAGGATGAGGTCAGGGCTTATAGATCTGGACTGGGAAAGGGATCAGACTTCCTGAACTCTCGGCCTTGGTTTTTTTATTTTTTTTAATTCTAATTAATTTTAAAAAAAAATTCATTTATCTATTTTATTTTATGTGTCTTTGTCAGGTTTAAATGCCTATATTTTGCACTATTACCTTTGCTTACCTTTGTATTGTCCCCTTCTGCACATGCTTTGCAAAAAAAAGTTTAATAAAAATATGTTTGAAAAAAAAAATATCCAAATGACCAAATATGTCATTTTCGGTTATAAAAGGAAAATTCCTCAGCATAAATTAATGGCGTATGGTTCGATGAATGACTCACATGGAGGTTTCATAAAGAAAAAATTATGAATAAGTGCAAAAAAACATTAAATGTCTTGAGGAGTCTTACAGGATGTGACTGGGGTGCAGAGAGGGGGTCTATGTTGCTAATATATCAGGCAATGATTAGATCCTGTCTTGACTATGGATCATTAATGTTTGAATCAGCTGCGAATAGTCATCTTCTGAAATTGGATGTCAGCGGCATTGCGGCTGATTAGTGGAGCCTTTAGGACTACTCCTATACCAGCACTGCAAGTTGAAGTGGGGGAAATACCATTGTGGATGAGAAGGATCAAATTAGGATTGCAGTATTGGGCCAACGTAAAAGGAATGAGATCCAAATTATCAGCTAAGGGCCTAATATTAGATATAAGAGAAACTGGTGCAAAGACAAAGAGCAAGCACTTTCTGACTGAAGTTGAAGGGTGGGTTAACGAAGTGGGATTGGAGGATAACCTAATATCAGGCCTAATGCGCAGATCCCCTGTTCCCTTTTAGCTGCTTCCTGATGTTGAAACAGATCTATCTTTATTGGAAATAATGAAGAATAAAGAAAATATCATGTTCGATGTAAAATCTCATGTTGAAAAGCTGTGGGGACAGACAAGAATAATATTAAGGCAGGACTGCGAGTCTCTGATAATGTGTCAGTTTTTGCAACTGAGCTTTTAGCAATATTTTGGGCCTTGTGGTGGGTGGAATCGGTCAAACCACTAAAAGTGCTAATATGTCCAGACTTTGCTGCAGCTTTAATGGCCTTGGAGAAGGGAGGTTTAGGCGGGAGGGAGGATATAATATTAGACATAATGAATGTTCTATTTAAGCTACGGAACATGAGGATAGAAGCAGTAATGTGCTGGGTCCCTGGGCATAAAGGTGTTGAGGAAAATGAGATGGCAGAAAAAGTTGCCAAAACAACACTGAAAAGGGAGAAAGTTGACTTTGAAGTACCCTTAGATGAAAGTGAATACAGAAGCAAAATCAAGAATGGTATTAAAAGGATCTTGCAAATAGAGTAGCAAAAATAGAAAAAAGGAAGACATCTCTTTTCTAAATAGTCTAGGGTTAATGGAATGAGTGGGGCAAGTGGTATCGGAGGGTCAGAACGGCAGAGTGATGTGGTTCAATTAACCAGATTAAGGCTTGGTCACTGTGGGTTAAATTATTATCTGTGGATGATTGGCAAACACCCTTCTGGGAAATGTCAATGTGGTTAGGATGAAACCACAGTGCATATTATGTTCCGTTGTTAAAATAACCAGTCAGAAAGGAAAATGTTTTTTGAGCTAGGAACAGATCTTGGGGTCTCCTAATTTTCTTTTCAAAATTATTTTGGCGAACAAGACACCCGCTCCCAATTGAACAAAATCATAACACAATTCCTTAATGCGACGGGATTCTATTCTCGAATTTAAGAGTTACAACAATTTAATGGGAAGAATATACAGAGGATGGCAGTAATTCGCCTAAGATGCTGAAAAGCCCCATTAGAAGAAGGAGGCCGGATAGCTCACTCGGGACTATCATATCGCTGGTTCGAGCCCCGGCGTACCCACCGGCAGGGGTCGGCAGCTTTTTCAGAGTAGCGCACAATTGGCCATTGCGCTACAGGGTTCCAAATTGGGAAGGGACTGCCGGATTTGGGTATACAATACTAGCTTTGTTCGTTGCTCAAGCGCCTCCTGCTGGCCAGACGGGCACTCGTCAGGAAGACTCTGGGTTTGTTCATGTCCGGGTATCCTCCGCCCTCGTTCTGAACTCACGAGGATTCAACCAATGAGTGTATAAGAATCAGTGGTTGACAGGCACGTGCTTTGGAGAAGAGCCGTGAACTGTTCTCACTATCCTGAGTTGGCAGCAAGGGGTCGCATACGAGCAAGCTTTGTACATAGTTCACCAATTGGGCATTCCAGATTCGGGTGGGATTGGAGATGCCAAATTTTTAAAAAAGAAAAAAAAAAAAGAAGATGGGCATGTTGTTGTATATTCTTGTACAGTAGGTGGCGGTATGCACCTAAAAGCTGTTTCCGATCTGTAATTTTACCCAAAGAAGAAGAAGAAGAACTGGAAGCTGAGTGAGAGCTGCGTTCCAATCCGTAATAAGATACTCCCTTCACTTCTTCCCTTTACTCAAGTGAGCCCTCCGAATGACATAGCAGGCGAGTAAGTCCTACCCGAGCGAGGGCAATAGAGGGGACTTATGGAAAGTGTTGTGGGAAATCGAATTGGAACGACCCACGTAGCGTTTCTTCCGCACTTTGACATTTGTGAACAAGCCAACGGGAAGTTTGTGTTACCATGGAGCTGACTGAGTTAGCTGCCTGTACGTTTTTACTTTCACAGTTCACACGGAAGCGTATCGCATGTTTATGGCAAGTAGAAGACGGCGTGCTCGTTTGATTGCTGCGGCACTTGTGACTGTTTTATGGGAAAATAAAGCAGCTTTCACCCCGGATGTGAAACAAATTTTTCGCGTGACAGATTACATTCCAAGTTAATGCAGAGAGGCGTGTCTTTGCATTGACTTTATGTAATCTGTCACGCAAAAATTTGTTTCGCATCCAGTGTGAAAGCGGCTTTTAGCTCCACAACAGTCTTCGCGGATGCTATAGGCTAGCTACAGCAAAAAGTCAAATGCTTAAAAAATAATGCGGAAAAACGATTCACCTCACCCCCAAACTTCGCTATTTGCATATAACTCATAAATTACACACTACTCAAACACAATTCTGACATTTGTATGGTAATTCCCCTGCCACAATTCCCCCTTTTGCCAGCAGAAAAAAATGGCGGACTGAAATTTTGACCTAGGGAGAATGAGCAAAGCATTCTGGGCAATATCAAAACTTGGAGGGTTGTTCGTTGTTGGCTTTGTTTGAGAGAGGATAATCGAGGGCTTGAGCAAATGAAAATGCGCCCTTCCCTCCGCAAAACAGGATTAGAACAACCCTACAAGTGGCAGCCATTTTACATCCGGGATTTTTTGGGGATTCCCCCTCGATTGGAGGGCGAGTGAAAACGACGAAGCAAGCATTTTTTCGGATTGGAATGCATCCTAAGTCTTAGCGGGGAAACTGAACACAAATCAGTTCTTTCCTTAAAATAACAGCCTTTCTCAAGGCGTTCACTGGAGGAACAAAGGAAAGTAAAGGAACTTGGCCCGGACCTACTCGATTTAAAGATTCAGCAGCAGGCCAGTGATTGTGGACGAGCTTACACCCGGGGCTTCTCCCGCACGACAAACGGAGTTGGCTAGCTGGATGTGTTGGGATTTACGAAATGAACCAAGTGCGACAACCAGTAGAATACAAAAAGGAGGCTTTATTTCTGAAGGGGGAAACCTCCCACAGAGCTGGCAACAGTACAATGTCAGCAATCCAAAATCAAAGTCCAATGGGCGTAATCCAGAATCAAAACCAGGGCAATAATCACAAAATCCGTAGTCAGGCAAAAAGAGGTCGATAAACAAGAATGCGGTACAATACAGGGAATATGCAAAGCTCGTAGTCAGGCGGGCCAGTCAGAAAGATAAATCACTAAGAATCAAGGCGTAAACAAACGTGGCACAGGAAGCTTGGAAGAACAATCTGACGCTGGAAGTGCTTGAAAAGACATCTTAAATACACATCCGGGGTGAACACATGACAAGGGAGAACAGGTGCGATCAATGATACAATAATTAGGAGTGACACATGAGGAATAACCTAATTACATGAATTTGGCAAATGCCAAAAACGCAGACAGGGATCACAAGACAATCCTATGAACAAAACAACAGCTTCGGTTAAGGAGTACTAAAGTGCATAGTTTAAAGAGAAGGAAAGCCTAAAGTGTAAGTGGAGATCCACAGAAGCTGCAGCAGAGATAATCAACGATAGGCAAGGAGGCGGAGACTAGAACTGGGCGACTGCTGAGAGATCGTTAGTCAATTAGTATGTGCAGCTATACAATCCCGAGTGCATGTTAGTAAGTTAGTAAAAATATACTATGTTAATAAGTGTTAGTAATTATCGAAAACAATAAACTGTTAGTACGGTTAGTAGATAGCAAAAGGAGAGAAGAAGGAAGAACACGAGATAATGAAAGAAGGTTGAAACCCAGAAACCAATATATCACCCAAATGAGTGGCACGCAAGACTAGGGACCGTGAGCAAAGACCTACACAAGACAAGACAGGGTGGACGTAGTGCAGTGTATGGAAATGAAAACATGGCATGATAACTAAGGCATGAAAAAATAATAAAACATGAAAACCAAATTACCAAAAACACAATACACAAACCAAAGAGTAATCAGACATTGCAGTGGTCACTATCAAAACATGGCATAGCCAGGCACAAAACTTATACCATGGCATGACAGAAATCACAGATCACAACAGGATGTGGCATTTGCAATGCCTTTTATTACTTTCCCTGTTTTACCTTCCAGGTTGAAGTCCCTATTTAATAACAACCGTTAGTCCGAAAGGGGGGTGAAGTGCATGTGCAAGCAGATGTTTACTTCCTGGCCTTCCAGAATTTTCACCAACTTGCGTTTGTGTCCCTCATCAAAAATTTAAAAATTTCCGTCCACAGTAATAACGTTGGCAACAACTTGTAATCTTAGTACAGCACAGCTGTGAATGAGATTTGGCGACTGTTGGCAGGGTATTTAAACCCTTTTCTGCAGATGTGTCCGCCAGTGGACACGGAGCTGCAGATTTTTGCACGCAGTTACAATACTCTATCACTAGATGGCACACCCGGATCAGTTATTGAGTTTTCACAAGCAAGCTGAGTTCGAACGCGGTTTATTACATGGACAAGTTCACTCCAATCCCTGGATGGATCAAGTCAACCTTGGTTTGACTTAAAGGGGTTGGCACATCCATACTACAAAAAAAGTGTCCCTCTTTCCTCTCAGAACTCCAGGGTGGTTGAGGAACTTGGAAATGAGTGGGCAGGATTGACTCATTATACATTGTATGAATTTTATTGCCACAAAATAATCCCGGGTAAAAACTGTGCATTTCAGGTCACTGTTCAAGAGTAGATATACAGGCTTTAACAAAGCCCTGCTTATTGTGGATTAGCGTGTTGGTCACTGGTGTGCCTTCCCTTTTCTCTGCTCATCGTGCCATTATTGGCGTTGGCTCAGACAGTCTTGTCACTGCTGGAGTTTCATCCAGTGAAAACCACTTTTCCGTTCATGTAACATTAGCAACCAGTCCGAATTTTTAAATACACTTTCTTTTCACCAAAATTGCCGTGATCCAGGTCTTAAACTTCCTGTAAACATTTGTTTTTATGTTATCAATGAAATAAATCACATAAATTCCATTAATTTATAAGGACATACAGTTCAGTACAGTGGGGCCTGTTGGTCATACTTTCTGTGGAATCTGTCATTAATGTATATAAATTTTTAATTTGCCACAGCTGTTAGGTGCTGGAAAAGCATGAATATGCACCTTGAAAATCCTTGAAAAGTTCTTGAATTTCACTTTGGAAAAGGTGTACAAAGGCTGTAGACAGCATTACAGTGCTGTGTTTTTTAAATTTGTGTTTTGTTTTTCTGTTCAACCAGGTTCCATTTATTGTTTGTATCTTTACAAAACATCAAAATCCCAGTTAGTTTGAGGACTATCTTTAACATGACTGCTTTTACAATCAATCTGTAAGTAATGTTAGGACAGATACAGTGATCTGTAAGTAATGTAAGGACAGATACAATGATCTGTAAGTAATGTAAGGACAGATACAGTGATCTGTAAGTAATGTAAGGACAGATACAGTGATCTGTAAGTAATGTAAGGACAGATACAGTGATCTGTAAGTAATTTGAGGACAGATACAGTGATCTGTAAGTAATGTAAGGACAGATACAGAGATCTGTAAGTAATGTAAGAACAGATACAGTGATCTGTAAGTAATGTAAGGACAGATACAGTGATCTGTAAGTAATGTAAGGACAGATACAGTGATTTGTAAGTAATGTAAGGACAGATACAGTGATCTGTAAGTAATGTGAGGACAGATACAGTGATCTGTAAGTAATGTGAGGACAGATACAGTGATCTGTAAGTAATGTAAGGACAGATACAGAGATCTGTAAGTAATGTAAGGACAGATACAGTGATCTGTAAGTAATGTAAGGACAGATACAGTGATCTGTAAGTAATGTGAGGACAGATACAGTGATCTGTAAGTAATGTAAGGACAGATACAGAGATCTGTAAGTAATGTAAGGACAGATACAGTGATCTGTAAGTAATGTAAGGACAGATACAGTGATCTGTAAGTAATGTAAGGACAGATACAGAGATCTGTAAGTAATGTGAGGACAGATACAGTGATCTGTAAGTAATGTCAGGACAGAAAGAGTGATCTGTAAGTAATGTAAGGACAGATACAGTGATCTGTAAGTAATGTGAGGACAGATACAGTGATCTGTAAGTAATGTAAGGACAGATACAGTGATCTGTAAGTAATGTGAGGACAGATACAGTGATCTGTAAGTAATGTGAGGACAGATAGAGTGATCTGTAAGTAATGTGAGGACAGATCCAGTGATCTGTAAGTAATGTCAGGACAGATACAGTGATCTGTAAGTAATGTAAGGACAGATACAGTGATCTGTGGACACGTGGACAAAGGGGATACGTCCTCAATTCATAATAAAATGGGGTACAAACCCTAATAAAATATATAAGCTAGACTGTCGACATTAAAGCAGCTGTCAGGTGTGCTGCGCCAAGGTTAATTGCGCCCCCTCCAAAAAAAATTTTTAGCACCAGCTGCCACTGATATGTGCTAAAGAAAACAACCACAAATTAAAGGCATCAATCATTATCTGCTAATAATAAAATATTGAAGAACAGCTATCCTTAAACTCTCTCCAGTTTTGTGAAAAGCCACATACAGTATACTTTTCAGCATTGATAATGCCTCTACAGATGTGTGAGCTCCCCACGTCAGAGGCACTAATACAACCTGATACCATCAGAGATGCAGGCTTTGAACTGTGCACTGATAACAAGCTGGATGGTCCCTCTCCTCTTTAGACCACACAACACTGCATTCATGGTTTCCAAAAAGAATGTCAAATTTTGATTAATCTGACCACAGGACAGTTTTCCATTTTGTCACTTTGTTATCCTTCACATGATACAGCCTTAACTTGCATTTTTAGACTGCACAGTGAACTGTGTTCACAGATTTCTGGAAGTGTCCGTGAGTCCCTGCAGTGTATCCCAGTGCAGAATCATGCTTGTTTTTAATGCAGTGCTGCCTGAGGGTTGAAGATCAACCAATATTCACCTTCAGACTTGTCCCTTTCTCACAGTTTTCTCCTGATTGTCTGAATCTTTTGACAATGTTATGTACTGTATGTTCTACGTGTTCGCAATTTCCATTGAGGAATATTTTTCTGAAATTGTTCCACAATTTTTAGACGTGGTTTTTTGCAGATTGGTGAAACTCTGTCCATCTTCACTTCTGAGAAACTTTACTTCTCTTACATGCTCTTTCTATGCCCAGTCATGTTACTGACCTGTTGCCTATGAACCTCATTAGTTGCATTATGCTTTTCCAGCTATTTTTTTTTAGCTCCTGCTGCTCGGGTGTTGGAGCAATGGTACCGGGCTCCGTCCATGCGTCCGTCAACACATTTAGCTTTATCTCATTAAGGATTTCAGTTACAGGCTCCTAATTTTTACTGGACATGCATCTCATAAAGGCCTACAAATGACATGCCTAAAGGTGACCTTGGCCTATTTTTTCAAGGTCACTGGCCTAAAAATATCACCGAAAGTTTCAACATTTTGCTTTGTCTCATCAACTATTTCAGTTACAGGCTCCTTATTCTTAGTGGATATGACTGGAGGGTTCTTTCTACTGGATCCATCGGTCTCCGGAGGAGGGATTCATGAAAAAGGTTAGGCTTCTTTTGCTTTTTAGTTTTGCTTTTCGTTTTGGAATGAATACCGTATTCTACAAAGTCGAATGCCGAGGTTTTTTTTCCTGTTTTAAACGTGAACTTCCCATACATTTGGATGGACCCCCTGGTACGTTCATTGCACGATTCTGTTGAATCCAGGGAGGAAATATATAGTTTGATCTTATCTGAAAGTGGAATGTCTATTCTGATAAAATAAGGTATTTCAGAATTCAGATATCACTGAGTTAGTGAGTTGTACTTGTTACTTATAAATGTTGAAATGAGTTTGTGAGCTTGGACGTCAGAACTGCCGGTTTCATTGCAGAGTGAATGTCTTGACCGTTTAATAAGCAGTTTATTTATTGACTGTGTGTGCTGGCTTGGGGGACTTAGAAGAAAAATGGACAAAACTCTAAACTTTATTATGGAGAAAAGGCATTTTTTTGTGTTTGGAGAGGTTACTGGTGACAACTGATTTTCAGCTGCACTTATGTTGATAAATTCATGCTAAAGTCAACCAGAGAATCATTAGTTCATATAAAATTTCATGCCTCAAAACTTTATTTGTGTTAAATACATGATTATTTGATGATTTGACAGTGCTACATCTCAGACTTCGGGGAGACACTTGGATAGCTGTGTAATTTGGCTAATAGCATGTTGGTAATCAAGAATGTAAGATGAATTCTACTTGTGGTAAAGGAGTTTATGATCCGAGAAATGTATAGATTTAAGCCCCAGCAGTTTTTCCATTCTCTTGCATTTTTTTTGCAATTTTAATGGTGAATTCTGATGAAGATGTTTTATGTTTGCAGTCCATTTTCTCTAACAAAATCATGAAAACAAACTGAAATACGATGTAATTATAAATGCTGTAAGTGTTTTGTCTGAGTAAAGCCACATTTTTCCCCTTTATGAAGCTTTAGTCTTGAATTATACAGCATTGAATTGGGCAACCCATAAATAGCCAAATTTGACTTCTGCGCAAAGGGGTTGATAGAAAAACATGATCGTGAAAAGGTGTGAGAAATGAGCATGTATAATAAGTATCAATTTCACGGTACAAGCTCTCAAGATGCTCTCTGAAGGTCTTCAGTTTCCAATCTTTTTGCAGAAAAATGACAAAGCATCAGAACGTTCTAGGGGCTTAAGCTGCCCATCTTATAATTCTTTTCAAAACTAAATGACAAACTTCTGTGCAGTAATACCACAATACTGGTGAGCAGCCTTTCATACAAGAAAAATAGTTTTCTGTCGTGCTACCGTTAAACTGTAGCGGATCAAATTTTGTCTCACATCAGATTACTCCATCTGCAAATTCTATCATGACGCAACTTGCCGTGGAAGGGCCGTGTAAAAATAACAAACATATATCCAATTTCACAAACGATTATGCATACGAACAATAATTGTTTGCAATGTTTACACAACCAAAATTTGAATGATTATACTGAACAGCAAAAGCAGATGAAAATCACTAAATGACGAACTTTGTGGTGAAGCTTCAATTACAGTGGACTGGAACAAGCTAAACTGAAAATTGAGCCTACATTTTCTAATTTTGTTGTTGTACTAAGCTACTGACCTACCAAATGCCTAGCTTGCTATCTATCCTGTGTCATCACCAGCTGCATGCGGTTCCTTACCATCTTCAGCAGCCATTGCGCTCAAGAACCTTGCCAGTGGTGGCTTGTTTGCATCGCCCGGATAGCCGCTAATGCTGGAGGGTTTTCCATCTCGTTGAGGCTCATAGTTTTGAAATATCCAGTCAGCTTGGTTATTTTTCTTTTCTTAAAAGCTGGGACTCCGCAGCAATTTCCCAAGTTGATTTATGCATTTTTAGCTCCGCTGTCACATTTCTTTCTACGTTTTAGTTTCTTTTGTCTTAAATTTCCAGTCCAGGAGCAAGGTAACAGCTGTAGCCTATTTTTATAGTTCAAATTGTACGACTCCTTCATTGGACAGTAACAATAGGCACGCACGTTGTCCATTAACCACTCACAGTGTCTTTTATTTATGCAAAATATTAATCCACTTCGTCCTGTTCCAGGGCAGGCCCAACACAAACAACAATCAGAGCACTGTATACGCATTTGTGTTTGCCTTTCTGCTGATGATTATTTGCATCCAGATCCTTGCGATGGGCCCTTTCACGTGTCAGGCCTAGGGTCTTCAGCCCAGGTAAGCCCATGAATTAATGCTGCCCTGTTTATGCGCGTCACACACCAAAACAGACAGAACCTCAGGACAACAACTGTTTTGCTATTTCCACAAATGAAGCAGTTGATCGCTAATTATTTAAACATAAAAAACAAAATGAGGAGAGAGAAGGAGGCTGGTGGTGAGGAAGATCCAGCAAAAGGTGCCAAATGATATGGTACTGATTATGAAAATGACAGGGAGACACTGGCCAAGCAGCAGATGAAGAAAAAAAAATTACTGCTTTAAACCACAATGGCTTACGGTCCGTGGTTGCGGTACGACGGGAAAGCTATGTTGTGTGTTTATTGTCGACTGTGTGGCCTGTCAATTGCAGACAACTCTAGACTTGTTACCGGTAAACACAGTCAGAGATGCCAAGTCTCACCCATTCGCCGTGAGTCTCTTCTCTTAGTGGCATTCACATTCCTGTGCCATAGTCAGCAATTATTCTTTCAACGCACACTGAAGAAATTCACTCCCGGAATTTAAGTCATTGTGCATTAAGTTAATCAGTTTCATGCGCATTACGATGGATTTCCCCACTAGTGACACGGAAATTGATTATGACCCTGGAATTCTCACGCTTGTCTTTACTGAGGGATTGAAAGCAATGGAATCGCATGAAGACGTTTCAAGTGGTCTTGTTTCATGTACACAATTTAAGCGATCATGACAGACAGAAACATGACAGAAAGAAACACAAAACCTGTCGGGACCAATGCATCACCCGAAACACTGAGCCCCTTCCAACTTCTTTTCTGCGATTAGATGAGCGTAATTGCTCAACAAAAGAGAATGAAAAGGTCATTAAGTTTAACACAGCCTATGACATAGCGAAAGAGGAACTTCCATTCACACAATTCAAACCCCAGATCGCACTGATGAAGAAAAACGGGTTCAATGTCATTCCAACCTATGACAACAAAAAGGCCTCTGCCCAGCTTGTCGGAGTGATGTCTCACAACCTCCACTGCAAGACCGGTGATAAAATCGCCTTTGCCCCCTACCAATGATAGATGGAGACACTGACGTCTCCACAAAAGTATGAGAGAATGTCTATGCCCGCACTATTGAGAATGGAAGACTGTCCAATATCCTGGCCACATTGAGGTCGAACATGCCCATGCAGAAGTATAATGTGTGTTTCTGTGCGATGAAAAATGCTGTAAAAATTAATAATAGTAGTTTTATATTTAAAATTTGATGTATACATTTTAATAAATAGTGTTGAGGGCCTGAATTGAAGGATCTCGATGCCAGGCAGGATGTTAAGCTGTGGTTCTCCCATGGGAAGAGGGTTTGGAGGCCCCACTATAAGAGCTGGCCCCTCTGAGTTGAATTGCAGGGGGTGAGTCGATGCTGATATTAAGTTGAAGTTATGCTGCTGTTAAGTTAATTTAATGTCCCTGAAAAGAAAAACTAAACATCTTTTATGAGTTTATGATGCCACAGAAAAACATGTTGTTAATCACTCTGTCAAAATGGAAGAACTAAAAAAGTCACTAAATATATAAAATTAGGCCTCAAAGTTGTTAAGAAATAAGCAGCATTCTCTGTACCAGGACAGTGGGGGCATGTCCCCTGGGAGGCATGGAAACCATGCCCCATTGCGGGAGAGGTCCCGCCTGTTTCTGGTCCAAGCGTCTGTACCTCCCAGGCATGCACAGTTGCCATATCACGTTTGTGTATTGGAAAGCGCCCCAACCTACCAGATATAGCTACTGTAAGACTGTACTATAATTTCCAAATGTAATGCCTTACTTTTTCGATACAGAGTGTACTCTATACTTGAAGCAAACCATTAACTTGCTTTTCATTGTTGCGTCATTACATTAAATTACGTTTTCTGACTCTCCATGATTTATCAAATTTACCTTGCTCTTCTCTGGTAGTAAAAAAGGGGAAATGCATGGCCATAGATATAACTCCAATGCCACAATCAGTGATGAGTGTCACATGAAATGCTTTTGGCTTAATAAAGCAGATGAATTATACTTCAATAACCATAAGTATTGCATAGCATGTCGATAAGAGAAAAACGTTACATTCAAGGCAGTGTTGATATTCATAGCTTGGGCGAGAGTGGGTTAGCCCCGGAACTGATAAGCTAGCGCGAAGTGGGAGCTGCAATTTAGCTTTGGAGGGAGTATGCCTCTCCCATTCCAAAACTGTGCATTCTCGGTGTTGCGGTGATGGCTAATACCTTCAGCTCGCTGGGAGGACTGTGTGGAGCAAGCAGTACATCGACTACCTTGACTTTCAACAATTTCGCCCCAGATCAAAGAAATTTATCACCATCATTTTAACTAACATTCATTTCATCTCCGGTGTTTGTGCTTACATAGCACAGGCAGAATCCGTTCGGTCCATTCCATAGCTAATAATATGCTGACAGGATGAATATGTGAGGATCTCTGACATGAATACGCATAGGTTTAGTAACGTTTGTCATCATTATAAACATGAGGACATACTTTGACGACACGTTCTCATTTTGTCCAAATATATTAATGAAAGGCAATAATCATCGCATATAGAGCCTGCCATCAATTTGGCAATACCTAGGCTTTGGAGGCTCTAAAAGGGGAATTTGCCAATACAATCAATTATTCAGAATAATGAGGATAAGGATAAGTTTGTCAAATGGTGCAAAACAAACACTGTGGCTCTATATGATGAGGCCACCCCGGGCTTGCAGAACGGCGCAGCGAGCTCAGTCCTTGGGCTCCTATTACAGAACCTCCGGGATGATGGTTGCAAGGCTTATTACATGGAATGTAAATGTAATGTTATTTTATACACCTATAGACACAATCTAAAATTTAATTGAACATATTGTGATTTCGGCTGGGCTAGCGTGAGCTATCTGATTGTTACAACTATCGTTATCAAACAATGTAACGTATATGTTCTGAGTAGCAAACCTCATTTCTCTATTGACTTCCACGTGGCGAAGTTTAAACTTGCCACTGATGCTGCGAACTTCGGTATCTAGAAAACTAACGCTAATGTTAACTCCGTTGTCAACTTTATGTCATTGATTGACCTAATAAGTCAGCCGGGGTCTAATAATTGTCTACTTTGCCATTACCTAGCTACTCTGGCCGGTGAAGCATGTGCTCTCTGTCAAAATGGCTCATAATGGTGAAATATGAGAATATGGCAAATTATGTTACTCCACTGTTTAATGCTAACTTCACATTTAGTTAGGCTGACAAATTTGTCAGTTGAATGTTTACATTATGCTAGGGAATGACAGAATGTTGCTAGCTTGCTAGATCGTTATTGAGCTTGTTTAATTAAGATGGCAACTTGGCAAGCTAGCTACATATCTAGCTAATGTTTAACCCCATTAATCAATTATGTTGCAATGTTAACTTCAACTCACACAACTGGGAAAAATACACTTCCGAGATGAGGGCATGGCTAGTAGGCTAAAGAAAAGACAATATCGACGATGCTCTGACTCAAACGAGCGAGATAACCACCAATTCCAGCATGCCTGAAGTATTTATAATGTTACAGCGGGTGGGAGGATTTATGCAACTAGGGGCAGCAGTGCGTAGTGCCGTCCCCTCTTTAACCCCTCCCAAAAAAATCTCAAACCACGAAAGCGAAGTGAAACCGTTAAATTGAGATAAAACACTAGCTACATAGAGAAATCACTCTTTTCGCATGTTGTTAACAATTCGTTTCCAACATTATTTGTATATTTTGAAACAAATCTCAGATTTTACTTATCAGGGTCTTTAAGTACAGCATTTATGAACAGTAAAAAAACAAGATACATGTAAACACATGCATGCCTGTTGTTATGCTTTGCTTTTATTTGAAAACATTTTTGTTATGTCTTCTTTTTATATAAAAGAAATTACCTGTTTTGTCAGCCACTGCTTCATGTAGACAAACTTCATATTCACAGTAAAATATTTTGCAAATATCATAACCCGAGTTACTGTCAATCTTTACTTCATACAAAACTATGGTATGCCAATTAAGACAACTATCAGCATGCATGGTCATTCTGTGCCCCCCCCTCAAAAAAAGGTGTGACCAAATCATGTGCTGGTGCAACCAACTGAGAAAGTTGATAGCAGTGGAAAAGTTAGTGTAGAGCCCCGGAAAATAAAATAGATTATGATGGTATTCTAAACACTGCCTTGTTCCATTTCAGCCATTTCCCCCCTCGCTGTGAAGCTCAAATCTTGACCTATCAAGCCTTTAAGTAGGGTTATGCATAAATTGCCATATTTAGCTCTTGAGCAAGAGGTTAAACACATTCATTATCACTTCTGCCACATTTACCATTAGAAAAGATGAACGTAGATGCAGGTGATGATTTGCAATGCTGGCTGGTATTTTCATGCGAACATCAGTCAGCCTTATTTGGGAGTGAAAGAAAGTTTTACAAAAGAGGAGTAGGGTTAAGGTTGCCATAGGAGATAATGAACAGAGGAATGCAGAGTGCTGAGTGTGAAGTACCTAAAAAGTGGAGTACTGACTTGCCACTGCAATTTCTTTTGCACAGCTGGATTATGTGGATGAATTAAATTATCGGGCAAAACAATGTGTTTGGACTGTAATGTCCCTGGAGTGGGGGTCCCACTCAGATGTAATTTACTGTGATCAATTTGTAATTTGCCCATTATGTTAATTTCCCTTTTCTTCTTTTGGAAGACAGTTTGTCTGTTTTCTGATTCTTTAATGATGATGAAAACCCACCAGAGTGATAATTAGCCACATTGGAGACTGTTGTCTGCAATTTGAGTTATAAGTGGGCAGAGGAAGTCTGAAGTCAAATGCAGACCTCGCCGGCCTCCCAGCATCTGCCATCAGACCCCTGCAGCTCATCCAGAATGCTTCAGCTCGCCTGGTCCACAACCTCCCGAGACACTCCCACGTCACCCCCCTGCTCACAAGGCTCCACTGGCTCCCTCTTGCCGCTCGCATCAAATTCAAGACTTTGGTGCTAGCCTTCCAGGGAGTCAACAAAACAGCTCCAGCATACATCCAGAGACTGTTCAGACCTTACACCCCTGCCAGAGCACTCCGCTCTGCTACTGGTCGCCGGGCTCCTCCCCCTCTCCGCTCCTCCCCTTCCCGCTCAAGGCTGCTGTCTGTCCTGGTACCTCGTTGGTGGAATGATCTACCTATCGAGGTCAGGACTGCAGAATCCTTGAGCACCTTCAAGCGCAGCTTGAAAACCCACCTCTTCAGGCTCCACCTTTCCCCTACTCCACTGCCCGTAATCCTGTCCCTACATCCCTTAATTTGTTTCCCTTTAAACAATCTTGTTGCACTTAATTTTGTTTACCTTTTTTCCTAATTTTGTTACCGCTTGATTTGGTTGCCCTTCATTATGTTGCACCCGATTTTGTTTTCAGTTTACTTGATTTTCTTGCCCGTTTGTTGCACTTGATCTGTTGCCCTTTTCTTGCACTTGATTTTCTTGCCCCTTCGTCGCACTTGATTTTGTTGCCCTTTTGTTTGCTCTTATTTTGTTGCCCTTTTGTTACAGTTGACTCTGTACTTTTGTTACACTTGATTTTGTTGCCCTTTGTTGCACTTGCCTTTGTTGCACTTGACCTTGTTGCCATTTTGTTCACTTGACCGTGCCCTTTTGTTGCACTTAATTCTGTTGTCCTCCTCTCAGCTTTGCTGCTGGTCTACTCAAGGTTTTTAAACTATTTTAGTTGAATTTGTTTACTTGATTTGTTGCCCTTTGATTCTGTTGCCATTCTACTCAGTCTTACCAGTATTTTTGGCGATTGCTTATTGGTTTAGATCTGTAACAATGGAAAGTGTTCTGTCACTTACTGTTAGCTCTTGTACTTGTATCCTAGGAGCTCTGTACTTTTATACTGATCCTGTGCAGTTTTGTACATCGCTCTGGATAAGAGCGTCTGCTAAGAACCTGAAATGTAATGTAAAAAACTGAATAGACTGTACTAGACTGAATCGACTTAAAGCTTCTGTAAGTGATTTTTCTTTTTTGTTTGTTTTTTAAAATGCACTAAATAGCTCCGCATTCCGACAGAGATCATTTACTCAGAGTATCTGGTTGATAATACAGGTTTCTCAGTCACTGTCTTCTGCAAGAAAGCAGCATATAAAATTCTGGAGTCGCCGACTGCCTCTGTCCAATCAGGTGAGTGAACACAATGCAGTAAACATCCATTGTTAATGCGCCATCTGTCAGAAAAATTATAAGAAGAAAGATCTATGATGTTGGCAGTAGCGAACAGCTGAAGCTTCTGATCCCAGCGCTATGGTAGATGGCATACACAGTTAAACAGCCAAAGAATGGTAGAGGAACAAATAAAACTAAGGGGGAAAAATGCAAGATGGCCGAGAGCTGTATTTACATCGGTGCCACTTTCAAAGAGGAAAACTGAAGGAATCAAAGGGTTTAAAAAGCGATGCACAGTTAGACTTGGTGCCACTGGACAGGTAAGCTTTGTTTTACTCTTTTGTAGTTTTGCAGTTTTATCAGTCTCGGATAGTCCTGTTGTTGGTTTTTAATCCTGTTAATGTCAATTTATGAATGAAGCGTCATTGTTTGTGGCCAACTACAGCTTGCTTAGTTGTGTAACGATAGCATGTGTGGCTATAGGCCACTAGCTAGTTTTAGCTAATACCTTCAAAAAGCCATTAATACCCCAGCTTTTGCATGAATGTAATGTGTCGTTGTTCCATGTTTTCTGTGAGGCTTTCACATGGCCATCACTGAGAGGATTTATATTTTGTCCTTACATTGTAACTGAGATGCTATACTCTTCTGGCTCTGTCGGAAACCGATGCGTGTTCCTGTGAGTAGCTTGGGGCAGGGGGGCTGCTTACATAGGCTTTGGACAAGAAGCTATTAAAAAGACCAAATCAGTTACAGCAGCTTTAAATATATTCTGAAAAGTTTTGGAGAAAGTTATTAAAGTGAAACGCCAGTGAATTTTTATTTGGGGCGGAAAATATGAGGAATATTTGGGAGGATCGTATCCATGCTGGCTTTTTGGAAGAGACCCACAGAGGGGTTAGTAGTATCAGTGGAAAATGCTAAATGCTTGCAAATGCAGTCTTATAGAAAGCGCTGGGCAGTTGGGGGTATAGGTCGTTTGGACTATGTACCAGTTGGACCCTAACTGAATGGACCCAGTTGGCTACCGGTTGGACTCCAGACCATTTGGACCTATACCAGTCAGAACCCTTACATTTTAGACCCCTGACCACTTGGACCCCTGGCCCTACCCAGTTGAACACCATGATAATCTCTTAAATATGCATTGATTGAATAATAACTGATCTGTGTTCCAATGAAACATCGGGCTCTATTTCTTGGCGCAGCACAGGTGGCGAAGTGTAGCGCAGCCCACGCAGTGGTAATTTCGTCCGGCGCAGCCCGCGCAGTGGTAATTTTGTGAGGTGCAACACCGTGCACAGACGAACCTGGGTGAGATGGGTGTGGCGGTGTAGTAGGGGGAGATGTCACTTATTCAAGACGCAATTACAATTTCGTAGAAAAAGTCTTCGCTGCAGTTGCGCAGAAAGGTCGCCAGCTCCAACCTGGTTCACATTCTGTGCAGTGGTAATTTGGCTGACCAGCACGCAGTGCGCACACGTCACCAAAACCTCACAGGCAGGTTTCCAGAATGTCGGGCACATTTCAATACAGTAAATAATTACAGCGACCACTGTTTATAACTATCTGAATCAGCACATAAATTAGGCTATAGTATCTATATCGATTGTCCTGATGTCAGATCAAAGGCGGTTGGCACGCATGATGGAAACTTGACCTGACTTAAAATCAACGCAACTGAACCAATGATGCAAATTAACGACTTCACATCTTTCTCAGCCAACCACTAACTGTCTTGGCATCAGGCAGTGCGTATATAATGCTTGCGTTCTATGCTCGGTAAAGCCGCTTGCACACTGGACGCGAAACAAATTTTTCGCACGACTGATTACAGTCAAAGTCAATGCAAAGAGCTATCAACTTTTCTTGGTCTTTTTATTCGTCTGTTTTCTTCCTTTGAAGATAGACAACAGTCTTCATTCCGTCTTTCTTTTGAAAATTAGTCAGATGGATCGAACAGATTCACGCTTTATTTCCACAGCAGAGATAAAATAGTTCTTGCAATCAGAGAGCAAATCAATTCCATGACCATTGACTGTGTGAATAAATTATCGCATGCACAATCAAGACTGTCCGACGCGAAATGCAAAATACTCCATGTCCGGCACCCAGCAAAAAATAAAAGTATTGATATGAGAACTGATTTATAACGGAATAAAGAATAAAAATACATATATCGGTGTGCAGCAAGCGGCTTAATACTAGGCTACTATTATTGTCACTCAGGTTTTATCGTTTTTAGTGGGGGAAAGGAATACAGCCTGATTGCTATGATCTCGTACAGAGTTAAGATCACATATTGAAAATAAATGTGTAACGTATCTTGCATTGTTGTCCATGCATGTTAATCCCATAATTTTAAGCAGCAACAGGCTGTACTAATAGGAACACGCTGTCCATCGTTTCTCTTGCCAATGAGCAATATTTGACTCGGCTGTGTTATA
The DNA here is from genome assembly GCA_029721435.1 of Gymnothorax reevesii. NCBI lineage: Eukaryota > Metazoa > Chordata > Actinopteri > Anguilliformes > Muraenidae > Gymnothorax > Gymnothorax reevesii. Next base: position 132,972,487 of record CM056574.1, on the reverse strand, counting down.
CCCAAACACGCCTTCTTTGCCAACTTGCGTTGGAAGGAGGGGCAGAGGCGCGACAGAGGAGTACTTGCGCCAGGCTACGCCGGGCACGAAATTGCAACATACGCCTGGACGCACCCCGTTGGCGCGGCGCACCCCCCATTTGCAGTGCCTGCGCTGCGCCTGCACCTGGTCAACGAAATTAGAGCCCAATGTCTTCTTAAATCATGCATAAGCAAATGTCAGACTTTGTAACAGTGGAATAAAACAATCTAAATCTGATTCAGCATGTGATGCCAGATGTGATATAACTGACAATATGACTTAACTAGTGGCTAAATGCTATAAAGGGTGACGTTGTCAGCTAAGTGACATTGTCATTGTAACCTTTAAATGTAATACTACAATGATTGAAAGTGTCACAGTCATTGGATCCCCCTCATTTAAGACCATTTAATACTTTTTTCAACATAGCAGCTCTGAGTCTTATCCTCCTGTGCATAATGAGTTTGTACAAGACTTGGCGGATGATCTCATACTATTCTTCTGAGCAGAATATCTCCATATTTTTCCAATTCTATGGCACACATCTTTGGGCTCTCTTCAGCTAATCTCTGAGGTTTTCTATTTAGTTTGGGGCAGAGGACTAAGATGGCCAAGACACAGCCTTGATGCTGTGGCCTCCGCACCATTTTGTGTTATTTTCAATGCATGCTTTGGATAATTGTCCTGTTGGAATATCAAACCTTGGCCAAGTTTTAGCTTTTTAGCAGAGGAAGTTAGATTTTCATTCAATATTCAGTTGTGTGATTGAATTCACAATAAAATGAATCCTAATAAGTCAAGTGCCTTTGGAAGAAAAACAGCACCGGCACCATTGAGGATCCACCACCACAATTCACAGTTGGCTACACTGGATGTACTATCAGTGCTATAACTTCACTTGATGTGAGTTCTGCATGCTGATCCCCTCCCACCCCTACCCTCCTCATTTTTGATTATTTATTAGCAAATTGCCAAGCTACCACTAAACTGCCAGATTTGATGTTTTCACATCTGAAATGCACCTCTAATTACCACCTGGTTAGTTTTGTGTTCAGATGCTAATGTTATACTAGTGATATTCAGCATGGGAAGTATGAGAGAAATTTCAGTTCTTAAGCACAGTAACACCCGTAGCCCTGAATGGCACTCTGCTCCTCAACCATGTCCCACAAACTGAGCAGCGTCATTTTCAGCTCCTTTTCAAAGCTGCATTACTCCACTACTTGCCAGCCTTTGTTTCAGGGCGAGTGTCTCTTCACCATCAAACAAGCTGCAGTGCGCAAGTCGTAACCATGGCAGAATCAGTATAAAAAACCCAGGAAACAACCCATGATATAAGCATAGTGTGCAGGAGTCTGTGCACCACATTTATTCTGACTGCGTTGACAGATTATACTGAAAATATTTCACCTTCAAGGGCATAATTTTATTTACAATTTAGTTCTGAATGTGTAGGCCGTCACCACAGATTTCCCTCAACATCAAAAACTGACTTGAGTCATATGGGTCCTTCTCATGCATTATTCATGTATTGCTTACATGGGAGTATTAAAAAGGAGCAGTTTGCTTTTGTTTGGATTTCCCTGCCTGTGCTTTGATTAAGAGAAAAACTGCAGTAACAGTGCAATGGCAAAAGGGACCAGCTAGAGTCAGGCATTCGGGGACTGGGGTCTCAGCTCTTGTTAATGAGCTTGTTTACTCCAAATTAGCAGCACTGATTCCAAACAAATGCGTCCTCGAATCATTGGTTGTGAATGGATTGTGAATCTGTGTGTGAGGTCAGTGTCCACGCTGCACACTGCGGCCAATAATTACTGTTGGATGTGAGTCTCACTCTTCTGTTCTGCCAGCAATGGCCTGGGTACAGCTTTAGCTGTTCTGTCTATGAAAGTGGCATTTCTACCCATGCCAGAAATAATGAATAATTGCTGGAGCTGTGTTGAGCTGGCTGAGACAGACTGGTCTGACAGAGATCACAGTGTATCACCGCAAAACAAATGCTAACCCCAGAAAGGATGCGGCGTGATTCAATTAGCATGTACTATCGAGAGTTCGGTCGAGTGTGGCGGAGGGGCAGAGAGGTAATTTGGACCGGATGCTATTTAGGCAGACACGATTGATTCATTACTGCATGAATTAATCCAGTGGGTGTAGTGTTTCATGAGTCTTTGTTTAGAGGAAATGTGTCCTTGATGTGTTTCTCTGTCATTGAGGGAAAAATAGTAGCTGTGATCAGAGTCCCAACCCATCTCTCTCTCTCTCTCTCTCTCTCTCTCTCTCTCTCCCCACACCTGCATTCAGATCTCAAACCCTCACCTAGCAGTTCAGCTGTGTGGCTCATGGACCATGATTTTACAGCTGATTAACAGCAGTCTGTCTGTTGGTAAAAAGTACACCCCTGTTGGTTTAGATTATTGCTCATCAAGGAAATGCAACAATCTTCCTTAATTTAAGCAGAGTGACTGCTTAAGAAAAGTACAATGTTTGAATTAACCCACCACCCGGATTTAAACTCAGTTGAAAAGTAAGAAAGTGCTTCTTCCACCCAAGATGTCAGCCAGCAGGTTCAGCTAATTCTGCCAAATGGCTAAAGAACTGTGCTAATTTGCTAATCCTGGTGATTGGAACATAATGGAACTAAGTATGACTTTCAGTATTTGAACCTGGATTTTGTGCCTTTGAAACTTTATAAAGTTGTGTTTAACTGCTTCGCTTTAGCTATCACACATTTTACTTTACTTTTAATTAAAGTCTCTGGAATTATTCGGAACACCCCCATCCGTATGGCTGAATCAATTCCAGCAGATTTCCTCTGTGGAACATTCATGAATTTTCTCTGAGCCTGTGGGCCTGCACGTAATAATTCAATTATTTATGCATTTTATTATTACATAACTAGTCTGTGACCTCAAGTGCATGAATACTTATGGCATTACATGCTATAAAGTATTTTAGGCTATTCAAGACTTCTGATTGGTTGATACAGTGGCTTTTAGTCTTTTTCAGTTTGTTTCCTTGTAGCAGTCAATGCCTGCAAATTCTCTGTAATGCCACATTTGGGAGGGTGTAGCAGCATTCAAATAATCCAAAAAAATCCACAGTACAGCCCAACCATTCAATTTTACTGAAATTGTAGGGCGTATAGAGGTCTAGGGGAGCCTCATATACAGGTATCTGTCAGTAACATGGACATGGCTACAAAATGAGTGGTAGGCTAATATTCAATTTTCAGCCAAAATCGTCCCCTGAAGTATGAATGTTTTTGCCGTTATTTTGCTTGAGAGCAGTTTTGTATTGGATTGAGTACTGATAACTTGACTTTACACCAAGCAAGTGTATCGGACATCCAGGAATTATTGATACTCATGCTAGTACTTCCACATAGCAACAAGCACGAAGGGGATATCAAAACCCCAAGGAAAAATATTGCAAAGCATATACCACATTCAGTATCACAGTATTGACATAAATTAAACAGCAAAGAAGAAGACAACGACTGGCTGCGTTTATGGATGCGCCAACAAAAAATCAAAATGGCCAAATTTATCTTTTTTGATACTTCTTCAAACCTCAGAGCCAGAGTGGAGATATTGATCTGATATGATGCGCTGAAAAGTTCAGGAAAATCTATTAAAACATGTTAAAAATCAACAAGGAATGTGATGAAAATTCAGTAGAAGCTCAAATGACACAATAAACTGATCTAATTCAGTGACAGAACTGAGAGAAGGCAAGCGTACACAAAAACAATGCAGCAATATGTGTATTTCTATGCCTCGTCACCCATTTGTTTGCTTTTTTGGGGAAAAAAAATTTAATCATGTGACAGCAATGTCATCTCAAAGAACAGAATGCTGAGTGTATCCTAACCTGTTGTTACTGCAAATAGACCTATGCAGTAAGAGATGAACTGTTGAGATTGTGCTTTGACCATGTTCATGCCCTGTTTATTCTGACTGCCTTTTGTGTTTTTTGACTATTTGCCATGCCTGACTATTCTTTGTATTATGTATTGTGTATTGGTTACTTTGATTTGTCATGTTTTATCTTAGTTTACTTTTCCATGTTTTACTTTTTGCCATATCACATTTCAGTTCATGTTTTCCATTTTGCTTTGCACTTTGTCTCCCCCGTCTGGTCTCATGTCTAGTCATTGCACACAGCCCCAGTCTTGTGTTTCACTCTTCGGGTGATTTATTGGATTCTGGTTTTCAAACTTCCTTCCGATCTCTTTTGCTGGCTTCACTCTTCTTTTCTATCTACTAACAATACTAACAGTTTATTTTTTTCTCCTAAGAATACTAACAACAACTAACCTTGTATATAATACTAACTTACTAACGAGCACCAAGAATTTGTACAGTAGCACTTACTAATTGATTAACAAGCTCTCATCACTTGCCCTGTTCTAGTCTCCGCCTCTTTGCTCTCCCTGATTACCTTTGCTGTATTTTCTGTGAAAGCTCACATCTGATGGCGCTGTCCTGTTTCTCATTATCTACGTATGTTAGAAACTCCGTAACTGGAGCTGTATGTCTTTGTATAGGTTTGTCCCGTGATCCCTGTCTACGTTTTGGCTTCTGCCAAGCTCCATGTGATGAGGTTCTCCCTCCTGTGCTGCTCCTTTGTAATCAGTCTGACTGTCTGCACCTGTGTCCCTCACCATGTGATCTCCCCAGAAGTGTATATCAGGTGTCTCTTCACAGCTAGTCTCTGTCAGATTGTTTTCCTAGTCTTCTTGTGCCACGTTTCTTTTTGCCTTGATTTCTCAGTGTTTATCTTTCTGACTGGACCGCCTGACTTTTCGATTTTTGCCTTTGTGATTTTGGATTATTGTTGCATCTGTGAGTTTTGACCTTTTTCTGCCCGACCACGAGATCTTTGTGTGCTGCCCTGGTTACGATTTGGATTACGCCCATTGGATTCTGGTTTTGCTTCTGTGACATTCCTGTACCTGTGAACCACACCCATTTCTGTCTGACTACGATTACTATGATTGCTGCCCTGGTTTTCGATTCTATTTTTGCCCAACTGGATTTTGATTTTTGGAGTGTGGACTTTGTACTTTTTCCTTCTGCCCTGCGGGAGTCCTCCCCTTTATTAATAAAGCAAGTTCTACTGCATTGCCTGGTTCTCGCGACTGGTTCCTGATCGCACCATTACACGAACACACTACAATTCGTACAGTGCAAACAATTCTGTGCTGCATGATGTGTGCATCTTTAGAGAATTCCCAAAGACATTTCCTGCCCTTCCATTCCTGTATATAATGTGAACAGATATGTATAGCAACTGAATAGACATTTCAAGCCAAGGATGGACAAAGATTTTACTTTATGAGACATTGTAACTGGAGCCTAATTTTCTGATCCAACTTTCCCCTTCTATAGCAGGGGATTAATTTAAATACTTCTTGTGATCCAATTTGCAATGAGCTTAAGCAGAAAATTCTCCTGCTGATTGAAATCATCCTGGTATGGGCAGAGTATTAGCAGGATATGGAGAATTAGCTGGATGTGGCGTTTCCGCTGGTGTGTTCAGTGAGAAACAAGAGCCCCGAAAAGCTGCAATATGGCAGGATTATTGGGCGGCTCTGTTCATATCTTTGATCACTCAGTGGAACAATAAGGCCAGGCTGTTTCTAGGAGATGTGCCACACACACACACACACACACCCACACGCACACACACATGCACACACAGATGGCCAGAAACACATACAGGCTCAATCATGGCTCATTGTTCAGTGACATGTTAGGGGGGGGATTAGGGGTCTCAGGAGGGTGATGGCTTTAGATGTGGCAGCCAACTTTGCTATCAATATATACTGCTGTTTGTGTGCCAACTAATTCCTGGTGGTTCATTCATTCATTCATTCATTCATTTATCAATGCATTCTCTGATTATTCTATAAATCCTTTCCGCTCCTGCTGGATTTTTGAAAGCAACGATTGTTTGAGATACACAAAAAATAATCTCAGATCACAATCTTTTTTCGGCACAAGCAGATTTGAATATACCTAATTGAATTAAATTTTTAAACGGTGTTTGTGAATTTATGCTTGTTTTCAGCTTGTTTTCACACACACACACTCACACACACACACACACACGCACACACACACACACACACACACATCCTGTCTTTAAAAAGCACCCTCGGTGGAAAAAAACAAAAACAGCTCTTCAAGAGCTGATAATGGAACAGAGTATTCATGGATGTAAAACAGGTTTTTAACAACCCCCAATATTATCTTGTGAATCGGGCCAAGAGCTTTGAGGTCACGCGTGGGAGCAATTATGATGCGTAGATTATTGTATGTGTATTGTACATTGCAAATACGACATCGAAATCCACTTTAAACTTCAGAATTTTTTCAATTGCTGCTAGACTTGGACATCAAATATACATAGAAAATCTTCAATGAGTGAGCCCAAGATATCAAATTTATGCAATGAGAGTAGTCATTTTCATTTACTGCGGGCCTTCGGCAAGGAATGAATGAAAATTACTATGTGAGTTTCATAAATTTGATATTTCAGGCTCACAAATTTGAGATCCTATTTACCCCATAAATGGCAGCGTTGTATTATTTGTAAAATGGAAAAATTGCATTAACCCTCATCCTACCATGCTATTTTACACCTTAATCTTACCGTGTGGGGTCCGTTTGGACCCCAATACTTTAGTTTTATATTAAAGCTTATAAAGACAAAATTACCAGATTAATTTTGCTCAGAACATCTTTTATTCATAACATCAATATACTCAAGGGCCGAGGGCATAAAGAACACAACTAAACAATGAACACTTAACCAAGAAAATGTCCTGTATAGAGAAACAGTGTCAGTCAATTCACGTTTGTGGTTGCCAATCTTTACAACAATGTCATCATAACCACACATATGAAAAGAACACACACTTGTCCATAATAAGTGATCATAGATGGAGTGTCTGAGGTCTCTCTAAGAGAGTTTAGGCACATTCATTACAGACTACTTGCTGCTTGCTGTGGTCTGAGCCCACAGCCCGTTTGCATTCTGCACACTCAAGCCTGACCTTCTTGTCCTGCTCTCGGGGACAAAAGCTGCACCGACTCCTCTTTCCCTGTCTGGTTGGATCTTGACCCTGTTGGACAACTTGAGCAGGTTCAACTCCAAAGAGCTTCAAAGACAGCTTCACTGGGGCATGGAGTGTGGCATTGTTTGCTCGACGCTGGACTTGAGGTGTTACAAGTTGGCATGCCAGCTCTGAGAGACAGATACGCCTCCTTCGTCTTCCCTCAGGGGCCTTCCACTCTGGATAGTTGCCCATCCAGATTACAAATGCGGCAACAGCACCTACATCAATGATGTTGCCAAACAGCACAACAGGCCAACGGTGCACTTTCCTTCTAACAGTGAACATGGTAGCCAGAAGGTCAAGGGTTTGTATTTTTTTTGTATGATTATGATCAAGTGATATTAGAATATACAAGTTGTTGCTCCTAATTCACAATTCTTTAGTTTATATAATAAGGTTGCATAGACAGACAAATTCATACAATTTCAGCTGGATCACATAGCCGATAAGAGTTTGGCAGCCAAAATGCAGTGTCTGGGGTCCAAATGGACCCCACACGTTAGGATTAAGGTTAATGGTAGCCTCCAGCTGGCAGTCTATTCAAGTCAATGGGATGAACAATTCGTTAGCGCAGAGGCTAACGCTTTTAGCCATTAAATTAATAAATGACAACAACAGTGACATGTTTAACTTATCACTTTACTGGCATACTGGTGTTTGCATGCTAGCTAATAAATTTTTCATCCCATTGACGAGAAAAAACTGTCAAGTATAAGCTAACGCCAGCGATGGTCAGTGGCTCCCAGCAGAATAGGTCAAGTTTCCTTTGGGAACGGAATCTGATTAATTGCATGGTGAAAAAGCTGTATCCCATGTGTGTGATACCAAACCTGGTTCACGTGGGTTGCATCATGCCGATTTCTAATAATTTATGGGATAAATAGTGATATTTTGACCAATTAGCAAGCCCAAATCCAGACAATTGTGATGCAAAATAGCTGCCCACCAGTTCCACCGTCCGAGTTTGGGATTTGAGTAAAGTACTTTTGGAATCGTTCAATACACATAAAACCTCAGAAATATATTCTAAATTATTTGAATTACTGCTTTATTATTGGTTTTAAGGACTTTTAAGCTTTTTTCTCATTAAAAGACGGGTTATCAGGGCACAATACTAGGCGCAATGTTCAAAGGGGTCAGACCAAAGTTCGAAGGGGTCATTCATTTTTTAAATAGTCATGGGCGAGCATTGGGTGTGACATGAAATTAACCAATCAGTGTCACCTCTCATGTTCTTTCAAAGCGAAATGCTTTCACATCTTGATGAACTGGTACTATAAGGGCGTATTCGCATAGTTGCAGGGGGGGGGGACTGTATGCTGCAGATGAAGGGGTCTACGAAGCGTGAGCAAATCACTGTGTAAAGTATGGGAACCTGAACACAGTGATCTCCAAAAATGTATTAAAAACATTTTTTAAAATATTGTTCAAGATTGTTTTATTTTTTATTCATATCCAGATGTTGAAAATCATCACAGTGAATTATGGGATGGCATCTGAACTAATGAACACATTACAACTTGTGGATAAAACAAGCAAACAAATAAAAAAAAAACAATACTAATTCAGGATCACAGGGGGGAAAAAAATGTAACAGTTATGTACTGGTGGAGAACGACCGGAAGATTAAAACGAGGGAGAAAAACAGCCAGAGAGAAAGAGACAAAAATAATTTTATTTTGATAACTGTAACTCCTTGAATAACATCTGACAGGAATGAGAGGAATGCGCTTCTGCTTGGCTGATGATTGAAGGTGAAGTCAGATATATGGAAGCAATTTGGATTAAATATAGTGGGTGACAACAGTGCGATGCGTTACCTTATCTGCTATTCAAAGACTTTTGTGCCCCCTTCATTCGTCTGCTAAACTAATGAAATGGAGAGTTTTGAATTAGATGATAGAAGCGGGACAGATGGGTTGTCGGCACTGTATTAATGAATCATGTCAGATTCAATATTGATTTTTCAGATAATTTTGCATAACGGGCCGTCCCATGCATGACTTATCCAATGATCTGAAACTCATTTTCAGCTCTTTGAACATTCGTTCTGTTACAGTTTGTATTTTGTGCAATAGAACGATAATCTGCGTGCTATTTCGGACATGATCTATAAAATGCATGAATAGAGACCCCTCCAGGAGGGATTTTCCAGAAAACAGCGGGAATGACAGAGCTTGCCAATATCAAGAAATCAGGGCATTTATCAGAAGAATTTGCGAACACTCTACTGGCTAAAAACCACACATTGAATCATAAAATAACTGATGGAACAGGTTGACTTATGAATTAAATAGTGTGCATCACAACATGCTCTGATGTGCGGATGCCGGTCGCAGTTACCATTCTGATATGCATTTACTAAATATCTTGACAATATTCTTGAACATTGTAATTTCTTTATTTTAAATCGTTTGCATGAGTGCGTGCTGCTGCTCGTCCCTGCATGTGTAGTATCGAAGAAGTATCCATGGCCATCGGATTGGCATAATTACTCTTTCTTTTAATGCAATCTGGCAGCTGGATGGGATAACAATACCTGCGCTGGTATGTAAAGTAGCAAGGCCACTAGCGTCACTCTCTGCGCCAGGTGTAAGATACAGCCGGGTATATCAGTGGTATGGAATTATAGAGGGCTGTGCTAAAACAATTATAAAATCTAAAGAAGCAAAAAATAAAAGCACACTTATGCTCTGGCAATATTATACTCAGAGGAACGACCTCCATTTTCCATGTCTAACTCAGATACCAATCCTGTCCAAAGGTACTTTCAGTTGTCCTTTTCTAGTCTCTCGCAAAAATAATATCCTAACCCTTCACTTTAAGTTACCGTGGTGGACCTGTCATGCAGCTCAAGACCCTGCTTGGGTAATGTGGATCTCAGAGCGCATTAGAGGCGTAGGCAAAGTGCCAGTCATTACTGTGGCTCGTTAGTGAGAGCTTGTTGCTGCAAGAGAAGAGGGCAGCTGATTTGATTACACACAGTTATTAATGTGGCCCTCAGAAAAGAAAGGAGTCATCTGATATAATTTCTCAGAATTAAAATGATCATGAGGCCAGTGTGTAATATTTCTTTATTGTCAGCTGGAAAAATGTAGACTAAAGTCCTGTGTGAGACACTGCTGGAAATTTAAATTCCTCAATGTGCGTTTTTACATTTGTCTTGTAATAAAACTCTGAACGGTCTGTTTGGTTTCGGTTCCCCAAGGTACACTGTGTCTGTATTGTCAAACGTTGGCCTCATTTTGTACATTTTGTATGTTTGTGAAGTACTTTGTGCTGTATTGCTTGAAAGGTGCTATATACATATAATAATAATAATAATAATTATTATTATTATTATTATTATTATTCATGTCCACTAGATATTGTACTAACCAGAAAAACTAACCAGGGAGGATGTTACTGTCCATTTCAACTGACTCAAAATGGAGAGATCGAGGGGTGAGCAGGGGAGGAGAAGATATGGTGAGAAGCAGAATAAGAGCTGAGTGCTCCTGGAAGTAGCGGAGGATGGGAATAAAGAGTGACAGACGAGGCCTTGACTCTCCCTCCCTGCCCTTTAATCAGCAGAATTATTCAGAGACTGTGTGTCCCAGTGCTCTGCCTTCAGTTATCAGAGCACTGGAACACAGCTTAATCCCTCAAGTGGGACTCGTGTGTTTGCCAATTTCTGTTACACTTGAGTCTAATCTGTCCAAAGTTGTTGAGACTAAGCATTTTGGCTTTTCCACACTTCACTTATTTTAGCACAACTTTGGCTCATTTCCTCTTGTTTAGTCTTAAATCTTTTAAATTTCTTAAGTTGTTTGGCTGTATGGGCAAAACCGTCACTCTTTATGCAGGTGGGGCTCAAAGGAGTGCACACGTTTGTCTCTGATTTAATGGAGCTCTGTCAAGCATGTTTTTCAATGGGAAATCAGTAGATGATTTGGGACAAGTTGTCAACTGCTGTGGTCTGAAACCGGCAATTGCATTTTGGTCATCGCCGTGTTGTACTGAGTCCTAGCGAGTGTCCTAAAAGTGTTGAACCAATCAGCACATTTTCCTAATTATGGTAATGAAAAAATAGTACTTACAGGGGAATTGGTAAAGAGTGCTGCCTTAGTCGTTCAGTGCAATAATTTAAGTTAACATTCCTCTGTGAGATGACCTGACATCCCACTGTTGGAGTCTTTTTTTCCATCCATAAACAGTGATTATAGTGAAAAGTTTTACTTTTATTATTGAATATATAAATTATTCCACAAATTTGGCAAAATTGACCTTGTACCAATTTTTATTGAAGGTGAATTATGTATTTTCTGATCCCAACAGAGTACACATTACGCCCAACTGCTCTATCTCTCTCTGTACTGCTGTCATGTTTTACCAACACACTGTGTCAGTCACATGTTCTCTCTAGAATAGGAGATTGGGGGCTACAGACTGGTGACATCATCTGCTGAGCGATGCAGAGTTACACCGGAAGGGTTAATTCTGGGTACATTTGGCAGATTGGCTTGTAGGAGGTGACTGAGTCAGCAGGACAATCGATTCTGCAATGTTTTCACCTCAGAGCCACACCGAGTGTCAGGACTATCTGTGCAGGAACCAATGAGTGAGAAAATGTCTCCTCTCTGCTCGTTAGGTGTAACATTCTTTAACCAGTTCGCTTGATCTGCAGCATTCAAGGTAATGACAGAGATATTGCTTCCATCTCAAAGGTGCAAATCATTCTGAGTTGAATCTGGTATAGAATGACAATGAAGGTGAATACTGATTGAATAACACTATGGAAACAAAACAGTATTTGAAGGCACATATAAATGATTTCTGCATTTATGGACATATGACCAGCCGTAAACTGTATTGAAGTTAAAGATGCGATTACTACTTATCCTCATAATTTAGTACACTCTGCTGCAAACCATTCTTATACCTTGCTTCCTTTGTCCTGAATTTTTTGAAATTAAGATTAAATGAAGTGTAAAGTCTGAGACCTTTTATTGTCGAGCAGTATTATTCTCCGTGGTGAGTGGTTTTGGGGGGAGGAGTTTCTTAAAAGTGACTCATCATGTGCCTGCATTTATGTGACATCAAACCACCTGCTGCGTTACACTTTTTTCTCCAAGTCATAGTCATATTCTCACTATTACTGACACAAAGTCACCACTGAAGTGCTTTTGTGATTTTATCTTTCTCTGGTCATATCATGCTGCCTGGCCTTTAGTTGCAGGTTAAAATAACCATGCGCTGGTACAACATGTTCAGTATTAATCATAATTTCTAGTGGCCTGATTGTGAAATATTAGCAGGAATAAAAATTAATTCCTTGCACCATGAGATGTGCTTTAGAACCCAATAACAGTAATGCCCATAGTTGGTCGACTTCTGTTGTGTTCTGATTTGGATAATACTTCCATATGGGTGTCATCTCCTAGCCCTGAGTCAAGGCCACTTCCCTGTGAAATATACATACAAGAAAAAAACGTGATTATCCACAAAACAAATGAGCCAATAACAAATCAGGCCTGACCTGCCTCTGTGCTGCAGGCCTCTCCTTGAGCAGGAATTAATCAATACCGGCCGTGGGCCGTGAATCTCATCTTTAGGAAAGATTTATGATTTATCACATTGTGTACCCGGGGCATATTGGACAGAAGATGGAGATGAGCAGGCGGGTCTGGTCTGAAAGGACAGGGTCTCGTGGCTGTCAGACTGCACTCTGATCTGTGAGGCAGTATTTCACACTGACACAGGAGTGAGAGGGACACCCGTAAAAAGCAGCAGTGACAAACTGAGCGTATAACTCCTCACTCTTGGCTTTCAAAATCTGCTCGCTATTTTTTTAGTTTGCAATCATAAAGCTGCTGCGCTGTGTTTTTATCAACGGCCAAATCTGATTCATACATTCAGCTTCATATTCAAATTTTTTTATCAAAAAAAATTATATATATATATGCAGACATACACACACCTTATTCATTGGGGGGTGGCTGGTTAACTTGACATAATGAAGCTGATTATATGTGTGCGCATGTGTGCATGTGCCTGTGTCTGGCTGATTTCTGTGTCAGTCTGAGTGCTATTGGCATGTGCCTGTTTGGGAGGTCTGGGAAAGTGAATATCTCTTTTATTTCCTATAATTGGTCTAGTTTAGCTTCCTTCAGTCATGCTGGAGGAACTGAATGATATTTTGTAGTCTATCTTATTACCTTACTCCCCACCGGGGACAGAACACACATAATGGTCTTCTTTTTATTGAAGGTGTTTTTCAGTTCTGCAGCATACATGTGGTCAGTTTCATATTAGTTCCTTAGGCTAGTACCAGATTAAATGATATTTTAAGGAAACAAGCAGGTCTTTGGTTAAAAGAGCTGTTCCCTTGCTTCCAAATGCATTGGTGTGCTAATGAGATGTACAAGGATTGTGATTTTTTTTCTTTTTCTCTCTTTTTATCTTGTGTGACATTATGGCACCCTGCTGGGGCCTAATTGTTATGAATGGTGAGCATTGCTTAACTGTGGGAGTTAATCACATCAGTGAGGGGAATATTGGTGTGCATATCTAGACTGAGCCCTCCCATGGGCCAGATCTTCCAATAGAAGGCAATTAATTTAGACTTTGTACCCTACTGTTAGAAAAGCAAAATAAGCATTGCTGGTTTACTGGGGTGACATTTTCAAAGGTTGACGGTATTGAATTAGCCTTGTCTCCTTTACTGCCCGCTTGGCATCTCGGCCAGTCGTGCTTATGCTGTGTTTAGATGCCTTTGTCGTGGTCTATCGTGTGTTTGTAATCTTTTGCCTCGTCAGTGCTCCAGCATCTTCAGTTTTTCACAGATGCTTTTCATATTTAATGAGCATGTATGGGATAAAATCTAGGCTAGTTCACTTTTGGTCATGTTTAGCCAAGCAGGCGTAGAGGCTTTGCCACCATTTTATTTTCCAAATAAACTAGGCATGCCGATTAAATGGCAATTTGTGCCACAGCTACAGTGTGTAGCCCTCAGTGTGGAAAAGAACTGTAAATAGAGAACGTGATATAGGTATGGCACATATACTGTAAATATTCGAAGGGCAATATTATACGAACATTAAAAAAAGGAGATAAATGGCTTCCATTAATTCAGCTTACAAACCCATTTCCAGAAAAGTTGGGATGCAGCGTGAAACTTAAGTGTGAGCTGAATGGAATGATTTACATATCATTTAAACCCTATATTCAATAGAAAATGGTTCAAAGACAGTATATCAAATATTGATACTTAGAAGCTCATTGCATTTAGGAAATTTTTGCTCATTTTGAATTTAATGCCTGCAGCATGTCTCAAAAATGTTGGGACAGGGACAACTAAAGATTGGAAATGTTTTATAATACAAAAAATGCACCTGGTGGAACATCTCACAGCTAATTAGACTAATAGGCGATGGGTTAGTCCATGAATGGGTATGAAAAGAGCATCAAATTGGGGCTTTCAGAAGATGGTGAGGGCTTCACCACTCGGTGACAGACTGCAAGGCAAAATTGTTCAACAATTTAAGAATGAAATTGCAAAGAAACTGGGAATTGAATCATCTATGGAGTATAACTTAATAAATTATTTAAAGAGTCTGCATAAATCTCTGTATGCAAGGGACACGGCCAAAAAAAACAATATTAAATGGCCATGGTCTTCAGGCCTTCAGCTGGCACTGCATTAAAAACAAACCGGATTCTGCACTGGAAATCAATGCATGGGCTCAGGAACACTTCTGAAAACCAATTTGTTACTGCATCCATAATGCACGATAAAACTTTACTATATATAAAAAATGAATAAATAAACAAACAAACAAACAAGATCCAGAAACGCTGCTTCCTTTGCTGGGCTTGAGCCCATTTATGATGGCCTGAGGCTAAGTGGAAAACTATCCAGTGGTCTGACCAATCAAAATATGATTTTATTTTACAGAAATCTAGGATGCAACATCCTCTAGGTTAAGAAGAGAGGGAATAACTGGAATTTTATCAGCATACAGTTCAAAAGCCAGCATCCATGACATTATGGGGGTGCATTAGTACACGCGGCATGGGTAACTTGCACATCTATGAGGACAGTATTAACGCTGTACAATATATAGACAGGTGTTGGGACAACAAATACAGCTTTCCAGTCATCTGTTTCTGGTATGGCTGAGAATGCCAAACCACATTGTGCTCGTGTTACAACATCATGGATCCATAATAAAAGAGTTTGGGTGCCTGCTTGCAGTCCAGACTTGTCACCCATTGAACAATGTGGTGCACTAATGTGACAAGAGAGTCTTCAAAAGTGTTGAGAAGCTGAAATATAAAATCAAGGTAGAATGAGAAAACATTTAGCTTCCATAACTACAGTAATTGGTCTACTAAGTTGTTAAAAGAAGAGATGATTTAACACAGTGGTAAACATGGTCTTGTCCCAACTTTTTTGAAATGTGTTGGCGTCAAAATGAGCAGGTATTTTTCAAAAACAAGAAAACCTCTCAGTTTCAACATTTGATATTGTGTCTTTGTACTGTTTTCTATTTATTAGAGGGTTTAAATGATTTGCAAATCATTGCAATGTGTTTTTATTTACATTTCACACAACATGCCAACTTTTCTGGAAATGGGTTGTATTTAACCTTCCTCTTCTAATTTAGAGTCTTATTTATAAATTCTATGCTATGGTAATGGTTTGAATTTTAAACCACAGCTAAGTGAAAAGTAATTGGTTAAAAAAAATAATAAAATAAAAATCATTCTTAGTCTTATAATCTCTTCATATCTTTATAATTACTTTTTTCCACTTGCCCTCTTCATTATGTCTGAATGTTGTGAGGCTTAATCACACTTAAAGACCCATGACATCAGTAAGTGCTTGATAACTAAAGTAAAACATCTTTCTGGGACTGTGATCGTCTGGCTTGTCTGCTGTTCAAAGCGGACATGATTGACCTTTTCATTCTCTTTTTTTCCTTCATGTCTTCCTTTTGGTGAAAGAGAAACGACTCTGCTTAAGAGAAGCTGAAGCCAAAATATATGCATTTCCATCCTACATTTATGTTCAATTATGATGGGGAAAGAAAAGTCTAAATGAAACAAAATTTCTCAAGAAAAGTATCATTCAATTGTTTTGAGAGAAGCAAGCTATTCTGTGCGTGACATCTCTTTGATATGGACATGCGACTGATAATGTAACACAACTTGGGTTTCACCAGGAATGAAAAAAAAGGTGAATGGCTTCGATCAGTGGTCACCAACTCTGTTCCTGGAGTTCTCCTGTCTTTTAGTTTATAAATCCAATCCTAACAAAGCTCACCACCTTCGACTGATTCAGAAATGCATTGAGCTGTTCGTTAGTTCAGTCAGATGCAACAAATTTGAGGTGGTGTGAAAACCTACAGGACAGTAGACCTCTGGGAAGGGGGTTGGTGACCACTGGCCTCGATGCACAAGTGCCCGAAAGGGCAAGAAAATGTTGCTCACTTGTATGAAGAAGGGGGTTGCTTGAATGTTTAAAGCAACATGTTCATTCTGTTGTTTTACAACTCAAATTGCCAGGTCACCTTGTCTTAAATTATCTAGGGGGTAGTACCCCTTGTGTTTTCAAGAGGTGACGCCCTTTGCCACCATTTTTAATGCTGAGTTCTCCTTCCCAAAGATTAAACAGCACTGATGCAACTGTGATCTGTTCACTGGTAATAGTATGAGTGTCTTGGCAGAGGGTTATGGAGAGAGATTAACTGCTCGTGCTGATGTGCACCCTCTGTAATATTAAGTTGGTGTGATAAATTTCAGTCTATCCACCTCTGCCAACATCGGTTGGTGGTTCTGTTTTCAGTCCCATCTCTTTGTCTGTCCGTCTGTTTGTAAGCAGGATTATGGAAAAAGTCATGGAAGCTCTTGGGCGATTTCCCACACCTACTCTTGCAGCGTGTGCAGACGGAATATAGGAATGGAAGCTTGTATTAAACCTTCCCACAGTGTACTTTGTGCATATGTGTCGCTGTGAGCTGCGCCAGGTATGATTTGACTTCTTTATATTTTCTGTAATGGTATAATTTAAGCTTGTGCCTTCCTGGCGGAATAAAATTGATTATTGCATTTGTTGCGTGTTTCTGGCTCTAAACGAACATATATTTTCCAATTCTGAGTTCTGGCTTCTAATTGGGTAACGTAGGACTGCAATCGCATGCCTGATCAACATGCTTGGTCTGCCTTATAAGGTGGATTTTCCACGCTGTGATGAGTGTTGTTTTGATTGGCGTCAAGAGAATCCTGTATACCGAATAAACTGAATAAGAATCCGTCCCTGAGCGGAGATCTCGTTTTGGGCCCCAGTAATCCCTAGTCAAAGCTAATTTCTATGTCAAATTATCGTGCTTAATAATATTGCCAGTGTGATGGCTGGTGAGTTGAGATGCCAAACGCAGTGGCCAGAATAAAAGCAGGAACACGCAGATGAGAGAGGGACACATGAATAAAATAAGAGGGCGAGTCTCGCGCTTCCAACGGACCTTGATGTCATCCGAGGCAAGGAGGCAAGGTGAGCTTGAAAGGACGAAAAGAAAGGGAAGAAAAAGAAAGATCCCCTTGCTATCTAGAACTTCTCCTCAAATATGCAGCTAAGCCCTAAACAACTCTCTTACTAGAGACATTACCGGCTAAAGTGCAAACATAACACTGACACTCTAGCAAGGGAAGTGAGGCGGAACTAGAGCTTAAATAGAATCTGGACGACACCCCCAATTAATGCCAGCTGGCCCAGGAATCCGATTGAGAGCAAAACGATATCGTCCTGGACGATAGCGACAAGGAAAGCTCTCAAAGCCTCCAAACCATGACAGCCAGCCTCTGAGTTAATTCACCGAATTGGGAAGTACAGATATTTTGGTGCGGCGAAGTAAGGTATAGACCAGTACTGGGTCTGAGGCAGGAAAAAAAATTTTATATCCTAAATTCAATATGGAGTCAGGTGAACTGCAACCGCTACGACAGAAGGACTGCAGCATCTGCTAGACACATTTCAGGCCACTCAAAAGCAGGACGTGAAGGACATCATCACATTTGGTAATAGGCAGTGGCCTAACGCTGACGCTGTAGCCAGACCCCAGTTTTATACTGGAGACCGGAAAGACTTTCTTTTCCCTGGCTGTTTAGGCAAATGCGCTGAGACCTTCCGCTTCAGCTAGGACCCTCCTTGGCCTAGTTGCACGGTGTTTACATCTGCTATTTATGAAAAAATTAAATTGATGAATAAATGAATGATTGTTTTATCTGCTATTCTTTATTTGAAATATAAAATGATCCAATTAAATTGATTTACTAACGAATTAACATGTTATTATCTGCTATTCTTTATTTGAAATTTAAAAAAATAAACCATCACTCTCCTCACCCTTTCCAACTGTGGCTAAATGATGTGATTGTGAAAGGGACTGGAATTAATCCTCATCGTGACACTGGAAAGCTCTTGCTTCATAAACTTTAGATTTTAAGTGCAAAACTTTCACCAAAAATTTCTGAATGCTTTGATTTGATATTGCTGACAAATATCCATGGTATAAGCGGGTTAATCAACCCGGAGGTGTGCATCGCACGGTTTTAAGGCACACCGCATCGCATTGGGTGATTATTCTTCTCCACGTCATGCCTTAAAACCATGTGATGCACACCTACGAGTTGATTATCCCTTACGTAATGACCACTCTGTGGTCCATATGAATCATGCAGCAATGCAATGTTATGAGTATTAATGATGACGCACTGCCCTGAGGGCACTGCCTGTGCTACTATGCCCTAGATTCAGATGGCAATCTACAAGGCTTGTCAATATCACTTATGGGAATACCTGTGTCTCCCATGCAGTGCACTGTTTGTAAGATTATGTGACAAGTGTGATCTCTGAAATGGAGATGTGCACAGGATACTGTAAGTGCCAAGACATTGTTCTTCCACTTGTTCTGTTCTATAACAGTTCCACTCGATGAAATATAATGGGTCGATCAATTCTATTTCAGCTGTGCCTTTAACAGCATCACCTGAATCACACTGACCTGGACCTGTTCATGCTGTGGAGCTGGAGGGTGAGTGATGGGCTCTTGGTGGGTTGGGGGTGAGAAGGCCTCTCTTTATTGATATTTGGCACAAGCTGTGATCTTTGCGGCTCAGATGGCTAACAAGCACCACATCTGACCCTGGACATGTGAGCCTTTTGGCAAGATGCTGTGTTTACGTGTAGCGAGAGGAGAGAGCCTCGTCTTCCAGGAGCTGAATCATTAACAGAGTCTGAGCTCAGGGAATGGGGCTTGGAGTTCTTGTCTTATTTATATTTTGACTGTAAGACTGCTTGATATTTATAATTGAGCTGTGTACACTATGTGTAGACTATGGTATTTGTATGTTTTGGGTTTGGTTGTGAGTGCTGCTGTTTACTGTCCGGTTGGTGGTTTGTGTGGAAGGGCTTGGAGCGCTTACATTGTCACATTTTGGCAAAAGTGATATGTACCTTGGCTAATAACAAAAATATGTCATGAACGGGGCTGTGGGGAAAGTACTTCAGTTATGTGACAATAAGTTTTCATTGACGGTAGCTTTGTTTTATTGCACCATCTACCTGGATTGTTTTATTGATTGCTTTTATCCTGCAGGATTACTACAGGACTCAAGTTCTACATTGCCAGTTCTTATCCTTGCTGTTTTCAGACATGGTTTCAGAACTTCAGTTATAATGAACTAAACTTTCTGTTGCATGTTGCTCTGGATAAGAGAGTTGGCTAAATGTCAGTAATGTAATGTAATCAACTCATCAAATCAATGCCTGCCTGTGCCAACTGTGATTTACAGTAAACATTGAACACATTTCTTTGTGTGAAGACTTATAATTTGACACCCCACGCACATGGCTTCTGACATTGGAAATTAAACGGAGCTTCTCTAATGCAGAAAAGCTTTTTTTTTTTTTTTTTTTTAAAAACACTATTGCGAACAATAAGTCCTCTCAGTTCTCACATCTCATGACTCCAACCTCCTCAAATAATGATATTTTCCACTGCTGTTCAACAAACCCTTGAAAAATATAAAATGCATTAATTCCTCACACATTTGGAATAAGAACAGGTTCAAACAGACAGGCCAACTTATTCTTCATTTGGAGTGTTTTCACAAAATGTTTTGAACTAAACTGCCTTTTGTTTATTGTTTTATGAAATTTTGGGCAGCTTATTAGAGATTAGTTCTTGCATGGTTTCCCTTTAAACCACTTTTAAATGGGGCCACAAATTTTAGTTGTCTAATGATTATGTTAGTTGCTAGTCAGAAAATTATACTTAAGGAAGTATATTCAAGGAACGTTTGCTGGGTAAGTAAAGTGCATATATTCCTGTTTCAATACCTAGGAGACACTTGCCAAAATTTTCATAAATGTTACTTAAAAAAAACTTGGGGAAAAAAACACAATGTGACAAGCGTACAAGGCCCAGAAACACCTGCAGACAGTACATCCATACAACATCTATATAGTGAAGAGCTGGATCATCAGCCAATGATGAGGATGAATGTACTGTTAAATGTTTAAGATGGGAAGATGAGCGCTCCTATCATGATGGGGTAAGACAGAGATGGAGATGAGTTGTCAGTAAAGTTGCTCTAATGCAGCATAAGCCCTGGCCTGAGGACAGTGAGAGAAGATGTGGGCTGGAACTGAAAGGATCTTGTTTTCTTTGGCCCTGTGTTGACATTATGGGAGAGATCCTCGGTGCAGAACTCTTTACTCTGTCATGAGCAGCTAGAATCACACCCTCCTCCATGACCCAGAGTTCTATGTTTTGAAACATTTCTGCCAACTCTGAATTATTTGTACACTGCTCAAAAAAATAAAGGGAACACTTAAACAACACAGTGTAACTCCAAGTCAATCACACTTCTGTGAAATCAAACTGCCCACTTAGGAAGCAGCACTGACTGACAATTAATTTCACATGCTGTTGTGCAAATGGAATAGACAACAGGTGGAAATTATTGGCAATTAGCAAGACACCCTTAATAAAGGAGTGGTTCTGCAGGTGGTGACCACAGACCACTTCTCAGTTCCTATGCTTTCTGGCTGATGTTTCGGTCAGTTTTAAATGCTGGCGGTGCTTTCACTCTAGTGGTAGCATGAGACGGACTCTACAACCCACACAAGTGGCTCAGGTAGTGCATCTCATCCAGGATGGCACATCAATTAGAGCTGTGGCAAGAAGGTTTGCTGTGTCTGTCAGCGTAGTGTCCAGAGCATGGAGGCGCTACCAGGAGACTGGCCAGTACATCAGGAGATCTGGAGGAGGCCGTAGGAGGGCAACAACCCAGCAGCAGGACCGCTACCACCGCCTTTGTACAGGGAGGAACAGGAACAGCACTGCCAGAGCCCTGCAAAATGACCTCCAGCAGGCCACAAATGTGCATGTGTCTGCTCAAACGGTCAGAAACCGACTCCATGAGGATAGTATGAGGGCCCGTCGTCCACAAGTGGGGGTTGTGCTCACAGCCCAACACCGTGCAGAACATTTGGCATTTTCCAGAGAACACCAAGATTGCCAAATTCGCCACTGGTGCCCTGTGCTCTTCATAGATGAAAGCAGGTTCACACTGAGCACATGTGACAGACGTGACAGTCTGGAGACGCCGTGGAGAACGTTCTGCTGCCTGCAACATTCTACAGCATGACTCGTTTAGCAGTGGGTCAGTGATGTGGGGTGGCATTTCTTTGGGGGGCCGCACAACCCTCCATGTGCTCGCCAGAGGTAGCCTGACTGCCATTAGGTACCGAGATGAGATCCTCAGACCCCTTGTGAGACCATATGCTGGTGCGGTTAGCCCTGGGTTCCTCCTAATGCAAGACAATGCTAGACCTCATGTAGCAGGACTGTGTCAGCAGTTCCTGCAAGAAGAAGGCATTGATGCTATGGACTGGCCCGCCCATTCCCCAGACCTGAATCCAACTGAGCACATCTGGGACATGTCTTGCTCCATCCACCAACGCTACGTTGCACCACAGACTGTCCAGGAGTTGGCAGATGCTTTAGTCCAGGTCTGGGAGGAGATCCCTCAGGAGACCATCCACCACCTCATCAGGAGCATGCCCAGGTGTTGTAGGGAGGTCATACAGGCACGTGGAGGCCACACACACTACTGAGCCTCATTTTGACTTGTTTTAAGGACATTACATCCAAGTTGGATCAGCCTGTCGTGTGTTTTTCCACTTTAATTTTGAGTGACTCCAAATCCAAACCTCCATTGGTTAATAAATTTGATTTCCATTGATAATTTTTGTGTGATTTTGCTGTCAGCACATTCAACTATGTAAAGAACAAAGTATTGAATAAGAATATTTCATTCATTCAGATCTAGGATGTGTTATTTTAGTGTTCCCTTTATTTTTTGAGCAGGGGATTTTTGCTCCTCTACTCCCCGTGAGAATGTTAGTTAAATGTTCCTGAGGGTCAGGATTGGCAATTTACTGACATGATTAATGCTGAATAAGTATAAAAAGCAGAGAATAAGAGTACGCTCACCCTCCTAGAGAAACACGCCCCTGTGTCTCTGACTGGCTGCTTTGCCTGGAGGTGGCTGATAGAGGACTTGTTTATGTTGATGGGGCTCCTCCTTGGACAGAAACAAATAAGTTGCCATTGAATTTGCTCACGTTGCTGCAACACGCAATACTGTCACAGTCTGAGAATGCTGTTCTCAATGTGAAATGTCCCATGGTGCATTGGGTTTATTGGACACCTGCTGGGTAATTCAGCCATGAGACAGTGACTGAAATGGAGCAGAATGATGGAAAAGTTAAAGTGATGTCTGTGCTTAAGGTGTGTGTGTGTGTGTGTGTGTGTGCACATGCGTGCTTGCATGGGTGAGAGATTGTGTGACTATATTTGTGTGTCTGCATGCTTGTGCTGTCATTTTATCAAGGATTTTGTCCTTCCCACTTGTAACTGGTGACATCTCTTTGCTCACAACTCTTCCATTCTGTCATGGATAAAGAACAACTGTGCTTTACTCTGGCAGTAAAAGAAAATTATAAAAAAATTTGTTAGCTTGACTGAATGAACCAGTTTTTTTGTTGGTTATGATTTTTTTTTTTTTTATCTCAAGGTGAGGAACAGTCAAATGAACCGTTTGTGACTCCATCTGTTAGCTCCAGGGCAATAAAGATCCACTTTTGCCACTGACTCTTTCCAGGAGCTTCTCAGGGGTAAAGCACGCTGGTAGACAGGGAGGCCTTGCAGTTTCCTATCAGAAATCCAGGAAATGCATGCACATTTTCATGAACTTCACATTATAAGTGATGGTTTTTGTGACTTTTCGCAGCAAATTGAATTCACTGCTACATCGAGCAGAGTAAGTATAACCCCTAAAGATGTGAAGAACTGGTGCTGAATGTGTTGGCTGACCATACCCTACCGAGTCTTCAGAGCTGCTGGGGCTCAACGTGATATTGAGCTGGAAACACCAGCAGAGTGGATTTCAGTTCTGTACCATTTTCCCCTGATGTGATTTCGTCTTTGCCATGCCTTGTCCCATGATTTATGTCCATGCCTAGTTTAAGTTCTGTACCTGGCCTTGCCATGATGATTGATTCTGGTATTTAGTGACCTCTGCTTCGTCTGACCATTCTTGGATTATGTATTGTGTTTTTGGTTATTTGGATTTCTGGTTTATGATTTTCATGTTTTAGTTTCCATAGTCTCCTTGCCATGTTTTCATTTCATTGCCATGTATCAGTTTCCCGTGCCATGTTTATTTTCCATGCTTTGCTCTTTGTCTCCCCTGTCTTGTCATGTGTGTATCTTTGCTCATGGTCCCTTGTCTTGCGTGCCACTCATTTGGGTGATTTATTGGTTGTCAATCTTCAATCTTCCATTCAGTTCAATCTTCTTTCATTATCTCGTGTCTTCCTTCCTCCTACTTTACTATCTTACAAGCACATTCTAACAGTTTATTGTTTTCGCTAATTACTAACCCACACTAACCTTGTATATTTTTTACTAACAAGCACTCGGGATTGTATAGCTGCACTTACTAATTGACTAACTATCTCTCAGCAGTCGCCCTATTCTAGTCTTCGCCTCCTTGCCTTATCTCTGCTGCGATTTTCTGTGGATCTCCAAAGATACTTTGTGCTTTCCTTTCTCTAATCTATACACTTTAGTACTGCTTGCCCGAAGCTGCTGTTCTGTTCATAGGTTTGTCTTGTGATCCCTGTCTGCGTTTTGGCTACGGCCAATTTCATGTTATTAGTTTGTTCCCAATGTGTCTCTCCATTGTTATCATACCCATTGATTGCACCTGTGTTCCCTTGTCATGCGGTCTCCCAGAAATGTATATTAGATGTCTGTTTGTAGCACTTCCTTTGTCAGATTGTTATTTTCCTTGTTTCCTGTGCCACGCTTCTCTCGCCTTGATTCATAGTGATTTATCTTTCTGACTGGACTGTCCTTGATATTGAGCTTTGCCTATTCCCTGTACTGTTACCACATTCTTGTTTTTTTTTTTTACCTCTTTTTGTCTGACTACGATTTTTGTGATTGGTGCCCTGTGTATGACCCTGGATTTTGCCCCTTGGACTCTGATTTTGGATTGCAGACTTTGTACTGTTGCAAGCTCTGTTGGGGAGTTTCCCCCTTCAGGAATAAAGCCTCCTTTTGCATTTTACTGGAGTTTGCTCTTGGTTCATTTTGTAAAAACCTCACACCTGAGTTCTGTGGATTTCAGTTCTGAACCGTTTCCCCCTGAGTTCTGTGGATTTTAGTTCTGTACTGTTTCTCCCAGAGCTCTGTGGATTTCAGTTCTGTTCCGTTTCCCCCTGAGCTCGGTGGATTTCAGTTCTGTACCGTTTCCTGAGTTCTGCCTGCATCTCCTGCCGAGAGACAGAAATACAAAAGACCACAATGATGAGAGTCACATTTTCACGTGGAGAAACGATGAATAAAAAATTCAAAACGATCTTAGAAACGAACCACTGAAAAAATATGCAAAATATATATATAAAATATTACAATATATGATATTATAGAATTAATAATAACAATAATAATACATATATTACATAAAATATACAAATATGAAATATTTTCATTCTCATCATTTTTCCTTCATGGTCTTTCAATTCTAATGTAACTATAACCATTATTTAGTTTGTGAAGCAACTAGACTCAATTTAGTCAACTCTATTAATGCTCATTTGTAGTTCTAGTGTTTGATGTATGAAAATAGCGTAGGTCAGCTCATAAATGTGACAGAAGTATGGAATCATTGTTACTTAATTCAATACAGTATTTCTTAAATGCATTGATTTGCTTTGAATTGGTAGTGGTCCCGTTTTTGGTTAATCACATTAATATGAATAAAAGTTGGCGAACAGAGTGTATATTTACATTGTGTAACAGTCAGCAAACATAGTATATAAATCTATAAAGATATGAAAACATTTACATGTCGGTTCCGTCTAAACAGATGGAGAACACAGCACTGCCCTGGGGAAGAGGGCATTGGAGAAGCCACAGGTGGTATTAAATAACAACACCAAAATGGAGCTGTAGCAGAGAAGACCTTCTGGTTCTCCAGCATAGAGAAAAAAGCTGAACAAGACAGTATCTCATTATCCACTTAATACCAGCAGATTAATTACAATAGCAGAAACAGATGGGCCGCTTCTGGATCAGTGTTGTGGTATGTCGCTTTCAGTCTTTCATGTTTTTCTGGGAAAAATCACAGGTACAGCGCTGGTTGACATGCGCATAAATTTGTATTTGCTGTTCACTGATTTTAATTCTGCTTTGCTCGAGATGTTGCAAAATAGAAAATGATCACTGGAGTAATGTTGAGCTAATTGTCTCTCCGGAAAGGGAAAGCGACCCTGTGTTCTTCTAACCAGCAAAGGCCAATGGCAGACATTTAGGACTTTATTAAATATTAAAATGCAGGTTCTCCATGATGAGGAACCACTCAATTTACATATTACCCTGACTGTCATCACCGACTGAGTCAGAGCTATGCTTCCACATCGTGTTTGTCCTGTTTCAGTTCAGTTTCTTCTTCTTTCTGCTCTGTCTCTACTCTCACACTGTTGTCTTAAATGCAGAGAATGAGGCAATTACTGCTGTCCACTAGTGTCCACTTATTTTCCTCTGTGAGAGTGTGATAGTGAGGCCTGTTAGAACAGTAGACTGACACCCCTCCCTACACTCTGTCCAAACTACTTGGGGACGGAGATTAAAAGCGATTGCAGCCATTGAAGGGAGCTGGGTGAAGCAAGCACAGTATCTGACATAACGGACCTCAGATGGGGAATGGAGGATATAATGCTGGTTTAGCCAATCAACTTTCATAAGTAAGGTATGTGCTAGAAGAGAATTTAATCATTTTTGAACTTTTTGAATCATTTTTACCGGCATTATTGCTTTGCACCAGACGCTGAAGGATGGAAACTTAGGACTTTATCTGTATTAACTTGTCTCTTTACTTGTTTCAATTGTTCCATATTATACTGATTTTGGAGAGTTACAAAATTTCTAAAATGGAGGTTTATGAACTTTGCATCAAAAGAAAACCCATTAAACCTGTCATTTCTGAGCAGTTTTAATCCCCCCCCCCCAGAAAAACTCTTTTTGTGTGGGCGACTGTGATCATGAGCTCGAGTCTGATTGGCTGATGAACAGAGCTACAGGCCATGAGTAAACTGGTAGCAAGGTTAACTAGCCACCAGGACAAATGCACGTATTTAGTCATAAACCACACAATGAGTTTGCAAAGGTAATGTGTGCTGGATTAGCAGCTTTGTGGAAGGTGCGTACATACTCAAACGCGCATGACATACAGTCACCTTACATGTTTAACTATGCTTGGAATTCAGCTAAAATGATAACAGAAATTGGGTATATTTAGCCACAGATTCCAAGTTTTTTCATAGCTCCATGGATTGAAGCCAACTTTGAACAATAACTCTGAAGCAAATCCAAGCATTATAGTGGTCCTTCTTTAAAAAAGCTGTCCAATGTAAAATTTGAGCACACACAAGCAAACGTGACTTAACTTTGGCCAGAATGTTGTTGTTGACAAATGAGTAGAAAGTCAGGTTAATACCAATAGTGAGGGAGAAAGGAGGTCATGCAAGGCGTGAGCAGGACACACAGACACTCAGAGAGCTGGTAAGCATGAACTGTGCTCAGCAGATCAGTATTTGACAAAGAAAATGGAGACAATTTCAAACCATGTGTCTTAAATACTATCAAGAGCAGGTCTGATGCTTAAAATAAGTCAACATTTTCTAGGCTGTTGGGTACAGTGGAGACCACTATATAGCTGGACTAGTCTGGGGGGAAAAAATATTGTTCATAATATAAGTCCCTTAAAAACTACTAAAAACTAGGGTTTGTTCAGGACAATATGCTCTGAAAATCTGGTGTGATGATGCTTCAGAGCATTGTGTCTGAAGCAAATAATTATGAGACTTAATAATTATGAGATGAAATGAAAAGACAACTGGAGTACACGTGGTTATCTCAAACTACTGAATATTTATTTATTCTGCTGGTTGTGGAAGCTTACTGATTAGGCGGTATTCTGTCTGCTGCAGCAAAGCATCCTGAAATTTCTCTGCAGTACTCATCTGTCACAATGTTTGAATAAAACAGATGAAATATGAGGATAGTGCGGATATTATCCGCTCTCTTACAGAGAGCACCCACCTGAGCAGAGTTTTGGACACCCCATGTGATCTTTTATCATTGTCACTATACACACAAAGCATGTATAAGTGAGTGACACTTGCTCATACAGGAGAAATAGGCTGATACCCGCTGTTTTGTTTATATGAGGAAACTCCATACCTGAGCCCCTTTAAGCAGAGTGTTGCATGTGGCACTGGAGGACTGCTTCACCAGAATCCCTGCCACACATCATCTGAGATGTTGTAATGTGAATATGAGCCACTAGATGGCAGTATTTACCTTTTTTTTTGTTGAGCTCAGACTGGAGTCATGTTTAGACATGTCCTGGACATGTCTGGGGCAAGTCTCAGAAAATTAAAAAAAAAAGAGGTCTAAATGTGGGTGGGGTCTGCAAAAGAGTATATAAGGAAAAGAATTGAGACAGTAGAGGAGTAGGAGAAATTGCAAGAAGATGACCAGACCTGCCATTCTGTTCAAGACCTGTGACGTTTCTTTTGTGGATTTCTTTGCCTGTGTTTGAGCATTTTCTTCATCCAGGACATCACCAAGCCACCCCACCAAAAAGGGACTGTAATGATTTCTGTTTTTTTCTTATTTATCAATCTTGGTCTTTAGTTGTAGGTTGTTATTAGTCTTTGTCTTTGTTAAAAATTAAATGTGTTTTAGTTGTTAAAACTGTGTTTGTCATCCCTTGCTGTTGCTGTTGCGTTATAAATGTAATAACAAATTGGGGCCATAACAAATTGGGGGCTCAAGGTCCGGGATAGACCATTGTGTGAGTAATTTATTGAAAATCTAACATTCCAAATTGTGAAATTGTTTTTGTGAATTTTCCTAGATATATATTGACAACAGCAATGGATGATTTCTTGGCATCACCAACCGTAGGGGTTTTGAAGTCTTTTAAAAAGACAGAACTGCTAGAAATTTGCAGACAGTTGGAGCTGACCGAGGTAAAACCAGCCATGCGAAAAGCAAGACTGGCTAGAGAGATAGTTGAATATTACATTGATGAAAATGTGTTTGCACCAGGAGATCTGGAACAGTTTCCAGTGGAAAATCCAAATATAAAAATGGAACTTAAATTAAAAATGCTAGAGATTGAAAGGGAGGAAAGAGAAAAAGAAAGGGAGGAAAAAGGAAAACAAAGAGAATTTGATAGGGAAGAAAAAGAAAAACAAAGGCAGTTTGAGTTAGAAAAATTAGCAAGAGAAGAAAAACAAAGAGAATTTGAGAGAGAGAAAGAGGAAAGAGCAGAAAGAGAGAGACAGAGACAGAGAGATTTTGAATTAGAGAAATTCGATAGAGAAGAAAGACTCCAAATGGAGCAACTAAAAATTAAAATTGAAACTAAAAATAAATTTTGTGCCAGTCAGGAGGTAAAACTGGTGCCTCCATTTTCAGAAAAGGATGTTGACAACTATTTCCAGTGTTTTGAAAAGGTAGCAAAGAGTTGCCAGTGGCCAAAGGAACACTGGCCTCTGATGTTGCAAACTGTCCTCAAGGGTAAAGCTCAACAAGCCTATTCGGCTTTGTCTGCAGATGATTCGTCTGATTATGAGGTTGTCAAAAAGGTTATTTTGAGAGCTTATGAGTTGTTTCCAGAGGCTTACCGACAGAAATTCAGAGGTCTGAAGAAATCTGAAAATCAGACTTATGTTGAATTTGCTAATGAGAAGCAGGTTTGCTTTGAGCGCTGGTGTACTTCTATGGAGGTCAAGGATGATTTCAACTCACTAAAAGAGATGGTGTTAGTTGAAGAATTCAAGAACTGTGTTAAGGATGATGTTTAGACCTACCTTAATGAGAGGCAAGCACTGAACTTGCAATCAGCTGCCAAATTTGCAGATGAATATGTTCTCACTCATAAGTCCAAATTTCAGTCTAGCAGTAACAATAAATGGTCCCAATTTCAGAAAAAGGGTTACGGTGATACCCAAGATTCCTCACCCAAAGACAAAGACAAATCTGGTCATGGTGCTCAGAAATCCAGTAACAGGTCTGATCAAAGTGTGAAAGCTGACAGTGACAAAAGTGGTCTAGTTTGCAGTTATTGCAAGAAATCTGGTCATGTTACAACTAACTGTTGGTTCCTTAAAGCTAAGAAAGAAAAAGAAAAGGATACCAAACCAAATGCCTTTGTGAAAACAAGGTTAGAAACCCCTGTAGTAGATAACCAATCTGCTAAATTGCCTGCTTCTTGTGGGGCTAAAAAGCCTAATACAGCTGACTTTGTGAGGGAGGAATTTCTTCCATTTGTGTCAGAGGGATTTGTGGCTCTGAATGAGCATACTACTCCTGTCCCCATATATATCCTAAGGGATACCGGAGCTTCTCAGTCACTTTTGTTGATGGACTCCTTGGAGTTACGTGATGAGACCGCTTCAGGGGATTTCATACTTGTACAAGGTATTGAAGGGAGGACTGTATCTGTACCCCTGCGCTCTATATTCTTGAAGTCAGATTTAGTTACAGGACAGGTAAAGGTGGGACTTATGTCAAGTCTACCTATAAAGGGTGTTTCTCTGTTGCTAGGCAATGACCTGGCTGGGGGCAAAGTAGTTCCCCCTGTACATCTTACTTCACAGCCGAGCACTGAAAATGGGGATGAGGACCCATCTCTGTATCCTTCTTGCGCAGAGACTCGTGCTATGGCCAAGAAGGCTAAAGAAGAAGATGATGTGGTGCCGTCCAGTACATTGAATAGTCAGGACTCAGGTGGTTCGCCTCATGACTCTGATTGGCCTACTATGGTTTCTCCGTTTGAGGACTTATCAGATACTTTTATCAGTTCTCTATTCAGCCAGCCGGATGCGTCTGGTGATTCTGATGTGTCTGGAGACTTGTCTCTGTCCAGAAAGCGGTTGATTGAGGAGCAAACTAATGATCCTGAAATTTGTGTACTAAAGAGGAGAGCCCTTCCTGAAAAAGAAATAGCTGCAGTTCCAGTTGGGTATTATCTCAAGGATGGTGTGTTGATGCGGAAGTGGCGACCTCCTGATATCCCTGCCAATGCAGATTGGGCAGTGGTCAGGCAAATTGTTCCGAAGGTCTATAGGAATGAGATCTTAACAATGGCTCATAGTTTACCTTTAGGAGGTCATCTTGGTGTTAACAAGACTGTTGATAAGATCATGAAACACTTCTTTTGGCCTGGGCTTCGGAAAGACGTTTCCAACTTTTGCATAACCTGTCACACTTGTCAGGTAGTTGGAAAACACCAGTTAGACCCACCTGTAGCTCCATTGCAGCCTATCCCAGCATTTGGGGAGCCATTCTCTAGGGTCATTGTTGATTGCGTTGGTCCATTACCCAAGACTAGATCTGGAAATCAGTACTTGTTGACAATCATGTGTGCATCTACCAGATTCCCCGAAGCCATACCTCTACGTAACATCAAGGCAACTGCAATCTCGAAGGCTTTGATAAAGTTCTTCACGTTGTTTGGTCTTCCCAGGGAAATTCAGTCAGACCAAGGTAGTAATTTCACTTCAGGATTGTTTCAGCAGGTTGTGTATGAACTAGGTGCAAAACAGATTCTTTCTAGTGCCTATCATCCAGGCTGTCAGGGTGCCTTAGAGCGGTTTCATTCCACTCTCAAGACAATGATGAGGACTTATTGTTATGACCATGAGAAAGACTGGGATGAAGGGGTTCATTTGCTGTTGTTTGCAGCTAGAGAAGCAGTGCAGGAGTCTACTGGATTCAGTCCATTTGAGCTAGTGTTTGGTCATGAAGTGAGAGGACCTTTGCTATTATTGAGTGAACAATGGCAAGAGGAAGAGCCGCAAATCAGTCTGTTAGACTTTGTTAGCAAGTTCAAGGAAAGATTGCGTGCAGCTTGTGACCTTGCCAAAGAGAACTTGAAATCAAGTCAGGGAAAAATGAAAACTTGGTATGATCATAAGGCTAGAAGCCGTGAGAGTAAACCAGGAGATAAGGTCCTTGTGTTGTTTCCCTTGCAGTCCAATCCATTGCAGGCTAGATTTCATGGTCCTTATGAAATTCTGACAAAACTCAATGATCTCAATTACATTGTGAAGACTCCAGATAGGAGAAAACCAAAACAATTGTGTCATATTAACATGCTAAAGCCTTATCATGACAGAAATGCTAGGGTTGCAGCTGTCACTTCAGATTCTCTAATGGTCGAAACGTGTGAAGATGAGGGGGAGTTTCAAGATGATGAACCAAGAATTAAAGCTGAAGTTCTTTCATGTAAATTGTCAAACACTGAAGTGATGTAAAACTCCAGCACTTAGAACCCTCACAGAGAGATCAGTTTGAAGGGTTGATCAAGAAATATGAGGATTTGTTTCCTGATGTTCCAAAGAGAGTTACTATAGCCTCTCATGATGTAGATGTTGGTGATGCCAAACCAATAAAACAGCATCCATACCGGATGAATCCTGAAAAGAGAAAGATTGCTGAGAAAGAGGTTGAGTACATGTTAAAACATGATATTATCAGACCCTCCAACTCCGATTGGAGTTCACCCTGTGTGCTAGTTCCAAAACCTGATGGAAGTACTAGATTCTGTACAGATTATCGCAAAGTCAATGCTGTAACTAGAACTGATGTGTTTCCAATACCTAGGATTGATGATTGTATTGATAGTGTAGGGCAAGCAAAGTTTCTGACCAAGATTGATATATTGAAGGGTTATTGGAGTGTGCCTTTAACTAAGAGGGCCAAGAGCATCTCTGCTTTTGCGACACCATCTGGATTGTACCAGTATGAAGTCCTACCCTTTGGCATGAAAAATGCCCCAGCCACGTTCCAAAGGATGATACAGTCTACAATCGCCGGATTGCCACACACGGGTGCGTACATCGATGACCTCATCACATGGAGTGACTCCTGGGAAGAACATCTAAAAGATGTAGAGACGTTGTTCCAGCGCCTGACCCAGGCTAACCTGACTGTTAACCTGAGCAAGAGTGACTTTGGTTGTGCTACTGTCACCTATCTTGGCTACGTCATAGGCCAGGGTAAGGTGGCACCCATAAATGCTAAAGTCCAAGCCATCATGGACTTTCCAGTTCCTGACAACAAAAAAGCTTTGCGCCGCTTCCTTGGAATGATCGGGTACTACCGCAAGTTCTGCAAGAACTTTGCTGAGATTGCTCTCAGTCTAACTAACCAACTGAAGAAAGGCGTAAAGTTCACCTGGGAGGATGCATGCCAAAGAGCCTTCGATCGCCTGAAGTCTCTGCTGTGTCACTTCCCCGTGCTCAAATCTCCTGACTTCAACAAACCGTTCTCCATCGCGGTCGATGCTAGCGACCAAGCTTGTGGATCTGTGCTCCTACAGAGAAGTGACTCTGATGACATTGAGCATCCCGTGGCATACTTCTCCAGGAAGTTCAATCACCACCAAAGGAACTATTCCACAATAGAGAAGGAACTGTTGGCTCTGGTCCTTTCTTTTCAACACTTTGAGGTTCATGTTTGTACAGGACAAAAGCCAATGATTGTGTACACTGACCACAATCCGTTAATGTTTTTGAGTAAGATGAAAAACAAGAATCGGAGATTGTTGAATTGGAGTTTGATTTTACAGGAGTTTGACTTGGAAATTAAGCATGTGAAGGGTACAGACAATGTAATTGCTGATTGCTTATCCCGTGTTTGAATGTGTATATATATATCATGTGTTTGAATATTGTATGATATGTATATATAGACAAGTGTTCACTTAACCATTTTGTATTGAAAAGAAAAATTTTGCCTTTATGAGTCAAAATTTTTCCCTTTTGGAATGGAGGTGTAATGTGAATATGAGCCACTAGATGGCAGTATTTACCTTTTTTTTTTGTTAAGCTCAGACTGGAGTCATGTTTAGACATGTCCTGGACATGTCTGGGGCAAGTCTCAGAAAATAAAAAAAAAAGAGGTCTAAATGTGGGTGGGGTCTGCAAAAGAGTATATAAGGAAAAGAATTGAGACAGTAGAGGAGTAGGAGAAATTGCAAGAAGATGACCAGACCTGCCATTCTGTTCAAGACCTGTGACGTTTCTTTTGTGGATTTCTTTGCCTGTGTTTGAGCATTTTCTTCATCCAGGACATCACCAAGCCACCCCACCAAAAAGGGACTGTAATGATTTCTGTTTTTTTCTTATTTATCAATCTTGGTCTTTAGTTGTAGGTTGTTATTAGTCTTTGTCTTTGTTAAAAATTAAATGTGTTTTAGTTGTTAAAACTGTGTTTGTCATCCCTTGCTGTTGCTGTTGTGTTATAAATGTAATAACAAATTGGGGCCATAACAGTGTACAGAAGGATTGTTCTGCCAGTTTATCTTTGGGGTTTATTTTATCGAAGGGAATACTACCAAACCCACCCCAGACCACGCTTGCTTCGTCCCTGCTCTATATGTAAGTACAAAGTATACTGTTGGGTTAATTTTGTTGAAGATGTGCATTTACATCAAAACCTATTTCGAATTTTACTCTTTTTTGCAGAATATATATTGAACTTTGTACAATACCATGCTATAGAAATTATATTTGCATTTCTTTTATATTTAAATGGGTCATTTTATTTTCGAGACAGTAAAGTAAATTTAGGTTTGCTATCCGGTCTCCCATTTTATTTCAGGCTTCCCAAGCGCAAGGGTCTATTATTTTATCTTGGCATCGTGTCTCTCCTAAGAAATTTGGTGAAAATGTTTCCAAATTCACTGCAAAATCCTGCATAAGATGTGGCATTTTATTGCTTTCTCATTCCCTTGTCTACACTGCCATTTGAAAAGTTTTTCACGTCACACCTAGTCACATCTCCATATTATTCCCACAATCCTTTCTCTGGGTGAGGAATAGATGCTACACATCTCCTGTAAAGCCACAGGCTAATGATGCTTAGGTTTTCTCATTAACTCTGTTTCCATGGAAAAAAGTCTCTGCATGTGCCAACTTGAAAAATATTTCAATTCATTTAACTGGGGGAGTGTTTGCCTGTGTTTTGAAAAAGTGTGAATGAGATGCAAAGGTCCTTAAAGGGAGAGATATTTTATTTGAATGTTACTATGTAAATGAAGTATACCCATACAGTATATTTCAGTACCCGGTGCACTGTTTGAGCCTTGATTTTATTGCATGTTGCCCACTTTGTGCTTATGCAGAATATTCATACTCAGGACATGATCCGTGAGCCAAATTATGTTCTTTTTCAGTGATTGCATTTTATCTTTATTTGAGGTTTCATTTCAGCAGTCCAACTAATATCTTGATTTCTGGTCAGTTATTTTAGCCTTGGGTAGTTAAAGTGCTGCCCAAAGTCACAGAACCTCTTTTATAAAGTCAGTGAAAACTAGATTATGCGCACTCCATAGAGACGCTAACCCATGCCTCTTGTTGAAATTGACCTTTGACTATTCAACCTCAAAATGCAAATTTGGACTGGGTACCCTAGGATCATCTACCCCACAAAGTTTCGTTACCCTAGCTTCAGTGGTGGCTGAGCTGTCGCGCGGAAGGAAGGAAGGAAGGAAGGAAAGACAGACAGACAGACAGACAGACAGACAGACAGACAGACACACACACACACACACACACACACACACACACACACACACACAGACAGACAGACGCTGCTAAACTGTATACCCACGCCGCCTCGTCGGGCATGGATGATAACTGGAAAAAAATGAAAAAATGAAACTAAATCCATCCTCGATCACGAGACCTTGAGTAAAATCGAAACTTCAGCCATGGTAGCAAAGCACCTGTTGGAGATAAGAGCTGCATTTGGAGAATGAAAAAATCCTAAGCCACTAGTCAGTGGGATGAATAATTTACTGACTAGCATGCAAATTCTTTTGCCATAAAATTAATAGTTTCTATGACAACTGTTAAACAAGTAACTGAATACTTTGATAGTGAAAAGTTAAAGCATGCTAGCCAGCCAGGGAAGCTTTTCCGAAAAGCATAAATGCTAGCTGAGTTCACATACAGTTGGTCCATTCAGTTAGTGGCTCCAGCTATGTCAGTTAGCATCTGTGATTTTGGGAAATGCACCCCAGCTGTGCTAACAGGGCCTCATTTGACATGCATGGGAAGTGTTTTTTCTCAAGGGTGCACTGTGGAATCAGAGTTAATAGAATCTGAACACTGCTATAAACTGGCATAATTTGGCTTGTGCACTTGATCACGGATCACACTCTGAGTACAAATATTCTTAATGAGCACAGGGTGGACAACATATAATAAAGTCAAGTCTCAAGTGAAATTGCATATAAATTGCATATGTTATAAACTGGTGATTTTAACTGGCACCTTTTTTTGCCAGTCATTTTAACTGTAATTTTACAATCAGTTTATAACAGAGTGCAAATGGTGATTCAAATCCTCACGCTCTTGCATATCCCTTGTTTAACTTGAGAGGGATCAAAACTGCTGAAACTGTCTGTCAAGCCTGGTACAGCTGTACCCCATTATCCTCGGCTGTATGCAGAGCTTGGACTGATGCATTGACGCGTGCCAATTTTAGGTTCATTGTATGTTGACTGTAAACCACAGTTATTTGCACGCAGGACCCTACTTACAGTTCACATAACAGGAAATCGCTGTGTTAAATTAGCTGTTAAATTCAGTCGATTTATAGCAGTGAGGGTCTCGTTGCCATTATGTGCGTCGGCTACCTATTTTCAGACAGCTTTCCTCTTTATGACCCAATAAAACTCTCAGTAGGTACGTAGTTTTGGTGCCTACTGGCTGATTGTCACATTATTTTTTTCCTCCTCTGATGTGAAAAATATTTGTTCTCATCTATTTATGGAAATAATATTCTTTGACAGAACCTTGTATTCCTGTTGTTTTTAACTTCACTTCTGCATTTTGAACACCTCCCGTTACACCAAATCTGCTAATTGGCAAATTTGGGTGAATCTTCATTTTGTTTTTGGAAATCTCTGCATAATAAAAGGCTAATTTTCAAGAAAAAGTGGCAAATTTTGGGTATTTCATTAGCAGGATACTGTTCATGAACTGTTTGGTCAAATGTATAGCAGATTACTTTTTATTTTGGAAATTTCGATGAATTTGCACTTTAACATGATGTTATACTCAGTTACCATAGAGGGATTTATTGTTCATCATTGTGTGAAACAATCCAAATGTAGTCATTCCCCAACTGATTAATGAAACCGTTCACCAAAAAAAAAACAAAAAACCTGTCATTATCCCAGATGCCAGCATAACTCCACTGCAGTCATTTCCTAAACAACTGAAGTCTATGGAGACTTGTTCTCAAGAGTCCTTTAGAGTCAAAACAACAGCAAAAAAAGACCATAGAATTACTCCATACAACATCTGTGTGAGGGAGGGGTTTTGGCTAACCAGACGCGAGAGAAAGCCGTGTCTAAGGCCAACGAAATGGTAGATGGCCACTAATATGCCTAAGGAGGCAAAGAAAAACTAAATAACGATAAACTAAGGAACCCCAGCCAAAATGCCGGGCAATTCGGAAAATGCCTCAAAATAAAGCGAGCAAAATAAACCTCACACGTATTAACTCCTGTTTCTCTATTTGACAGGCGGAGTAAACCCGGAAGTTGCCGAGTAGCGTGAAACATAAGAAAATAAATAAACTCAAAACAAACTCCGCCACAAAACGGAGCGAAGACTTGCCAAACGTGGGCTCGGAAGCTCAAATGTGTTAGTACATAAAGACTAACACATATCCTTCAAAAAATAAACATGTAAGAGAAGGAAGACGTATCTCTGGTCAAAGGTAAAGAAGTCGACTGAACCCAGAGACTTCCGGACAACAATAGTTGACGTCGATACAAAACAATAATAGTAAAAATAATAATAATAATAGGATAAGGGAAAAACCACTGTAAGGACCTCAAGACTGGGTCCTAAGATAGAGATCGATCTGAAGATATCCAACGGTGACTGTAGACGTAATGAGTGAATAAGCAGAAAAGGTCCTTAAGGCAACGAGACGCAGCTCGTAAGAAATAAAAAATAAAAGGAAAACAAAACAACGCCCAAAACCCGAACGCAGTCGGGAATAAACCCCCACTAGGACATCCTAGTGAAAGAACCCACCCTCTGAATACCCTGTCGGGTCGCAGCCCAAACAAACAAAAGGACCTTAAAAAAGAAACAAACGAGGACGGTATTCCGAGTGCAGATAGCGACAACAAACAGAATACCCGTAACCTCTAAGCGGACTCAGAATCAACAGACAATTCTTTTCTCTTACAATGATTCTGACTCAACAGTCCGCTCCACTCTAAATACCGGCTCTGTGTAAGGCTAGTTAGACACAGAAGCGCTGACTGCACGGAAATCCGAGCTTAAATAGAGACGCAACCCAAAACAGCTGCCGTAGATAATCATGATTCTAATAGGCTCCAAGTGGCTGCACCTGGCCACTACGCTCAGAACCATGACAATCTGGCTGCATAATCAACATCTCTTGAAGT
This sequence comes from Gymnothorax reevesii, assembly GCA_029721435.1. Lineage (NCBI taxonomy): Eukaryota > Metazoa > Chordata > Actinopteri > Anguilliformes > Muraenidae > Gymnothorax > Gymnothorax reevesii. The sequence goes on along the minus strand of CM056574.1, from coordinate 132,934,209 downwards.
CAAATGGTAGCACTTTGACTGTAGAAGACCTATATTACACCCTCATTTCATGCAAATCATTCCAATTTGTATTACAAGGACTGACAAGCTCCACAAGCCATTTATTTACACTGCCACGCATAGGGGTATACCACAGATACGGGAAGAGATCTCAAGTAAGTTTTCACACTAAATTCTTACTTATCAGACTCGTAAACAAAGGAGAAATGTCCAAGAATCGTTATAGAAAAAGAACAACCATCCTTTGCCCAGCCTGATTTATTTATTTTTACCAGAATATTTGGAATTTAGATTTTTTTTTAAACAATGTGCAGCTGTGATGATTTGTGCTGAATAATGGTGTAACACAGGTCTTTTCCAGTGACAGTGTGATTGTTTCATTTCAGGAGACTTGGATTATGTTGCAGGAGCAGCATGGAGTTTTTGATGGTAATTTTTGGGTGCCTTTTGGACTCTACAGCGCTCTTAGTCCCCATGAGCTTAAGTTGTTTTGGAGAAGACTGCTGCAGAGTTGTGCTGGCATACGCCCAGGTTTTAACTGGTGTGGGTGTGAGTAGATGATAGGTTTCCATTTTTGAGTGAGCTGATCCTATTAGTGAGAGATATTTTTAGTAGCTTTATTCATTCAGCTTACTAATGATGAGGACCTTTTGATATTTTTGGACAAGCATGTAATCTCAATAGGCCTGAAGCTCATGATAGCTGTTGTGACTGTGGTCAAGCTTGGCTCTAATGAACAAATAAGGGAAACACATCAATTATCAGTTTTTTTTTTTTTGACCCTGGGTGTACTGTACTGACTGTTTGATTTAACTGAAAAATGTGAATCGTCTTCCACTATGTTTGCGGCATTCATTAAATCAAACATCGGACAATGGATGGCAATATATGATTGGTCTTTTTATCACACAGGAAATGTTTTACTTTAAGTCGTACTGTGCATGTTCCCTTAAAATTTCACATTCAGTGAATCTGAATTTGATTTATGAACTTAGACTAAAATCAAGAAAAAGAAAACTGCCGTCTCAAGTTCAGATGAGTTAAAATTTCAAGGTATTGTGGGAAATAGGGAGGCCTTGTATTTTTGGTTTTTGTTCATCTACTGACTTCTTATGGACTAAAAAAAAAATTTTCTTTTCATCACTTCAGTTGAAAACAGCTGGCGAGTTCAGCCTTGAAATGATTGAATGATTACCCTGTTACTGCCTGCCCCTATTTTACTCATTTATCTCCTATCCTCTTATTATTCACCAAGACCCCCTCTTCTCTGTTCTCCCTAATTATCCTGTCCCCCCCACAAACATTTCTCCAAACCTCCCCTCTGCCCTGTTATGATTCTGCCCTTCTGTGTGTTGTCTCGAGCTTATTTTTGCTTGTGCTTCACTTTCGTTTTATATTTCCAGCTTTCTGTTCAGCCGTCTGACAATCCACTCCCACTCTGCATTCCAGGGACGTCGCGTGACTGCCTTCAGCATGCCTGCGTCTCGTCGTCCAATCACGTTTCCTCTTTCGGTTTCGGCTCTGGTATTTCATTCATTGCTTCCACCTGTGTTTAATTCTGGGTCTCGCGAAACTTTGAGTGAATGCGTTCTCTGATAGGATATTACTAACCCGTACTAACAAGCACTTATTTAAGGGTGATTGTAAATATTTTGTCCCGTAGTATTAACCTTTATTAACTCATAAGCGAGTGCGTACGATTCTGGCTTTTGTTCATTCAGCCTGAGCTATCTCTGATTAACTGCTTTTAAAAACCTGTCCTTTCCTTCACTTTTCTTGTGGTGCTTTTTGCTTGTCACGTTTAGATTACCTTAATCTAAACTGTCTAAGCTTGATTGATGGTCTTAGCGTCATGTCTCGAGTCATTATTGTTTACCCGGTTTTCGTGTAATTGTTTATTAATCCCATATGTTTTGGTTTCATTCCGAGATAGCATTTCAAGTCCCCGCCTCCTCTCGTGACTTTGTGTAGCAGAGTTGGGAGAGCGGATGTTAGACGGATCCTCCGTATTGACTCTGTTCTACATGGTGAAGTCTCAGCTCCTCGTGCCTTCCGAGTTTCTCCTGTGTATGATTCCCGAGTCTTGTTTTTTGCTGCGCTCTCGTCTTGTCTGCCTCGTATTTAAGTCTCCCAGTGTATCCGCCAGTATAGTTAGGTTCAGTTTTTGTTTTATTAGTTTATCCACTCTTGGAGTGAGTGTTTTGTTTCTTGCGTGTCTCAAAATTTCCCCTTAGTATTTTGTGTTTAAATAACACTTCCGGATCCTCCATCTGGTGTTCCTCTGACCTCTTCTTACACTGCCCATCTGTCCAGTATACCTTTTTATCCATTTCTCCAGTCAAATTTGGAGAGGAAAGGAATTTTAATGTTTTTCAAATGGTAAAGAGAGTAAGAAGATTTATCCTGAAATATGTGCTTTTCTGCTACAAAGCTAGTTTGCTTACAGAGCGCTTCACCTGCTTATCCATCACACTCTGAATAGCATGTCATTTCCTAATGGACAGATCAGAGAATCTTCAATTGATAAAAAAAGAGAAAACTGGGGGGAACAGTCAAAATAACCGACATCAACAGAGTAAATATTCTCTATATCAAAGAACACCAACAAGGTAAAAAAAAAAAAATCAGTCATAGAACACGGTAAAAATATACAACATCAGAACAAACCTTCAGGGAAAAGATTCACTACATCACAAAACATCAACAGTGTAACCACCATGCAACTAGGCCATGGAGGGTCCTAGCTGGGGCGGAAGGTCTCAGCGTGTTTGCCTAAACAGCCAGGGAAAAGAAAGTCTGTCCGGTCTCCATTATAATAATGGGGTCTGGCTACAGCTTCAGCGCTAGGCCACTGCCTCAGACCAAACATGATGATGTCATTCACATTCTGCTTTTAAGTGGCCTGAAACGTGTCTAGCGGATGCTGCAGTTCTACTGTTGTAGCGGTTATAATTCATCCGATTCCATATTAAATTTAGGATATAAAATTTAGTTGTAACCATTCACGGTTACCATGCATTTGCATAAATATTGATTTGACTCCAATTGATGAAATTAGAGCTATGTTGTGCATCAGACCCAGTAATGGTCTATACCTTACTCCACCGGACCAAAACATCTGTACTACCCAATTCGGTGGATTAACTCAGAGGCTGGCGGAATTATTAAGTGCGATAATTTGACATAGAAAATAGCTATGACTAGGGATTATCGGGGCCCAAAACGAGATCTCCGCTCAGGGACCGATTCCTATTCGGTTTAATGAACTCTCCTCGAAAACTCCATTTAGGGCCTTATTCCTATTCGGTATACCGGATTATCTTGATGCCAATCAAAATAACACTCATTACAGTGTGGAAAATCCACCTTATAACGCAGACCAAGCATGTTGATCAGGCATGTGTTTACAGTCCCAACTGGAAGCCAGGACTCTGAAATAGAATATATGTTTGTTTAGAGTCAGAAACACACAACAAATGCAAATATCAATTTATTTCACCAGGCAGGCACAAGCTTGAATTGGATAACAAATTATACCATTACAGGAAATGTAAGAAAGAAGTCAAATCATGTGATCCTCCTCGAATAGTTTGTTTTCCTTCCTTTTATGCCCAAACTCCAGAAGCACTTCCTACAACAGGGTTATAAATCATTTGGGTAATCAGGAGGGCATGCCCTCCTCAGAGTGAGTTTGGGAGGGGGCATTACCATGAGGAAAAGCAGAAGTATGTCTTTTCATACTTAATGAATGAGGGTTTGGTACAATTTTAATCCCTTCGAAATATGCACCATGCGATTTCGGAATTTGACCGGAGTAAAATGATACCAAACACGGTATGCTTGCACTACAGTTTGCCAGGGAACGTCCGGCCCAATTCAGAATTACAAGGACAATCCGCATTAATGTCATTAATCAGCTCTTATCCTACAATATAACAGAAATACACATTATATCTGTAACATTGTGGGTGAAATAAGTATTTTCACCTTTGATCCTTTGAATCTCCCATTCCTTAGGCCCAGTTCCGTAGATCTCTGGTTGATGACCCTGTGGCATTGTTCGATACAGGGTAAGTTCAGGAAGGCCATTTGTGGCTGAATTGGGGGACACCCTGATCGATATGCTCCCAGGGCCCTGAAATCTCTCTACAGGATGCAGGTGTTTTTAAGACAAAAGAGGGTAGATTTAATAGAGTCCTACAGAGTCTGTGAGAAACGCTTGAGTTTGGTTATCTCTGCATTTCACGGCCCTGAAGTGTTTCTGTCAGGATGCATTGGCCAGTAAGATAAGTTCACCAACGTCATGTGTCAGTGACAAGGGGCACACAGACCTCCCTGCCTTCCCAGCACGGCTGACAACAGGCTCAAGATGCCCTTCATCACAAAACACCAACTCGGAGAAGATACACTGCTTCGCAGGATACCAACAGGCTAAAGGAACACTACATCGAAGAACACTAACAGAGGAAAGATAAACTCACTACCTCATAGACCACCAAGAGGGTAAAAATAAACTTCATCGCAAAACACCAACAGCGAAAAAGGTAACACTTTATTTTAAGGTACTTTTAGTAAGCAGTAGTTAATAGTTCATAAGCCACTTATAAGACCTTTTATGGTGGTAAATATAAATGATTCCATGAAAGTGTCAATAAAAACATAATTGACTCATTAAATACTGCTTAAAAGAACTTATATGTTGTTATTAGAATCTTTTAAACAGTTTAAATTCTTGTCACAAACATTTATATAATGTTTATTTTCATTAATCAGACTTTGAGGGATAATTTGAGTAATCAATAAATTTATTATTGGTTTATTAGACATTTGTCGCAAGTTAATTAACATTTATAGACAGGAAATATAGTATAACCCTCTTCCAACCAAGGGGGGTAACAGATTTTTTCCTGTTGCACAAAAACGTTAACAGATATGATCTAATGCTTCGAGGTAATTGTTTATTCATCCTTTGCGCTCATTTTCATGAAAAAACAATGAGGGTAACTCACCCCCCGGGGGTAGGGTAGGTCGTCAAAGTCAAAGGGTAGGGGGGTGGTTGCCACCAGCGTCAATTTTTGCCTGTTTTTGATACAAAATATGCTGACAAATTAGTTGCAAATAGTATTTTATTACTCTGTTTCATGCTTAATGGACTTTGTAGGCCACACTTATTGTCATCCTTATTGAGTTATTGATGTAGCTTGTCCTTTATTAGTAAATCTTGCAACTACAATGACCAGCAGTGACCAGCAACCTTGAAGTGATCTTTACCTGGTAATATTAGAAGTGCATGACCTACATACTTTTACTTGTGTGTTTGACTGGTTACTGTACTGTATACTATTTTTATATTGTACTTTAGGCCTGCTATTATAAATGCTCATAGAATTTTTTATGAAGTTGTTCCCATAATTAACCTCCGCCGAGGAGGTATATGTTTTCGGTGCCATTTGTTACCTTCGCCAGCAACTTCGCTGACGAAGGTAATGTTTTGATCCCCGTGTATTTATTTGTTTGTGTGTCTGTCTGTCTGTCTGTGTGTATGTATGTGTATCGAATAACTCAAAAAGTACCAAACGGAATTTCATAAAATTTGGTGGGTTCATTTGGCATGACCTGAGGATCAATCGATTAGATTTTGGGAGTGATCGGGTCAAAGGTCAAGGTCAAGGCCACGAAAAGGTCAAAACCGACTTTCGGCCATATCTCGGTCAATTTTTATCCGATCGGCATGAAACCAACGCCAGTGGCGAGGGATTCAGTGGCGTCGGCGAAGGTATGCGCTCTACCGAGTGCCCGTTCTAGTTTGTTGGTTTGTTTGTTAGTTGGTTTGTTTGTGTACAACATAACTCAAAAACCTATGGCTGGATTTTGACGAAATTTTCAGGGTAGGTGGGTATTAACTCAAGGAAGAGGTGATTAAATTTTGGCTTATCTAGGCCAAAGTACTGCTGAGATATACGCCAAAGTTCAAGATTTCAAGTCTTTCCAATGGGCCGGAGTTCCAATCGCCGTGCTTTTGGTTTTGCTGCCCCCTGGCGGAGGTTCTGTGCTCTCTGAGTGCTCTTCTAGTTCACAGATAAACCTTTTATGCAAGTATATAACATTTTGAAGATAATTGTACATCTGTCCAGTGAATATGAATCATCATTTTGCAAGGTAAGTTGATTTTTTTTGTTCATATTCTTATACATGAAAATAAAATTACTTCCATATTACTGATATTATAAGCCTTATTCTATCTTAGGGAAAAACAAAGTAAATAAAATGTGAAAAATGTTCAGAAAACTATTTGTTTTCCTATTTGTGTTTTTCCCAAAATGAATTCTTTATGACATCATAGTCAAATTTATGTTACTCATGAGTTTATAACATTTATAATAATACAAAAATATTAAGTGTAGTATCAGTAGTTCTAGAGGTTACAGAGAGTTACTTATTTTCAGCTAAAACTAATAAAAGGATTTAAAAAATGGATTTTTGACATTTTTATGCTTTTTTCCTCATATGGTGTTAGTTATGATGTCACTATGATGTCATAATGTAATGTTGTCTGTAGCTGTACACTGATATGAAACAAGATGATTATTATCACTGAATTTTTATTACTGAATAATACCTTGTGAACCCTAATACGATATTTATTGACATTAATAAGACTTAATAATGACTTTTAATAATGTGATGAAACACCTTTATTCTTGTCTGGTAAGATAATTCTTAGCATTTGTGAGAAACGTAACAGATAAGAGACCATTTATCAATGTTACTGAGATATTTACTAAGACGTTTGACAGTGATAAGACCATAAAAGGTTAATATAATACAGTATTGACTTCAGTTGTGGTGAATTGGATTGTTATACTCACCATTTGCGCACTTTTGCAGGGTGAATATCATTGTTTCCAGGGCCCAGCAGAACTGATCCTCACCCATCAGCAGAGGGTGAATCCTCGCGTCATTAAATAATAATGGCTTTTAAATGCTAATAGATCATTTACAATGGAATTATTAATAGTCAAGCTTCTGGTTCCCAGCTGCTGGTTCCAATGTGGGAACAGTGTCATATTAAGGATTAATAAATCTTTTGTTCTGCTCTTATTGACAATTTACTATGTTCCTTTGCAGCTACTGTATTTTAAATGGGAGCAGTGTCTTATAAGTGGCTTATTGACTATTTATTACAAGGACTTCAATATAAAGTGCTATCTTTCCCTGTTAGAAAGGATTTTGTTATTGTGGTGTCTGCATGACGCAGCCTGTGGAGCACTGCTCACGGGGTGTTGCTCGTTTGCCACGATGTTGGAGGTTTGAATTCAACCACTGAGTGTTGTCGCTTCTCTCTCCCTCTCTCTCATTCCCTATTTTTCTTGTATTTTAGACACAATCATTTCTAGCATTCATCCGCACAGTAAGAACCCGCCTACACACCTGTTTACGACTACCCACTTGAAATCTTCATTCTTTGATACTTACTCTGCGCACAATCAAAAATGCTCTTAGCTTGCTGCGGACCAGCAGTTCGCCCTTTGCTACCTTCAGATGCTTTTGTTGGTTCATACTTTCTGTTCTTTGCAACAGACACACACATTCTAAATTCTTAACATGACTCTACAATCTGTAATTCCAATGTTTCTGAGAATACAAAACATCATTTTCAATGTGTCGTAGCTTCTTGTTTGAAGCTAGCAGTATTTCATAATGCTGAATAACCCACCTTACTGAAGGGTTGTGACTTCCTAATAAATGCATGTATGAATGTGTGGGCGCACACACATGCGTGGTGGGTGTGTGTGTTGTACTTGCAACACAGTGAGGACTAGAAAATGTTCTTTTCTCTTTTTTTCTGACAGAGCGAGGGCTTTATTGGGTATTGAGGACAGGTTTGCCTGACCTCACAACTACAATGACAAATTGTGACTCATCAGTTAAGTTTAGGGGTAAGCTTAGAATTAGGGATAGGCTAAGTTTAGGGTAAAGGTTTGGGTTAGGCATGTGTTGCTTATTGTTAAGATCAGGGAAAACCAACACAGACACACAAAGAATGAATGGAAGTTAGTGCACAGTCCTCTCAAGGATAGAAGTACAAGGATGTTTGTGCGTGTGTGTGTATGTGTGTGTTTGCGTGAGTGTGCAAATGCATGTGTGTGAATTTGTGCACATGATTTTTTTTCAGTGAAGCAAGCTCCATTTTCTGTTTGTTGTGTCTCCGTGCTTGTTTTATTTATGTATTTATTTATTGGAATTTATTGGAATTCTGTGCACTGACTGAACAAGGACAATATTATCTGGGTGCCGCCCACATCAATCACACCTCTCACACCTGTCAGTGTGTGTCTGGTGAAAATAAACCAATTAATTTTTTCTCTGTTCCTGTTTCCAGTGATGGCTGCTCTGTGGTAGAGTGTGACACTGTTACTGTGTTTTATCATTGTTCCCTTCTGCTCTACAGGATGTGTAATCATCTCCCACAAATATGACAGTCTTTCTATGAGCAAAGCTGAAAGCATTGATAATTCAGTGAATTTTGTAATTTGTCATGTGGATAGCATGGAGTCTTAACCTTGTTTGACCTGAATGTCTGGTTTAACCAGAATTGCAGTCACACACTGCAGTGATAGGTTCTATATCAGTAGAAGTAGACTGATGACATGAATTTAATTTCTAGTGTTACGTCTTTGATATGATGTTTTGGGGTTGTTTTGATGCGATGGTTATGGGGAAAGAAAGTATCCATATTTAAATGATTTGGTCAAAAAGATTTGAAGGCTGTGGGAGGAAAATTTTTTGCAAAAAAAAAAGTTTCTGTCAAGAATACAAAGTATAAAATATAATTCATGCATGTACTGTATGTGTGCAGATGTAAGCATGAGAGACCGAGAGAAGAAGAAGAGTGAGGACCTTCTGAAATTTAAGATTTCCAAAACTACTGAAAGGGTGGAATAATTGCAAGTATGTAGCACAATGAAAGGCTATTCACTACCTGCCTCCTTAGAATGCTAGAAACTAAACAGAATAGGGGTTATTTTAATATCAATAGGCTGGAAGGCTCTCGAGAGACTGAGAGGTGACGGGAGTTAGTGTTGTGATTCTGTATTTGTCATGTCAAGTATCAAGTTTCTACCTGGCCATGTACCATGTTTTGTGTTTTTGATTCATTGCTCATGTCTGACCATTCTCTGAGGATCTTGTATTGTATTTTGGTAATTAGATTTCTTGTTTTATTATTTTCCATGTTTTAGTTCAGTTTATTCCATGCCATGTTTTGAGTTGCCATGCATTGCACTTCGTCTCCCCCCGTCTTGTCATGAGTGTTGTCTTTGCTCACAGTCCCTTGTAAAGCGTGCCACTCCTTCGGGTGAGTCATTGGTTTCTGGGTTTCAATCTTCCTTCATTATCTCGTGTTCTTCCTTCCTTCTGCTTTTGCTATTTTACAAACACATACTAACTGTTTGTTATTTTTGCTAATTACTAACTAACACTAACATTGTATATTTGACTAACTTACTTACGAGCACTCGGGATTGTATAGCTGCATTTACTAATTGGCTAACAATCTCTCAGCATTCACCCTATTCTAGTCTCCGCCTCTTGTCTTTCCCTAATTATCTCTGCTGCGTTTCTGTGGGTCTCCACAACTGCTTTGTACTGTCTTTTCTCTCTTTTACCCATGCGCTTTAGAACTCCCTGACTGGAGCTGTTTATCTGTCTATAGGTTTGTCTTGTGATCCTTGTCTGCGTTTTGGTTACGACCAATTTCATGTAATTAGTTTCCTCCCAATGTGTTTCTCCCTTGTTGTCATTCCCATTGATTGCACCTGTGTTCCATTGCCATGTGACCTCCCGGAAATGTATATTAGATGTCTGTTTGTAGCACTTCCTTGTCAGATTGACTGGACCGTCTTAGACCACGAGCTTTGCCTTATCTCTGTACTTCACCGCTTTCTTGTGTGTTGACCCATTTTTGTCTGACTTCGATTTTTGTGATTGGTGCCTTGTTTACAACCCTGGATTACGCCCTTTGGATTCTGACTTTGGATTGTGGACTTTGTACTGTCACCCGCTCTCTTGGGGGGTTTCCCCCCTCAGAAATAAAGCCTCCTTTTTGTATTTTACTCATTGTCGCTAATGGCTCATTTTTGTAAAACCTCACAGTTAGAGGCGTAGGAAGACAGGACGTACTTTCTCACAATGCCGAGAATGTTTTCTGCTGGTACTGCATGCTTTGGCTAAAACTGAGATAAAAAAAACTAAGGGCTGCTTCTGCCACACAAATAGAAATCATCACCATTACATTTCAGCTGGATTTGAGCTGAGGACTTCAGCTTTGCCATTTATCTATGGGGGTGAGAGATTATTAGAACACTGCTCACTAGTGTCTGTGAGTCTTGCCTCTCCATAATTAAAAATCAGGCCATGTTTGACCACAAGCCCCGCACCACTCATTTTGCTCTGGGGTGTCTTTCTACTTTGTGAAAGCTGATTAAATTCTGGTCACTGATGGAATGGTTTAAACAGGGATGAAGGACTGAGTTTGACTCTCTCTGCTTGAGTCGCAGGCTTTAATCTGAAGACTTTTCCCAAGAGGAATAGTCCTGTTCAAGTTTTCAGATAAAGTCGTTGGTTGATATGATTCCAGCCTGATAGAAATTGTCCCCTGCAGTTCGCCAGCTACAGACATCCATTGTATGTGTTTCATCATCAACATCAGGGTGTTACTAACTTGCTTATGTCCATGTTCCCCTACCTCACCTCTAATGCTCTTTCTCTTCCTGTACATCTCTCTCTTTCTCTCAGAGGATTCACTGTCTTTGCCTAACACAAGCGTCATTTACACATGCCTCCCTTAATATGTGACTTTGAACTGAATCGTGAATTGAGAATTTTATGCCATAAAATTTCACATTGGCGGAAACTAATAATAAGGTTTCAACTATTTACAATGTAAATGAAATTGCAAATCCTTTGTGTACAATTAACAAACAGTACAGCAAGCCTGCATATTCTCTGCAAAACAATCATATACAAAAAATCAGGAACGAATCCAGCTCCAGTCCTCAAAGGTGCGTTCGGTTACTGTTTAGCCAGTTATGGAGCTAGAACTTGGCTGGTTTTTGTTCCCACTCTTTGGTGTGTAATGTGGAAAAAGCCACTAGATGGCAGTATAGACTTTTTTTTTGTTAAGCCCAGTCTGGAGCTAGGTTTGGGCATGTCCTGGGCATGTCTGAGAGGGGAAAGTCCCAGAGGAAAAAAAAAGTCTAAAAGGTAGGAGGGGGCTGCAAAAGAGTATATAAGGAGAAAAATTGAGAGAGTAAAGTAGCAGGAGAAATTGCAAGGAAGAGGATACATTTGACCAAACTTGTCACTCTTTTCAAGACCTGTGAAGCTTTTTGTGGATTTTTGCCTGTGTTGGAGCATTTTCCTCACCCGGAACATCACCATGCAACCCCATGTCAAGAGACTGTAAATATTTTTTTTCTTTATATTATCAATCTTGGTCAGTTGTATAAATTGTAGGTTAGTGTTGGTCTTTGTTAAATGAAATCTGTTTTAGTTTTAAAATTTTGTCTGTCTTCCCTTGCTGTCTTATATGTCATAGCAAATTGGGGCCATAACAGGTGCCTGACAATAAATAGTCAGTAGCTCTGTTTTTTCATCGTCATTATTCACACAAAAAATGCATCCGGTGTGTAAAGGCCTTTACTTGCTCTGGGCTGCTGCAGAGTTCACTCTACTGAAGTGCAGTATATGCAAGTCAATTGAATCCAGCCTATGCCAGTGCTGATTTGGGCTAGCCACTGCACAATTATCTTTGCATCACCCAGGAGATATAAGGACAGGATTTGTAAGTGTTCTGTGCTTGAGCTGCCCCTGTTGACTGTCCAAGTGCCCATGGCTTGCTGTTGGAACTTGTGTATGATTGATTCTCCTCCATCCTCACCCAGTGCACATGAAGCTTCTGGCTGCTGTATGAACAATAGCTGCTGGCTGGAGCTTTATGTTTCAGGGGAGAATAGTGCTTTGTCTTTGCTTTCACATGCTGGCAGAAGGGAGTATATGAGGAGAATAATGCATAGTTCTCCGATCGAAAATGCCAAATTTCCCAAAAAGAACAGAACAAAATGACTGTCTGTATTCATCTCAGTAAGCACTGCGACTCGGTGAAGTGTCTAATTCTATTCTTCATCACTGGAGTGTGGGATTCCTTCCATCTAAAATTCAGGCAGAACCCTCGTTTTGTGGTTCTTATAGACTCTGAGTGCCAATTACATCCCTAGAAAATGCACATTAATGGATTTGCACTGCAATTGCTGAAGTAATCAAATATGTCAGGTCAGTTCACATTCTGTCCCAAAAAATGTTACGTTAGATTGAGTACTCTATGGTACACTTAAATTGGAAGTGACTGGCTGTGATTTAAACAATATACTACAGTGGGCACCTCGGCTTTATGCTAAATATTGTTAGGGCTGAATGTCTTCTCAGGTCAATACCTCATTTATATTTCAAAATATCATTTGGAAATTGAAGAAAAAGACAGAATTTATCATGTTTAATTTAGCAAGATTTTATTATATCCAATATGTGAATGTCACCTGTGGACTGGCTTTTCCAGCTTACATGCCCCGCCGACTCAGAATTCCACTTGATGTTTCCATCCTGACCTCACTGATTGTTCATTTTCTAGCACCTGTTCCCAATGGACTGCCCACCTTATGTCTGGCTTCTGTCACGCAGACCTTGTTTCTCACCATGATTCTCAACTTCTGTGGTCTCGATTGTAATTATTCCTTCATTTGTTTCTTGGATAGGTTCCTTTGTTTTGCTGGCCCCTGTACCCTGCCTTTCTCGCATATGTTCCGCTTTCTAGTATTTATACATCCTTGGTTGTTTATTCTCTTTCAGTCCTGTAATTAAACTGTTGTTAGATCGTCAGCCCTGTTCTCCTTGTTTCTGAGCTGACCGTGACAATGTATGCTCACTGCAATAATTTTAGGTCCCTGTGGTAGTATGATTTATTGAAAAACTCTCTGTCTTTCCCTTGAAATGACACAGGTGCATTAATATTCAGGAATAAAAGAACACATGTTTATGGATTTCGGTCTGCGGATATAAAAATGGTTCAAATGGTCAGGGTCTGGGATATTGGTCGAGTCAGAATGAGTTCTATTTTTTAAACTGCTTCTTCAAGGTGTATTTTATCCTACATTGGTGGCTACTTAATATCAGGGATGAACAATTCTGGCAGTCACATCCAGCTGTAGCTCAGATTTACTTCTTGCCTGGGTAATTAATATAAAATGTATTGCTGTTGGTGCTCCAGACTACCTTCAAACCTGTCCATCAGGTAGAAGGAAGGAAGGGAACCAGAATTTCTTAGCCCTTTGGGACTGCGATTTGATGATTCCTGCCTTATATCAGTTTATCCAGTTAGCGGAGTTAAAACCCCATTTCAATTTAGTCATTGGCAAACACTGGGGTACAAAGTGAATTAAAAAGTAATATCGCATCAGATTTTACCCTGGCAGGGCCAGTGATTACAGTTTCTCTCAATTGTGTTGGCAAATTACATGAAACTATCTTTTTTTTTTCTTCAGTTCTCCACACAGAAGATGTACGCTGCTCATATTTCCACTAAAACTCTACAGTGACGAAAAAATTTAAAATATCGTCTTAATGACTATGTCTGTGCCACCAAAAAAAGTGCCGTTGACATTGCATTGACCAAGGAGGTCAAAATGTGTTAATATTAAGTCTGAATGTCAGTCAATTCCATAATTGTGTCCTGCATCTTTTATCTCGGCTGAAAGGCGAGAGGTATTGATTTCGGCAGATTTCAGTGTTTGTCTGTCTGTATGCACAGTACTGTACAAAAGTCATGAGCACATTTAAAGCAATTTTGCTGGGCAAATATGCTTGCAAAAACAATGAAATTAACAGTTCAAATAGCTGAGAAATGTACTTTACAGAGCTGGAAACTGTTAAAACGAAAACACACCAATATTTAGTTTGACTACGATTTGCCGAAAAACCTGGGACACTGTCGTGCTGTTCAATAGTTTTATGAGAAGATTGGCTTTTTGCCTGTTCCAACTTGCCCATGTTCTTCTTCAGTCTGACTGCCTCACTTGAGACTATCCTTCAAAATAATTTCAGACAGCCATGATGATGTTGACATTAGGCATCTGCCAAGACTATGCTATCTGTATCTACTGTTATTAATGAAATATACACATTCATTTATAAAATTATTTTTTAAATTAGTATTTGGAATTTCAAATGTACTTTGGAAGACAAAAAGAACATTTAAGGCTAGATTTAAATCTAAAAAAAGTAAGGTGTCCAAGACTTTTGCGCAGTACTGTATGTCCACAGTTTAGCACAAAAAAGTCTGGTAAACTTATGCAAAACTTCCACGAAAGGTGTGCAGTGGTCCAAGGATCCCCTGATTATTGAATTGTGCATCTAACTGGGTCAAAGTGAAGGTCACGGTCTATGCAAAAGTGTGTTGTGTGTGGCACCACTTGTTTCCAAACAGTTGAGTGCCTAATGTACTGGATTGTCTGTTTTTGTGTAGCTGACTGCAATTGAATAAGAGCAATTGTGAATTTTTATCAGACCCTGATTTAAGCACAAATTAATCTCATTCACAACAAACGTGGAGCCTGGGTGTTATAGCCAACATGCTGTGAGTTCAACACACAACCTAAGCAGTGCAAACACACAAATACACACACATGCAAGTGTACACACACACACAAACACTCACAAACACATACACGCAAAAACTCATAGACGGACAGTGCATCAGACAGGCAAATACTTAAGTGGGAAGCAGACAGACAGACAAACATACTGACAAACAGAAGATGAGCAGACAGTCAAAGAGAGACCGACATACAGGTGGAGAGATACAGTGTATTTACTTAAAAGGAAAACTTTCTAGTGTGTGACGTTCTTTACAGTGCTTGTGGAATTGCAATCTTGAAACAACTGAAAAAATTCAACTTTAATCCTTACTTTAGAACTGTGTAAAGGTCACTCATGGCTCGAATGATGTATTGCTATTGTACTCAGACTTCAGAGTAATTACTTTCAAACCTGGAATGAAATTTTTTTTCCTTGGTTTTTTTTTTTTTTTGCCAAATTTGAATGCGATTTTTTGTGACCTTTATTGCAATACTTTACATTAAATTAAGATTTTGAACAATATATGATTTTCTGCAGAAGTCCAGCTGGTTGAAAATTAATGTGATTTTTTTTTTTTTTTACATTATAACACTAGGTAAGTAGTGTTCATAGAAGCAGTTCTTTCTATTTCTGCCGATGAGTTTTGCAAGCCCCAGGAGTGTAGTGGCTACCCTTTCTGCTCACCTCCATGATCTCTGCCCCTCTTTTCCAAACCTGGTCGGCTAGTTTGGTAGGCTGGTCTGATCTTGCCTCTGCAAACTGGGCTATGTAACATATCTCCATTTCTCTGCTGCAGAGTTAATGCTACATGAGATGTTTGTGCACATGGGATGTTTTTATATCCTTCTTGGTATTTCTCCTTCTGTTATCTTCCAATGGAAAATCCTTGTTCTTCCTTGTTTATTTGGCAATCTTGCTCTTTTAAAAAGGTTGATGCTCATTGGAGAGTTGCGTAGATACAGCATTTGTCCAGGGTGAGGACAACGGTAAATTTGGTAATGCCAAGGTTATCTCAGGCAGATTATCTATTTTAAAATAAAATGTAGATATTATGTTCAGACTCTGTGACTATCTATGTGAGTGAGTGAGAAAGAAAATAAAGAGAGGTGGGGATAGAGGGAGAGGGAATATGAAGAGGACTGATAAATCGCGGAGCTGTGACCATTGACTAGACAACACGTCAACCCATAATCACTTGCAGTCCCACTCTTGGTTTGAGATGAGCAGTACCATGTATAACTACAAAGTACTTTGCAAAAGAGCCTACACCCTACATTTTTAAGAATTCAAATCTGGCTTTATATGTTTACTTTTTGTTTTCCACATGGGTGTTGCTGAAGATTAAAAATTATATTTGAGATTCCAAATGCTAATTTAAAAAAAAAACTGTTGTATAAATTATGGTCTACCCGTAGGTTATGGCTCATGCAATGAAGTGGATATGTATAATTTAATCTATGGATCAGTCTTTGATGAAGACATTAATGATAATGCCTCTTAAGTTTGAGAAGATAAAAATGGAAATCAGTTTGCATTGCAATCTAAAAGCTGCTTAATGTAAATTTAAATCTTTTCTGTTTTCTGGACAGGTTGAGCATGGAACTTTCTCCATTTGAATCTGCTACACATTTACATTTTAATTGTGCTTTTTGTTATGGTTTACTGGTTTTCAAATTAGCTTTTTGCTCAGGGAAAAATATATCAGCTCAAATGTCTGATTTTACAAGAGATTACAGGACCACCACCGCAGAGGACACTGAAGTAATGCACAAATAATATGGCCTCAAATAATTCCTATGATGTTGTACCAACCTGACAAAATTGGTTTCACAATCAAAAGAAATCATATTGAACTGTGAATGAGATGAGCAAAACATCGCGGAACAAGAATTGTAGCTGTGTCTACTTTTTTTCTCAGTATGCTATAATTTGTCTGGAATTTACAGTGGAACCCCTTTTCCAATGGTTTTTTTCCAAAAGAGTGTTTTTGAAAGTTTCAGTGGTGTGAACAAATGTTCACATTGGAAAAAATCATATCAGGTATACTTGTACACATCTGATGTTTTAGAACATTTTTTAAAAAGACAGCCATTGTACTGCTCAATTAGTATTTTTACAATAAGAATCTTGCATGTGAGCTGCGATATTTTATTCAAACTATTATAGGGTGACTGACTTTGTGCACTGGTATATTGGTGCCAGACTATGTTTTGCAAACGTTCATTTCCTCATTTAGTGTTGTAGCAAGACGCCAGAAAACCAAACACAGAATAGGCGAGAGGCTGAGTTGAAACCAGCCTGCTGGGTGCAAATTTTTATTAAGTTTTCACAAACACAAAATGTGCGATAATAACATGCACATTAACAATATTCTAAATTGGTTTTAAAAAACAAAAAAATAGTGGAACCTGTAAACTGTCGCTGGTCCCTAATTTGGGTCCCATAGAATTTTCAAACAAATTTTGATTTCTTCATTTGAGCAATTAAAATGTGGTATAACAATCCTTGCCAAATGTGAGAAAATGCAAGTGACAGTTAAGGGGTTAATCCGGGAGGTGGGCGGCGTGCCTTTATAGCTCTGATGATATACTGCTTTGCTGGGGGTTTTCTTAGGGATTTGCCATCTAGTAGAGGCTCAGCGAGTCTCTTCCTAAATCCCCAGTCTCCCCATTGGAATCTTAAAGGAAATCAAGCATATGCAGGGTTAGTTAGGAGCTTTTCATGCACATTGCTCACCTGCCTCCTCGCTACTCCCCAGCTCTTTCTTTTGAGCTCTGGTTGGCTCTGATTAAAATGAGACGTACCTACTGCTCCTCATGCGCTCTTTTCCCAGGCCAAATTAGCCTTATGACTCGCAGCTGGTGGGAACTGTCCAGGGTCCTGCAAGTCTAAGGAGTACTGGATTAACAAGCAGCTGAAGAAGGCTGGGTCTGTTCTTGGGACCAGTCTGGAGCCTATGAGTGTGGTGGCTGAGAGGAGGATGCTGAACAGACTACTGGCCATCATGGACAACCCCTCTCACCCACTTCATGACACCCTGACCAGACAGAGGAGCTTCTTTAGTATCAGGTTTACTCTGCCTCGGTGCTCTACAGAAAGACGCAGACGCCCCTAATTGCCGACTGCCATGAGACTCTACAATGCATGCATGCGCTAACACCAGCCCCCCCCCCCCCGCCACCAAACACATATACTGGGGACTGAGTGCACTTTATTATATATGAAATTTTTACCAATGCCCCTTGCCCTGTGATTTTATCCTGTTTTTATCTTTATTGCTTTACTTGTTTTACTGTATCCAGGTGTGGTCTTGTGTTTTTGTGTATTTTTAATAGTGTGTCCTTTTATTGAAGCTGCTGTGACGCTTCAATTTCCCCACGAGGGATTATTAAAGTACCTACCTACCTACCTACTGCATGGCTGTTGGCTCTCCTACCCCTATCTTGGATGCTAAAGGTCTGGTCCACGTTGACAAGAAGAGGGAGGGGAATTGGCTTTTGCGGGTGTGCTGCCGTGGTCAGGGGGCAAGGCCACAGCCCAATTTGCCGCAGCATATAGTTGGTGACCCCGGCACAACTTTGGCGCTGAACCAGGAAGCGAAAACCGTAACACGTGGTCCATTCTGTGAACACAATAGCGCTGAATGTATAATAATATGTATAGTTTATGGGCTCTGTCTCCAGAAATAAAATTATTACAAATTTATTTGTGAAAACCACAAAATCTCAAGAAAAGCTCTGGTACAGAGTGTATCGTAAGCTCTGGGAGCCAAGAGGTGAAAAAAAGAAAGCCTGGAGAAAGACACGATGCCTGCTGAAATTACCTTGACATTATTGTGTAATAATAATAATAATGTCTGCGCCTCGTAGTCCTTTGTTAGGTGCTGTGTTCCAGTTTTATTTCCAGAAAATAATTTATTTGTCTAACCAAGGAAAGAAACACACCTCAGCTAATGAACAGTAGCCAAGCCAGTGCCTCTCAGAAAAGAGGATAAATAATCAAAGTCAATGAAAGAAATGCAATGGCAGACAGAATTAAACATAGTGTCCTTAAACACAGGAACATTCTTCAAAGTGACCCATCTCTAATAGAGATTTCTACTAAACCTCCTTCAATTACTTTCAGATGGGCACGCAATCTCAGCGATTGACTGGTTCATTCCGATCTTCGTATGTCATCCCCCTGTAAGGCCAAGGCCTGCCAAAATGGCTGCAAACCACAAAGAACAGTCATTTTAACTACATTTCCCAGAACTCCAAAAGCATAATCTCTAGTGCAGTTAAGCCTAATGACGTCAAACCCCCTATAAGAGCATCAAATAAACCATTGTTCTTTGTTCTCTGGACTCCTGCCTTGATGGGGTTAATAGAGATCAGTGCACATCCATCTGACTGAAAAGTTTCCTGGAACAGAACAAAGAACAGAGTTTTTCGGACCGCTCCAGTTGGCCACAGCAGACGTTCTGTTCCGTAATTACTTTTCTTGCCTATAGGCGTATCTATTCAAGAACCGGTTAAAAGAACACTGCGAGACGACAGTGGAATTTCTTTTGTTTCAATGTGTTTAACCTTTGGAAGAAACGATAAGGCGACCAGCTTCCCTTTTTTGCTATTTTTCCCGATCAACAAGTTCACGAACTTCCTGCATTCTCTCGTGCATCATTGTGCCTTGAAAAGCAGACACCGTTTCCTGTCCGCTGATGAGCTCTGGAAACAGAGGGACCGACGCCCGAAGCCTTCACTCAGACACAGTCACTGACACTGGAGAAATGGGTCACTCACTCGGTAGTGATCCCAATTAAGTCAATTTGCATCAGGGCAGATTTAGCTAGAATATAAAACGCACGATTCTATGCTAATTGTTGATGTTTGAATGTAATAATTACTGTATACTTTGAGCTGTGTTTTTCTTTGCTTGCTGTTTTAATGTACTGCATCTTACTGTTGCACTGGTTGAAAACTTCAGTATGTAAGAGACTTTGTCTGGAAATCGCGGATATTTACTCTATATTGTTGCATTGCTGAGCTGTTAAATATCCGATCTTTGAGTAAGTTCATTTAAAACTGCAGATTGTTTCTTTTACATTGTTGCTTTGCTCTTTGTCATTAGAATTGTTGAGAGTTTGAACTGAATTGGGACATTTTGGCTTGTCTAACTGATTGTTCAGCCCGCTGCGGCTTGCGACTCAATCCTATTACAAAACCCAAAACCAGTGAAGTTGGCACGTTGTGTAAATCGTAAATAAAAACAGAATACAATGATTTGCAAATCCTTTTCAACCTATATTCAATTGAATACTCTGCAAAGACAAGTTACTTAATGTTCAAACAGGTTAACTTTGTAATTTTTTGCAAATATTAGCTCATTTGGAATTTGATGCCTGCAACATGTTTCAAAAAAGCTGGCAAAAGTGGCAAAAAAGACTGGAGAGTTGAGGAATGCTCATCAAGCACTTATTTGGAACATCCCACAGGTTAACGGGCTAATTGGGAACAGGTGGGTGCCATGATTGGGTATAAAAGCAGCTTCCCTGAAATGCTCACCACTTAGTGAACAAATGAGTGAGCTGATTGTCGAACAGTTTAAAAACAACATTCCTCAGCGAGCTATTGCAAGAAATTTAGGGATTTCATCATCTACGGTCCGTAATATCGTCAAAAGGTTCAGAGAATCTGGAGAAATCACTGCACGTAAGCGACAAGGCTGAAAACCAACATTGAATGCCCGTGACTTTCGATCCCCCAGGCGGTACTGCATCAAAAACCAACATCAGTGTGTAAAGGACATCACCACATGGGCTCAGGAATACTTCAGAAAACCACTGTCAGTAACTACAGTTCGTCGCTACATCTGCAAGTACAAGTTAAAACTCTACAATGCAAAGCGAAAGCCATTTATCAACACCACCCAGAAACGCCGCCAGCTTCGCTGGGCCCAAGCTCATCTAAGATGGACTGATGCAAAGTGGAAAAGTGTTCTGTGGTCTGACGAGTCCACATTTGAAATTGTTTTTGGAAACTGTGGACGTCGTGTCCTCCGGACCAAAGAGGAAGAGAACCATCCAGACTGTTATAGGCGCAAAGTTCAAAAGCCAGCATCTGTGATGGTATGGGGGTGTATTAGTGCCCAAGGCATGGGCAACTTACACATGTGAAGGCACCATTAATGCTGAAAGGTACATACAGGTTTTGGAGCAACATATGTTGCCATCCAAGCAACGTCTTTTTCATGGACGCCCCTGCTTATTTCAGCAAGACAGTGCCAAGCCACATTCTGCACGTGCTCCAACAGCATGGCTCCGTAGTAAAAGAGTGCGGGTACTAGACTGGCCTGCCTGTAGTCCAGACCTGTCTCCCATTGAAAATGTGTGGCGCATTATGAAGCGTAAAATACGACAACGGAGACCCCGGACTGTTGAACAACTTAAGCTGTACATCAAGCAAGAATGGGAAAGAGTTCCACCTGAAAAGCTTCAAAAATTGATCTCCTCAGTTCCCAAACGTTTACTGAGTGTCATTATAAGGAAAGGCGATGTAACACAGTGGTAAAAAGGCCCCTGTACCAACTTTTTTGCAATGTGTTGCTGCCTTTAAATTCTAAGAAAAGGATAATTTGCAAAAAAATAAAGTTTCTCAGTTTGAACATTAAGCTTCTTGTCTTTGCAGTGTATTCAATTGAATTTGAGTTGAAAAGGATTTGCAAATCATTGTATTCTGTTTTTATCTACAATTTACATAACGTGCCAACTTCACTGGTTTTGGGTTTTGTAGACTTTGCCTGCGCCTTCTTTTCTCCTTTAACTCTCTCTCATCCTCTCACTCTCTCATATTCATATCCATTCTCATATTCTCTATTAAGTTAGTATCTGTACACTACACACTGCTTACTGAGCGGGAAACACTGACTCTGGCCTAATTCCTATAGGAGACTTTTTCTAATTGTCCCACCTGCGCCATCCAGTTCTTTGTTCTCCCTTTTACTTCCTCCACCCTCAAGCACATGTGGTTCTCAGACTGCCACATCATCAGTCTGCCATTTTAGATCTGAGTCCGCCCTCTTAGATCTGAGTCCACCATTTTAGATCTGAGTCCGCCCTATTAGATCCAAGTCCTCCATTTTGGATCTGAGTTCAAGCCTGCCATTTTAACCCCTCCCTTTTGGGACTCAGACTTACTCACACACACGCTTACGCACACACATGCACTCACACATCCTACCTTTTGTCTATTTGTTTACGTTGTTTCACGACATAACCTCTAGTTAATCCTTCCCGTGTGTTTGTTGTTTTATTCAAATAGTATTGATTGCCTGTTCATTACTACTGACACATAATAAACCTTTTTATATATTTTCAACAAGTGCCTCTGGTTGTCTGAATATTGCCTGAATATTAGCTTGAATCTAACTTAAGAAAAGAATGAAGGCATGAAGGATGCTACAATGACGGACTCCATTAACTAGAAAAATAAAGTCAAAGAAAGAAATTCTGGAGCACACGATCACTTAGGCAATTTATTAACATGCAGATGGCCAATGTCTTGACTGAATGTCTTCTTCAGAGTCAAAACATAGAGGTTCATATGCATGAATACAGAAATAAATATCCCACCACAGGGGGGTAACATTTTATTGTTGGACGAGGGAAGTGCATCCAAATAACACAGCCAATGGCCTCTACACATACATACGCAAACACAAAGAGATGACCAAACAAATGAAGAAGCCCCTCCTGCAAAGAAACAACAACACCGAATTAGTGGGAGAAAATAAAAAGCAGCAAAATCAATTACTGATAGAGATACATAAACAGTCAAAGGCAAATCACAGGAAACAAGACGCATTCAGGTCTTCATTTAAACCTAACGTATCAAGTGTTACGTGTGAAAATCCGGAATGCTTCTCTACGGAGAGGTTTGTAAATAATCCCTCCACCTCTTGATGATGGGGAAAATTTCTCAATCCCCAAAATTTAAATGAAGTCACTGACCCTTGTTTGGCCTGCTTGTATTGACGTGCAATGGTCTAGTCAAAATTCTTTGGGCAAATGGCAGTCTTACATTCGGCTTTTCCGGCTTTACGAGGACGCTTGTTTTGCTCCACATACACTAAATCACATGGGCATTTCAATATGTAGGTAACATGAGGGATTGTACTGTTAATGAACGAATCCATTAAAAATTTTTTGCCTGTACGTGGGTGTGTAAACTCTGATGTTAGCAGTGGCCACAGCGAAAAAAAAAACCCTACAGGTTGAGTAGGTAGTCAGGAAGAGGGGTGTAGGTGCAACAGCTTAAATGGGCATTACAATGGCTATTAAATGTAATTATTATTTAATAAATTAGTTAATTAATTAATTAAAGTCTTAATAAATAATTAATGTTCCTCGGGGCACCACCCTTCTTGTAAATGGAAAATTAATAGCAATTTAAATGACTCATTAATGTCTCATTAATGTTCCACCATAAATGCCAAATTACTACAATCACAATTTATGTTATAAATGAATGATTATAATATTCAACAAAAATGGGAAAACTACGCTTAATTATCAATGCTAAAATTCAATAGTAATATAATTACCATCAACATGCAGCATCAATAATATAGCCACACGCTGAAGGAAAGGGGAGCTCCTGACCTGGCAGAGGTCAGCACGGAGGGCACAAAAAGACTAAGTTGAAAAGGTGTGGAAGACCAAAAAAAATTCAAGGAACAGGACATGATGTTGTCTGAAATCTGGAAGAATTTTATGAGGGGCATGTGAACTTATCCTTTACACAGAGTCTATTTGCCTGTCTCAGATTCATTTTTTTCTAATTCTTTCAGTACAATCCTCCTTTGATAAGTTCCTTTATTCAAGGAAATATGCAAACAGTTTTTAGTTCAGACATGTCCACTTTGTCAAAACCCTAAATTATATTATAACTTGCAGAAATTTATTTGCGGTATTTGGATTTGGTGGCATGGCTCTGTTCTGGGGCCTCCCCGCCCTACGCATACCCATGAAAAGCCAGTAGGCAGGGAGAGCCGAAAACCTGCCCTTCCATGCATACGCTTGAAAGCCATTGGCAGAGAGAGCAGCAGCAAATCCCCAGGGGTACAGAACACAGCAAACATTCAATGATTTGTATTGTCATTGATAAGTCAGATAAACATGTAAAGGAGGAGCTGGGGATGGAGGTGAGTTGCAAATGAGCAGAGAAAGTGGCAATCATAGGCAGAAAAGGCATCTTTAAATAGGGTGCCTTGTTTAAGATTCACCAATTGAGTGCCTGAAAGGAATCACCTGATCTGTCAGCTGATGTGGGCTTGGCTTTTGATCTGATTCATCACTAGTGAGGGCCAGCTTTTGAGCTAGAAGTGACTCCACACTGTTATAAATTGACTGAATGTAACAGGTAAATTTGTAAGATCAAGCTGGGATGCAGCAAAAGGCTGGGAAACTGGAGGAGCCCAGGAACTGAGGCTCATCCTGCACTTCAAAGAACTCAGGAGTCCTGCAATATGACAAGTTACATGAGAAGTTATTCGGACTTCCTCTGGATGAGTGGGCTGTTGACTCCCCAGAATTTTTGTCCAGCCGGAGTAAAGGGAAGCATAATGAGTTTATGGCTGTGTGTCTGAGGGACTGGGGGCTTCATGATGGCAGGGAACAATAAGCAGGTCTCTGGCGAAGTGAGGGGGTAACTATCACAGTTCTCCCCCTGTCAACATTGATCTCTGCCCTGGTCATGTCTTTTATGAATCTGGACCTTAACTCATCTGTTTAAATATTCTCTGAAAATGTCTAACTGTTCTCATATGTTCATTATGCTCTTGTAAAATGACATGCAGAAATAACCTGGTTTGCATGTGAAATAATTCAGCAAGAGAGCTTTTCACGACAACTGCATCATATTAATAATTTTTCTTGACATGTAGGTATTGTTTTGTGCAGAATAATTCAAGGATGGAATATGTTCCATACCTCATAAAATTATGGTTCATTCAGTTTTAGAAACTTCATAAAAAACAATCAAAGTAGAATATCCTCTCTGGTAATCATCTGATTTTCCTTGCCCTCTGGTAAATTGTTTTATTGCATCCTCCAAATGGTGGGGGTCTAAATTCCGGAATCGACCACCCGTCCTGGTAAATTATGGCATGGCCGCCTGGATCAAAGACCTGATTTGGCTTAAAGCAAAGAGAGACAATCCATTCAGGGAAGAGCGCAAACGACGTCCCACAAGTGCATCTATATGCTGTGTGTAGCGATATAGTCATGGAGGCTTCGTAATTCGAACTTCCTGCACACTTGTTCCGTGTGTAGCCTTCTCACCAGGTATGACCCTACTCTCTTTGTCTAAATCAATTGTCACTTGTGTTTGATTTAACTTTTTTTGTTTGATTTAATCTCTTGCCTACCTGGTGAGTAAAAGTGTTGTTATTCCATTTAACTTGCGTGATTTCCATGACTCTAATCCTTTTACATTCTTTTCAGCCACGTTACGACCAATACTCAGGAGATCATCCTGGTCAAGGACCAACTGATCAGTGGCCTGGCACAGGGATTGATTCTCTCAAGTTAGGTAGACGATCATGGTCTACTTACATAAAGAGTCTATGTACCATTGGTTCTGGTAATTTGGCATTAAAGGGAGCCCATGGGCTATAACGCCGGCTCCTGTCAAATTGGCCTGAAGGAACCCATAGGCGTGCATTGATCTTTGGAGTATTTATTGCCAAGATGCTAGTGCTGCAGTGATTGACTTCCATTCTCTGAGACTACCAACGAACTAAGATTTGGCCATAATGCTAATACCCGTGGGCATTTCTTGAATTTGAATTTATTAATACAGGATAGCCCCTTGAGATGTAGCATCTCATTTTCAAGGGGGTCCCTACATAAAACACAAGACAACATTACACTACATTACATGATAGATATACATAACATATAATAAATAAAGACATCTTGCTCACCCACTCCCAAACTAAACCGCAACCCACATACGAGTAACAGACAAAATAGACGAATTGATTAACAAGGATCAATGATGTGAACATAAAAACAAAAAAGAATGCAAAAATAAGTTAGAAACATGAACAATTTGTTTTGAGGTTGGAGTGTAATGGCATCCTAAAACAATGAAAAGGGGTAACAGAGCGCAAAGAAAGAGGGAGGTTATTCCAATCCAATGGGGCTTTATATTGGAATGATCTTTTGCCAACTTCTTTTGAGATTCTAGGAACAAAGGAAAAAGGGCAGTTTATATGTCTGAGTGAGGAAGGAGAATTGTATGGAGTCGTAAGTTCTTTTAATTATGGAAATAAGCACATTTAAAAAGGAACTGAAGAAAATGAGATTGCCGTCTTGATTTAGGTTGTAACCAATTCAAAGAGTCAAACATAAAACAATGATGAGTTCTACAAGGACTACTCAGAACAAATCTACATTAAGAGTTAAATAAAACAGTCAGAGATTTAAGGTGAGTGTCTGAAGTGTTTTGGTAAACAATATATGCATAGTCAACAAGAGGTTGTATCAGTTGTGAGATTAACCTATTTTGAATAGGAAGTGTAAAACAATTCATTGAACAGTAAAGTGAAGCAAGACAGCCATATGCTTTTTTAACAATGTAATCAATATGAGGTTTAGAGGAGAGTTCTGGGTCAATCCAAAGTCCAAGATATTTAAATGTGTCAACTTTATCAAAAGGAGATCCATCAGAAAAATGAATCTGACAATCAACTGGGTGGGATCGGAGGTGACGTGTACCAAAAATCAAACTGCAGGACTTCTTTTTGTTCAGTACAAGTTTGTTCTTACAAAACCAGTCTTAAATCATATCAAAATAAAACTGTAAAGAGTTCTGAATTTGAGATAAATCAGAGTTAGAGGTTTATATAACAGTGTCATCAGCATGTAAGTGAGAATGACAATTCAAACAAATATGCGGTAAATCATTGATAAAAATAGAAAAAAGAAGCGGACCCAATGTAGAGCCTTGCGGAACACCCTTATCAATAATTTAAAAGTTAAACTGATGACCTTGAAAAACAACACATTGACGATAATTATGGAGATAAGCGTTGAACCAAAGAAGAGCATTTTGATCGAGACCAATAGCGAAAAGTCTAGATTAGATTAGATTAGATATTTCCGTGATTACAGCATGGCCCCGTTTCCAAAGGGAGAAAGTTTATAAATGTTATCCTACTTAATTCACACCAGCCAAGAAGAATGTGCTGTGACTTCACCTCCGGCTATTTCCGTCGTTGGTATAGCTGTGAGGGTTTTACAAATTAACGCATTGTCTCCTTGCTATTTTCACTTTAAATACAGTCCTGCATACATTTAGCTGTGGTTTACAGTTAACACACACGGAACCTCTGTTATAAAATCATTGAAAAATAACAGTTGGAATAACTGGCTAAAAGTTGTATATAACAGTGTCATCAGCATATAAGTGAGAATGACAATTCAAACAAATATTAGGTAAAACATTGATAAAAATAGAAAGAAGAAGCGGACCCAATGTAGAGCCTTGCGGAACACCCTTATCAATAATTTAAAAGTCAGACTGATGACCTTGAAAAACAACACATTGACGACGATTATGGAGATAAGCGTTAAACCATAGAAGAGCATTTTGATCGAGACCCGTAGCAAAAAGTTTATCAAGAAGTAAAAAGGGGTCAACCAGATCAAAAGCTTAGGACAGATCAATGAAAATTACACCAGTACATTGCCCCTTATCAAAGGAAGAGAACACATCATTTGTAAATTTCAACAGAGCTGAGGTAGCGGAAAAATTAGCTCTGAATCCTGATTGAAATGAGGATAGAATATTGAATGAGTTTTAGTACTGTGACAGTTGGTTAAAAATAAACTTTTCAAAATTTTTTGCAATCGTTCAAATAATAGAGATAGGACGATACCTATTTACATCAAAAGAATCTCCACCTTTGAAGAGAGGGGTAACCTTAGCACATTTCCATATCTTGGGGATTGAACAGGTAGACAGTGTCAAATTAAACAGATCAGCAAAGGGATACATCAAAACATGTGCAGCAAGTTTGATGAATTTAACTTCAAAGCCATCTGGACCAGCACTGGTGTTATGTTTTAATTGACATAAAAACCCACTTCGAAGGTACAACAGCAGTACCTTTGAGGGTACAGTCCCAGTGACACAAGGCTTGTCACTGGGGCAGTACCCTCAAAGGTACTGCTGTTGTACCTTAGAAATGGGTTTTTATTTGTTTTGGAACGTAAAAGTACCTTTTAGACCCTAAAAGGTTCACACAGGTACCTTGAGGTCCTATAATTATCCCTAAAGGGTACATAAGTGCTGAATGTACCTTGGGGAACAGAAACGGACTCCTGCTGTACTCCTTTTTCTGAGAGTGCAGTCAGTTTCTAGATTAGCGATATCTAGCCCATGCTTTATCCCTCTGTTTGAGAAGACAGAGATCTGAACTGATCCAGGGCAAGTGTCTTCCTTTGACTCTAACAGTCTTCATTTGGGCATGTTTGTCAATAATTTTGCTTACTTCAGAATAAAAGAACTAATATATGGAGTAATGGCGGCTCTCGCGGAAGATTCAGCCCGAGATTCACACAGGTTTGCATTAAATCATAAATTCTAATTGTAACTGGAGCCAGATTTTATACAAGAGTAAATACAGTAACTGTTACACTTATTTTGCCATGGTCACTGATTTATCTTACGTCCCGCTTCATTCCTGTATAATATTCTGATGTACACATTGGATTAATCACAGCATGGCGGCAGATTAGATATATCCGTGATTACAGCATGGCCCCGTTTCCAAAGGGAGAAAGTTTATAAATGTTCTCTTACTTAATTCACACCAGCCAAGAAGTGCTGTGCCTTCACCTCCGGCTATTTCCGTCATTGGTATAGCTGTGAGGGTTTTACAAATTAACGCATTGTCTCCTTGTTAATTTCACTTTAAATACAGTCCTGCATACATTTAACTATGGTTCACAGTTAACACGCATGGAACCTCTGTTATAAAATCATGGAAAAATAACAGTTGGAATAACTGGCAAAAAGGTGCTAGTTACAGTGCAGGGCCTGCCAGAACTTACGCTGTGCTCAATTTCATGCATCTGGTTAGAAATATTTCTATAAGGCAGTAAAAAGTCAAGCATATGAGGCAATATGAAGAGCAAAAACTGCTAACAAATTCTTAACATGCTACTTAGTTACAGTGTTCCACAGGACATATACTGTAACTCAGTGGCGTAGCGTGGAGGCGCTAGGCCCCGCTGCGAGAATGGCGCTAGCCATTCGTAACAGAACTTTAGTTTTTTGAGGATTTGTACTTTACCTGAGTTCTTTTTTAAACCTGGATTTTTACTCTACAACATTTCAAACTTAAAAAATTATAATTTTACTTCGTTCATTTGA
The DNA here is from genome assembly GCA_029721435.1 of Gymnothorax reevesii. Lineage (NCBI taxonomy): Eukaryota > Metazoa > Chordata > Actinopteri > Anguilliformes > Muraenidae > Gymnothorax > Gymnothorax reevesii. Next base: position 132,905,098 of record CM056574.1, on the reverse strand, counting down.
CACTAGCCACCACGTTACAAATTAAAATATGAATGTAATTCATCGTTTAAGGATTATCTGGATTTGGCGTCTTCGAGAAGAACAACAGTGCTCGGCAGCAGGGTGTGTTAGTGCAGGTGTGTCTGCAAGCGGACACGGAGCTGCAAATTTATGCATGTAGTTACAATATTCTATCTCTAGATGGCACACCCGGATCAGTTATTGGATATTCACAGAAACAATCATCCTCTGTAGCCAACCATTACAGCTACAGTGAGACAGTAGGTATGCAAATCAGTATTTAAGAAAAATCAGTTTTCTGAAAAACGTAGACACCCATAATTATTAGGGCTATTAGAACCATGGACAATGACTATTGCACTGCATCTCTACATCACACAACTCGTTATATGAACCATGAACAACAGTGACAACACATTGCCAATCAAAATGCAAAAAAGATCCATACGGCTGAACAGTCAACCATATTTCCCTAACAGCACAACAGTGGCCAAATCAAAAAGTAAACAGACAGATAGACACACATCCGGGCACAGCAGCCATTTAACCACAACCGGCAAGCTGATCACTTGCAGTAGCCTAATAAAAAAAACTGCACTCACCCATTCAGAAGATAACTCTGCGTGCCTTCTGCTCTGCAAAGTCATTGAGCAAGAGGGCATTGAGGTGGTAGCATTAACCTCCAAGTCTGACTGCTGCGTATCGCTGCTATCATTCACAACGCTAGCACCAACTGGGTCTGGACAAGATGACAGTTAAAAAAATGCATTCAATTTCGCCAATTTGGAGTTCCGTACATCGAGCTCTTTTTTTCTTTTCTTTTTTGAGCACCGCTTTTGTGCTGCTCAACATGGTGCTCAAGGCTTTTCACAACCAATACTAGGCTAATAGGTCAGCTGATATCGCAAAAAAGAACACTTCACGAGCAAGCGCGTAGCCTACAAAGCTACGATCAGAAAGGATGAAGTAAATGTAAACTAATTGGACAAACACATTTCCCAGCAGGCCATGTTCTTTTGAAAATGCTGAGAATAAAACAATCAATGTGATTAGTAATTACGGACAAAGTATCATTACTGAAATACAAAAGACATATATTAAAGAAAAGAGGAAAAATTGGCCAATGAGTGTTTGTGTGTGTGTGTGTGCGTGGGGGTGGGGGGGTGGCAAGAAAATACTGGTTTGAGTCACTTAGTATCAGGGTTGGTTTATTTGGCCAGCACTTAGATGAAAAAAAGGAGTGATATGACTGACCGTTGGAAGAACTATATACACAGAACTACAGCGTGATGTATTTCTCCCTTGTGGGCAATAACATTTTGCATGCGGTACTGAGGAAAATTGATTCATGAACTTTTATGACAGTTTAGTTTATGTTCAATTAAACAAGATGGGAAAAAAAATAAACAGAATTCATTTTCGTTAAAATATAATTCAGAGTTGCTGCATTTAAACAAATGACATAATCAGTAGGCTACATCCCACTTTTATACTTCATTCATTATTTTTCATGGCTGCTCATCTGCAAACCAGTCGCCAGCCTTTTCTGACTGTGAACCCCTGTTTGTCACCACTACATTTCACTATTACGTGTATTTTCAAAATGAGTGGTGCTTAATGTTTCATTTTACCAGCATTTGAAACTTAATTGGGAGATGTTTGCACTATTGGTTTTGTTACTGACAAAAAGAGTGTTCTTTTTTTTTTTTTTTTAAATTTGGCATCTCCAATCCCACCCGAATCTAGAATGCCCAATTGGTGAACTATGTACAAAGCTTGCTCGTATGCGACCCCTTGCTGCCAACTCAGGATAGTGAGACAGTTCACGGCTCTCCTCTGAAGCACGTGCCTGTCTGCCACTGATTCTTATACCCTCATTGGTTGAATCTTCGCAAGTTCAGAACTAGGGCGGAGGATACCCGGACATGAACCAAGCCGGAGTCTTCCTGACGAGCGCCCGTCCGGCCAACAGGAGGTGCTGGAGCAACGAACAAAGCTGAAATCGAATACCCAAATCCAGCAGTCCCTTCCCAATTTGAAACCCTGTAGTGCGATAGCCAATTGTGCGCTACTCTGAATTAGCTGCCGACCCCTGCCGGTGGGTACGCCGAGGCTCGAACCCGCGACATAGTGATCACCTCTGCACTGCTGAGCAGTGCCTTAACTGTGTGAGCCATCCAGCAGCTCATAATAAGAGTGTTCTTGAGGTGATTAATAATGTTTCCCCGCAATAAATAATATAGCACAGCATCCCTGACATCCCTGGTCAAACTACACCTCTAAATCCAAGAGGAATCATTAACGTCTTTTGATATGCAATTATACTTACTTTTTTGCAACAGAATATAATCTCACCTTTCTTTGACTTCCAAATTAACTTATAGTGAAACCAGCTGTGATGGTATCACAAAAAATCAGTCCAACTTTTATTACAAATTTTTCAGGACTGCATGTCCTTGACGAACTGATTCCAGTCCACCAGTCTGAATCCGATCTGACCCTGCTCTCGAAATTATCATTGCAGCTACTGTAACTGCATGCTGCAGCTGATTGCTTACATCCTGAAATGCCTTGTTTATATTTTTTCTTCTTTTTCTTTCAAATGAAGCTACTCTCTTATAAATAACCCCTGATAAGAATAATTGCGTGGAGACATGTAAAATAACATTTCCTCATGAAGAGCATTGTGCTTATCAGAGCTGACTGTCATTCTCCAGGTTTTCTGTTACTTTTAGTCATGCTTTGCCCATATTACTGTCATGGTTTTTTGGAGGCTGGCGAGCTTTCTTTGTTACTCTCGTTTGGGAGAATTTTGTTTTGCCCACAATCGGATTCTTTGGCCAGCTGGCAACAATTGTGGGCGGCGTCCGGACTCTATTTAAACCCAAGTTCCACCTCGCCGCCTTTGCTGGATTGTCAGTGTTACCATTGCACTGTAGCCCGCAAGATCTCTAGCTAGAGAAGTGTTGAGGAATTAGTTGCACAAAAGGAAAGTGTTAGTTAGTAAAGGGAATTCTTCTCTTCACTTTCCTCTTTCTGTGCACCGTCTGGTGCTTTTCCTTTGTTTCATACTGTCTAGCTCGCGCTGCTTCTTTATTTCACTTGGACTAGATTTATGTCCTTTGGAAGCGCGAGTCTCTCTCTCCTATTTTGTCTGTGTTTGTCTCTCTTACATTCCTGTAGTTCATTTCGTTCTGGCCACTGCGTTTGGCGTCTCGAACACTCCAGCCATCTCATTACACTCTAGCAAACATGAAGACGTCAGCTGTAGCCGAGATTGAGTTTCAATTAAATTGAAAATTTTTCTATTCAGTTTATTGATTTTTCATGCCGACCTTGACAATTACTATCACCAATGGTGCTTTCTCCTGCCATTACTGTGATTGTGAACAATTGTCATTGATGTCCTAAGTAAAATTCAGTTTGTTCCTAAAAACTGTAGAACATTGTGGTATGGGGCTGATGATTTTCTCCCTATACGACCTTGTTCTATGTGTTAGGGTGTTTGGAACTACGGGTTCTTGTGTCGCCTGCGAAGCATAGCGGCACATAGGGATCACTTTGTCCGGCGTCTGTCTGTCCGTCTGTCTGTCTGTCCGGTAGTCACACTTTCAGTTGGTAGTCACACGAAGGCGACACGTGTTCACCTGAACACTCTAGTTAACTCTTTAATGTCATTTGTAACACATTTGATTCGCAACATTCTGTGACCTCAATGTCATCCACATGATCAATACTTTCCTCAAAAAACTCTTTGTGTGCGATCAGATACATGTCATCAGCATCAGCAGATACTTTCCTCAAAAACCTCTTGCGATCAGATACATGTCATCAGCATCAGCAGATACTTTCCTCAAAAACCTCTTGTGATCAGATACATGTCATCAGCATCAGCAGATACTTTCCTCAAAAACCTCTTGCGATCAGATACATGTCATCTGCATCAGCAGATACTTTCCTCAAAAACCTCTTGCGATCAGATACATGTCATTAGCACCAACAGATAGCTGCCCTTATTCACCATCCTACAGGTTGCTTTTCGCAGAATTCTTTGCTAATTTTGAAAAAGTTACAATAAGAATCAATATTGTTATTAACACTTCAAAATAAATATTCAGTGGATTGAAACAATTTATAAATACACTAATTTTATGTTAATATTGAACTGAAAATGTGTGTATGAAATGTGACACTACTGGTATTTAACCCCTAAGAGATCTGCATTAGCGACTGCGTTCTCCGACAGCATTACTGTATTTATGAGGCTCATTTTATAAGCTAGCACAAAGGTAGTGGTATCCTGTGACACAAGAAGACCTAAGGCATCAATGGGTAGCATCCACGTCATGCTAGCTTGTAGGGAAGGGAGCCAAATGCTCATTTTTATAACATAAACAAATTAGTTTAAGATGCTAATTCTCAGATGTGTTGCATTCCAGATGCACAATTCCATGAGCCTCTGAGATCATTGGTTTGAAACCTAATTACTGAATGGAGTTAAGACTTGGCTTGGTATTATAATTTGGTTTGACTAAATTTTCACGTTGAGGCAGCAAGATGCAGTTTGTAATTTATTGTTCTAAAATATCAAGCCAAAAACCTCTAAATGTGTTACTGGGGGGACCCCAGTAACTTGTAGCACTCTTTGTCTGAGTGAGCACTGATTACTCTTGCATGTAATGAAACGACTGCTGTCATTTTTCTTATATTTATTCATAATATTGTACACTGATAGCTTTTCATTCCCTCTCTGTGAAACATTCATTATTCAGCATCTGTTTGCTGTGGGACTGTATTGTACATTAATTCTGATGTTTATTGAGCAAAGAATAGATATGTCCAACAAAACGTCTGGTGTCTTTTTGTCTCGTCAGTGAGATCTTCTCGATTCAGACAATGCAGCAAAGTTTGATTTTAAACTCCAGATGTCATTGTTTGCTGATTTTACAGCATGGCACAAAACAGTATTACATTATGACAATTATCTTGTGAGTGTGTGTGCATGCAAGCTCTAACAGCTCAAATATGTCTGTGGAGGACGAATATGTGTGTTCTCTCTGTTTGTGTGTGGTCTCTGTGAGTTGAATTTTGTGTGTGTGTATGTGTTTGGGTGTGTGTGTGTGCACGTGCATTTGTGCGTTTGTGTGCAGTACCACAACAGAGGACTCAGTAATGCACAAGAGTAACAGGCAACCTCTGGCCCTGCTGTAGCTGTTCTGCTTTTATAGTCAGCGATATTGCAGACGCGACTGGGCATGCAGGCCATGCTGGCATTCAACACAGCAGATGCCTCACTGAGTCAGTTCTGTCCCACATGGTCCCTTCATCCCACAGAACTATCCTTTCACTTCTGTTTCCCAAGAACTTTATCCAATCACTTTCTGTTCCTGTGCCTAACTGATAAATTACTGTCCCGTTGGTTTTTGTGTAGCAGGTGACCCAACATTCCCAGTGCCCAGCACATTTTACATCTCCTGTTTGAGTGCCTCTTTATCTTGGTCGGCCTATCGCTCTGTTATTTTCTATTATTTTATACTTCATGAAAGTTAGTCCATATATTTGTATACTGTACGGTTGTGCTGGATGCACAGACATCAATGTAGCTGTTTTCTTTCATTTAAAAGTTAAAATGTATCATTTTGAAAATTTATTTTTATTTTATATTATTTTATTTTCGGAATGAATAGCCATATTTGACTGACAGCAATAGCACACTATATTGTAAAGTTGGAGCCTGGATTCTGCGTTGACTCACAGGTCATTCCTGTGACATGTTTCCAGAGGTTGTTTGTGGGTGGAATGGACCTCAGTGGAGAAAAAAGAATTGATTCATGGCTTCCACATGGAGGCAGTTACTGCTAGTGGAATGTACTGGAAACTCTGATTTCTTTATCGGGCTCCTGCAGCTTGGCTTAGGCTTATCTCTCTACGCCACTTAAAGGTGTAGTCAGCATTGTGGGAGAAAACGAGTTGAGAGGTTGTTGATATTTGAAGTGTAAACGAATACAGACCCACCCCTCCCTTCATACTTCGCCCTGGGGGTCCACCCCAAGTTTCTGGATGCACATTTTCATGGAAACGGACGTAGAAACTGCGTAGCTGAGGAATATGGCGGAGGCCGGATCTTCCAATGCTCCTGGGTAAGTTGGCGAGGGGAAGCCGTATTTATTGCTTTGAAAGCAATAAAAAGTTTTTGTTATCATTTGTATCATCATACTAAATTTTATTAGTATAATAGCAAAGGTGATAATAAGGCTATCATATAAAGAACTGCTAAAGCATGCTTGTCAGCGCAGTACCTCAAATATGAGTCTGTGTCCACGAACAGACTATGGTCAGGAATGCAATTAAAAATCGTTCTAGCTTATTACAAGTTGAAAAAGTGGAAAATGGATTCAGAATTTTTCTAGGTACAGGTTATCGATTTGCGAGCTCCACACAAACAACGCTTAGAACGTTTGCGTGTTTCTGCTATGAGCTCATTTAGTAGCTTGCGGTCGGAATCGTTTCATTTTGGAAGAAATGGTTATCAGGACCTTATAGCAAAATTTCTCCCTGAACAGAGGGTATATAACAGTACAGCTACAACCACATGCATGCGAAGCGAGACAGTAGCAACAAGCAAAACAATAATCTGAGAGGAAGGCGGTGTTATGATTCTGCTTGTTTGCCATGCTTCTGATCTGTCGGCCATGTTCACGATTGCTTGGATATTGATCTTTTCCTTGCCTGACTGTGTCTGGATTTGTGTATTGTATTTTGGTTCTGGTTTATGTTCATGTATTGTCTAGTTTAGTCTTTGACATGTTTTCCATTTTACCATGGTTTCATTCTGGATGATGTTTTTGATCTTGCCATGCATTGCACTTTGTCTTCCCCTGTCTCTTGTCTTGTCATTATCTTCCTTCCAATCTCGTTTTCTTCCTTCGCCTTGCTTTTTGTATATTACTAACCGATACAAACAGTTTGTCATTTTTGCTAGTTACACTAACACAAACTAACATTGTATATAATACTAACATACCAACGAGCACTAAGGGATTGTATAGCTGCACTTACTAATTGATTAACAAGCTCTTAGCACTCGCCCTGTTCTAATCTCCGCCTCTTGTCTCTCCCTAATCTTCTCTGCTGCATTTCTGAGGATTCTCCAAACCTGCTCACGCTGTCCTTTCTCTTATTATCTATGCACATTAGAACTCCTTGACCGGAGCTGTATATCTGTCTATAGGATTGTCTCTTGATCCCTGTCCGCGTTTTCGCTGTTGCCTATTTCATGTGATTAGGTTCTCCCTCGTGTTCCCTCCTTTGTAATCAGTCTGACTTCCTCCACCTGTGTTGTATTTTAAGCATGTGACTTCCCGTGACTGTATATTAGGAGTCTTTTCACAGCACTTCTTTGTCAGAACGTTCCTCTTGTTTACCTGTGCTGCTACCTCTTCACCCTGTACTCATAGTGTTACTCTCCTGACTGGACCGTCCAACTTACGATTTTTGGCTCTGCTCTTTGGTACTATTGTCTGCATCTATTTACAAATCCTTTTTGCCCGACTACGAGTTTTGTGATCGCTGCCCTGGTATTCGACTCCTGGTATACGCCCACTGGATTTTGGCTTTTGCTTCTCTGACATACCTGTGCCTGTGTACTGAACCTATTTTTGTCTGACCACTAGTATTGTGATTGGTGCCCTGTTTATGGTTCTAGATTTCGCCCTCAGGATTCTGATTTTTGTATTGTGGACATTGTACCATTGCCTGCTCTGTTGGGGGTCTCCCCCCTTCAGAAATAAAGCCTCCCTTTTTTTTTACTCTCTGGTGCTCGCTTGTGGTTCCTACACGTAATCCTAACAGGCGGTTCATTTCATTCTATCTAGTAGCACATATGCACAGCGTTTGAGCAATTCCCTGTTGATTCCTTACATAAGATGTGAGATATTCACAAGAACCTTAGAGGAAGTGGAAAATATCATATCCATATATCATATAGCCATGGAAATGGTGTTGTTGTACTGCTTCAGAAGGGTCAAATTATTGGCCTGCATAAGGTAAAAAAACAACTGAGATTTCTGAAACTCCTGAAATGAAGTTAAGAACTGCGATTAAGAGCTGTAAATTCATATTTGGTTAAGATATGAAAATATCAAAGCTTATTACCCTGCCAAGACAACAACCACAAGCGTATACATGAGCTAAAAGAAACATTACATTACTGCTAAAAGCGAGATAATGACGTTGATTTTTAGGCATGGGCACTCTGACAAAGTAGCCATGAACCCATGGCTTGACTTTCGGGGAGCCCCATTTTCTGGTGCGCACCACAAAAAATCCCTGTCACCAGCACATGCATTGATACAAGAGTGTGGCAACGCGGTCAGTAACAGGGTTACTGAGAAAAACATTGTAAGAATACCACTGTTAGCAGTTAAAACCGCTATTAATATTTCATAGAGGCACAGATGAATGTCAGATATATGAGAAGAAAATGAAAACGAAATTGACAAGTACCTTGGACAGAATTCCTGTACAGCGATAATTGGGTCAGTTAAAACGTCCAAAAACTTGCATTTCTGTGCAATTACCACACGAGTGCAATATTTGACATATTTGACTTGGGGGATCCCAATGGATGGCAGCATGCGTAAAGCATGGAGCGTGAGGACACGCTCACGAAAGAGGGAGAGAGATGTGACAGTTGAAGGGTCAGTTCATAGTCTTATTCTGCTGGGGTTTCCTTATCGCACACAGGCACCTCTGTCTCTCCTGCTCTGTGTGCTCGCCATACAACTCCACCTCCCTAACAATATTTTTTTTTCTCCTCCTCCTGCTCTGGGCACTTGCCCTGAGCTCCAGATCAAGCTTCACCGAACACCCCCTGGCCCGGAGCTCCAGCCTAAGACCAGCTGTTACCATCTTGTTTCAGCTACAGGACCAAGAGGGTCTTCCTGCCTCATCATGACCTTCATTGCTAATTGTTTTACATTAGCCAAGACATCTGTTGGACAGTTTTAAATATACAAATTATTTTAGCACTGATTAGATGGATTTCAATGGAACTCTTGTCATTATCTTGTTATCAACTAGCTAGCCCGCGGAGGATGGGCTTCCCCACTATAGCCGGGTTCCTCCTGAGATTTCTTCCCACTGGGGAGTTTTTTCTCACCACTGTTTGAGGATTTTTTCTCCCTACTGGGAGTTTTTTTGCCTCGCTGTAGTGGGAATAGGGAATAGGTACTGGGAATAGGTTGGGCACTGCCCTTCAGTAACCCATCTCTGACTGTAAAGCGTCTTTGTGACAGTGTATCTGTAAAAAGCGCTATGCAAAATAAAATTTAATTGAATTGAAGGGTCCTGTCACTAGAAATGTCTCCTAATAAGTACGCACCCTGGCTACCTTGCCAACGAGCTTGGCTCTTTGGCGATGTAGTCAGCGTGTTTGACTATTGTCCGGGAGTCTGCAGGTTCAAGTCCCCGCCTGGACCCTCCCTCGGCCTGCCACACAAAGATAACACATTGGTGACTTGAAAAAACATGCGATGAGATGGACAAAAGCTGCAATATTTAAATATATTCAAAACCATGCCACAATGTCCCCTAAATTGCCCAACAAAACAGAGTCTGCATAAATCCCATAAAATGAACAATTAACTGCACACTAGCTGCCTTATTTCTGCTATAGATCTCAGATATATAACAATCGACTCTGGACTAAAAGAAAAGTCACTTGTAGGCCTACTCACCTATTTGAATGGCATTCGTCAAACTTTGCGCCAAGCAAAATCCTCATCTTGTCTTGAAATTAATACAAATTAATAAAATTCATGAACCTGATCATTATTTGCGTCACACTTTAGCTTAGCTTGATCTGTTACCTGTTGGCTGCATTGCTGCTTGAGGAAGGGTCGTCCGTGGTGCGGCAATCGCTTGAAGCCTAATGAACTTAGTGTTGGTAGCTTTGCTACCCTCAACTCCAGTTCTTTTTCTTTGACTACTGCTTTTGTTTGAATGGAATGACTGCTCCTAAGTTGGGAAATTTGATGATGTTCAGATTTTGCACTTGAACTATTAGATGTTACAGACATTAACGTGATCACATGATCAAATCAAATACAGACTTGACATTGGGCAACACATCACCTAGACATCGTCTTGACAATTTGCATATCAGTATGAAAGAAAAACATCAAATCAAAGAAAATAGTTGATTTCAGTAAAAAAAAAAAAACTTTAAAACATGGGTATTTTAAGCACGAAAACTGCATACAATAGTTATGAATAATTGTTCAAAAAAAAAAATCCCCATGATAGAGACTAGATTACTGACATGGAGGTTTTTTATGTCTAGAACATCACCCTATTAAAACTTCTAGTTGAGGAAGTATGAGTTCTAGCACTCATGACTTTTTTGGGGTTTTTTTTTTCCTATTTTACAGAAATGAGAATGTAGCTTAGAGAGGCTGCAGTAGGGGCCCCCACTGGCCGTGGGCCCTGGGGCGGCCGCCCCCTTGGACTCTGGTCACTCCGCTTATGGCCCCAGATCTTTTTAATCTTGTCTCACAATTAGTTGGTGGTCCTGTCACGTGAGGTTTTCCTCACGGTCTTCTACCTCAAATGTGGTTGGCTGTCCAGCATTCTGTACTGATTGGCCTGTAATTCAGTCACAGGACCTTCCAGTTGTCTCTTGCTGCTGTATGACTGGCTGTTAATTTCATGTGTTTGGCTGTTGCATTGTGGCCACTGAGAGAGCAGTGTTTTGACAACTGTGTAACTGACAGCGTAGGTTGCAAGGAACCTACCTAGGAACATTAGGCTATTCTGGAACCATATTTTAATCTTCCTGTGGTACAGAAATATTTTCTATGAGCTGTCATTAGAGCCTGGAGCTCCAATGAAAAAAATCCATAATCTTTGCACCTATGTGCAGTGGAAAAAATGTAAAGTATTAATGATCCCTCTGTCCCAGTGCTCTCCCTCGGTGAATAAGTGCAATGAAACACTATTCAGAAAGGAAATCCAACCTCAGCTAACTAGAGGATCAAACTATTCCATCATCAACTATAAAAGCCATAGATTACCAGGCCACTGAGATTGCTCATTATTTTGGAGAAGGAGCAATACCTGTATGCATCAGCAAACTGCAGTTAATGGAAAAGTTTGAGTTTGAATCCAGGCCCTCTTTCTGTTTAATGAAAACAGTGTTTCTGCTGCACAGTAAACTCACTCTTCCAAACCACTGCCTTTATCTGTAGAGCTCACAATTCCCTTCAGCGATACTGATACACCAATCTGAGTCAAAACCAATGACAGGTGAAGTGAATAACATTGATTATCTTGTTACAATGGCACCTTTCTGTAGGTAGAATGCATTAGGCAGCAGCATCATTCCATCTGAAGTGACCTGGAGCGTTTAAGGTCATCCTCTCTGATCTCCCTGGAAAAAAATAAAGTGCTGTTCGAAACTGAAAGGAACGGGCTTAGACTCCATATGCAGTTCAGCATCGGCAGGGCATTTATTAGGATTAATACAGCTCATGGTCAAAAACAAACAGATCTATAGCCAGGCAAACAGGGTAATGCAGAATAGTCAGAATCAGAGTCAGGGGACAAGCAAGTAGTTCAGTAACCAGAGAATCAATCCGCACAAAGACAGTAACAAAAGGGGTAGATCTAAGGGAATGGAAGGGGAAGGAAAAGGGAGTTGGATGGGATAAGGGAGAAACACGGGAGAATCTAAACAAATGGGTACAAAACGGGAATAAGGGAGAACGAGGTACTAATCAACCGGCAATCAAACAACGTAATACGAACAATCAATAACGAGACTTACGGGAGAATTCACAAGAAACAAGCAATCAACAATCGAAACCAAGAAAGCGTAGAAACGAGACTTAACCAAGACGAGCTATAGGAAGAAACGAGTCGACAAGAAGCTGAGGAAAAAGTGGGTCTTTTAAACACTAACAAATTATGTGGAATCCCAGCTAAACACAGGAGAGCTGTAGAGAGAGGTTGAGCTACAAAAGCAAGGACGGTGATAGGAGAGAGAGAGGAAAAGGGTGGAGTTCTAACTCTTATATAACTAAACACCCATGCCTTACTAAAGTACTCTCAGGTGTGGATAGCCAATGAGAGCAGCGAGAGAGAAGGAAGAGGAAATACCTAACCGAAATACAGGGAAGAGAGTGTGATGAAAAAGGCAAGACACCACGAGACAGAAACGAGAGAAAGACACTGAAGACTAAAGACAGCGCAATCTGACAGAAACATACATACTCTAAAAGAATAAATATGATAAATAAATAAATAGCAACTAAAAGTACTAAAACATAGTAAAAACAAACATACAAATCAGCGATTCACGACAGAAATGGTGAAAAAAAAGTTGGTTATGATAATAAGGAATAAAAATATTATGATTTTGAGCTTTCAGCTTGCACAAACATTTATGATTTTTTTTTGTACAAGGAGTCCTGTAATGTAAGTTCACCATAATTCATTTATAACTCTTGCCATTCATTTGGGGTTTCTCATGCTGCTGGCAAAAAAAATAAATAAAAATTAGGTGCCAGGCAGCAGAACTCAAAGATGAGCTTTGGGCATGTCCTCTCAATATTGTAATAATGCCTGTGGTTTGTATCAGATTGTAATACACAGCCTTTTTTTCTAGTGTGTAATACAAAGAGTTGCCATTTTGATTTCTTATATTTAGCTCTCCCGGAAAAAGGTGGATTGTCCCCTTCAGGCGGGGGGTCAGTTGTTACCCCTAGTGGAGATGTTTAAATATCTTGGGGTCTTGTTCACGAGTAGGGCGGAGCGTGAGATTGACAGACGAATCGCTGCAGTGTCTGCAGTGAAGTGGGTGTTGTACTGGTCCGTTGTGGTAAAGAAGGAGCTGAGCATAATAGCGAAGCTCTCGATTTACTGGTTGATCTACGTTCCAACCCTCACCTATTGCCAGGAGCTTTGGGTAGTGACTAAAAGAATAGGATGACAAATACAAGCTGCCGAAATGGACTTTCTGTGTAGGGTGGCTGGGCTGACCCTTAGAGGTAGGGTGAGGAGCTTGGACATCCGGGAGCAGCTCAGAGAGGAACTGCGGCTCCTCTGGGTCAAGAGGAGTCAGTTGAGGTAGTTCAGGCATCTAGTCCGGACGCCTCCCTTTAGAGGTTTTCCAGGCATGTCCAACTAGGAGGAGGCCCCGAAGCAGACCCAGGACACGCTGGAGGGATTATATCTCCCGGTTTATTTCCTGGCTGGCCTGGGAATAGCTTGGAATCCCACAGGTAGAGTTGACGGAAGAGGCTTGGAGGGGGGGGGGTGCCTGGGCCCCTCTACACTGTCTGTTACCCCCGCGACCCGGCCCCGGATAAGTGGAAGACAATGGGTGGATGGATGGATTTAGCTGCACTCTCTATCTTGCATATATTTATTTTGCATATATTGCATATATCTATTCAAAAAACATGCATTATAGGATGTATGGCTGTGTGCAAATGTTTGGTGGAGATCGTAGGGGCCGTAAGCGCATACTGGCGGCCACGCTTCAGTCAGCCTGCCCCGGGGCAGCTGTGGCTACAAAACGTAGTTTACCACCATCAGCGTGTGAATGTATGAGTGAATGAATAATGTATCCATTGTGAATGTATGAACTGAGTGCCTAGAAAAGCGCTATATAAAACTGATGATGATGATGATGATGATGATTATTATTATTATTATTATTATTATTATTATTTTATAGGACAATATGGTGGATAGGTTTCACTCCATGAATGTGAATACCCAAAAATTAAGCTGCTGCTCTACCTTATTTTCTACTTTTTAGTTCAAACCCAACAGGCTTTAATTGTTCACCTAATAATTGGCTGCCCAATTGAACAACAAAGCTGTCCAGCTGGGAGGGGTGATGCTGAAAAACCTCTCTGCTCTCACCAGGGCTGTCCACGGTCCTGACGCTTTCTTCTGTGTGTGAGGGAGACTCAGGAAAGTGTCATTCAGGGATGGGCAGCAGGGAAAATCTGCCTCCACTATCCCAGAGGCTATTTTGGGTAGTTTTTCAAAGTTTGAGTGTTCAAGTTTGGGAACAAACTGGCATAAGGCCTAGACTAAGGCATTATTGTTTGAAATGAAAGAAGACTGTATGGTTCCCTGCCTCTATAAAACATTTTGGTAACAAGCTAGATTTTGCATTGGTGGCGTTTCATTCCAATGGTTTCCAGAGCGAGAAAAGTCTAATCAGCATACTAAATGTCATGAAAATATCATACATTTAAAAGAAAGAAAGCTTTTCCTTGGCCTCGGGGCAGCTTAAAGACTCTTAAGCAGGAGCTGCATTTCCCACAGTATCCACTGTGAGAGATTCAGCCTGAGCTGAGTGTGCTGTATCTCTTTTCATGCCTCTCAAATCTTACATTTTTATGCTATGCTAATTTGTCTTCAATTTATCACTATTCTCTCAGCAGCATTTATTTCAACATTTATTGTATGGATCTTTCTCTGTGCGCCTGTTGACACTCATTATGTGGAAAAGCTTTGGTGAGCATTTTCGTCTCATCGCTCAGATATTCTCCCCAATCTGTATATGTAATTGTTATTTATTTCTGGAAATTTCTGCAATGAATACTGCAGTGCATGAGATACCTTTTACGAAATTATGAACAAATCATTAATCTACCTTTTAACAAACTCCCACAAAGGTGCACATATCCGTGGACAAGCTCTCTAGCATTAATGATGGAATATTCTTTTTTTCATGATTCTTGGCTGTAATGATGGGGGGGAAAAAATAATGATTACTTGCATACAGATGAGAAGTACAATCAGAAGTCTCTTATTTTCCATGAAAACATATCATTAAGACCATCCCTTTGTGCTTAATTATAAGTAATTTTTCTGCAGTTGTTAGTTAGCGAAAAAGTAAAAATAATATAAAGATAATTCAACTTCAGATGGAGACTTTGGATCACTCTGAGAGTAGTTCATTTGTTGAAAGCATAACCATTTTAGTAACAAAATCCCCAGTATTGGTCACAATGGTGTGATTCCTGCCGAAACACCACAAGGTACAAACTATGAGTGGACAGGGTCTCACAGTGGGCGGTGTTTCACAGAAGACAGGTCCCACAGTGGGCGGTGTTTCACAGAAGACAGGTCCCACAGTGGGCGGTGTTTCACAGAAGACAGGTCCCACAGTGGGCGGTGTTTCACAGAAGACAGGTCCCACAGTGGGCGGTGTTTCACAGAAGACAGGTCCCACAGTGGGCAGTGTTTCACAGAAGACAGGTCCCACAGTGGGCTGTGTTTCACAGAAGATGGGTCCCACAGTGGACGGATGGAGATGGGCTGTATGCAGTGTTTACAGCAACGCAGCTTCGTGACATGCAGTTTGATCACAAATGCCTTGGTAAGGACATCCAGGACAGCTAGGTGCATTCTAGCAGGAAACCCCGGCCCATACTGGTTACGCTGTGGGAGCCATCCCGTCGGGACGCCATATTGGGGAATGCATCGTTGTTGAAAGGCGCTGGCACCTGCGGTGATCAGCGGTAACGACGGCCAGTTGAATAAGGTCTTAAGAAAGATCAAAAACCAGGGATCCGCAAAGAGTGGCGTCGCCTCAGTGTGGTTCTTTGAGATGAACGTAGCAAACCAGAAAACCCGGGTTGCAGTGTGCAGTTGGACCAAAAGAACAGGCAGATGATTAGAGATGGAAAAGTGCTAGACAAATGGCGTTAGGAATTTAGGTGAACAGTAGTAGCAGCAAACCTGTTCGAATGGTAAATTGAAATATCAATGGATTATCCAGTAAACTACAAGGCCCCCCTGGGTTGATTGCTATTATTGACAGCAATATTGTGTTTCTTAATGAAATAAAAGGGTCTGAATTTGTACAGGTTCTTGGATTTACCGCCTTTGTGTCTAGTGTTGATCCAAGGAACCCCGAAAGGGGAGGTGTTGCTGTTTTCCTGAAACCATTGATCTTCCCATTTGTTACCGGTATTGATACGAGACATGGTCCAAATATGAATTACTTAAAATTTTCATGCAAATGTTGTTATTGTGGGAGGTTGTTATATGTCCCCAAATGATTCACCATTCTATGATCCAGTTGCTTTTTTAGTTATTCTTGTAATCACCGTGCAACTAGGCCAAGGAGGGTCCTAGCTGAGGCGGAAGGTCTCAGCGTGTTTGCCTTAACAGCCAGCTAAAAGATGGTCCTCGCAGTCTCCATTATAATAATGGGGTCTGGCTGCAGCGTCAGCACTAGACCCCTGCCTCAGGCCTCACATGATGACGTCGTTCACGTTCTGCTTTTAAATGGCCTGAGACGTGCCTAGTGGATGCTGCAACCCTAATATCTTAGTGGTTACAATATATCTGACTCCATATCAAATTTAAGATACAAATTTGTGGTTGCAATCTTTTGCGGTTATCATGCTTTTGCATGAATATGTTCGGATTTTAATTCGTCAATTTATTACCCAATTTGGAGCTCCGTTGTGCATCGGACTCATAACAGGTTTATACCCTACTCCGCCGGACCAAAACCATCTGAACTATCCAATCCGGCGAAAGAACTCAGAGGCTGGCAGCCTATTAAGCCAGTAATTTGACATAGCCTCGCTATGACTAGGGATTACTGGGGCCCACAGCGAGCAACTACAGAGGCATAACGGAAACACATCGTTCAGAGGCCTTGCGTCTTTTAAGATTTCCGCCTAAAAATATAAACGGAATCTTGCTCGAAGCCAATATTAATAGTGTCATACACAGCATGGAAAATCCACCTTATAACGCAGATGCCAAGCGTGTTGATCAGGCACGCGATTACGGTCTACGTTACTCAACTGGGATCCAGGAGTCCGAACCGGTAGGTATGCGTTTGTCCAAAGTCAGAAACACACCACAGATGCGAAAATCAATTTATTTCGCCAGGCAGGCACAAGCTTAAATCACAAGACCAAATTACATCGTTACAGAAAAGAAAAGAAGTCAATTCATACCTGGCGCAGCCCAAAACTACACATATACACAACGTATATGCGGGAAGGATGAATACAAGCTTCCTCGACTTCTCTGTTTCCTCCTCTTTTATGCCCAAACTCCAGACTGCATCCTATGGCGGGGTCATAGGTCGTTTTTGGGTCATTTGAGCCAGGAATGCTCCCCCTTTCCAGAGGGGCTTTGGGAGGAGACATGACCGCAAGGAAAACCGAAGCATATTTTTCCCTTAGTTATTAAAGGAGGGTATGGTACAAGTCCAATTCCTTCAAAATATTCCCTATGAGATTTCAGAAATTACGAGGATTAAAATGATACCAAACACAACCTACTTGCGTTAGAGTTGGTCATGAAACGTCCGACACAATACCAAATTACAAGAATAATCTTTATTAAGGCTATTATTCCACTCTTAACCTTCAGTGTAGCAAAATACACATTATTCTGTGACATCATGAGTGAGATTAGTGTTTTACTCAGGAAATTAAAAGTCTTTTAGAAATATTTTCCTAAACTGTAATGTATTGAAATTGTACGGGTGCAGTTATGTCAGAGTCCATTGGATGGCACTGTGGAGTTGTCCAGCATGAGTGTCGCTGGCCAAAGGCTTGCGGACAGTAGTTTTTTTGGAAGATTCCCAGACATCTGCATTAACCATTAGCCCTGTGGCAAGATGAGATTGGCGCCCGAGAGTCTGGTTGAGTCCATTCCCATGACCCTGGGGTCATCTGCTAAATGTTGGAGCATGTATCCAACAACGGTCAAACTGTTGGCGTAATGATGGGGCACGTATCTCAACAAGGGTCAAACTGTTGGCGTAATGATTATGGCGCTAGATAATCCAGCCAGATGATCCTCTCTGTCTTTCCCGCTTACATTCTGGAGAAGGTAATGTCGTATACGGATGCTACAGTACTGGTTATTGGGGATTAAAATCGCAGGTTTGGTAAATCATTATGCGAACTTGGATTTACAGTAGAATATTATAGTTAAGCTGTAACATGACACAATTGGTATGCCAAATCTGGATGCCAGAAGTATGTTACCGGTGATTAAGAACTATGAGCTCATACCCGTAAACAACTTGGTAAACAGTAGTAAAGAAATGGGCGAAGGTCTTATGTTCATAAGGGGCAGGGTATGGATGTCCAAGCTTGATTGGTGTTTCATTACAACTGCAGCTTTGCCGAAAATATTTTTAGATGTGGTAAATGACACAAGTTTGCCGTCTAATCACGCCCCGATCAAAGTAACTGTTGATATAAGTGAAAGGGTGAATCTTGGCTGTGTATCGGAACAGGCTCATGACCTGCTTGGACAAGCATGTACGCTTTATAATCAGCAGGTGAGTCAGAGTCGTAAACAAGTTGCTATTGCAAAGCCACAGTTTGCCCGGTTTTGTGATGTTTTAGAACGATTCTGTGTGCCCTGATATGAAGGAGATGTAGATGTACGGGTTAGCGTGTTTTCCGATATTTTGTATGAAAGTTCTGATCTTGTACACTGTGAAGAAAAGTTTGATCTAAAAGTTGAAAGGTTGTCAAGAATTATTTGGATCAAAGATAATTGACTGCTGTGGAATAGTATAGGTTGGAAAGGACATTTACCTAACGAAAATTGCATTCAGATGCCAAGAGATGATCATTTTTAAAAGCTATTACCAATCATTGTTAAATCCTCCTGACATGCCAAGCATTGAATGTGCTGAACTTAGAACAGATCTAACGATACCTGTGCTAGACGAGGAAATAACAGTAGTAGAAGTGGAAAATGCTTTATATTCCTTGAAAATGAATAAATCCGGTAGGCCAGACGGAATATCCCCAAATATCTTGAAGGCGCTCCCCCTTCAGTGGATAATCTTGTTAACGACTTTACTGTTGTATTTAGCCGTGCTAGTTATCAAAAGGCAAGGAGGTTTGCAAAATTAAGTGTTTTGTTTAAAAAGGGTAGGTCCTTGTTATGCGATAATTATCAAGGGATAAGTGTTATAAATTCTCTTTCCAAATTGTAGGCTATGATATTGTAATTGGGAAATGTCTCGAGCTATGGTTTCAGCCATTTTGTGAACAGGCTGGTTCACAAAAGTCAAGAGGGTGCGAAGAACAAATTGCTACCCTGAGGTTGTTAATTGATTTAGCTAGGAGCAAAAAAGAATACATTTTTTGTGGTATTTGTTGACTTTTCCAAAGCTTAGGACAGAGTCTCACGGAACTTGTTATTAGAGATTTTGAAGAAGTTAGGATGCGGCACAGTAATGTTATTCTCGATTGCAGCTTAGCATTCTTCAGCTAAAAGTATACTTGGTACTGCCATTATAACGTCACTGATAGAAGTTCGGCAAGGTTCCCCCACCTCTTGTTTTTTTTATTTATTATTTACTTAAATGAATTTGTAAAGTTAATCAAGATGAGATATCAACTGGATGGATTTTTAGAGTGGCTCCACTGTATTCTGCCTATGGATGATGCCGTCCTTCTAGCTACTACTCGTGCACATTGTTTGGAGAAAGTTTCTATTATGCTAAAGTTTTGCCAACAGTATTGTATGCATATAAATTTTCATAGAGCTAAATTTATGGTTATAAATGGTACGGTCAACGTCAAGCGCCCACTTGACTGTAATGGAAACATCACTGATTACTGTTCTAAATATACTTATCTCAGAGGCATTATGATTGAAAGTGGAGGGTTTAGTGATTTTATTGATGATTGTGCCTCAGACAAAAACAAACATTTGATGAAACTGATTTTATTTTTGAGGAGTAAAAGAGATTTGCCAGTGTACTTGAAGCTGGAGGTGTTTAATGTCTGTGTGCTCCCTAGTTTTTTACATGTATGTGAGTCATGGTATGGCTTATTAAGAAAGCTAGACCACATGTATATGGTAGGTCTGAAACTACGAGTCAGAACATCATGTCCAAATAATCTATGTTTAGCTGAAGTTGAATGGACGAGTTTGACAGAAATTATTAGGGAAAGACAATTTAGGTATTATGATGAAGTTATGAGAAATAGACGTGGCATGGAAGATGACCCTCTTCTGTTTGGTATAGAACTAGTGCTTTTAAATAACACTCTCGCTTGGAGGTATATAAGTAAAATACTGTATTTGGGATCATCTTAGATATAGCAGAGACACATAATCGAATTAAACAAAGCAATGGTGTAAGATTTAATGCATATATTTTGCATAATCCTGATTGAACCGTGCATAAGATGTGATAGTATCAGATCACAAATGCATAGTTTTTAATTGTGAATTACCTGTGATCAATACGGTTACTTTCGGCACCCTGTGCACTCACTTCCTCAATGAGCAAAGCACTCTGTTTGATAATCAAAGTTCACAACTGTCCAAACTTACCAATACCAATGATTTAGCTGACTGCTTCAATTCAATCTACTTATCTGTTCTACATACCATTGCACCTCTTAAAGTTAGGTTGTAGTCCTCAGCAAGAAAGCTACCGTGGATAAATGATGACATCCGCCGCTTCAAAAGGGAATGCAGAAAAGCAGAGCGCAGATGGAAAAAATCTCCATGTACATTATACTACTACGAAGTAGCTTTGACTATTTTGTTCAAATGTAACAGTAACAAGAACACTTTATTTTTCTGATCTCATTCCCACTCATCAACATAACCCTAGAGTTCTATTAAAAACTGTTGAACAGCTAGTAAATCCTCTTACCCCTCAAGCCCCAGCTGATAACGACCCAGGTGAAAAAGTATTACACTTAATTATATTAAAAGTACATTTGTTGCATACAAAAGTTATTACAAATATACTTTTACCTTTTGTGCCTAATTTGCAATATATTTAATATATTCTTTTAGAAAGTGTACACTTTAAGTGTACTGAAGTAGTACACAAGTAGTATTCAATGAGTACTTGAGCACACTTAATTACACATAAAGGGGGCGGAAAAAAACATACACCATACTTAATACAGTCTGTAAAAGTATAATTCAAGTATAGTATTTTTTCACCTGGGGATGCTGATTGTAAAAAGCTTTTATCTTATTTTATTGATAGAGACTGTTACTGTCATGGTTTGGGAGCTTTGAGAGCTGTTTGTGGCTCTCGTCCGGGACGATATCATTTTGCTTCCTGGACCAGCTGGCATTGATTGGGGGCGTGGCCCGGACTCTATTTAAGCTCCTATTTTGCCTCGGTCCCGTTGCTAGAGTGTCAGTTCATCTGTGGCGCTTTAGCTGGTAAGGTCTCTAGTGAGATTATTGTTTTGGTTCTTAGCTGCATAAGAGGATCAGTGCTAGTGAGTAAGGGAATCTTTGTTTTATTTCCCTTTTCTTTCGTTTTCCTCAAGCTCGCTTATTTTCTACCACGGACGGCGTCTGGTCCATTGGTAGCGCGAGCCTCGTTATTTTTATCTGTTTAGTCTCTCTCCACGCTGTGAGATTTGCCTTTTTTTTAATATTTGGCCGCTGCTCTTGATGTCCACCGTCAGCAGCTATCACAATTAGAGCCTCTATTATAACAAGTACAACTTACTCTGATAACTTCCTCCTGCAACATGATCATTTTAATCAATTTTATTCTATTACCCTATCTGTACTTCTTGAAACGGTATCACATATGAGAATGTAGTCCAGCCCTCTTGATGTGGTACTTTCATAGTTTTTACTGACAGTACCCACTTAAAAAAAAAGGTGGGTTGGACCCCTCCCTCCCCAAAAACTATAGACTAATATTCAAGTTGCCATTTATATCAAAAATTTTAGAAAAAAAATTGTGTCCTAACAATTTTTAGCTGTACTGGAAAACAATAGCATATTCAAAAAATTTCAGTCAGGTTTTCGGATGTACCACAGTACTGAAACGGCCCTACTAAAGGTTACAAATGACCTTTTAATGGCTGCTGACAAAGGCAAATGCTCAGTTCTTGTTCTCCTGGACCTTCGCTCTGCTTTTGACACAATTGATCTTAGCATCCTCTTACACAGACTGAGGCATTGGGCAGGGATTTCGGGTAGAGCTCTACAGTGGTTTTCATCTTACCTATCAAATAGGAAGTTCTGTGTCTCAGTAAACAAATGTTTCCTCACTTGCTTGCATCAAATACGGTGTCCCTCAGAGGTCTGTTTTGGGGCTCATTCTCTTTTCACTATATATGCTTCTTCTTGGGCACATTATACAAAGACACTGCTTGTCTTATCATTTTTATTCGGATGAATCACAGATGCACCTGCCATAATGCTTGCTTTTCTGAAGTTACAAATTGGATGTCACTAAACTTTCTCCAGCCAAACTCAAATAAAACAGAGATAGTGTTGATTGGGCCCCAGAAAATTGCAAAACAAATCCCCTCATCTGCTTTTCCCTTGATTAATCACATCAAGCCTGTTGCAAGGAATCTCGGAGTGTGGTTTTATGTAAATCTAAGTTTTAATACCACACAACAAAGCTTGTGGAATCATGTTTTTATCATTTTAGAAAAATGCGCTCTATATTATCTTTTAAAGTCAATTTTACATGCTTTTATCTCATCACGCCCGGATTTTTGCAACAGCCTTTTTACCTGCTTGAATCAAAAATCTGTTAATAGACTTCAAAATATGCAGAACTCAGCTGCCAGGCTTTTACCTAGAACTAAGAAATATGACCACATCACTCCTGTTTTAGCTTCCTTGCACTGGCTCTCAGTATGTTTTACAATTGATTTTAAGATTTTACTGATGACTTTTAAAGCCCTTAATGGCCTTTTTCTCCCTCATATATTGCTGCCCTTTTAATACCTTACATACCAGGACGTACCTTGAGATCCTTGGGCAAAGGTTTTTTCGTCCGTTCTACATGCCTGGCTCAAAACTAAAGGGGACAGGGCCTTTTCAATCAGGGCCTCAAGGTTCTGGAATAATCTGCTAATAATATCCTGCTGCTTTGTGAAGCACTTTGTAATGTGAATTTTGAAAAGTGCTCTATAAATAAAGATTATATTTATTATTATAAGGTATACAAAGAGAATGTAGTGCAGGAGTTCCATAGATTAGAATTTACTTGTTTTAGACTCAGGCTCATCTGTTAAAAATTGAAACTGGCCGTTATTCAAGGATACCCAGAGACGAAAGAAAGTGTGATTGTGGTATGGATGAAATTCAGGATGAAGGACATGTCATTGAAAATTGTAATCACCTCAGATTTTTAAGGGAAAGATACCCAAGCATTATTTTCACTAAAGACCTATTTAGCACTAGTGACGATGCTCCAAAGTATGCTTTTGATGCGATGCACTATTTTATATTATATTTTACTTTGTATGTGTGTATATTTCATTATCAATAAACTACTACTACTACTCACAGAAGACAGGCCTCACAGTGGCTGATTCCAGCAGGACTGTGATTTAACTTCCTGCACCTGAGAGCTATGGATCAGCTCTGTTCCTCTTCATATTGCAAACTGATTTATACATACAAGCAGTAGCATTGCAGATCATGCAGGATGTGTGATATGTGCAATCTTGAGCTGTGTGCTGCCCAGGACAGATTTTGAATGCTAGGGAGAGAGTAAACACCATGTGTAAATGGTTTCCAAATAAGGTTGAACATATAAAATCACAAGCAAATCTCTGATCATGTATTTACTGTCAGATCGATGCTTACTGACACGCTTGATTATAAAAGGTATCGTGTTCTAAAAAAAAAACCATTAAGACTCAGTTATGGAAAATCTACAATTATCTAAGTCAGTATTGCAATTCACTTATTTTCATGTTTTTCAAGCAATATTTCATGAAAGCCATCGGTGAAAAAAATATTGGCCCCCTGGTTTACAACTTTGTGCAATCACCACTGACTGCTGTTAGGCTTTTCTTAAAATTAATGATGAAGACCATTAGTTGGATTTTGGTCCATTCCTGTGTGCAGTGATTTTCAAGATGATTGATATTCTTAGGTCTGCTCTTAGTGACTTAGATGAACACTGATGTTGATGTGTATTGTTTTCACTTAACTAAGTAAATGTGGATTTTGATGTTGTTAGGGAAACGGGTCAGGTGGACACCAGGTGCGGGATCAGGAGATTTAATAGAGAACCCAGACACGGAAAACGTGCCATACAGGCCGAAAGAAAACACACTGCACACGCACTGAACTAGGAGAACTTAGGTACTCTGCCCAGGGCAGGGGAGAACTGAGATACACACTCAACGAGTGGCACGAAATAAAACAGGAAGAACTCGGAGCTTAAAAACAGAAAAGCTTGGGGTTCTCGGGAACGGAGACTCTTGAAGTAGCTCAGGTTCAGGTAGCCAGTGGGGGACCGAAGCGCGGAGAAGCGCTTTCTTGCGATTTCTTGCGAAGATTTCTTGCGAAGGCATCCTCAGTGGGAAAACAGCAACACATGCGATTAATTCACGAGGACCGGGTAACAATAATGACTCGAGACAAGATGCCAAGACGATCAATCAAGCTAAACAGTTTAGATTAAGGCAATCTAAACGTGACAAGTAAAAAGCACCACAAGAGAAGGAAAGTATAGTTTTAAACACAGTAATTAATCAGGGACAGCTAGGTAGAAATCACGAAAGCTAGGAAACGCAAGCACTCACTAATGAGTTAATTAGGTTAGTAACTACGTGATGAAATATTTACATCCCCTTAAGTGCTGGTTAGTACGGTTAGTAATGGCCCTATCAGAGAAAGCATTCACTCAAAGTTTTCAGAGAACACATTCACTCAGTGTTGCGAGACCCAGAATTAAGCACAGGAGGAAGCAATGAATGAAATACCAAAGCCGAAACCGAAAGAGGAAACATGATTGGACAACGAGACTCAGGCATGCAGGCTGTGACACGACATCACAGGATCCAGGTGGTCAGGCGGCGGGAATGGAGCTGAAACACAAACCAAGAGAGACACGGGGAAAAAACGCACAAGTACAAACAAGCACACAGGGCAGAACCATAACAGATGTATGCTTGGAAGGAAGTGATGGAATGACACAATATAGATCCTTAACCTTAATAAAACTTACTAATCCAAAACATATTTGCAATTTAATGGTTTTATTTTATATATAATTATTATTAGGAATACTTATAATGATTATATAGAAAATGAGAAATCAGTTTTTCATCATTTTCTTCCATTAAAATTGCACAGTAAGCATAGCTGACACAGGAGAAAATATTTTTAAAAAACTTTAAATGAAAAAATATAGCTTTCTCATTTATTTGAAAATAGCATAAGACTTTTAAATTGTTCTTCTTTTACAGGTTGCCTTTTTTCTTTATTATTGTCATGGAATGTGCCAATAATTCTTGAGGTGACTGAATATGCACAGTAAAGAATATTTGTGGCTTGTTATCATGCAAGTTTAAATTTTTTGTCAAAATTTGCAGTTAAAAACATATGCCACTTCTCACATGGGGTATATGTACTGGTTAATATATTCAGGCGGTTGACAAATAGATGAATAAAAATCAACTTCAACAGTCTTAGTAAGGTGCTGGGCTTCAACAAGCTGCCAGATCATCTTAACACTACCTGCAGTCTACACACAAGTGATTTACATAACAGGAGGGATGGAGTACCCTTGTTCCAAGAGATATTCCCTCATTAAGTGTTTTGATGACGGTGACAGTGCTGTCTAACCCATTGTTCCAAAATCTCCCCATGAATTCAGTTTGAGATGATGAGGTTAGAGATGATGGTGACTTTGAAGGTGGTGGCATATTCTCAGGATCATTTTCATACTCATAAAGCCATAGTGCCCTGCAGGGCCTGAGCCATCGTCATCCCATAAGAGACCACTCCCATCGTGGTAGGACTGCATCAACATCGGACATACAACAGTACATGTGGTTGCATAGAATAACTTAGCATTGATTTACAGTGACCATTTTGGCTTTATGGGGAAGAATGGACCCAAACCATGACAGGAAAATGAACAGAAGCATCTGCATTTGTAATGTTTGTCCAGCATTTATTCAGATTTTATATTTTCCTTTAATTTGTCACCCATCTGTATATGTTGTGCCTATGACACATTTTATTTTGGAATTGGCTCTAATCAAATGGTATGTAAGAAATAATGTTTCCAAGGATAACCTTATAAAATGGTAAGGCCCGCACAGTGAAAAACAATGCTCCCCAAAAATTGATTATGTCAACGTTTCGATCAAAAAATGATCTTCATCAAGATCCTGCACCTGTAATTGAGTGGATGTGCATGCTGTATTCTCTTAATTCCAAGGATAATCTTAACAGCTTTGGCCATCTGAAAAAACTGCAGCATAATTTTCAAATTCCTTACCAAAAAACACTAAACACATCAATTTAGGTTGCCTTCCAATTTTATCTCTGGGCCAACTACTGCCTTTTTTTTTTAGCTTAATTTCATTTTCTCTTTGCTGTTTGCGGCCTGCAAAATTGAATTTGCATCATGTTCCGGTAATTGCCTGCTTTGCATAAATATGTGAGTGAACTGCACATAGAATTTTCACTGAAAAATAGGCTATTTGTGAATGTAGTTGGGTCTAAATTTGCCTGTGAGTGCCACAGGGTAAGCACTAAAATGTTTTGTTTAAAAGCATAAGCAATAGATGTGAAATTGCTTTGCACCCCTCCTTTCGGGGAACATGAGAGATAAACCATGAGTCCGTATTCCATGCGTATTAGACATTCTCTGCTTTCCTGACCCCAAGAATGTTGGTGTTCCAAGTTTGAGCAACACTCTGTTATGAATATTATACAGTATTTTATGAGAAAAATCTGAAAAATTTCCATCATAAAGTACAGTGGCTCCCTATTAAGCATGTTTGCTCCACGGCAAAGAGTTTTCAGGTTTGAGTACCAACTCTTAGATGCTTTTTGTCATGTTTACTGTTGCTGTTAAATACTCACACTATTGGCTTTATGTTGAAGTCCATTCGGATACCTGTGGTGTTCGATCACAATGCGAAAGGTCGCGTATACTGATGCCCCGTGGCATCTGCGCTCAAACCTATATATGAGTCATAAGGAGAGAAGATGGGCTGGCATGACATACCGAACACAGATTTGAGTTTCTTGAATTCTGGGACAAAATCTCTAGGAGCCTCATTGATATGGCAGATACACTTTTGATCATGTGGGACGTTATATGTTCAGTGCTGTTCAATTCAGTCACAAGTGTACGGATTTGACCTCAAGATTTCCAAGCTAAAATGAAAGGGGACCAATTCTGCTGTTTTTTTTTTGTTAAGTTATAATATTCTTGGATGTCCAAAGGCAAGGTAAATAAACTTTCAAGCAAAAAAAAGCATAAAAATTCCATTATTTCTGGGCTATTTGATTCCTGTCATTCCTAACTGTCTGAAATGCAGGCTGCCAGTGTGCGTATCCGCTCTGAAATGAACTCTCTTCTGATTGGCCAGTGAATAAAGTACCTTGTTAATGGAGGGCGTCAATGTCACAATTCTCCCGGCAACTGACAAGTCTCTCAATGCAAATGACTGAATGAGTAGCTAGCTGCCTTGCAAGCTATTAAAATACTCGTACAATGAGTATGGAAGAGTAATGTTTGCAGACTAGGCGAGGATTGCAGTTACATTGATAAAGAAGTCTGACATGCAGTCATCATAAAAGCTACACTCAGCATTTTAGTCTGTTGAGAATGTGCCGCTGTTAAAATATGGTAGCAACCGTTAGCAAACTTTCCATTTATTTTAAGAGGTAGATCTACGCAATTAAAATCAGACTGAATTCCATACACCACCCATTCTATCTGTTCCTTTCCACATATTGCCTACACTGCCTCTGACTAATGTAGCATCAGTTTCAAAATTCACAGTCAGTTTAGTAGCTTGCTAGTAACACTTGGAATTCAATTTATATATTAGACATTGAAAACATACACCTTGCTAGCTTGGTGCAGATTCTTCTTGAAAATAAATCAAGGCCACTCTTTGTATCTTCCTAGAAGCATAATAGGTCCCCTTTCATTTAAAATTTGTTTCCAGGCCTGACGTACTGACCCAGCTTGGTAGCATGAAGCAGCCAGACAAAAAATGGATAGCACACATGTAACATCGTAGGTTTTTGCCAATTGACACTGGAATGTAACCATAAAACATCAGCTGTGGGGGGAGATATTCAGCTGAGGGGCAGATCAATTCTCACGATCCTGCATGTGACGAAGGAAGGAAAGTGAAATCTGAATGACACGGTGAAAGCCATGTTTTATGAAAAAGGCAGCCCAAAAAAAACTAGGTTGTTTCATTTCACAGTTTGTGGGTGCGTAGGCACTCCTCATGCTGAACTTTTTGAGCACAAGCACTGAAAAAAGTTTTATATTTGTTATTTTTCAGTACATGTCCCCTTTATATGAATGCAAATTTCACCAATTACTTATGTATCAAACTGCATGCATTTTCTTTGATTCTTAGTAAGTCTGTCAGCAATATAAAACAATTTTGGACAAGAAAATATCCCATCTCTGCACTACTCTAACATTAAATGAGTCAGGCAAAGTCTCCATTCTTACTCTTAAGTTCATCCAGTGCATGGATTTATAGCAGAAATATAAAACAAAAACTGAATTTGACATGATTACAGTCAATAAATGGACTTGATCCTATTCATTTTATAGCTTGTAAATGCTAGTGTTAGTGCTGGTAAATGTATTTTCTATAGTAGATTAACACTAGGAACATTGAGCTACGTACATGAATTTCAGGATTGTTTCTGCTATTGATTGCATGTTTTTTGCAAGCTATTTCATGAATGTGAATGATTTTATTGTAAACCTTCCAGCTGGTTTCTGGATGGATTCCTGGAATATTAGAGTATTTTAGAATTGCTGTACAGAGTCAGGGCTGTTGGGAGAGGTTTATTCTGAATCATAAGAATGCACATAGTATCCATTGGCCTGTGGGTTTTGTAAAGAAAGCATATTATCTTCATCAGCCTGCACTGGGAGGCTTGAGTGACAGCGCGTTATCGCACACATGCTGCCTGATCTGGCCTGAAAGGAGGGTCAGTGTGAATCAAAGAGCAGCTAATTAAAATGTCCTGGTTAGGAATGAAATGTGCTTGATTTATTTCCCATTGCAAGGTTTCCATGTGACACTGGCTGCACAATGAAAGGCAGCCTTGCTGTAATGTCCAAGGCTAACAGCATCAGATAGAGTGAAGCATTCAGCCATCCATTATTCTCCTCAGAGAGAGCTAAGCATTCAACAGGAGCTAAATCCAGGAGAGCAGCTGCCCTGCTGCTTGTGAGAAAGGTTTATACCTACCCGTGGAAAGGACCAATCTCAGGGGCCCTGTGTGGCTAAAAGTGGTGTTGATGGGTTTAGTTTGTTTCTCTTGGGTATTAAATGTATTTCTCTCTGGTCTTAGATTTAAACTTTGAAAAAGCGTGGATGAGATCATCTCATCTCCCTAAATGGCTACATGGGGAGCACAGTGACTGAGCCTTTTGCAAGAATTTTCCCCAAAAGAGATTGGGGGAGAATAAATCAGAAACTCTACCCTTTCCAGAATTTTACTCACATGCGGTTTTTTTTTTTTTTACTTTCACTTAGTCTCCTCAAAGATTTGGAGTTGGTGAAGGGAGCGCTGAGTGCAAGATGAATGAGGGTGGGAGAATATTTGGTGTGACAGTGACCAACAGATAGCTGACTCTCTCTCTCTCACTCTCTCTCTCAGTCAAACCATAGGCTGTGAAATTATTATTTTTGAACACTGCTTACTTTAGCTCCGGCAGCAAAAATCATTTCGTGGACTTCTTTTCAAAATGTGTGAGTGCAAAAGGAACTTGCTGTTATTCTGAAATGTTCTGCATAATGCTGTTTTTTCTCTTTTTTTTTCCATTTCTCAGCCAACAGTTTCTGATATGTCGACACCAAAACTGAAAATATGCCCCAGTTCAGTTTAACCGCCACTTGTTCAACAATTTTAGAATCTCACAGCTGTTCTCCTATTATTGCTGTTATTCAACACAGGTTCTAGTAGAATTGCGTACCCTTCCTCGAAAGCCTGACTTATTTTCTCGACCTCCACGGATGTCAGACACAGCCATACTGCTGAGCAATCACTGTTGCATTTTTTTCTGGGTAATGCCTCTAGTTTTGGAATGCTGTTTTTTGCGCAATTAAATTGGACAGAGCGCTTATTAAACCAGTGACATACATGATCCATCTGCTCAATAGGAGATGCACAGGAAGATCTTTGCTTCTTTGGTCCATTATTTTTTGAATTTAAAATTCTCATAGAATGCCATTTGTATTTAGCTCTTCATACAGTGCATGCGTAACCATGCAACCCCGACTCCTCTCTGCTGGAGCTACTTCCCACAGAAACGTGCAGGCGGAAGACTTTATTCTGACAATGACAAACACAAAACATGGGTCGGTTTTGGACAATAACGATGACCCTCCAGCTCCTTCTTTGCCCAGAATTTTCAGAAAAAAGGGCAAGAGGCAAAAACATAACTTGGATTAAAAAAAAGCTCAGAAACGCATAGCTGGCTAACGTTAGCTACCATCTGGCTTACATTGCAAACTAAGGACAAAGTAGCCTCCTGCTATTTAACCAACGAGGTGATCGTATAGTGCGAACAGGAATACCTTTCAAATGTAATACAACATACCTGACAATGACAAACACAAAACATGGGTCGGTTTCGGACAGTAACAATGACCCTCCAGCTCCTTCATTCAAAATTCTGTAGTTAAAAACCCTGCACAGAATGTACATATCACAACAGTCATTCATAGTTTGCTCTCACATATTCGGTAAATATAAGCAAGACAACCAATAATATGTTCCAAAATACATACATTGTGATCCACTTACATTCATAATACATTTTACAATGTCAGATCGGACTTTTATGGGGATTTCATTGTTTTAATACACAATGTGCGGAGGTCATAATTCTACCCACCTTCTTTGCCCAGAATTTTCAGAAAAAGGGGCGAGAGGCGGGAGGGCACTGCCCTTTGACCCAGAGGTATCCCCAGTTTGCCAGGGCAACACGAACAACAAACCCTTGAGGGATACAGAACTGAATTTTGGTGAACTTCATTCATTTATCAATGCAGGCAAAACTATTCCTGCTACAGTCATCCAATATGAGCTACAGCAAAAGTTTGCAGGAAAAACTTAACATCATGACTCTGCAATAAATGACTTTGTGTGAGTTGTTTAGTGCTGTAAAACAAAAAACTAAATCTAACAATCAATACTGACAGCCACGGGAAACCAGTGGAGATAAACAGCAGAGGAAAAAACAGCTGTTTTCATCACATCAAGATTCTTACAGTCCCATTTAAAACAAGCTGTAATTTTCTCAATTTTCACCTGTGTGTAAATGCATGGGTTAGCATGGTGTGAAACAAAGCACACCATTGATGATAACCCAGAGACTCCTTGCTTTACATTTTAAAGGGACATATGGTTTCTTATTGACTTCATAATTCAGAGTGAAATTAATAAGTTGAATCAGTCTTAACTTTCTAGATTGAGGGGGATTAAGCTATTAAACAGCTCTTTAGTGCAAATGTGAGAAATCGCTGCATCACCTGGATGATGACAAATGATTAATAATTAAGCCGACACCGTGATGACATGATAATTTTAGAGAGAGCCTGTGTGCACATGTATACAATAAGGACAGGTCTGGACAAAGGAAATCGATCCTTGGAGAATGCCTCTGGCTATTCTGTTTCCATTTGTGTAAAAAAAGTTTGCAATATACAGAATATTCTTCCAATTAAAAACTGTATATTTGGAGCCAAACAAGTGTCCTAGAAAGACCGCAGTGATCCCGACTGTTATCCAGTCATGTCTTATAAAATGTGTCAGGGGCTATATTCATCTGAAGTCATTATTATGTATATTTCACACCAATTCACTTTTGCATTAATCATATATTTATACTTTCAGGAGGCACTAACATGACCTTAACATTTGTAATCAATCCTTGAAATAACACTTGTACTCATGTGCTAGAGAGGGTATGTGTCTTTTTTCCGAGTTTCTGCATTTGTGTTATGCATGATTTCCTTTGGTAACACTTTATTTTCCAGGGTCACTGATACAGTGTATGTACCCAGTCAGGTACAGTGTAAGTACCGGTGTAACCGGTGTAATGACCCTGCTGTAGGAAGTGCTTCTGGAGTTGGGCTTAAAAGGTAGAGAAACAAAGAATTTGGGGAAGACCGCACCCGGTTTCCCGCACGTGCATCTAGATGCTGTGTGTAGCCAATAGTAGTTATGGAACATTGTAGACGACTTCCCAAACATGCATCTGTAGGTGTGTAGCCGGTATCACAATGGAAGATTGCATTCAACTTCCCCCACGCGCATCTCTATGCCATGGTTAGCTTTAATCTAGTCATGGAAGATCTTAGGCGATTTCCCACACGAGGTCCTGGAGCTGTGTGCAGACATGATATTGCTGTGGAGGCTGGTATTCATTCGTCCCGCAGTGTACACTTTGTGTATATGTGTAGTTGTCAACTGCGCCAGGTATGATTTGACTTCTTCTCTTTCTGCAACGGTATAATTTGGGTTCTAATTTACACTTGTGCCTGCCTAGCAAAATAAATTGATATTTGAATTTGTTGTGGGTTGTCTGACTCTGAACAAACAAATATTTTACAGTTCGGAGTCTTGGCTTCCAATGGGGTAACGTAGGACAGTAAACGCATGCCTGATCAACATGCTTGGTCTGCGTTATTAGGTGGATTTTCCATGCTGTGATGCGTGTTATTTGGACTGGCGCCAAGAGAATCCGGTATACCAAAAAGGAATCTGTCCCTGAACAGACTTTCCGAGGAGAATTTGTCATACCGCATAGGAATCGGTCCCTGAGCGGAGATCTCATTTTGGCCTCCGATAATCCCTAGACATGGCTGATGTCTATGTCAAATTATCGCGCTGAATAAGACTGCCAGCCTCTGAGTTAATTCACCGAATTGGGTAGTACAGATGATTTGGTCTGGCGGAGTAAGGTATAGACCAGTTTTGGGTCCGATGCACAAAATCGCTCTAAATTCTTGAATTGGAGTCAAATCAATATTTATGCAAACGCATAGTAACCGCGATTGGGTACTAAACTAAATTTTATATCCTAAATTTAATATGGAGTCAGATGAATTGTAACCGCTACGACATTAGGACTACAGCATCCGCTAGACACGTTTCAGGCCATTTAAAAGCAAAAAGTGAAAGACGTCATCACGTTTGGCCTGAGGCAGTGGTCTAGTGCTGACGCTGTAACCAGACCCCATTATTATAATGGAGACCGTTAAGACTTTCTTTTCCCTTGCTGTTAAGGCAAACACGCTGAGACCTTCCGCCTCAGCTATGACCCTTTTTGGCCTAGTTGCACGGTGTTTACACTATTACAGGTGTATTAAGAGTGCTTGTTACAATACCTTGTCAAAGTGCTTAAGAAAGGCAGTAGGATGAGTTGAGGCACAGCAAGGCACCCTAAAGTGCCAGGTCCGCAGGAGCTGCTCACAAAATAAGACGCTCGTCACCTGCTGCAGATGCTTCCGACCCCTCTGTGGGAATTGCTGTAAGATAACGGAGGTCACCTGGGCAGACTATTACAAGTAGACTAAATGGTACACCACGCCAATAAATAAAAAGGTAATCAGAAAAAAAATTCAGCACCTACCTATTGTTTTCAAATTCCGTGTCATTAATCTGATTAATTATTTCATATAAATGAGATATTCCATATGGTTATGTTGTTATAAATGTTGAATCTGAATGTGTATTACTCAAAATAGATGTTTTTAATAATAACATTTAATAGATGTTTTTGTCATTCTGAATTGTTTGATTATTTCTTTACACAAAAATATCATTGTGAGTGTTTACAATAAAGCCACTTTCACACTGGACGCAAACGAATTTTTCGCACGACAGATCACATTCAAAAGTCAATGCAAAGACGCGAATCCGCGCGAAACACTTGTATTTGCGTCTTTGCATTGAATTTGAATGTAATCTGTCGTGCGAAAAATTTGTTTCCCATCCGGTGTGAAAGCAGCTTAATTCATGTTAATTATATATAATTCTATTGCCTAAATATTCATAAATGCGTAAAAACGTAATGCTGGTATTGTTTTGTTCTTTTGAGATACATGGTAACATACAAGATGCATTAATTGCTTAATTAGGTGCTCAGAGACGGATTAGAATGTTTTGAACCTAGCGGTCCAAACGACCGTTCATGGCGGTTCTAGCAGTGATAAAATTCCGGCGCTTCTAGTGGTAAGCACTTTGGCAAGGTATTGTAATAAGCACTTCTTAATACACCTGTAATAGGGATCTGTCAGTACACAAAAATACAACATATTAGCACAACATAGGTACATGATATTACGAATTGTTACGACGGTCCTTACACTCTACCCCACTAGATACATACAGTACACTATATCTGTGACCCTGGAAAATAAACTGTTACCTTTCCTTTTTACTTTGTTTGTTTTTCTCATTTGTTTTCAGCTGTACTGTGCAAAATAAATCACTATATCAAACTGAATAAAATAATGTACCCAAGAAATGTGACAATTCTCCAGATATGAATACATTCTGAGTGTATTAACATGATTAAAGCAGCTGTATTTTAAGCACTGAGCAGACATCAGAATGACCTGACATGCAGGCACTGAGATATCGGCCCTTTCATTATGTGTGATTATATAAAATAATTGAGAGCAGCACTTGACCTTTACTTCAGTATGATAACGGAGTCCATGTGACATTTCATAAGTAATATAAGGAGGGATCACACCGCATCGTTTGGCTCATTAATAGTGTCTCCTCTTGTAGTGTCCAGATTCATGTTGTCAAAAAAATTCGCTGTTGCTTATCCCTGATATCTGCACATCCCTGAGAGGCTCAAATTAACTGAGAGTGACTCTTAATCCTTTATAGGGCACTAAAAAATACCCGAAGAAGCTGACTGTAAAAAAAGTACTGCGCGTCGGGCGTGTGTCCATAAATAGTATAACCATCACTTGCTGTAGACTTAGGTGAAAAGGCCGTATGATCAAATATGGCCTCACTACCAAATTTCTTTTTTTCACGCAAAATCTCTCTAATTTCTGGAAATCCTACACAAATAAAGCCTTTCTCACCATTTAGCAAACCTTCTCAACTTGCTATTGCGTGAGTTTTCATCAGTTTTCTTTTGTGAGTACTGATGTTAGGTCCTTGTGAGTGGGACTGAATAAGGGCACACAGCCGCACTGTGAGAGGTCTGGAGAAGAAAAGAAGTTTGAGATGCTCTAGGCCGCTGCTGATTGGTCGAACACCCTGATGTCACTGTCTGTGATATAGCCTGATTTTCTCTCATTGGCTGGGAGAAATCGGCTGGTCTACTGCCTCACGGAGAGGCATGGGGGCGCCACTTTGGATGCCGACTGAAAAATATGGTATATTAAAACATGCAGGGAATGACCAGGTAGTTTTTTCAATTGTAACATAAAATTATTAAGATTGTCATTTTAAAAAAAAGCACAGGTTAGATATATGATAATATGCAAATATAACATTGCGTGTCACATTTAAATTACAAGAAAATATATTACTTTTTGTAACACAGAGGTAATGTGACCAGTTCTCAATGTTTATTCATGTTCTTAATGGAAAACAATGATTTCAACTAAGTAGGTTTTTTTGGAAATAAGAAAAGCTTTAAATGGTGGGAGACACCGTGTTGCACTGATTTATGGTCTGCTGGCTCATATCCCTCCACTTGGCTGAGGATTGTGACACCATGACCCCATCTCTTTCTCTAATCCACTCTGCTTTCTCTCTGTCTGAATAAAGGTCAGACATTGATGAGGAGAGTGCACTGTCCACTTTCCTTTAGAAAGACTGACAGAGAATATCATTTTCTGCATCGTTCCATTCACCATTATTCTCTACTTTTATTTACCCCATATCTCATGACATATCTCCTGGAGAAGAGTGGTACGTTCACTGAGTCTGCACCTCTACATTTGACTGAAAATAAACCGACCCTGAATAGAGAGACATCTGCCTCTATTGTGTTCTGGGTGATACAATGGAGTGTACTGCGGCTCTGACGCGAAAGATGTTGTAGCAATTCCACTTCATTCGAGGATGTTTGCACAAACCTCCTTTGTGAGAGAGGAAGTCTGTTATTTTATGTGAGCTGAATTCTCTTATGAAGCGTGTGCACATGGAAAATTGTTGCTGGCAGCCTGTTGGTGGCATGAGTCATACTGTATTGAGAAAAGTATTAAGAACGTCTTTAAACTCTCTCAATGTATAAACTTGCATCAATGCATTTTGTGGATATTCTGGGTGCACTTACAAATGCACTATATTGTATTTCAGCTTACATGGATTGGTGTAAATTCGGCATCACGGTTGAGTTTAATACTGTGGGATTATGTGAGGTGCACAAAATATTAGAAGCCAAAGTTCTTCATGACTTCTGGTTGAAAATATTTAGGAAAAGCAAAATTTAAAAATACAGTATGATTGAAAAACCAGGTAAGACAGATTTATCTGTTCATGGGCCAGTTTACATAGAGATGCCACAGATCCAGGGCAATGTGTGGTTGTTGCCGCAGCCAAGCCTGTTATACAAGCTCTGAATGGGGTGTGATGTATATACTTCTGCTGCAGCTCCTCTCTCTCTCTCTCTCTACACTCACCCTCTCCTTCTGCGTCTTCTCCAACAGCCAATCAATCTGCACTCAGTCAACTGTATTGTTGATAAATCTATATAAGTAACTGTAAATATCGGTGTGAATTTATGCTTCTCCATCTCCATTTATTTCAACATCTATCTGCATAACCTGTTTTGTATTGCACAAGAACTGTGTTTAATGGTCTCAGTATAATTATTTAGTCATACAAACCATAATTTGAGACGATAAGTCACTTGGAATTTTAATATGGAACCACACTGATCAATGCAGTAGGTGCAAGTATAAGACCTCGGCCCCGGGGAAGAATGTTGTCCTTTGAAAAGGCTCACAGGCCCACTGCCTGTATTTGTTGGTGAACCCATGGCCAGGGTTGCAGATGATTGGCCATCCCTAAATGGGTGAAAATTTTTTTATACTATGCCCCATGTTGGAAAAATGATTTTGCACTTTTGTGAAATATTAATCTTTACATTTTTGAAAGTTGACATATTACATGTAAAGATGTGAAAAAGGACTGAAATTGCCCTCAGTTCAGGTAATGCATTTCACATGAGCCTCCTGTGCTGTATTCACTTCTTCTTCTTAAGGGCATGGAAGATGTGGTTTCATAAAATTAAGCTCCAATTTTTTTATTATTATAACTTATGTTGCGCACTGCTATACACTGACTAAATTTAACACTTACACTCAACAAAAATATAAACGCAACACTTTTGTTTTTGCTCCCATTTGTCATGAGATGGACTCAAAGATCTAAAATTCATTCCAGACACACAATATTACCATTTCTCTCAAACATTGTTCACAAATCTGTCTAAATGTGAGATAGTGAGCACTTTTGCTTTGCTGAGATAATCCATCCCACCTCACAGGTGTGCCACATCAAGATGCTCATCAGACACCATGATTAGTGCACAGGTGTACCTTATACTGCCCACAATAAAAGGCCACTTTGAAATGTGCAGTTTTTGCTTTATTGGGGGTCTGAAGACTCAGAACCAGTCAGTATCTGGTGTGACCACCATTTGCCTCATGCAACACATCTTCTTCGCATAGAGTTTATCAGATTGTCAATTGTGGCCTGTGGAATGTTGGTCCACTCCTCTTCAATGGCTGTGCGAAGTTGCTGGATATTAGTGGGAACTGGTACGTGCTGTCGTATACGCCGGTCAAGCACATCCCAAACATGCTCAATTGGTGACATGTCCGGTGAGTATGCTGGCCATGCAAGAACTGGGACATTTTCAGCTTCCAAGAATTGTGTACAGATCCTTGCAACATGGGGCCGTGCATTATCTTGCTGAAACATGAGGTGATGTTCATGGATGTATGGCACAACAATGGGCCTCAGGATCTCATCACGGTATCTCTGTGCATTCAAAATGCCATCAATAAAATGCACCTGTGTTCTTCGTCGATAACAGATGCCTGCCCATACCATTACCCCACCACCACCATGGGCCACTCGATCCACAACATTGACATCAGCAAAGCGCTCACCCACACGACGCCACACACGCTGTCTGCCATCTGCCCTGAACAATGTAAACCGAGATTCATCCGTGAAGAGAACACCTCTCCAACGTGCCAGATGCCATCAAATGTGAGCATTTGCCCACTCAAGTCTGTTACAGCGACGATCTGGAGTCAGGTTAAGACCCCGATGAGGACGACGAGCATGCAGTTGAGCTTCCCTGAGACGGTTTCTGACAGTTTGTGCAGAAATTCTTTGGTTATGCAAACCAATTGTTTCAGCAGCTGTCTGAGTAGCTGGTCTCAGACGATCTTGGAGGTGAACCTGCTGGATGTAGAAGTCCTGGGCTGGTATGGTTACACGTGGTCTGCGGTTGTGAGGCCGGTTGGATGTACTGCCATATTCTCTGAAACGCCATTGGAGACGGCTTATGGTGGAGAAATGAACATTCAATGCCCGAGCAACAGATCTGGTTGACATTCCTGCTGTCAGCATGCCAACTGCACGCTCCCTCAATGCTTGCGCCATCTGTGGCATTTTGCTGTGAGACAAAACTACACATTTCAGAGTGGCCTTTTATTGTGGACAGTCTAAAGTACAACTGTGCACTAATGGTAATATTGTGTATCTGGAATAAATTTTAGATCTTTGAGTCCATCTCATGACAAATGGGAGCAAAAACAAAAGTGTTGCGTTTATATTTTTGTTGAGTGTATATTGACACATTTTTTCATGGTTATTTTAACTGTAAGTGGAGTCCTGTCCACATTTAACTGTGGTTTACAACATACACAGAACTCTGGCATAAACTTATTTAAAATAAAACAGTTACAATAACTGGCAAAAAAGCTGCAAGTTCATAACAGTGATAGTGCACCATGAGTTAGTGTTCTCTATTATTGTAGTTCCTGTATTACCTTAGTCTTTAATTGGTTCTGTTTCTGCTTGTGGCTGCTTTCCAG
This sequence comes from Gymnothorax reevesii, assembly GCA_029721435.1. Classification (NCBI taxonomy): domain Eukaryota; kingdom Metazoa; phylum Chordata; class Actinopteri; order Anguilliformes; family Muraenidae; genus Gymnothorax; species Gymnothorax reevesii. The sequence continues at coordinate 132,866,003 of CM056574.1, read as the reverse complement.
ACCTGAAATTTTTTGTAGTTTGGCATTATGATATGGTGGTGTGACTGCACGCATGAGTATGTATTTGCATGAGAGCTCGTGTGTGTGTATGTCTGTGTATGTTTGTAATAGTCAGGACCTAACAATCAGTCATTTTACTACAGTAAGCTGTTGTTCTGCTTTGGGGCTTAATCTCTGAAGGCTGAAGTTCAAGAGTGTCATTTATAACCTCATTTGTGTTTGTTGAAATTTTAATTTGTCAAATGGAAGCAAGAACTTAAAATAATAAATAAAAAGAACTTTAAAAAATCTGAGTAAAACCTAGCTTTATTTATTGCCTGCATGATGACATTTAAAAAATAAATAAATAAATAAATAAATAAATAAATGATAACATCTAGAGGACAGCATGCTTGTTGTACAGTCTCCAATTAGATGTACCTGTATGCCTGTACAGTGCTGTGCGAAAGTCTTAGGCACATTTAAAGCAATTTCTTAGGGCAAATATGCTTGCAAAAATAATGAAATCAGAAGTTTCTGATAACTAAGAAATGTACTTAACAGAGCTGTAAACTGTGAAAAACGAAATCAAATCATTATTTGGTGTAAATAAAGTTTGCCAAAAAATATGAGACAGGGCCAGGCCCTCCTATCTGTCCAGTGAGGTCACGGCTTAGATCCTTCAAATCCGAGGGGAAACGCGCACACAGGAATACACACACACACACAAGCACATACACCCTGCTGAAGTAACTGGCACCTGCATTAGTCATACGTAGCTAGAGCATCAACACCACTGTAGCATGGCAACATCTGGCACAAACGTCAGGCGAACTGGGAAAGCTTAGTTTGCTGTGGGGAAATGGTGGGCAGGTTGGGCCTGCAGTGTGCTGAAGCACTCCACTGCTGATAATTACCGTGGCAGTCGAGCGAAAATTGGATTGGACAGAGTGGAATCTATGGGCGCGCGGCAGCTGTCCGCACGTGAAGCCAAACTAGCGTTAGCAGGAAGGACACACTGTCACAGCAGCAGCTGTGGTTTCTCTTGACAACTGATCAGAGCTCTCATCTACCCAACACCCCCTAAACCCCACCCTGTTCCCTCTCATTTTCATTAATTTAATTATAGACATGCAAAGGTCCATAACTATACTGAACAACAAAAGAAACGCAAGTTACTTAAAGGCAGACTGGAAAATAAGTTTGCGCATAATTATTTTAGAAAATCAAATGTATTACCAGTGCGTGCACATTTACACTCATTTCATCAAATTTTTCTTTATTTTGCGGTCACTTTGACTGTGTAACCATAAGAGTACATTAACTAACAAGCTAACTTGCATTTCTTTTGTCGCTCAGTAAAGGAATTATTGAGTCCTTGTCAGAATATATTGCTCTTGCACCTCTCCTTTTTACAATCCCAGTGGACTTATTGTGGATCCTTTCCAGCAGTGAGCACTGTCTGTGCATTTTCTTAGCAGTATGGATTCTGTGCTCTGTCGTAGGGCACTGTGAGTGACTTAATTTCTATAGTTGAGCTCTTCCTTCTGTTAGCTGTGCTGTAGATGGGTAAGTGGTGCCACACCTCTACACTCACCGCTCTGTTTGATAAACGATGCAGTGTCTGATTCCTTTTTCATTCTCTAGTGTGTGTCACTCAGTGTATGGCCCGGGATTCAGCTGTGAAATATTTCTTCAATCTTCATTCCCATTTCTTTGGAATTAAACCAACAGCCATTTTGCATGACAAAATTTGAAATGATTCCTCCCAGCCCAGAAAAAAACAACATATTCCATTTTCTTGCAGCAAAATCACCCAGAACAGGTTGCCTCTTTTCCTCAGCAGACATTGAGAGGTATTCAGATAGCATCATTAAAAAAATATTAATTAATAACAAAATTTCTTTCTCTCCCCATCTGCCTCTCTCTCCTGCTCTGTCCCTCTGTCTCCCTCCATTTACTTACTCTATCTCCATCTCTCTCCTTTTACCTTTCCTTCTCTCTCTCTCCCCCTCCCTCATCCCTCACTCTCTTTCTCTCTCTTGGGTGCTCTTCTTTATTGGGTGCACACCAGCTGAACCCCTTTAAGGCTTTCCTCACTCAAGCTCACTGATGCATGTGTGGACTTATGACAGCAGGTTGTTGATTATTTCAGTGGGTGACAGTGCCACTGCCCCTGGTGTGGACATGTTTTGCTCCATTTGGCATTAGGTGTAGATGCTCAGTCCTTTGGGCGAGCTGAGAAGGTCATTTTTCTCTGGCTTACTGTCTGTTTTGGGGAGTGAGGTGTGGCTATGAGGGAAGGATCTTGATAAAGTGGCGGGTGACAGAATAGAATTCCAGATTGGAATTGTTTATTAAGCAATATCACACGAGAGGGAGTGATGTTGTTGCTCAATATCATCATGGCTGCGATGCGGTCTTCGGCACAATGCCTCAGGCCGAGTATCAATGATATTACAGCCGTGATGATGTTCAGCAACAAGATCACAACCTTGATACTGCTATTATACAACAATTCTTCAAATGCCACCTATTAGTTGATGGCAACAAGTGACAACAGATTATGACTTCTTTGTTTAGTAAATCAGTTATGTTGCTTCGCCGGCGCAAATAGTTCCACAAATGGATCAGGACTTGACTGTTGACAACAATGTAGCAATAACTTTGCGGTCGGAGTTAATGTAATTACCGGGTATTAAAACACCTGTAAACGCAGTGATTCTGTTATATGTCCCAGTGATGTTGTACTCTATCATGAACACTCATAGAATGCCTCTCGTCCAATCAAATTACTCGGTTGGAACAAGCAGTTGTATAATTAGTTTATAAGTGAATAAGTGACACTTTATAATGACACTTCATTGTCTTCAATAAGTCAATAGCATGATTCATTGCAGGTCGGGCCATTGACAAGCCTTGAATATGTGGTAAGATGGAATGATTCATTATGTGCTGTGCTGTGAAAAAGTATTTATCCCCGTTTCTTCTATTTTAGTTTATTTGCCATGTTTAAATATTTCACATGATCCAACTAATTAAGACAAACACAATGCGAGTTAACAGAAAATGCAGCTTTAAAATGACTTTGATTTATTGAAGGGGAAGAGTTCCCAAAAATCCTATGTCACGCAAGTGAATAAAATGGTCTTGTAAACCTAATATCTGGTTGTACCACCTATCATTAAGCAGAAACTGGCAATACATCGCTGTGGAGAAAAGGCTCACTTTTTCTTGTTGAATTGTTGTAGTTCAGTCATATTAGTGGATTTTCAAACATAAACTGCCTTTTGAAGGTTATACCACAGCATCTCAATCAAATTCATGTCAAGACTTTGACCAGCCACTCCAAAACCTTCATTTTGTTTCTTTTGAGCCATTCAGAACCGGGGCCTCATTTATCATTGTGGATACATCTTTTTTTACACCCTTTTCCCCCCGATTTGTGCGTATGCACTTTTCTCCGCCAAATTTGGGATCTATCAAACCCAAACCTGACGGGAAAAAGTGCGGACATTTACACCCATTTTGACAATGGCACACCGTGATTTACACCCTTGTTGAAGAACAGGAGGAATTGGCGACGCAGCTACTGAATCAGAGAATTGCAGAATGTGAGAGAGAGAGGAGCGCGGATGGATTATAGACTATTTAAAAGAACAATCAAAGCCGCAGCAATGTCCAGTTTTCCCAGTGTAATTGGTGCCATTGATTGCATTCACATTATGATGAGGGCACCGTCGGTGACTGAATTCATAAATGTGAATTGCAAAAATGTGCATACGATCAATACCCAAATGACAGAGATGCCAAGTCTCATGCATTCGGCAGTCTAACCCATTTTTTAGACTTATTCACCGTAGTCTGCAGTTATTCATTGAATGCTTAATGAGATTCTCATGTGGAATTAAAATCCTTGTGCACTGAAGTTTCTGTTTTACTTCCGTAAAGGTGCACCTCATCACAAATAACATGGAAAGCCATTATGACTCCGGACTTCCCATGCTTCTCTTTACTCAGGGATTGGAAACAAGGCATGTGTTTCATGATCGTTTAACCCCTTTGGGCAGAAGCAAAATTTGGCTATTTATGGGTTACCCAATTTAATGCTTTATAATTCAAGCTTTATAAAGAGGAAAAATGTGGCTTAACTCAGAAAAGACACTTATGGCATTTAGAATTACGTTGTATTTCAGTTTATTTTCATGATATTGGTGGAGAAAATAGGCTGAAAACATAAAAAATCTTCATAAGAATTCATCATTGAAATTGCAAAAAAATTTTCCATCCTGCACAATGTTGCAGTGAGGCGTGGGGTTGCGCTGCCGCCCGGCCTCGCTCCACCCCAGCATGTGGACCCGGACCCACAGCCCCCTCCCCGTCATGAGGGTTTTCAACGGGGAATAAGGACACAAGCTGCGGTGATGCAGCGGTTGTGAAGCCGCCCCCCCTACCTCTCACTGTGATAGCTGCTGACGGTGGACATCAAGAGCAGCGGCCAAGTAATAAAAGAAGGCAAACCTCACAGCGTGGAGAGAAACTAAACAGATAAAAATAACGAGGCTCGCGCTACCTACGGACCAGACGCCGTCCGTGCTAGAAAATAAGCAAGCTCGAGGAAAATAAAAGAAAAGGGAAATAAATCAAAGATTCCCTTACTCACTTGCACTGATCCTATTATGCAGCTAAGTCCTTAAACAATAATTTCACAAGAGACCTTACCAGTTAAAGCGCCATAGATGAACTGACACTCTATCAATGGGTGCGAGGCGAAACAGGAGCTTAAATAGAGTGTGGACCACGCCCCTAATCAATGCCAGCTGGCCCAGGAATCCGATAGGGAGCAAAACGATATCGTCCCGGACGAGAGTCACAAACAGCCCTCAAGGCTCCCAAACCATGGTAGGACCCCGCCCCCTCTAAGGGACAGCTCCAGAAAACCCCAAGGAACCCTGCGCTCCGAGATAAGCGCGGGATCCAGAATATCCCGCGAAGGCCCCAGCACCGCTCCTCGGGCCCATATCCTTCCCAATTTACAAGGAACTGGACCCCACGACCTACATGCCTCTCGGCTAGAATGCGGCGCACAGTATAACCCGGCCCCCCCTCAAACATTCGCGGCGGGGGGGTGTCGGCGGGTGCCAGGACGCTAGTGCTAACCGGCTTAATCCGCGAGACGAGGAATGACGGATGTATGCGTAGAGATCTCGGGAGCTTCAACTGGACCGTAACCGGATTGATCTTCCGCACAATCTTGAACGGGCAGATATAGCGGGGCGCCAGTTTTCTGGATTCTACGTTCAAAGGGAGGTCCCGGGTGGACAGCCAAATTCTCTGCCCAATCCAATAAGGCGGGGCCAAACGACGCCTTCTATCAGCGAAGGATTTTTGTTTGCGCCCTGAGTGCAACAGTGAAGAACGGACCTTCGTCCAAACCGACCGACAGCGCCGAATGAACTGGTTGACCGAGGGAATCTAGGAATCGTTCTCGGTCTCTGGAAATAGTGGAGGTTAATAACCCACTTGGGCCTCAAAAGAAAGCCCCGTAGAAGAATTACACAACGAGTTATGAGAATATTCAGCCCAAGCTAAAAATTGACTCCACGATGAGGGATTATCCGCCACCAAACATCGGAGAGTGTTTTCAAGAGACAGATTAGTCCGTTCTGTCTGCCCGTTGGTCTCCGGGTGAAACCCAGAAGAGAGACTCACTGTGGCCCCCAACTGCTTACAAAATGCCTGCCAAAATCTGGCTGTAAACTGAGGGCCTCGGTCAGACACGACATCTTGCAGAAGCCCATGCAACTGGAACACATTGTTGACCACAAGATGCTCTGTCTCCCTTGCTGAGGGCAGCTTGGGTAGCGCGTCAAAATGAGCTGCTTTAGAAAAACGGTCAACCACGACCAAAATTACCGTGTTGCCGTCAGATACAGGAACAGACGCCACAGGCAGCAACAAACTCCCGAATGTCCCTCATCATCTCTGGCCACCAAAAACGTTAGGCCAGGAACTGCTTGGTCCGATGGGCCCCCAGGTGCCTCGCAAAGCTGGGAGAGTGTCCCCACTGGAGGACCTGTGGCCTAACTCTATGCGGGACAAATAAACAACCAGGAGGCTCCCCCCCAGGACCGGGATCAGACTTCAACGCCTCCTGAAACACCGCCTCAACCTCCCACTGAATGGGTGCCACGATCTGTGTAGTAGGAATAACCGGCTCCGGGGTGGGATCGCGATCACAGTGCGATCATACATACGTGTCAGGGTGTCAGGTTTAATGTTTTTAGAGCCCGGGCGATAGGTGAGCATGAAATCAAAGCGATCGAAAAATAATGACTATCGCGCCTGCCAGGAATTACGCTGCTTGGTTTGCTGGATATATTGGACATTTTTATGGTTGGTCCATACCACAAAAGGGTGCTCAGCTCCCTCCAACCAGTGGCGCCACTCCTCAAGGGCCAGCTTTACCGCTAATAACTCCCGGTCACGAACACTGTAATTGCGTTCCGCGGCGGACAAAGACCAGGAGAAGTACGCGCATGGGTGAAGCTTATTATCCTAATGAGGGCAAAATCAAGGGGTCGGGCAAAATCAAAATAGGCTCTGAGCTAAAATGTTTTTGTTTTTTATTCCTGAAAGGCAGCATCAGCTGCGGGAGACCAAAAAAAAAACACTGAGGAGGTATTCTTTTTTAGTGAGTGCAATAATGGGGGCAGCAACCACGCTAAAATTATGAATAAACCTCCTATAAAAATTCGCTAAGCCCAGAAAGCGTTGAATCTCTTTCAAACTCTGCAGTGCAGGCTAATTCCTGACTGCAGCCACCTTGTCCGGGTCCATCCCCTCCAACCCCTTAGAAACAATAAAACCCAAGAATGAGACAGTTTGGGCGTGGAAAACACATTTTTCGGCTTAAAAAAAAGTTTGGCATTGAGCAGGGCTTCCAGTAAACGTCTGACGTGTTGTTTGTGCTCCGACAGTGTTGAAGAAAAAATCTAAATATCGTCAAGATAAACGAGGACGAATTTCTCCAACATCTCGAATTGAGGAACCCATTCCAACCCCTCCTCAGCCCCTTTTTCTAGTCTAGGAGGGCACGGATAACTTCATCACACTTGCTCTCGGCGTCAGCCTGCCCCATCGCTTCACATCCGAAAGAACCAATCTCATTAGTTCTACAATGAGTGCTACACTTGGGACCCCAGCAAATGATAGTATTAATCTGTTCCCCCCTGCTGATACAAGGTTCATGTTCCCGTAACAATGAATGACCCAAAACTATAGGGAAAGTGGGGGACCTGATAATAAAAAAAAAATCTAACCTCTTCAGAATGGCTACCAAAGGAGATGAACATTTTTAGTGGTTCTGAAACTTTGGTTATAACTCCCGTTCCCAGCGGGCGACCGTCCAAAGTTCTTACAGAGCATGATTGTGAAAGTGCAACAGTACGAACGAAGTGCCTCCTAGCCCACTTAATATCCATGAAACAATCAACAGCGCCCGAGTCCACAAACGCTTCAACAGTAAATATCTTGCTCCCCACAGTAAGCTCTACGGGGATTAGTGTTCGGATGGGAAATTGGGTCTGCCCCTCTAGCGCCCCCTGAATCGCTAGAGGGGTTTTCCGTTTCCCCGAAGCTTAGTACAATGTGGGCAGATATGACCTGGCACATTGCAATTAAAACAGATTACTTTCTTGCGCATAGGTCTCTTAGTCTGTCGGTCAAACGAACCATCAACTTGCATGGGCTCCACCGGACTAGAATCTCTTATGGGCGGAATGGGAGGTGCAAATTCGCCTCTTGCAATTTTAGCCCCATTGTCAGCCAGCCGTTATTTTAGTCTCTCCCGGCTGCGTTCATGTATGCGATTGTCAATTCGCACCGCAGTACGAACTAAGGAGTCTAAAGTCGAGCAGGGCTCTAACGTAGCCAGCATGCCCTTAATCTCCTCTGTAAGGGCGTGGCTAAATACCGTCATCAAAGGAGCCTCCAGCCAGCCTGTCTCTGTGGCCAGAGAATGAAATGCAATAGAAAACTCAGCTGTGCTTTCTTTGCCCTGTTTTAGGTGCATTAAACGCGTAGCTGCGTCCTGACTACAGACGTCTTGATCGAAAACAGAAACCATCTCTCCAACAAGGGCCTCTACCGAATTTACGACCGGTGAGTTAGATCTACTTAGTGGGCCGACCCAATTGAGCGCTGTGCCAGCCAAAAGGGATAATATAAATGCAACCCGAGAATCCTCATTAACGAAACGTTACGGCTGAGCCTCAAAAAAATATTTTACACTGGGCAATAAAATCCTTACACTTTCTGGCCTCACCACTATATCTTTGGGGCAGTTGTAATTTAGGTTCTCGGGGAGAATATATAGATGGTGCTTCTGCAACTCTTTGTGAAGTTTGTAACGTTAGAGATTTAACACTCTCAGACAAACCTTACAGTACGCTCTACTGGTTCTGGAGAGCGGTCTCCTGCGGGTGTAATCTGTCAGCAAGATCAGATCGTTGACTACAAAAACCTGAAAGTGTTTTTGCAAATAGCCCTCTTAATTTCAGCCACCGCTGACGTCCCCATAGTGGCTAGAGTGTACTGTGATAGCTGCTGACGGTGGACGTCAAGAGCAGCGGCCAAATAATAAAAGAGGGCAAACCTCACAGCATGGAGAGAAACTAAACAGATAAAAATAACGAGGCTCGCGCTACCTACGGACCAGACGCCGTCCGTGGTAAAAAATAAGCGAGCTCGAGGAAAACAAAAGAAAAGGGAAATAAATCAAAGATTCCCTTCCTCACTAGCACTGATCCTATTTTGTATTATGCAGCTAAGTCCTTAAACAATGATCTCACTAGAGACCTTACTGGCTAAAGCGCCATAGAAGAAATGACATTCTAGCAACGGAGGTAAGGCGAAACAGGAGCTTAAATAGAGTGTGGACCACGCACCCAACCCCAATCAATGCCAGCTGGCCCAGGAATCCGATAGGAGCAAAAAGGTATCGTCCCGGCCGAGAGCCTCAAACAGCTCTCAAGGCTCCCAAACCATGACACTCACCCCGCATGTTGATATAAAGAATGTGTGTGTGTAGCTCACGAGTTTCTCAGTTTCAGTCTTGCAAAGTTGTGTTTAGTTTTCAGTATTGCAGGAACCTCATATTTCACTCCGCATACATTTGATATCCACAGGTTCAGACGGAAATAAATTTATGTATTTCAAACACAACATTTTAATTTTGGTCCCTCTATGCAACTGAAACAAAACACACACCTACTGCATTTGACAAATGATTCGACAAGAAGGATCTTTTTTTTTTTTTTATTGCCTTGTGACCGCAGCACTCGGCGGTTTTATGCTTCTTCGTGAGGCCAGGGCTTTGGCTGATTAGATGAGATTGTTTTAATTTCCGGAAGAGATTATGTGTTAATTTCTTTTGTGATTCTTTACGTGTTCTTACTTACTTGTTCTTGTTCCTAAATAAACCACAAGACAAAGTGATCATACAGAATTAGTGCAAATGCCTGCCGAAGAGGACTCTTGCCTCACCTGCACAAGCACATTTTTCTCACTTACTGATAAGTTTTGTTTCTTTTCCGCGTTACCCATCCATGCTTCACTGTGTTCCACTCCACAAATTCCCAGAGCGCACATGGCTACTTTACATGCTGGTGCTCATTTACATTGGCCGTATATAGTTGTGTCTGGGCATGCGGAGGGCAGGATATGAGGTGCGTTCACACTTTTCTTGGGTCCGGTGTGATTTGTCAATGGACATTGCAGAGAGCTGTGCGTACGTACAGTTTGATAGATCTGAAAAAGGTGTAAATATTTTGGGAGTATGCCATTTTTGGCTTTTCGCCATAGGAGTGAAAATTCTGTAGCACTTTTACACCCCTTTTTGATAAATGCGGCCCCTGGACTTGCTTGGGTGGTTTGGACCATTGGCTTGCTGCCTGACCCAACCTCACTTGAGCTTTAGGTCATGAACTGATGGCCGGACACTTAACGTTAAAGGGGAACTCCAGTCAATTTCAACACGTATCTTAGAAATGCATGGAAGTTGTGCTAATTCACTCAGTGCACATACCGCTGTTTACTTCTTGTGTTCCCGTGAAGCCCACTCTAGTCCACTGTCGAACTCGTATAAACCAATATTCCAAAATGTAAATTTTCCACCAAGAAATTATGATTACGAATTGCTGTGGCTGTGTCCATTGTAATGGGCAACATAGCTATACTGCAGCTTAACATCACAACTAGCTTCAACTACATCCGTGGACATCGGAGAGCTGACAGACAGAGCTTGGAGTTAGATCAGGAGTAATATCAGAGGAAATGGTTCGACTTTGTGCTTTTCCAAATTGCGGCAACAGAATGAACAGGTATTTCTGCTTGAGCTCTCACTGTCTACCCCTCCACAACAGGGAGACTTTCCCGTTGTGGCTGGTAGCACTTCAATTTGATGTGCAAACTCCATTGTGAACATCAAAGTCAGAGAGATTACTGTGTTTGCAGTGAACATTTTGAAGAGGACGACTTCACAGAAAAAAGTGACAAGTGCCGGTGTTCTGTCAAATTTTGCTCCCTTGTCAAAAAATGCTGTCTTAATACATAGCGATCGTTAAGTCTTTGTTTTCGCCTTGATATTGCGATATGAATCAGATTACAGTAGTAACTTTATTATTTGTTAGCTTATTATAACATAAGCAGATTTTATAATGAGTTTGATAAGTTTGATCAAAGATATATGCCCATATACGCCATTATCATCTAATTTCTGCATTTTCAGGAAACCCCAGTGTGTACATTCAAATATATGGACGCTTACAGTTACAGGTCAAAATGGGCACTGAAAATAAATCTATTTATATGATTTTTGAAGATTCTTAAGATATGACTGAGGAAACAGCCCGAGATTTTAGGTTTGCGCGAGCGCAGAACCGTGAGGTAGCATATTTTGATAGGTAGCAAAATTTGCCAGAACACTGGCATCTGAAAGTAAAAGCCATTCCAAAAGCGAAATGGCCAGCTGCAGACAAATTGGAGGTAACGTCTTTATGATTTCTTTTTATAATTTTCTTTGGTAGCCTCGGAACATACATGAATGCATATGGGCTTTTCATGCGAGATGATATGTGACGAGTTTGGAGTATAGCAATCTAATTTCTAAATTTCTGGCCTGCTCTGATGTTGAAAAATTACATTTTGCAATATTGGATTGTACGACATTCGACAATTGACTAGTGTGGACTTCACCGGAACACAGGAAGAAAACAGAGGTATGTGCACTGAGTGAATTAGCACAACTTTTATGCATTTCTAGGTCAGCTACTGCAGTCAAATTCACTGTGATCACTCGGAAGGGTTAGGTTAACATGGCTATGGACTTGAAATCACATCTCGATCGTGTTAAGCGGTTAAAAGCACGTTAAAAGCCTGCCTCGTTTGAGCCGCTTAAGTGCGAACTCTAGCAGGAGCATAACTCGGTTTAGTCAAAACGAAATTTCTTCGTTTGTCTCGCTATTGACAGTACTCCTTCACCACAAACAACAAAGATGCGTGTTGACATTGACCGGAGTTCCCCTTTAAGACTTTCTGGTAGAGAGTAGAAATCATGTCCCCTTCAATGATAGCAAGTCACCCAAGGCCTTAAGCAGCAAAGCAGCCTCAGATCATCACTCTACCACCACCATATTTGATTTTTGTTTTGATGCTCTTATTGTGAAATGCTTTATTAGCTTTACAGCAGACCCAAATTCTCCAAATAGTTCCACTTTCGGCTGTTTGATTCTCAAAAAATTACCCCAAAACTCAATCAGGATGTTTTTTTTTTTTGTTGGTGGCAAAAATGAGTCAAGCCTTTTATTTTTTCTAGTTAGTGGTGGTTTTTGCCTCTCCCATGGATGTCATTTTTGCCCAGCCTTATTCATTTTGTGGAATCATAAACATTGACCTTAACTCAGGCAAGTAAGGCCCACAGCTCTTTTGATGTTAAGCTGGATTCTTTTTTGATCTACCGGATACGTTGTCGATGCACTCTTCAAAGAATTTTGGTAGGCTAGCCACTTCGGGGATGGTTCACCTTGTTCATATTTTTTCTCCATTTGTAGAAGATGTCTCTCACTTTCATTCACTGCAGTTCCAGAGCCTTAGAAATAAATCGCTTTCTTGCTCTTTCTAGTGTGGTTTGCACTGTCGCCTCACAGCAAGAAGCTTGTGGGTTTGAATCTGGCTTAGGGCCTTTCTGTGTGGAGTTTATGCGTTCTCCCTGTGTTCCCGTGGGTTTCCTCTGGGTACTCTGGTTTCCTCCACCCAGAAAAACATGCATTATAGGAACACTCCTACCAGTATCCCTGACCAAGGAAGTGGATTTAAAACTGGATTTGGTCCCCAGGCACTGCTTTGTGGCTGCCTACTGCGCCTAAATAAAGAATTGGATAAATACAAAGTACAAATTACCGCACAGGATTCAATAAAGTATATCTTACTTTGCATCACCAGGCAGGTGCTGTTTACTGTTTGTTACTATTTGATTCAACCGGGCTGGCAGTAATCAGGCCTGGGCATGTCTAGCAAAATTGGACCCAACCGCCAACCACAGGCTACACCACTGAGAGAACCTGGCTTTTTAAGAGCTCAGACTCAAAAATCACTGTATTCTCTTCATTCTCGTGGGGCATTGGATAAAGACAGCGCAGCAAACAGACCAGTCGCACGCCGACTGCGCTCCTCTCTGCTGCGTGCTGCGGCTGATTTTACCTTTTAAATGCTACAAAGTTCCTCTGACAACTATAGATTTAGTGAGCGTGACATTCATTGAGTTGGATGGCTCCCATACAAATTGGCTCCACGGACCACAGCCAGCCTCGGAGATATTTGGGATCGTAACAAGGGAATTTGTCGATCTAAAGTTATCAGGTGAGGACGCACACCAGCGAGTTCACTGCCGACACAGGAACGCCGCTGGGTCCGGCTGAGGTGGAGGTGAAACTGCGAAGGGCTGGAGCGGAAGCCAGACTGCAAAACCGTGTTCACGTAGCCCGAAGGAATGTGGGCTTCTGACACAGGACATTTTTGTCTGTGGTAATGCAGGAGCAGGCATCTGTGGTCTGGGAGCCCTGATTCCCTACCCGGTCCTAGTTTTGTTAAAATCCTTGAAACATTTTTGCTATTTTTGCGGTTTCATTTTTTCATAGATCTCATTTTCCAAAGAGGAATACAACGAGGGAGAGTTGTGACAGATTGTATGACCTCTAGTTTCCACTTGGACATTCATTGATTATTGATAGAACGAGTGCTAAATCGAAGCTTTCGCTAGTTTTTACATTTCAAATAAAAGCAGGGCTCTGCTGTAGTTGCCAGACAAGTTCAGGCTCTTGGATTTGATTAGGCTACTTTTTGAATCTGAATTGATCCCTAATTGGAATTTTTTCTGCTCTTACCTGCTCTGTGCTGATTCGGTAGTCTGTTCTATCCGGACTCTCAAGATATCCGTGGTCTAAATCTCTTTGGGCCAGGGTGTGCATTTTTCACTGTGTTGTGACTTTTAATGACAGGATTCCTCAACGGCTCTTTATATTTGTTCTTTTGGGCGTTGAACGCCAGGCTGCTTAAAAACTTAAGTATTTCTGAGTCAATTTCTACTAACTTCCTGGCCGTCGGGGATTCGCCCCCTTCAGGTTGCGAATTGGAAATCCTGCTCTGGACTCTAAGAGTGGAATGGCTCTTCTGGCGATCTTTCTCTTGTTACCTGCAATGAATCTTCTTTGGACTGAAGGGCAGCCAGAGATAAACCATCCAAATGTATTGTTGCAGTTCAAATGGCGTCATGGAGAAACTGTTTCGGACATTGGACATTTTCAGAAAATTGATGAAAAACCGGTTGTTTTAAATGGCTATCAATTGTCAGGTTACAAGAACTATTGCTGTGCGCCCGATAATCATATTTTAAGTCTACATAATAGGATTTCGTGTTCTTACATTTCTTGGAAACGGCAAAGCCTGATGTTCATCTTACTTTTAATTTCAGGAAATGTGCATCCAAACCCTGGTCCGCAGCTTAATACACCTGATGATTTCAAGGCTAGATCGGGGCTGGGCTTTGTTACGAGCTCTGTTGTATTTATTTTTTTTGCCTTGTTCTTAATTGATTGTTTCCACTTCCGGAGGGGGCGGTGCTTTTTAAGGCCGCCGCTTGCACATGCTAGGGGAGACTAGCTCTTCGACCATTTTGCAAGTAGCGTTTTGGAACTGTGAGTATTTGGATTGCCTTCTGTGTTGGACCGTTTTTGTCTTGACCTACGATTCTTGCCTGGCCCCGTTTTTGGTTCGTTTGGATCCCTGTGATTGACCCTTGGCTTGTCGCTCTGTGACTTTGATTCTTGCTCTTGCCCCTCTAACTGGTTGCTTGGTAATAGATGCCCGGGTTTTTGACTTTTGATTCGCTTGTCTGACTGCCTCGCTCGTCTCGTCCTTTCTGTACGCTGTCCGGTTACTCTGGTTAGCTAGGGTATTCCCAGCTGGGTCTTCCAATCCTTCCATCGGGATACCCCTTTATTGTTTTTCTTTGTTATTTTCCCTTTGTTATTTTTGGAGGTGACTCTGGGTGGAAACTTGTTTCCAAAGGGGGTACACTATTCGCTCGCTCAGTCCGCGCTTCTGGACTGAGTGTTCTGGAGTTACGTGTTTAAAAGCCGCCCCGTGCCTGGTAAACCTTCGAAGACTAGCGGTAGGTCTCAGTTAGCTCTGGTTAGGCAGTATAGGGACCGGAGTACTGTGCAGCGTTCAGGTTATTTCGTATTCGCCGCAGTTTTCTCTCCCCGTGCTTTCTTCCGTTCTCTACTTGTGGCCGCACTACCTGGACCGAGTTGTAACAAGTGGGGGCTCGTCCGAATTTACAATGGCCGAATTCAACTTGGGAGAATTTACTATTTTTCCGACCAAGGAGAAATTCGACCGTTGCAGAAAGAATGACTTATTAATCATAGCGGACTTTTACAACATTTCCGTGCCACGAAGTGAGGCGAAACGGGAAATAAGGAAAGTGCTGTATCAGGAATTAGTGGAACAGGGATATTTACCTGATGAAGAGGTGCTCACGAGTGTTGAGTCAGATTTTGCGGCGCTTCAGAATCCGACTGTGACGGAGGCTACAGCTGAGAATAGTGCGTCTCCCGGTAAGTTGCACTCGTCCACGGGAGACCCACTGCTCAATTTGCGTTTGAAAGAATTGGAGCTGGAGCTCAGTAGACAGGAATATCAGAATCGGTTGCTCCAACTCCGGGCTTATGACATGGAAACTGACCGTCAGGTCAAGTTGAAGGAGCTTGAATTGCGAGCCAGGGATTTTGCACCTACTCCAATGCCACGGAAATCTCAAGTAGATTCACGTACTACCGTTTCTCCAATACCCAGGCCATCTCCTGTCCAAGGTCATGTTGCGCTTTCGCAGAACCCCTCCACAGCCACCTCGCTGGATTTAGATCTTAGTCGGCAAATTCGCTTGGTACCTCCGTTCAGGGAAAGTGAGGTTGATAAATATTTCCCTATTTTCGAAAGGATTGCGACAACAATAGGGTGGCCGCAAAGTATTTGGACATTGCTATTACAATGTACGTTTGTCGGGAAAGCTCAGGAGGTGTGTTCATCTTTGTCCCTAGAGGATAGTATGAATTATGATACAGTGAAAAGTGCTGTGTTACGGGCTTATGAACTTGTTCCTGAGGCTTACCGACAAAGATTCAGGAAGCATGTGAAATCCAACGGACAAACATTTGTTGAGTTTGCTCGTGAGAAATCTGTTCTTTTCGAAAAATGGTGTTCGGCGAGTGACATTATTTCATTTGAACAACTGAAACAGTTGATTTTGCTCGAGGAATTCAAAAACTGCATTCCCAATAGAATTGCAGTATATTTGAATGAGCGGAAAGTGTCTACAATCGAGGAAGCGGCCGTGTGTGCTGACGAGTTCGTCCTTACACATAAGACTGTCTTTTCGTCTCTTGAAAGTTTTGATGGTGATCACATTGCTCGGGGCGGGGTTTTACCTGGTTCGGCGAAACTAACTAAACCCCCAATCAATTCGAGTGAGTGTTTTTATTGCCATGAAACCGGTCACTTTATTGCCGTCTGCCCAGCGTTAAAACGTAAAAATCAAAGTCAGTCTCAATTGATTCCTAAGGAGGTTGGGCTTATTAACTCTCCGTCATTCCACGATGACTGGAAACGATCTGGAATGTTATCGGAATCGTCTTTCCGGCCGTTTATTATTGACGGAGTGGTTTCCCTCTCTGATTCCGAATTCGAAAGAGTACCTGTTAAAATATTGCGTGATACGGGGGCTGCTCAGTCCTTCATATTGGAATGTGTGTTACCATTTTCTGAACGATCGAGTTGCGGCACTGATGTATTAATTCAAGGTATTGAGCTAGGTGTCATGAAAGTTCCTTTGCATAATATTGTGCTGCAGTCGGATATAGTTTCTGATGCGGTGAAAATCGCAGTCTGCTCTCAATTGCCAGTTAAAGGCGTTTCGTTAATTCTCGGCAATGATTTAGCGGGAGGACACGTCTTCCCTCTGCCTGAGGTCACCCATGAGCCTGACATGTATGGGGGCGCTGATGATGCAGTTTCAGAATTCCCTTCCATTTTTTCTGCATGTGTCGTCACTCGCGCGCAGGCCCGCAAATACGGAGATACAATTGACCTATCTGATACCTTGCTAGAGGCTGACTTGTCCAAAAGTGTGCTTGCTGAAGAGGATTCTAATGCTATCACTGTTGCGGATATTATTCCAGACAACCTAGCCGGTCTGGGTACTTCTGAACTCCTCCAGCCATTTGGGAGGCTGCAGTTGGCTGCTGCTCAGCGGGCAGATGATTCCTTGAATAAATACTTTGCTGCGGCTGAAGGTGACTCTGCATTGCCGTCCAAATCTGTTTCGTATTTTATTGATGATACAATACTAATGCGCAGATGGACCCCCTCTGACATTGGAGAAGAGTGGAATTCAGTTGTGCAAGTAGTAGTTCCCACTCCATTCAGACAACAAGTCTTGGCTGTAGCTCATGACCATGAACTCTCTGGTCACCTTGGGGTTAAGAAAACATTTACTCGCATTTTAAAACATTTCTTTTGGCCTGCCATGAAATCTGATGTGTCTCGGTATTGTCGTTCCTGCCATGTTTGTCAACTTGTGGGGAAACCTAACCAAGTAATTCCCCCTGCGCCTCTCAAGCCAATTCCTGTCATGGGGGAACCTTTTGAAAAGATATTAATTGATTGTGTGGGACCTCTCCCAAAAACCAGATCTGGCAATTGTTATCTGTTGACTCTCATGTGTACTGCAACTAGGTTCCCTGAAGCTATTCCCCTTCGTACTCTGAAAGCTCGAGTAGTTGTGAAGGCCTTGGTTAAGTTTTGTACTACGTTTGGTTTGCCAAAGTATGTGCAATCGGATAAGGGATCAAATTTCACGTCTGGATTGTTTACAAAGACAATGAAACAGTTGAATATAACTCACCAAACCTCCAGTGCTTACCACCCAGAGTCTCAGGGAGCATTAGAGAGGTTCCATCAAACTTTAAAGACCATGCTTCGAGCATATTGCATGGACCAAGGGAGGGACTGGGATGAGGCGGTTCCCTTTTTGTTGTTTGCCATTCGGAACACTGTGCAAGAATCCCTTGAGTTTAGTCTGTCTGAATTGGTGTTTGGGCACGCAGTACGTGGACCACTAAAAATCCTACAGGATCAGTGGTTGGGGACTGACCAGAGCCTATCTGCTCCACGCAATGTTCTGGACTATGTTAGCACTTTCCGGGAACGGTTACACATGGCTTGGGACTTAGCCAAGCACTCCTTAAGTTCCGCCCAAGCCCGGATGAAGGCATATTATGATCGGAAGACAGTTCAACGCTCTTTTGAGGCTGGTAATGCAGTCCTAGTGCTTCTTCCTATTCCTGGATCTACTCTTCAGGCGAAGTTTTGTGGGCCGTATGTAATAGAAAAAAAATTAAGTGATACAGACTACATTGTAAAGACACCTGATAGAAAACGCAAGTCTCGGGTTTGCCACATCAACATGCTAAAAGCCTACGTGTCACGCTCAGAGGATGCAAAGCTTCTCTCAACACCACCTGTGGTCCTGATTGCAACACCTCATGTAGATGTGCCCATGTCAGAATACTCCCCTGAACTGGATGGACTTGGCCAGACGAGTGCCTGTCTTCCGCCTGCTCGTTTGCTGAACTCTGAAGCTCTTTGTGCTCTCCCATCCAAATTGTCCCACTTACCAGAGACAGCTCAGGCTGATATCCGATGTCTTATTGAGAAATATTCGCAGCTGTTCTCAGACGTACCTTTGAAAACCTCTATTCTGGAACATGATATTGATGTGGGCGATCATAAGCCTATTAAACAGAATGCGTATCGTGTTAACCCATCAAAACGCACTATTATGAAAAAGGAAGTTGAATACCTTTTGCAGAATGGTCTTGCTGTCCCTAGCTCTAGCCCTTGGTCTTCCCCTTGTCTGTTGGTACCAAAATCTGATGGCACGTCCCGTTTTTGTACAGATTACCGGAGACTTAACAGTGTGACGAAATCTGACTCTTTTCCCCTTCCGCGAATTGAGGATTGTGTGGACAGAATCGGAAATGCAAAGTTTGTCTCCAAGCTCGATTTATTGAAAGGATACTGGCAGGTTCCTCTAACTGAACGTGCTTCAGAACAGTCGGCCTTTGTCACGCCAGACGCCTTCTTGCAATACACGGTGATGCCTTTTGGTTTGAAAAATGCACCTGCTACATTCCAAAGGTTAATGAACCATGTTCTAGTAGATATTGAGAATTGTGAAGCTTATCTTGATGATGTAGTTGTTTATTCTTCAACTTGGCAACATCATCTTTTTACGTTGGAAACTGTGTTTTCGCGCCTTCAGGATGCCTCACTAACCTTAAACCTTGAGAAATGTGAATTTGGTCAGGGAACAATTACCTATTTGGGGAAAAAGGTGGGCCAGGGGTCAGTTCGTCCTGTGGACGCCAAGGTTGAGGCAATCAACTCGTTCCCTGTGCCCAAGACTAGAAGGGAACTCAGGCGTTTCTTGGGAATGGCTGGATACTACAGGAGTTTTTGTAAGAACTTTTCGTCTGTTGTTTCACCTCTCACAAACCTATTGCGTGCCTCTCAGCCATTTCTATGGTCCGCTGATTGTCAGCATGCTTTTGAAGCTCTTAAATGTCTATTGTGCAATGCCCCAGTTTTGTCCGCTCCCAATTTTACGAGACCATTTATGTTGGAGGTGGATGCCAGTGGCACTGGGGCTGGTGCAGTGCTGCTTCAGGAGGACGAGCTTGGAATCGCCCACCCAGTGTGTTTCTTTTCAAAAAAATTCAACCGGTATCAATGCAATTACAGCACAATAGAAAAGGAAGCACTGGCGCTTCTGTTAGCTCTACAACACTTTGAGGTGTACCTTGGCTCAAGCCCAGAGCCCATTGTAGTGTACACTGATCATAACCCAATTGTTTTCCTACAGCGTATGTGTAACTCTAACCAACGTCTTATGCGTTGGTCCTTGATTACCCAAGGATTCAACTTAAGAGGTCTGCACAAAAAAGGTTCAGAGAACATTGTAGCAGACACGCTTTCGCGTTGTCATTCCTAGTTGAAAACCTAGATTGCAGGTTTTCTCTTAAGGGTGGGGGTGTTACGAGCTCTGTTGTATTTATTTTTTTTGCCTTGTTCTTAATTGATTGTTTCCACTTCCGGAGGGGGCGGTGCTTTTTAAGGCCGCCGCTTGCACATGCCAGGGGAGACTAGCTCTTCGACCATTTTGCAAGTAGCGTTTTGGAACTGTGAGTATTTGGATTGCCTTCTGTGTTGGACCGTTTTTGTCTTGACCTACGATTCTTGCCTGGCCCCGTTTTTGGTTCGTTTGGATCCCTGTGATTGACCCTTGGCTTGTCGCTCTGTGACTTTGATTCTTGCTCTTGCCCCTCTAACTGGTTGCTTGGTAATAGATGCCCGGGTTTTTGACTTTTGATTCGCTTGTCTGACTGCCTCGCTCGTCTCGTCCTTTCTGTACGCTGTCCGGTTACTCTGGTTAGCTAGGGTATTCCCAGCTGGGTCTTCCAATCCTTCCATCGGGATACCCCTTTATTGTTTTTCTTTGTTATTTTCCCTTTGTTATTTTTGGAGGTGACTCTGGGTGGAAACTTGTTTCCAAAGGGGGTACACTATTCGCTCGCTCAGTCCGCGCTTCTGGACTGAGTGTTCTGGAGTTACGTGTTTAAAAGCCGCCCCGTGCCTGGTAAACCTTCGAAGACTAGCGGTAGGTCTCAGTTAGCTCTGGTTAGGCAGTATAGGGACCGGAGTACTGTGCAGCGTTCAGGTTATTTCGTATTCACCGCAGTTTTCTCTCCCCGTGCTTTCTTCCGTTCTCTACTTGTGGCCGCACTACCTGGACCGAGTTGTAACAGCTTCATACATATGAATGTACGTAGCTTACTAGCAAAATTGGATCTGGTTAAGACATGGGCTATCCAAACAGATGCTGATGTCTTGGTAATCTCAGAAACATGGCTTAATAAGTCTATTAGGATAAGGACATTATGATAAAAGGCTACAGAGTCTATCGTTCAGATTGAATCAGGAGAGGTGGTGGAGTGGCTGTTTATGTCAGGTTCTGTGGTTCTGTGTGTTTTTTGTTAGACAATTTTAGGTTGTTATTAATTCTGTGATGTCTGTC
This sequence comes from Gymnothorax reevesii, assembly GCA_029721435.1. Lineage (NCBI taxonomy): Eukaryota > Metazoa > Chordata > Actinopteri > Anguilliformes > Muraenidae > Gymnothorax > Gymnothorax reevesii. Next base: position 132,845,272 of record CM056574.1, on the reverse strand, counting down.
TGATGTCTTAGTGTTACACATTTCATATCTCTCCTGTGTTATTCCAGTCCATGTCTTACCGAGGTACTGTCTTTGCTTTCTCCCCGGTCGCGTAATCATTTGTAGCAGTTTTCTGTCTTAATTGATTGTGACACTGTTTCGGGTGATTTAATGGATTCTAGGTTTCAGCCTTCCTTCCGTTCTTGTTTTCTAATTTCCACTGGCTTTCCTATTTTGACTAACACGTACTAACAGTTTATTGTTTTTCCAAAATTTACTAACCAATACGAATATTGTATATAATACTAACCTACTAACGAGCACTTGGGATTGTATAGCTGCACTTACTAATTGACTAATTACCTGTCCGCGTTCGCGCTGTTCTTGTTTCCGCATCTTGCTTTTGCAAACTGACTTTGCTGTGCGTTCTGCAGAACCTCTGCATTTACTTTATCTATCCTTGCTCTCACTCTAAACAATTAGGAGTCTTTTATTCAGTTTATCCCATCTAGGGAGAGTCTTGTGATCCGCGTCATTGTATTAATGTTTTTCCATTTCTTGTAATTTGGTTTCCCTCTAGTGTTACCCCTTGTTAATTATATTATTTTCAGCACCTGTGTTCGAGTGATTTGTGTCTCTCTCTCTCCCTTTATATGCCCGAGCAGCAGGTTCAGAGGCAGATGGGACTTTACTTTCTTTCGGCTTACGTTCCTTCTGAGACACGCACATTCTAACCTATGCGTGTGTTCCGGGGCCTGGACGCTGTGAGGGCAGCGTCCAGCTGTAACTGGGATCCTCCCGAGCTCCTTGTGCCCGCTGCGCTCCCTGAACCATCTGCGCTAGCTGGATCTCCCGAGTTCCCTTTGCCCGCTGCTCTCCCTGAACCATCTGCGCTAGCTGGATCTCCTGAGTTCCCTGTGCCCGCTGCGCTCCCTGAACCATCTGCGCTAGCTGGATCTCCCGAGTTCCCTGTGCCCGCTGCGCTCCCTGAACCATCTGCGCTAGCTGGATCTCCTGAGTTCCCTGTGCCCGCTGCACTCTCTGAACCATCTGCGCTAGCTGGACCTGCCGAGTTCCCTGTGCTCGTTGCGCTCCCCAGCTGTCTGCGTCCGAGCTGCCTGCATCCGAGTCACCTGACCCTCCCGAGCTGTCTGCGACCGAGCTGTTGTGAGCTTTTGTTGTATTCTCCCAGTGATCTGTGTTCCCAGTGCCCCAGTCTTAGTTTCTAGTTTTAGTTCCTTAGTTTCCCTCTGTTCAGTGCTTGTTGGCATGGTGGCTTAGTTCAGCCGGTGTGCCCATTTCCCTTCTGAGTTAGATTTCTAGTCCCGAGTTTCTTAGTTCTCCCCCTTTAGTGCTAGGCACGGTGTTTTGTTTGGCCTGAGCGCCCCCTTGTGTTTTTTCCCGAGTTTGTGTTTATTAAAGCTTCTGTGTTTTCCCGCTATTGGTGTCTCACCTCCCTACTTTCTTAACAGTTTATGTCAAAAATAAATTCCACACAAGGTTTTTATTGGCTCACTCTATTATAAAGCAATATGAAATTTTAACTCTACAAATTGAAATGGCAAAAGATCAATATATTACTGTTGTTGCTTGTTATCGACCCCCATCTGCCGTCGCTGATGCCCTGCCAGGTATAGTGCATAAATTAGCTGGGCTTGACTCAAAAGAGCTTGTTCTAATTGGTGACCTTAACTGGGACTGGTTATCACCAATATCGGATGAATTCAAGAATCAGTGCACTACTTCAAATCTTACTCAGATAATTGACAGTATCACTCGACCAAATCCCAAATGTTCAGAAAAGTCAACACTTACCGATTTGTTTTTAACTAATTCACCCCATAAATACTCAGATACTGGAGTATTTGCAAATGATGTTAGTGATCACTGTGTGATTGCTGCAGTGAGAAATGCAAAAAAAGAAAAAACCCAGGGTAATTTTTAAGCGAAATCTTAAACATTTTGCTGAACAAGCTTTTAGGCATGACTTGTATAATTTTGACTGGGATAAGATTCCACTGATTAATGATGTGGAGATAGCCTGGGAATTCTTTCATGAGGGTTTTAGAAATTTAGTTGATAAGCACGCACCTTTTAAGAGATTCAAAATAAAAGGGCGGGATAATGCTTGGTTTACCTCTGAGCTGTCTGATCTTCTTCGTGAAAGAAACCAAGCATGGGCTAAAACAAGGCAATCTGGAACTGATGCTGACTGGCTCAGGTTTAGACAACTGAGAAATCGTTGCATGTCCAGTATAAAAATAGCCATATCACATTTTTTCCAAATGCGACAAGTCAGAACTTACACAATCTGAGTAAATTCTGGAAAAACTGAAATCTGTGTCTACTTCAGTCAGCTATGAGTTACCTCCTTGTACTATAAAAGACAAAGCTTCAAAAACTTTCCATACAGTGGACCACTCAATTCTTATACAAAAACTACAAAATATTGGTTTGTTCGAACATGCTGTTGGGTGGTTCTGCAATTACTTGAAAGACAGAACTCAGTGTGTTCATTTTGATGGTCTTAAGTCCACCAAAAAGAATGTATATAGGGGAGTACTGCAGGGCTCAATCCTTGGTCCTATTTTATTTACTATTTATATTAACAGTCTGGGTCAGGATGTTCCTAATGCTAAGTTCCACTTTTATGCTGATGAAAAAGTTATTTACTGTTGTGCATCATCAATCAATCAAGCTTTTGCCTACTTGCAATCGGCTCTCAGTACAGTTCAGGCCCAGCTGTCCCAGTTGAAGTTGGTTCTGAATGTGGAGAAAACAAAACTTATGGTTTTTTCTTTTTTTTAAAAATGTGCCGAAAACTATGCCAAGTATTGTTACTTTGGGTGGAATAGAAATAGAACATGTTCGGATGTACAAATACCTGGGAATCATTATCGATGATCAGCTTTCTTTTCAATTCCACATTGATAAGCTTGTTCAAAAGCTGAAATTAAAAGTAGGTTTTTATTTTAGGAATAAGGCCTGTTTCTCCTTTAACACGAGGAAGAGACTCCTCAATGCCACTTTTTTAGCTGCCCTAGACTATGGGGACATGCTGTATGGAAATGCACTTGACCGGTGTCTAAAGTTATTGGACACAGTGTACCATAGTGCTCTTAGATTTGTGACAGGATACAAAAATCTCACACACCACTGCACTCTTTATACCAGAGCGAACTGGCCATGCTTGTCAATGCGGAGGTATACTCACTGGCTGACATTCACTTATAAGTCAATACTAGGGTTGCTCCCCGGCTATCTTTGCACATATATAGAACATTCCTCAAACAACTGTAGCTTGCGTTCTAGTCACAGATACTTACTATCTGTACCTAAAGTTCGTACAGAGATTGGCAAAAAGGCTTTTAGCTACTCTGCTCCCATTTCCTGGAATGCCATCAAGCTGACCTACAGTAAAGTAACTTGTGTACTCTGGCAGAGTTTAAAGCAGGGTTAAAAGAAATGGAAATAAAATCAATAGGCCACTGTTCCTGCTTTTAGTTTATGTAGTAGTATGTGCCTGATTTGACAGCAATAGTAATTTAGTAGTCTGTGTTTTCTCTTTTCGGGATTGTTTTTATTTTTGTAATTTCTATCCTTTAAATGAATGTTTTTACTGTTTGTTATGTTTTCTTTGTCATTGTGGTATGTGAGCTGCAGAGCGTTTCCTTGCCCAGGTTTCCCTTGAAAAAGAGATTGTATTATATATGGGAGCTTTTCCTGGTAAAACAATGGTTAAATTAAAAAAAAAAAAAAAAAATTAAATCTGTATAATTGGTTGGGTTACTATTGTGGCAATTACTTTTTCTCATTGGGCTAGGTAGGTTTCGATGGATTTTTTTCAGCAAGAAATGAAATCATCATGAAAACCTGCATTTTGTGTTTACTTGGATTGTCTTTGTCTCAGATAAAAATTAGGCTGATGATCTGAAACATTACATGTGACAAATAAGCAGTGATAAAAGAAATGGGAAAGGCAATACTTTTTCACACCAGTATATCGGGCGACCCAGAACCCACCAAATGCTCAGGACCTTCAGTTTTTAAAGTGAAGAAATCTAGAGCTGCACTGGAGTTTATTATGCTGTGCTGTGATAAATGAACCTTCTCATTGCTGAAATGAAGCCAAACTTCTTTGTCACACAGATATCCCGGTGTGATACTCATTTTTTTATATCGAGGTTACCATTATTGTGCACTGAAATTCTCAGTTTTATCACAGCGAGGGTTTGCTTGATTTAACACCAACTCTATGATGCTGTAAGATCAACAGTAAACAGTCTTTGATACATTTTCAAAATGTAGCAGTAACTAAATGGAATTTGTATGCATTAAAAGTGTGCCAATGAAGGCTGTGATCTATACATGTAAGAGATAATGGTCAAGAGGCAGGACATTGCGTAGCGTGAATGTCCTCCATGGAGGGAGTAAATTGCCCTTGCAAAACTGAGGGTAATTTCCAACTGGAAGGACATTCAAACTGCATAATGCCCAGCCCAGTCATTACCCCACTCATGCATTATGCTGATTATTCATTGTCCCTTTCATATTTAGTATATGCATTTCAAAATAGCCAATTTTATTGCATTGGTCATTTTCATTTAATCATAATTTTGCCTTTTATTTGTAAGCAGTGTCTGTGAATAGTGTATGCGCTCTGCGATGGATTGGCAAGCTGTTCAGGGTGGGTCCCTGCCTTTGCCCGTAATCAGCTGGGATAGGTGACCCTAGTGAGGAATGTGCGGGTATAGAAAATGGATGAATTTGTAAGCAGTTGCATAGGCCAGGTAATCACCAGGGGTCTAAGCATTATGCAGTTTAAGCTCCCCTCCAGAGGTTAATTTCTGAATCACAAAGGGCCAATCACTGCCTCTGAGTTGAGAATTCACATCATGCTTAGGTTCAGGGTCATTATCTGATACATACATTGATTATGGCTATTATAGCCGCATTCATGAGTCTTATACCAATGGGTGTTCAGAGATTCGGTTTAGTAATGCATAGTAACTGCGACCATGTGTGCAATGAAATTGAAAGAGTCAGTCCTTGCTTGCTGTCCAATATCATGTCTGCCTATGTTCACACTGAGAAAAAGAACCATGGTGTTTTTTTTTTTTTACTGCATGTAAATACATGAATCAACAAATTTTCTGCTCATTGGCTCAGATAAAATGCTCCATTGAAACGCACAAATTTGTACCATATCTGTGTTTGCATATATCGTCTGGTTTTTAGGCGACGATCCATTGCACCAGGCTTTATTGTGTAAGCACTGGAGCTATGCAGAGGTACTGGCGCTAAAACTTTAGCTCTTGTGTTTGAACGATGAAAGGATACAATGCAGGCAAAATGAAGTTCCCCTGAACTGCATGTGTGTCCACACATCCTCGCATACAGTTACCCATCGTTTGAAGCCGTTCCTCGGCTCTGCGTCCCAAAGCACTCTGCATGTTTCCCAGTACAGCTCATTGTTGTTCTCAGAGAAGTACTCAGCAAACCGGGGAAGGAAACATTAGAGGAATGCAAATGTACTGATCTCTCCACAGAGGAGCCAGCCTTGGATATTCTCCATGGCATCAGTATATCTGCGATCTGCGATACTTCTGATCTCTTTGTGGGGTATTGAAAGCATATGATTCTAATGTGTGGAAATGGAACATTTGTATCCTCCAGATTCACACTTGAAAAGAGGTGTTGCAAAGAATGCCAAACTTTGCCAACAGCAAACTACGAAAGCATGGAAGTGTTGAGTGGAACAGTATCATGATCTTGCATTGGTGTGAATATCTCATGCTAAACAGGGGATTCTGAGTAAATCTTGTGTTGTATACATTTTGAATTCTCATTAGGCTCCATATTTGCTGTATTTGAAGTATTGCTGTTAACCTTCAAGCGACTGAGTGGGGTCATTTAAGACCCCAGCCATAAAATTTTATGTGGTTTTTTGACACTTTTATGCATTACAAGATTATCTTCAGTGACTTTGTCAACCTACTTTCATAAACAGTTCTGTCGATTTTTATAAAAATTAGCACATTGGTGTGGCGAGACCAATGGAAAGTTACGTACGGTCATAGATGATGGCTGAAGGATCTGTTCGATTTCAGACATTATAGGCCATGTTTTTTTTCATTTTTAGTAAGGAGCTGCATGTCATCATTATCATGTCGTGATTTTTTGGTTACTATGCCATTACAAGGCATCCAAATGTGACTATAATGTTTATTTCTAGATAATTTGGTTATCAAGTTGTGTTTTTCCATCCATTATCTATACCACTGGTTCTCAACTCCAGTCCTGGGGACCCACCGCACTATAAATTTGTGTTCCAGCTCAGCAGTGGGATGATTCACTTAATGAGCTAATACCAATTGTCAGTCTCTTAATTCATTGAATCAGGTGTCCCCAATGAAGACATTAAACTTTCCAATTAGGAACTGCATTTTACAATGACCTAACCTAAAGCACATCAAGTAGAACAAGTTGCAATTAAAGTAAACAGAAAACTAACTTCACTATGTGGGTCATTTTTTATTTCATGAAATACCCTAATCCATTAAATCTGGAGGCCAGAGTTAAAGATAAGAAAATATTTTATATTCGGTCCCCTGAGATTGAGATAATTATGAAAATATATTTTTAAATAATGAATTGTCGCTCTGACATCAAATTTCAATTTTGTCAACCTGCAAGTCCTCTTAAATGGTGTCTCTTAACTCAAAAAGTTGCCAAAGTATCATGTATGAGTGTACTAGCCCTGGTTTACCACACCTATTTCAATTTAGCAAGAGACTGATGATTAGGATTTGATTGACTGAATCATGCCATTGCTGAGCTGGCAGACAAATGTGTAGGGCAGTGGGTCCCCAGGACTGGAGTTGAGAAACACTGATCTATACCACATTTTTTTCACTCGGGTTGTGAGGGAGCTGGAGCCTATCTTAGCTAACTATGGTCTAAAGGCAAGGACTCATCCTGGACAGCTCACCAATCCGTTGCAGAGTGTACACACCATTCACTGATACTAATTGGCAATTCAGATTCTCCAATTAACTAGACTGTGGGAGGAAACCAGGGTACCCGGAGGAAACCTACACAAACACAGGGATAACATGTAAACTCCACACAGAAAGGCTCCACGCTGGATTCAAACCCTCAACCTTTTTGCTGATAGGCAGCAGTGCCACCCAATGTACCACTTATAATGATACTGTCATGCTGTAATATATGCTGCACTCAAATTTGTAAAATTTACTTATATTGGGTAAGTAAAGTCTTATTCTCAAAAAGACTCTCTGTATTATAAGAGGCAACAGACAAAGAGTCAAAATAAATGCAATTTTATTCTCCTGTTTGTGGTCTGCCACTGATTTTAAAATTAAAATGTATTTAAAATTGATTTAAAAGCACAAATAATTACATTGGAGTTTTTTTTTTTTGGTATGCTTGCCAGTTGTTTAGAGAGAAGTAAATATATCATAGGCAGAAATAGAACCATTCACAAGTCCTGCTCCTATCTAAAATATAATAGGATTATGAATAACCCCACTACGTCATTAGTGCATATATAATAGCTTTGTCACTTGAGGGTCAAATATCATCAAAGTGCCATAGAAGCTGCCACCAGTCCTTATGCAGACTCAGTAGCAACTAGGTCATATAAACTGGACAGTTTAACCCCTCTGTGCAGATGTAGATGCCAGCAGACATGGAGCTGATCGATTTATGCACACAGTACACTATTCTATTACTAGATGGCACACCTGGATCAGTTATTGAATGTTCAAAAGCAAGCTGAGCTTGAACACGGTTTAGAAAATGTACGAGTTAAGTTCCATCCCCGTTTCCGAGGAATTGTATGAATTAAACTCCTCAGCCATGCCTGATGTGCATTCTGCTCAATATACTTGCCCATAGTATCTATGCAACAGTCAATGAAAATGACTTCTTGTGACAGAAAAAAAAATGTTGACCTTTGTTGCAACTAGTTCAGCAAGTTCAGCAATTACGGGGCAAAGGTATTTCAAGTGAGTGGTGGGGGGAAAAAAAACAGTTTTCCAAAGCAAAAACTCAACATGGTATTGTTACTATATCAATCTACAATCAATTGTGGTCCTCAGATATTAAAAACACGTGGTCCCCTACCATTGAATTACATGTATATTCTCGTGTCAGGTTCCTTAGGATAGATGGGGTATTGCTGCGGCAACAAGGCAATATACATAGGCAATTAGGCATAATTAGTTCTCGGTGGAACTGGTGGCTTTAGAACTATTATTTGCAAATGGGGAGATGTATTATGAACGAAAAAAAGGTGAGCTGAACTCCAAAAATATAAGAGACACGTTTCTGGGTGCGTTAAAGGGGAAAACTTGATGAATAATGAAAAACGCACTCACAAGATCTTGTGAGTGCGTTTTTCATTATTCATTGAAATGAAACAGCCAACAGGCCCACTGAGGCTAGTGCAAGATGATGTTCTTTCTGAGCTTCAGTGGCATTTTTGGCTGCCTTGATGTAATGGCAAATAGATTGATGAATGAGGCAGGCACCAGCCCTGTTAAACAGCTCCAGGAAATAACCAGGTTGGGAGGCTGGACTCAAGGAAAGCCTCAGGTAAGCTTTTGCTGGATGAGCAGGGCATGTCACTAATTTTATATCATCTACTGCGTGGATCTTCAGACTTTCTGAGGCTGAATCAAACACAAGCCATTAAAGCTCCATCCGTCTATTCCACTTCTTCCTCTATGGTTGCGGGGGGAGCTGAAACATATCCCACCTGACTATGGACGAAAGGTAGGGACCCACCCTGGACAGCTCGCCAATCCACAGCAGGGCACACGCATCATTCAGGCACCATTCACTCACCCACTTAAGGGGAATTCGAGTATCGAGTATCCCCTGAAGTCCCGGAAGAAATCCAGGTTAATACGGGGAGAACATGCAGACTCCACACAAAAAGGCCCCAGGCCAGATTTGAACCCATGACCCTCTTGCAGTGAGGCAGCAGTACGCTCCCCCTTTAAAGTGTTTTTTGATATTTTATTCTGTTCTCTGAACCAGGCTGTGGTGTTTTGGCTTTAGAAAAATGTCACAGCAATCAGTCATGCATCTTTAATGGCATTTTGTAGAATGAACACTCGGAGTAGAAAAACACATCGTGCATAATCAGTGTATTTGGACTAGGACATATAGGTCATATTCTCAAGTATTCAGTAAGTACAGAATGTTAGCTGAAATTTGAGTGCATGTATATATCAGTGGATGAAACCATACTGGAATTAGAACCCTTTAAACAATTAGTATTTTCAGTCCTCACTGTATTGTTCTCAGTTGGATATTAAGTTGATTTTGTAAGTATTTGGACAAGGACACAATTTGATTTTGCTCTCTTATCCCTATAATTCAAATGAAACACTAAATATGAGGTTAAATCATAAGCTTGACTTTGAAGGGATCTACATCCATCTTCAGAATTATACCGAGAGGCATTAAAAATGCATATTAAAATATACTGTTTTAAGTAGTGGTATATGGTTTCTTTCGTAGTCGCAAAACACGGTCTTGGAAAACTGTGCTTTTGGGAATGAGACTTGCCCTCACTCTTATTGTTACATTGGCAGTCAATTCAGCAGTTCTAATGCATTATCTGACATGGCAGAAGATGTTTTATGGAATATGTTTTTGTGGTGTCACAGATGACGCACTTTGTCGGGGGTGACAGCTGACACATCTGGTCATTCTGTGTCATCCCTGCAGTCTGGATAGTCATTTAATGGATATTAATGCATCCAGAATCTTTTAATTGAGACTGGCAATCATTCAACATAAATGTTTTATTCTTCCCAGATTCATTTGTTTGTGGCATTTGCAGTGGGAATGATGTGACTTTGTTTATGTGTGTTTTTATTGGCCCTGATCTTCAATTTTTCATGTGCAAAATGATTTCTCCCAATGTGATTCACGACCATGATCCAGGGAACTGTGCTGCATTTAGATAATCATAATGAGATGTTAAACAAAGAAAGGATTCGAACCCAGACACTTGACATTTCGCAAAGCTTACCATACCTGATGGTCATCATGTCAATCAGCAAAATGAAAAACTATCAGTTTTCAAATTAGACGGTAAAAACCACTTAGCGTTTTTAATGCCTCTCAGTATACAAACATCTGTAACAATAGACGAGATGAAGGATTTTTGTTGGACCATAGGATTTTTCCTTATGTGTACCACTAAAATATAACATTTAGTCAATAGGATAATGCACTTTTCCTGAGCACTTAAAATGTTTATCTTGTTCCACGTCTTAAATGACAGGCCAAGATGATTTATGTATTGTAGCTCTGAACAGATATTTATGCATATTTTATTTCGAATATCCTTTGTAGGATATATATTCTTACAAATATAACAGTAATCACCATGAAAGCAACTTGAAGATTTGATTCTACTTTTCACCAGCTACAAAGCTGATATTCCCAATCAATAATCTGTGGGCCTTTCCGATTCTTCTGTTTCATTTACAACAAGTCGATATGGTCAACAACATCCCCCGCCAATCGTGTGCTTCTTATTTTCGAACTCCACCAAGGCCTTGATGGTCTGAAGCTACACACCAAATTTGGTTACTGTATCGGTAGTAGTTTCTGAGTAAAGCTGTCCCCTTTATCTGGGACGGACGGAGGTCAAACCTATATCCCCCTCCCACTTCGTGTTGGCGGGAGAGGTTGGTATGTGGAGATAGGTGGGGATAAAATGGAGGTAGATGAGAGAGGGCTTAAATAATGCACCCTTACCCACATGGCAACGACTCTTAGACGAGGGGGTGTGATGGGCAGGGGTACTAAGACGGATCCCATACTATCTTTCATCCCCTCCCACTCTAAGGGCTGTTACACAGTACCTCTGCACAGAATGTTTCATTATATGACACATTTTTGGCAGGCACTGTTGTCTAAAGCAATATGCATTATGTGCATACTGATCAACAATATCAATGCCGTAACCTGTCAATTGTGTAGAACTGTTATTCTCACAGCTCTTTCGCACACTGAAACCTCTCCAGATGGTTTTTTATCCCCCCCCCCCTTTTTTTGGTCAGGAGAAGTCAGAAGCTTTGCCCAGACAGGTCTAATTTCTGATCCTAATATGATGAAAAATAATATAACTCCGTTTCCAAAAAAGATGGGACACTGTTTAAAGTGTAAATAAAAGCAGAATGCAATGATTTTAAAAACATTTTAAAACATATTGATTTGAAAATCGTACAAAGACAAAACATCAGATGGTGAAACTGACATATTTTATATGTTTTTTTTTTATTAAAGAAAATATGTGCTCATGTTGAACTTGATGCCAGCAACACGTTTTTAAAAAAGGTGGTAAAGGGGCATTTTTACTTCTCTGTTGCATCACATCATCTTAAAATAATACTCTGTCAGCATCTGGGAACTAAGAAGACCAAGTGCCGTAGTTTTGAATGCAAAATGTTTTCCCATTCTTGCTTTATGTAGGATATCAGCTGCTCAATACATTGCTGTCTCCTTTTTCATATTTTTTGTATTATAATGCGCTGCATATTGTCAGTGGGTGACAGGTCTGGACTGCAGGCAGACCACTTAAGCACCTAGACTCTTTTACTACAGAGGAATGTTGTCCTAACACATGCAGAGTATGATATTTGGCATGGTGTTGCTGAAATGAGCAATGGCTTCCTTCAAAAAAGGCATCTGAGTGGCAGTAAATGTTGCACCAAAACCTTTATATATCATTCACCATTGATGCTGTCCTCACGGATGCACAAGTTACCCATGCCATGTATACTAATGCACCCCCATACTATCAAGGATGCTGGCTTTTGAATTTTTTGCTGACAGCAAGCCAGATGGCCCCCTCCTCTTTTGCCCAGAGGACGAGGCATCTATGATTTCCAAAAAGATTAGTCATTAGTCATGATTTACATTTGATTAGTCAAACCACAGGACAGTTTCCACTTCACCTAAGTACAAAAGTACATTATAATTGAGCTCGGGCCCAGAGAAGAAGGCAGTGTTTCTGGAGTACATTAATATATGGTTTTATTTCTACTATAACTTGCGTTTGGGGATGCATTGACAGACTGTTTTCACTGACAATGGTTTACAGCAGTGTTCCTGAGCCCATGCAGAGGTTTCCACAGCAGAATCCTGTCTGGTTTTAATCAAGTGCTTCCTGAGGACCTGAAAATCAAAGACATTCAAAATTGGATTTTTGCCTTTTCTCATTCGTACAGACATTTTTCCGGAGTCTTGGAATCTTTTAATGATATTATGTACCATTTCTCCAAATTCTTTGCAATTTTAAGTTGAAAACATTTTTAAATTGTTGGACTATTTCCCCACACAGTTTTTCATAGAGTTATTAAGCCTTCACCATATTTACTTATGAATGACTATATATGCCTAATAATGTTACTGACCTGTTGCTAAATAATCAAATTAGCTGTGAGATGTTCTGCCAGTTGTTTTTTTTTGGCATCATGCAACTTTTTTAGTCTTTTATTTTCCCGTCCCAACTTTTTGAAAACATGTTGCTGTCATCTACTTCAAATGAGTGGATATTTTTCAAAAAACAATAAAATTTATCATTTTCACCATTTGATACATTGTCTTTGTCCTATTTTCAATCAAATATAGAGTTTCATTTCATTTGCAAACTATTGCAGTCTGTTTTATTCACATTTAGCACAGTGTCCCAACTTTTTTGGAAATCAGGATGTTGTATATGTCAATTGCAGGGGGAACCGTACTTTCATAGTTTTCTCCATGACAGGTTTTGGAATGAATTCTGGTGATTTAATCCAGATTAACAACCTCACTTTCTGAGTCATTCCAGTCTATCAGTAAGCCTTTGTCTTTGATCTTGACTGCCTGCTGGTGCAGAGTTATAAAGATACTTCTCAAGCATTTTTATCAATTCTGCCTAATTTGGTCTTAGACATTTTCTGTTTATTTGGGTTTGATCATCTCTGTGGAGCGATGGCAATTTTCTTTTTTTTCTGTGAGTCTGTTGGTTTAGTTTATCAGATACCCCTTCAGTGGGGAACACACACTTAACGTTTTTGTTTGTTGTGTCTGTGCTCAGTGACACAGCATATATGGCTTTAGAATGGAAAATACCGAGCCATCAATCAGAGACACAGAAAATTTAAGAAAAATTAAAGCTCAGGTTCACCAGATTCAAGGCAGAAATCAAGGTGCAGTATTTCATAGTTTCAGCAGTGGAATCATGTGTCAGCTCTGCTTCAATCTGAAATTTTGACTCTGGGGCCATTTGCTTGCTTGGCTGTCTGTAACAGATTTGGTCGATTGCACATGCCCTGCTTTTTGCCAATGAAACAGGGACAGTTTAACTTTGGATACTGAAAGGATTTGTTGCACAAGTGACTGCACGCAATTTAACACACATTGTTATCGAGCGCTTTACTGAAGGTCTGCTCTTATCATGTGTGATTGGGCTCATTGTAGATTGGCCCTGCTCAGTGGGGAAATGTTAAAGAAATCAGTCATGGAGGCTGACTGGAGGAAAACAGCCACTCAGATGAACTAACGATAATGGGGAATAGGTGAGTCTGAGACAGGCTCCAGTGATTAAGGTTAACATGGTATTTGTTAAGCTTATTCATTTTTCTACAGCTGTACTATAGCTTGATGAAATGAATGAAAACTAAGAATCTAGCTATAAAAACTTTATCATCATAACGTAACAAGCAATTATTGAACAACCTATTTAAGCCAGCGGAATTTAGTTAATGTCCTGACTGGGTTTCTTGTGAGCGGGTGCTGGGTAAGTGGCATTATCGAGGGAGTACTGCAGTTCTTAATCAAGGTCCCTGTTCTACAATTTCACTGCTTTAATTCATTGGCCATATTATTCACTACTAGCACCCAAAAGCCGAGCAAGTGTACCTTTTTCTGAGAAATTCCTACAAAAACTTTGAATACTTTGAGCTTTACTGAAGATTTATGGCCAACTCGGTGAACCTCGGAAAAAATTTACCGAGGTATCCCTAAGCCTGTCCGGTTTACTCACATCTTAACAAAGGGGAGGTGTGAAGACAGTTAAAACACATGCATCACTGTATGTATGTGATCATATGCTTAATTTAACTTAATTTAATTTAACTTCGTGCGTCGACAAGGCATAGATATAGCAACAGTAAACGCTTCATGACCATTCTATTCAACAGTAATTATTCTGCTTCTAATACTGCTGCTATTGCTGCTATGAGTATTACAATGACTACTCATAATGAGTATATTAATCCATTCATACATCAGTTCATTATTTCACTGACTTATTCCCTGGGCTTCTTGTGTCAATCCCATTATCTGTGGGGGAGATGCAGGAATTAGCACCACACTGTTCACCAACCCATTGCCAGATAAATATTTAGTACTACTCTGCTTCTACTACTACCACTACTACTACTATAGCATGGATAGAGCAGTGAACCAAGGACCTGAGAATGGCAAGAAGCATATAATGTTGCACCGTATGTGCTGAGAAAGGTGATGCAGGACATATTCCTGTAATTACATACAAAAAGTTATAGGCTTAACATGCATTTATAACATTAAAGAAACTAGGCTTATGCCGTCGGAGGCGACGGCTTGGGGTATATCCCCGTACACCCCCAATCCTCCAATTCCCCAATCCTTGAATAGACCCAATACAATATAAAGCCTCTCAGGTCATGACCTTTCATTTGAACTTAATTTCAGGTCAATCGGACAAATGGTTCTGAAGATGTGGCCAAAATGGTAATTTTCCATCACAAAGCACCACCTGGTGGCAACATATTCAACCATACAGATATGATGTCATCATGTGACACATTGTGAGGTTATGACCTTGCAGTTGCACATAGTTTCATATCAATTGGACAAATAGTTCCAAAGATATGGCAAAAATGGTGAATTTTATGTGACAAAGCTCCACCTTGTGTCAAAATTTTGAATCAAACAGGTATAATGTCATCGTGGGACAAATCCTCAGGTCATGATCATTCATTTGCGCTTGATTTGAGGTGAATCGAACCAATATTTCCAGAGATATGATAAAAATAGTGATTTTTTTCAGTTTTTGGCCCCTGGTGGCCAATATAGAAATTTTAAATTGTCCAAAATCGAATCAGTTCTTCCTCTTTATGATACTGACTTAAATGCAAAATTTGGAATTTCTAATTGAAATATTACTGAAGTTATCGCGTTAACACGTAAATCAGTTTTTGGCCCCTGGTGGCCAATCTAGAAATCGTAAATTGTCCAAAATCGAATCAGGTCTTCCTCTTTATGACATTAACTTATATGCAAAACTTTAAATTTCTAATTGAAATATTACTGAAGTTATCGCGTTAACACGTAGGGCGGCGTGGCGGCGGTGGTTGGACCAAGAACATAATATCCCCGAACATTAGATAAAATGGGCTGCGGTGCTATTTGGGTTTGGCTGTTATACCCCTGTTTTCACTGTGTCCACAAAAACACTTCGTTCTCTAGCTCTTGAGGGACAATAACTTAATTTGCAAAGCTAATACAGCAGGCAGACACAGGCAGGCATGCATGTATGTACGAACACACAGACACGCACACACACACAAAACCTGTGAATCGGGTACAATACTCCCCTTCTTGTAATTACATCTTAGGTATATCGTGGGAGAAACACTTCCATGACTCATGATAAAACGGTACATTAGACCAGGTCCTAGCTGTGGCAGATGGTTAAAGTGTCCATGATGTAATCAGCCGCTGCCTCTCGACAGCCTGTGTCCTTCCTGAGAGATTTTTCCAGTTTCTCTGAATATTTTGATGACGTTATGCACTGTCAATGATGAGACCTTCAAAGCCTTTGCAATTTGACATTGAGGAACATTATTTTTAAAGTATTCCACAATTTTTTTATACAAGCCTTCACAGGTTGGAGACCCTTGAAATGAAGCCTCAAGATGTAGAACACATGTGAACGATGGAGACTCAACAGCAACGCCGTCTGATATGACTAACGTTACTGCTTTTGGCAATCGATATGTTTGTCTCGTTCAGAGTCGGGAAGTTATAATGCTCGAATTTGAAAATGAGGCACTGCTGCGAGTGGAGAACACTGTTTTCTTGCACTGGAGACGGCGAATGCGAATTGCCAGACAAACCAGAACAAGGCACAGATTGATTCTGTTAAACCCGGCCCCACTCACTATACGCAGATATCGGCGAACAGCTAGGTAAGTCGTAACGTTAGACATGAATGAATTGATGTTAAATGCAGTTACGTTTGCTAGCAAACACGTGATAATACTAAATGTTACATTAGGCATACCGTGTAACCATATGGGCTCATTCACACCAAGCTTGTATCCCATTTCAGCTCGCTGATATTTTACATTATAACCCAATGGCGGTGGAGAGGAAATTCTGGGCTTAGGCCGATCCCAAGCTCGCTGCGCGTTCACACCACTGGTTCGGTGCGCCGCACTCAACTAAAGGGCTTGGTGCGCCGCTCCGAGACCACCCCTTCCAGCCGCTCTCGGTACGGCTGTTTAGGTCAACCTTGGGTGCGGCTAGTTGTGTTCACACTACCCGCACCGCACCAATTAGGCCGGCCTAGACAGTTAGGTTGACCTAAACACCATATGTGTGAAAACACCCCCAGCCTCTCTAAGACTTCCCTTTTAAAGCCAATCATGTTACACACCTGATGCCAGTTAACTTAATTACTTGCTAGATGTTCTTTCAGCTGATTCTCTTAACTATGAATTGCCTTTTCAGCCGTTTTTTTGCTTTGTCCAAACTTTTTCAGACCTGTTGCAGCCAGAAAATTCGAAATAAGCTCATCTTGTGGATAAAAATGTAAAATGTCTCATTGTCAACATTTGAAATGTTAACTATGTTCTATTGTAAATAATATATTGGCTCATGTGATCAGAAAGTCATCGCATTTTGATTTTTTTTTTTTTTTTCACAATTTACTCTTCGTCCCAACTATTTCGGAATTGGGGTTGGAGAAAATATGACCCATCAGGCAAAAACCTTGTCTTTTGTTTAATAATAGTGATCATTTGAAGTCATTTATCATCACATAGGTGTTTGGCTCCCTTTTATATCATAATAACAGAAATCACCGAAAGGGACCTGATGATAAGTTTACATACCCTTGAATGTTTCACCTTGGGGTCATTCCGTGCCAACTCACCTAAATTTCAAAAACCTCCCCAGGTCACCCCCTCAGATTTTGCTGGAAAAATTCTTAAATGTATATCTTTATAACTCTACCCACCATGCAAAAGATTATCTTTCAATTCCTCATAGTTAAAAAAATATAGGCCTTTGAAATTTGGCCCTAAAAATGCCACATGTGAAAAACGCATTTTCTTCCAACTTCAGGGGCTTATAATTTTATAGTGGACTCTTTTAGAAAACCAATATTGCAAATATTTACTAATTGGCATCCAAATTTTTCAATTATGGCATCAGATAGCCTCTAGGATACATATCTCTCACTCTGTAGGAAGCTAAAAATGGTTTTTTGGCCAAAATGAGCTAAAATAAGGTGAAACTATAGGAGCCCTCCTAAAAATATGGAACAAATTTGAATTTTTTCCTCATAACACAGTGATTGTAAGGTCATTATCTATTCACATGTACATTTCTGTCAGGATAACACTGTAAGGTGATGAATTATAAAAGTTTTAACATAAGCCCTTGCCTCGGAGGGCTCGAAAATGGGCCAATTTTGTCCCCCTAGTTTGACCATGTGGCTAGGGGTTTAGGATCTTCATGTTTTTTCTGATGATTGCCTCATATAAGGTTTATCTACTCACTAAATTATTTTATCTAACACCCATGGCTTCATATTAAAATCAATTTTTATTTCCATGCAATTTTTTTATAATTATTCACTTTTTCCATATTCAAGCGCTTATAAATCTTAGTAAACTCTCTAGCAAAGGGATACTGCGTTTTTCACATGTCGCATTTTTAGGGCCAAATTTCAAAGGCCTATATTTTTTAAGCTATGAGGAATTGAAAGCTAATCTTTTGCATGGTGGGTAGAGCCATATAGATCTACATTTAAGAGTTTTTCCAGCAAAATCTGAGGTGGTGACCTGGGGACCCCTAGGTGAGTTGGCATGGAATGACCCAACATTGAATGCTCGTGACCGTCGGTCCCTCAGACGGCACTGCATTAAAAACCAACATAATTCCGTAAAAGGATATTACCATGTGGGCTCAGGAGTACTTTGGAAAACCATAGTTAGTTAACACAGTTCATCGTTACATCTACAAGTGCAAGTTAAAACCATGCAGTGCAAAAGCCATATATCAACAACACCCAGAAACGCTGCCGGCTTTTCTGGGCCCGAGCTCATCTGAGATGGACTGACGCAAAGTGGAAAAGTGTGCTGTAGTCTGACGAGTCCACATTTATAATTGTTTTTGGAAATCCCGGATATCGCATCCTCTGGGCTAAAAAGGAAAAAGACCATCCAAACTGTTATCAGCACAAAGTTCAAAAGCCAGCATCTGTGATGGCATGGGGATGTGTTAGTGCCCATGGCATGGGTAACTTGCATATCTGTGAAGGCACCGTTAATGCCGAAAGGCACATACAGGTTTTACAGCAACATATACTGCCATCCAAGCAGAGATGTCCCTGCTTATTTCAGTAAAACAATGCAAAGCCACATTCTGAATGTTACAACAGCGTGGCTTTGTAGAAAAAGAGTGCAGACAACAGACTGGCGTGCCTGCAGTCCAGACCTGTCCCCAATTGAAAATGTGTGGCGCATTATGAAGCGCAAGTTACGACAGCGCAGACCCTAGACTGTTGAGACACTCAAGTCATACATCAAGCAAGAATGGGAAAGAATTCCACCAACTAAGCTTCTACAATTAGTATCCTCAGTTCCAAAATGCTTATTGAGTGTTATGAAAAGGAAAGGTGATGTAACACAATGGTAAACATGTCCATGTCCATGTCCCAGCCTTTTTGGAACGTGTTGCAGGCGTCAAATTCAAAATGAGTGAATATTTCTATATAAAAATAAAGTTTATTAGTTTGAATATTAAATAGTCGTTATAGTGTTCCAAATTGAATAAAGGTCCAAAAGGATTTGTGAATCACTGTATTCTGTTTTTATTCATGTTTTACACAACGTCCCAACTTCCTTGGAATTGGGTTTTGTATGTATATATATCCGACTCACTATGTTGGCCATAATCCTTCTAAAAACAACTAAATTTCTCTGCAATGAGATCTAACATTAATCACTTTAGACATGTCAAACAAACCAGACACAAGCTTTCTCTTGCACTTCATAAAAGCATCCATCAGCAGAGAATTCTGAGTGTCGCTGTGGATGTATTTACCTGTGGAGGCATTCCCAGGCCATGGTGATTAATTAAATCAATGAAATGACCTGAAGTGTAAAGAGCTGTAATCAGGCGAGCCGATTTTGGAACAGACGACTCATTAGCGCTGATATTACCAGCAGAGGTGATGTAGAGGCCTGGAATGAGTCCATCGTCCCCCTCCCTCACACCCCCACACCCCCGAATTGAGGTTCAGCTCCTCCTCCACACAAGGTGTTTTCATACAGAACTGCCTCTGCGTGTGAATATGAGTGTGATGTGCCCACAATTTACATTTTTCTGTTCTGTGGCTCCAACAACTGGTGATCTCTTTCTAAGCACGGCTACAGAATGCTTGATATTCATGTCAACTCTCTCTGCCATGTAATCCAAGGTGCCCTGAAGCCAATGGTTAGATCATTTGGCATTGGAGCACATTAAACTTTAATTATTCTTTGATTCTGCTCTAATTAATCACTTGTTTCATGTCTCTGACTCGATGTGGTTATGAGGAGTATCATGAATATATGTAAATTCTGCTGGGATGAGTCGACTGAAATTCACCTCCAATCCACCAGGAAAGGGAGATAAAGGAATTCCTGTGAATCTCTTGATGTGTAAGGGAGTGGCGTGTAGCAAGAGTTCAACTGATGTGAATTGCCATGATGGTACAGGGGTCGGGGGCAAGGGGTGAGCTGATATCTGTGCGTCTCAGAGATTGGAAAGGGTCGTCGGTGCTCACAGTGTGGCAGGTGTGCGGAACCAATTGCTTTATGGGAAGTCATGTGCGGACATCTGGCAGTCTGGTTAGTGGGCGGTGTGAATCTGACAAGGTGGCATAAGTATAGACAGGGGGGTTAGTTCGGGTTTGGAACTCTCCCCCTTCCTACATCGTCTGGATTTACATATTCATACACATTTGGGAGTTACTGTGGAAAAATGTAAGTCCCCTCAATCTAAAACACAAATTATGCTGATAATTATCTATTTCTCCCAGCTCCCCTCCATTGCTTTAATAAAATATCTCCTGTTTTCATTGTTCATTAGTTTACTCTGGAATTTTCAACCTGCTTCCTCCCCTGAGAGATGAATTCCTGGCTGTGTCTCTGCCAGCACATGTGCTTAGTTGGTGTTGTGTGTAGATTTAGTTGGGTGGGGGTGGGCGAGTGGGGTTGATGTGAATCTGGTAACTCTCAAGAAGTACCAGATGAAAGGAAACCAGGCTCTCTTTTCCTCTTGTATTGATTGCTGTGTCTCTGCTTACTGGTCAGGGTCTTAAATAGTCAGCAAATAGTTTTCATTTCTGTCAAAACCCTGACTATCCGTTTTTTCGGCTACCCCGGCTGTTAATACACTGAAAAAAATTTGGAGAGGTATTTACTTGGGAAAACCTAGGACATTTTTTGCACTTAGAAATTGTAAGTAAATTCTACAAGGGCAATCATCGAGTAAACTTTACTTGCGGATATTAAGTATACTTAACAACGAGGTATATTTCACCCTAAGATGAAATTTTTGTTATCCCTTTGTTGATAAGAGGGAGGCTAGCGAACTAGCTAAGACATAGCATATGTGAGCTAAAGGACACTTGGATTACTTTAGACAAGCAGTATGGAGACATTTTATTGATAATGGATGTATTTTTGGACTTTTGAAGGTAAGATACCGAACAAAACTTCACCAATCCTCTTATCAACATGCACGCAAGCAAAAGTATATATTAGGTAAACTTCATTACTAAAGCCCCTGTAAAATTAATCAAATTTTTGATACGAACAGAAAAATTAAATTAGCATTGTTTAATGTTATAACGACTTATGTTCAATTAAAATGATGAATAATGTACCATGATGACATCGACTTGCCAGCACCATGACTGAGAAATGAATGCAGTTGCAATGTTATAAATATCCAGTAGCACAAACCAGTGTTGTCGGTGTATTTGCAGATCTTGATTAGTAGGAGAATATCTGTTTTAAAAGATATCTATGCTGACAACAGTCAGGGCCCAACACTGTCGCAAGTGTTCCTGTCATGCCCCCCCCTTGCGCCCCCTATTGTTACGCCACTAAACTGTATATGCTTTAAAAAAAGTGGGAGGAGGGTAAAAGTGGGGTGGCCAGTGGCCCCCAGGCCCCCCCCTTTCCGGCGCCTGCGGTTTTAACAAATCAAAATACGGGATTTGCTAAATCCATAATAGACTTTGTGTTTTCTCGTCTAAGCAACTATTGTGCAATATAAAAGCAGGTTCCCATCAAAAGCGGAGCAGGTGGTCACCCTAACATGCACCCACACAACAGCCCTCCCTCCCTACATGAAAGTCCCTCTTCATTCAGCTGACATTACTACTTACCGGACTAGCAGTAGCTACTCTGACCTCCTCCTCAATACGTTCCTGGGTCACGTCTCTCTGTACCTCCTCCTTATCCTCCGAATCCACCTGAATAGCTACCACTTCTCCTTTCTCTGAGCTACACTGTTTTTGCACATTTATGTTGGGTGAGAGACCAACAGTGACCTCTGCACTTGATGTCAAAGCTGCTGACGGCCCAGCACCTGCTGCAGTTTATCTTGTGGCAAACATATTAGGTATTTTTGCACATTTCACGACATCCACCTGCAGATTTTTGAGCCTTTTCTCCCGAAGTTTTTCAGCACTCGTTTTGCACTACAGTGGTTTTCTCATTTTGATGGCCAGGAAGTGGGTCTAGCCAACCTAGTCAACTTTGCGAACACTCCAGTCGAACTCAAGTCGAACTCAAAGGCCGATTTTGGGCGACCTACGTGAGTAACCTATGTCATACCTGTGTTACGCATGTTTCTCTCGAATTTCCGAGATACAGCTTCACGTGACCAAAATTGTTCTAGAATGGTAGGGTCAGAGTTCATGATCATAATCCTCACATCACCCAGGGTTTCTTCAGTAGTGACGTCACGCAGCTATAACCTTAGCATTAATCGTAACCGTGATCCTCCCATTCGAGCGCGGAGCTGTGAAAACATGCGCCCGCAGCGGTCATTTTGGTTCACGATCTGCTTCTCCAGTATCATGACTTGGTCGCCCCAAGTCAGCCAAGGAGTGAGTGGCGGCTGCGGCCGAGGGGAGAGGGGCGGACCGAGGAGGGAGGGCTAAGAGATTTAATTGGACCAGCCCATTGTCCTCCTAGAAAAGGGACCAATGGGCCATTTGTGTTTTAAATACCTGCGCAGTCGATAAAAATGATTTTTAATGTACCGTTTTGTTTAAATTACAATCGCCATGTCCAGAAATGTGCATCGGCCCACTGGGCATTGCCCGGTACGCCAGATGGCCAGTCCAGGCCTGATTAGTAGGTTTGTCTGCACCTTTACCACTGCATAGTGCTCTGATTCATCCACAATATCCAATTAATTCCCGATATCCGCAACCCCCGCCCCATAGCCCATGATCCTTATCTGATCTAGAATGACCAGGTGAAATAATGGATAAATTTCAGTTTTCTGCTTCTTTCCAACCCCTAAACTTTCACCCAAATGACTGTATTTGTCCACTGGCAGATTGATGAGCGGATGCAGAATTGCATGATGAAGTACAGAAACCCCTTCACTCTGCAGCTCTTCTTCTTTGGCTAATGAAGTGGTAAATTAAGATTGGAGTACAGTAGTGCCCTGAGAAGAAGTTCCCCAGCTCTCTGAACACGCTGGCAGCCAGTGTTTTATAAAATCACTGCTCTGTGCAGGTAACTGTACTGTCCGCTCTGACTCCCTCTTCCTTGGGCTCTAACTGCAGAGCAGTGGCTACAGCAGACAGGCCTTGGAATATGCCATTCAGACACCAATGCATTTTTATTTCTGAGGTCTTGTTCATCGTTGCAATTGAAAGCCTAAATTATGTTATTTGTGCTTTGTAGAATGTCATATTTGTCAAAGATTGGCATCTTTTTGGCCATTTTTGTTTTCTACTGTGCCTGTTACCCGAACCATTGCATAAAGATGCTCATCATACAGATGTTCTCTGTCCTTGTATGGACATGCCTCTGTGTGTGTGTGTGTGTGTGTGTGTGTGTGGATGCATAGCGATCACAACTCTGGACTTCTTACATGTCTTTACACAGGGGTTGGAAGCAATGCACGAGTTTCATGACCCTTCAAATGAAATAAGATCATTTTAAATGTCTTTATGCAATTCCATTGCTTCCAACCCCTCCATGCACAAGAACTTAATTTCCGCGCGAGAATCTCTCACATATGCTTTGATTGAATAATTTCTGAGTACAGCAGAGGAACAAAATATGCCACCTAAACTCACACCGAATGCATGAGAGTTGACAGGTATGTGCTATAAATGAAAACTGGCCACACCTGATAATGTCGAGAGTTTTTAGAGTTTCTGTAATGGTAATCTAAATTAATGACTGAAAACAGATTGTAACCAATCATTAATTTTAAGGGATTGTTTGAGCCTCCCCTGTTGCCAGTTCACGAGCCACCATTGATATATACAGTAGTGCTCAGTGATTATTATGCACCACCACCTTTATCTAAAAGGCATCATAATATATTACACCTCTATTTTTTTTTTTTTTTTTTTTGGTGAAAATGTATTAAAAAATACGATTGTAAGCAATGAGAACAAAAAAAAAAATATATATATCATTCCCACAAATATATTGAGGTAAAAATATGGATAATAAAGAAAAACACTGAGAACATCATTTTTATTTTAATATTATTTGAAAGGTTTGAAATCATTTAAAATAAAATTTTGTTTTATTTTTTTACTCTTTAATAGCCTGAATGCTTGTTTGAAGGCTAACTGCATGATTATTGATCCTAAAAAAATTGTTTTAAATAGTTTGACACAACGTTATTCTGCAAAATTACCTCTGATGGTCAGTTGTTCCAGTATATAAAGTGACATGACCTTTGACCAGTGCCGCAGCACTAAACTCGGTAGCACGATGGAAGGAGCTGCATTGTGGCCTTACATGATATGTAAGATGTTAAATGCTGTTAAATGCTGCCATGGCACTGTAAGAAGTGTTTGAAAAAGATCGTTTGCCGAAAACTAGTGGCAATAGAGGCGCAAAGGGGAAGTAAAGTGCCTCTGATATTCATTTTCTGTCTACCATTAAAAAAAAATCTGCAGTTGACAGCACGATAATGCCGTGATGATATAGTAAGAAGAGGTCAGAGGAACACCAGGTTCTGGATCCAGAAGTGTTTATTAAAACACAAAACACGAAGGGAGAGATGGCAGACACGCCAGAAACAAAACACCGTGCACAAGCACTGAACAATGGGAGAACTGAGGTACACTGCTAGAGGCAGGGCGAAACAGAAATACTCTCTCCAAGAGAGGATAAACTAAGAAAACAAAAACTGAACCTAACTATACTGACGGACACACTGGGAGACTTATACACGGGGCAGACAAGACTAAAGCACAGCAAACAGAAAGACTCGGGAACCATACACGGGAGACACTCAGAATGCACAAGGAGCTGAGACTTCACCATGTAGCACGATATGGAGGATTCGTCTGACAATCGCGTCCTAAGCTCCCACATTTATGATCACGAGAGGAGGCGGGGACTCGGAATGCAATCACAGACTGAAACAGAAACACATGGGATTAATAAACAATTACACGACAAACCGGGTTAACACTAATGACTCGAGACAAGACACTGAGACGATCAATCAAGCCAGGACAGTTTAGATAAGGTAATCTAAACGTGACAAGTAAAAAGCACCACAAGAAAAGCAAAAGGAAGCAGAGTTTTAAATGTAGTTAATCAGATACAGCTCAGACTGAAACATAAAAGCCAGAAACACACACGCGCGCTAAATGAGTTCATCAAGGTTAATACTACGTGACGAATTATTTACAATCACTCTTAAATAAGTGCTGATTAGTACAGGTTAGTCATATCCTGTCAGAGAACACATTCACTCATTTTCGCGAGACCCGGAATTAAACTCAGCTGGAAGCAATGAATGAAATACCGAAGCCAAATCAAAAGTAGAAACGTGATTGGATGACGAGACGCAGGCATGCTGAAGGCAGTCACCCAACATCACCGGAGACAGATTGGGAGCGGATTGTCAGACGGCTGAACTGAAAGCTGGAAAATAAACGAGACGAAAGTAAAGCACAAGCACAAATGAGCACGGGACAACACACGAAAGGGCAGAATCATAACAGATATTCATCGTGCCAGAAGTAAAGAGATGAGAGTATCAAGATTTACTATTTGAGAAATGGTCTGAATGGTCATATTGCTGCCAAAAAACCACTTCTCTGACTTGAGTTTGCCAATAAATTCAAGGATTGGACACCAATGGACTGGAAACAAGTCCTTTGGACTGATGAATCAAAATTCGAAATTTTCTCAGAATTTATGCAGAAAATATGTGCACTGTTGAGTTGCAGAACATTTCAACGATGACTGTTTAACCCCTTCCGTAAAACATGGAGATGGTAATGTTGTAGTTTGGGGTTCTGCTTATTGGAAAGGAGTCGGTCACCTCATAAAAATCGACAGAATGAATGAAAAGAAGTATCACAGCATCCTTGGGAGGAACGTATTCCCATCTGGAAAGATACAGATTGGTCTGCGATTTTGTTATCAACAAGATAATGACCCTAAACACACTTTAAAGTTGTGCAAGAATGATCTCACTTGGAAAGATTCATCTGGTGACATTAAAACTTGGCTCAAAGTCCGGACCTGAAAGGCAGTATCAGTAAAATAATAAAACATAAAGTTTTTGTTATATTTTTCTATATGGTCTTTACTCCCTGACTGCAATAAATAGGTTATGAATTCTGAAAAGGGACTGAAAAAGATCTGCCGTCTGTAGCAGCTGTAATCCTTTATAAGCGCCAACCAATCACTACTTAGTGGTCTGGTTGGAAAGGACCAATGACAAGTCTCTTCGCCTTTCTGCATGTACAGTACGAGCTTGAACTCAAAGCGCTTGATTGCTGCCGATTCAGGGTGACTATTTGATTTGTTCCTTGTCCTGGGATCTACATCTACTCTCAGCATTGAGGTAACTTTTGTTGTGATTGCCAGACATTTTACATTTGTTGTAATTTGCATTCAAGGTTTCTTAACCTCCCTTGATGACATTCAGATGAATTACTTGTTGCCTGGGTTTCTTGTGTAAATAAATGAGACCCTTGGGAGGAAAATTGCCACTTTTGGTCTGAAAATAGCCAGCTAGCTGCAGAACACAAGCCGCCCTGTAATAATTACAAATATTTTCATTTTATTTTTTAGATTGCCTGTTAATACAATCTAAAACACAAGCAAAATTAGAATGCCTATCCTACTGGTTAAAATAGTTAAATCTGGACCCTTGTGTTCGCTTGTGCCTTTGATGAGTGTTCACAAGGGGTTGACCCAGTCTAGCCTTTTCCAGTGATGAACTCAGTGTTCCTGGGGCTGATTTGTATGGGTCTTGCAGTGCTGTGGGGTTTAAGCACTGTGGCATAACAGAGAGGATTAACTCCTCAGGCTTCCTGTTCCTGCTTTACAGCAGATACAGAGATACCAGAACAAGTCTTTTAATTAACTCAGACTCTGCTCTTGCCTGCATATCTTCAGAAATCTATGGCAGTGCTCTCTGTCATGCAGAGTCATTTCATTTTTTAGGGCAACAGTGTAAATATGATAGTGTTTCTTATTATTTAAAGTAGTGCTGTCCTCTGTGTGTTTCTGCCTTTCTGAGCTGTGTTTTCATGCGAGATGGAGCAGTAAAATAACAGTTTTGCTCTTATATTTGGCTGAGTTATTGCACCACAACCAGCAAACATTGTGGTAAAAATGGTCACTCTTTAAGGGAATAAACTAGTAAGCAAAGCAGTGCGTGGTTTTTTCGTTTTACCACAGTTTACACTGTAATTCACTCGTGTATGCCCATCTGTTTTGGAGGGTGCACAAAAGCTTGTGCGTCTGATAAAATCAGGGGATTGCATTACGTTATTGACATTAAGCAGTCACTCTTACCCAGAACAATGTACAGCACAAAATGCATTTTAAGGAATGTGCAACAGCTATTTACTGAAGAGATGACCTGTCATACATTGAGATGCTGTTCCAATGTACACAAAAAAAAACAAAAAAAAACGCCCCATGTCAAATATTGATGCGAGCATATGCTGACTTTTACTTAGAAAATAGGGATATTTCTTTTGATTGGTGTACCATTTTTTAATCCATCTCCCTGTCAGTGAGCATTTGCACAGTGATTTCACTCAGTACATGGGTGTGGGATTTCCAGACGGTAATCATACAGAATGAGCAGTACCCAGACACTTCTTATACTGGGGACAATAAAAGACTGCCCCAAAATGTCAAATTTCGTCAAAAGTCATCATGCCTTAGATGTCTCAAGTCATGCGGGAACGTGCCATTGGCATGCTGGATGCGCAGGGGCGTAGCTAGAACCGGGAATTGGGGTGGCACAGACACGTCCCTTTATGACAATTAGGATAGTCCTGGCTAGTTCTCAATTATTTTTCTTTATTGATGCGTTTTCCAATTATCGTAATAGGCAACTGAAGACTGGGTTTCTCATGCGATCTAACAGCGATGAAGTCATGGGGTAAATTCCTTAAAACTGAGAATTGGGGTGGACGTAACATCTGTTTTAAAGAATTATTAGTCCTGACCTGTTCGCAGTCATTTTCATGATTATTACAGATTACTACTCTGCACTACTCTGACTTCAGCAGGCAGACTGCAGTATGCCAAATGCCCAGAGGAGACAGTGTTGAGCCACTGGTCTCTAGTGAGGCAAGTGAAGTGTTTTTCAGTGGGCACATGTGAAAATGAAACATCAAAGTGATAGAAAATAACTCACAAGCAATTTTTTCTGAAGGTCTTACATCTTTTTGAATGCCAAACAAATGCTTCTTTTGTAACACATTTTGAAATTGCTGCTGATTTGCAAGGATTTATGCGTGTTCTTTTTTATGTTTCAGTATCAATAGAGTTTTTAACTGCCAGTCATTTTAATGAATGCTGCTTTTTGCATCCCTGTTAAATGAATTTGCTGTATTAACACAGCAAGTGAAAAACAGTAAAAACAAATTAGTTTTATCGTGCTTGAAATGAAATGTGGATTTAAATGTCTGTTGAACAGACATAAGATTAAAATCATTATACCTTGAAATACCTAACCTCTGGAAATGGTTTTGAAATTGGTGAAGATTAACCTCATGCCTGAGTGTTTTTCAAGTTAATATTTCCCTTCTGACATCACTCATTCGTTGTGTAACTGCACACTTAAACACATGTTGGCTGATGCGGAACTCTGAACTGCTTTAATGTTGACCACTAATTACATATGTTATCAATGTTAATCATATAGAACAGCGTATTGCCTGGAGATTGATAATGTGCAGTACTAATAGATTGCCTTAAATGCCTGCCAAATGGTTTTTATGTACACTACAGGCATAGTGTAGCAAATGCAGAAAATATTGGGGGCTAGTAATGCTGGTGGGAAGTGATGTCATCTCTTTATCTCTCGATTTTGAGCGTCACATGGGACTGTGACTGCACTGACTGTCTTCTGAAACCTGAATACATTCAACATCCTTTATTTCCATTGTAAACCCAGCAAATGGAAGGCATGGCCCAAGCCAAGGTCTCTGTTTTTGTCACTCATCTCTGAAAATGACTCATTTATATTGTTTCTTATGTCTGGATGACCGGGTTTGTCCTTTATCTGTTGTCTCTGTTCTGTATCCTCTTGTCCAAAATTTGTCACCGGGCAGTTTGTCAGCAAATTTCCCTACGGGTTATGTTTCATGGAATGATCTCTCAAAATTTTAAGCAAAGTCCATCTCTTGAACATTGCTTTCGATTAACAGTTGTGATATTTACACTAGCACAAGAATATTCACATTTATGAAAGTTCACATTCACATTTCATCGTTAATGCCAGCAGCCAGATTTTATTGTCTTTGTGCCCAAATTTTAAGAACCTGTTTGAGGACAGGAGAAACATGTCTGACACTTGATGGTCTAAAATAGGAAGACAGTTTATGCCTTAATTCAATGGAAAAGTCATAATTAGTGTTGTTTTTCATGTCGGCCATTTTCTTTATACTTATTATGTTTTTCCGAATCTTTATTTCTTTCTGTCTTTCTTTCTTTATTCTCTGCATTTTGTGCTGACCCACTATTCCTTCATACTTTAACCTAGAAAGTTCATTGAAACTTTTTAAAATTCAGCTCATTTTGAATTTTGCTGTTGCTATTATTTATACTCTTGATATTTCTAACTTTTTGAGTTGTTAATTTTTATTTAAATATTTGTGTCTCATAGGAAACAATGAAACAGATTTTTCAAAATGTAGCTATTTTCATCTATTTTTTACTCTGTCTTACTTTTAGCTAGAAACGTCATTCAAACTGTAAAATGCTAAGCTACGCTTGGATAATTTATTTACCATTCAAATTTGTTGTAACTTCTATAATTTTCCAACTATAATTTTAAAAAAAATTTTCACAATTAATTCTGGCAACTTAGAGTGTGGAGACGTCACGGCTAGAATGACGAACATCAGCAAAACGGTCCAGAAAAGACTTCTTAAATTTGCTGTAACTCCCACAGTTTTATTTTATATATATATATTATATATATTTTAATATCCAAGCTGTAGCTAAAGTTGTGCTGGTCATGAAAATCTTACTATGGAAGCAATTGGACAAATGGTTTTGGCTCTATGAGCCGAAAAGAGACAGGACAGCTCACCAAAGCTCCATTAACTCCAATGTTAAATGTGACAAGAAAATGCAGGTTGCAAAGGCTAAATTCACAGTTTTCTAACTTGCCCGTGTTTCCAGATTTTGGGACTACGAACACAATTTTGACATATATTACTCCGCTGACTTTCCTCTTTCGTATAGTACCTCCTTTTCCTTGATTGGACTTACCATTTTTGAGTTAGAAGTCGCTATATGTAAGAAACACCTGCACTAATATCTCCATTGGACTAAATGACTGAGCCACACTCAAATATCTTAGATATGGATCATTTGCGGTTCGATTCTGCCCTCTGCTGGCCTTTTTCCAGACCTCAAAATTGTCGTTTTTTAGAGACAAAGATAGATACAACTCTAACTGAGTTTGACTCAGAATTATTCTTTTAAAGAATTGCCGGTATGGTAGTTGGGACAGTCGCTGAAACCAGCTCCAGGACGCAAAATCTTTGTGTTCTTCATTTGAAAATGCGGTGCCGTTTCCAATCCTGCCAATCATTTTTAATGTTTCCAGCTAGGATTGGTTAATATCATCTGTTCAGAGCATTCATATTTTCTAGAATAACCTGACACAATCTTGATTATTTTTTACATTATTAGTGCAAGGCCAGTGAAGAGAAAAAAAATAGCTGTCTCAAGACACTCCCTCAGAGGTCCGGCACAAGGCTGCTGATTGGCTGTACGCAAATGAGTTTCTGTTGGTGTCCGGAACTCTACTGAGGAAAAAAAGCGTTTCGCCTCCAGCGAAAGCACATTGAGTGCGGGAAAGAATGGTCTTTTTGCTGGATGCGTCCGAGACTACACGTTACAGTTAAAATGGCAAAGCAGAAAAAAGCAATAGCTCGAGATCCTATTCCAGCATATAGCTACCAGCAACTGTTTGCACCAGCTAAATATATTTATGATCGTATCTAAAATAGGCTAAATATTGGTATCAAAATAGAGCTATTTAAGTACAAAGAAATGAAAGTGATGTCCCCAGTCGCTATTAGTTCATCGCTTGATATGATTTTTTCCTGAGTTTTAAAATAGCCGGGTTTAAGGCTGGAGTAGGTACACTGTTATAAACTCGCAGCTTTTTTACCAGTTATTTTAACTGGCACCTTTTTTGCCACTTATTTAACTGCAATTTTTACGATCAGTTCATAACAGAATTTCCGCGAATGTTAACTGTAAACCATAGTTACATGCGCAAAGGACTCAGCTTACAATGAAAATAAGAAGGAGACAGTGTGTTAAATTAACTGATAAATGAAATCCACTGAAAACAGCGCAGTTGCTCCTAGTGGTTCGGCTTTCCATAAATGGATCAATGGCCTAATCATACTTTATTCGCTAAATAATCATAAAAATAAAAAAAATAATAATAATATTAGGCCTACTTTTTACATTATCGTTTGACCCTTGCTGGAACACAAGATCAATCACTTTACGGAAGATTCCATTGATAAATGATGACATCCCAATTTACTGTGCTGCTCGTTGTTCTGGTAATCTTGCCTACCTAAGCTATAATGTTACCTAAACTAAATTGATGTAATCATATATATACCTGTATATATACCAGTTAATGACATTGGTAAAAATATTTATTTGGTGTGATGATTCTGAAGCTGTCAGCCTTTTTTCAATTTAAAATGTGCTTTTGATCTTAAATCAATAAGAAGCAGAACTGCTTTTAAGGAAGTGGCTATTCACCCTGCAGCACTTCTGTGCGAAACTTCAAAGAGTGATTACAAAATTAAATCTCTTATTGGCCCAGCTGCTGGGAAAATGGCAGAACTGCTTCTCTTGACGGCTCTGCTGCGACGCAGATAGCCAATGTCTTTCCCTCAATTCACTCCGTGGCGGGGTGAATAGCCACTTCGTTTTTTTATGTCACGCCCGAATAATTCCCATAATCTTTAGCAATATGTGTGAATATAATATTGATGCAATTTTGTAATAAATAGACCACTTCATTCTCAGGTAATATTTTTCTGATGGACCATGTGTTTTTTATGGCAATTTTAAGTAGGCAACATCAAAAGTTTTAGTCAAATGAATATATGAAGTAGGTTTGATGTGTCGTAACGTTGAATCTTTGGGAGGTCTTCCTTAATAAGTGCTTTCATACCACTTCATGTCAAAAAATCTGAACTATCCCTTAAAACGATACAAGACCCCATTGTCATGAATCATTTTAATTTTAAGCTTTAAACTCATTTTCAGCAGCTTTAACCTCACATTGTCAACAATCCGAATTTCAAATTATCGCCTGCTTCCAGCTTGCCCTCGCAGTTTCCCCTGGAACTGCACTTTTCTTGTTATTTTTGGTCTGATGTTGTTTTTCATGTCGGCCATTTTCTTTCTACTTATTATTCTTACTTCTTCTGCTGTTCTACGCTATTAAACTAGTCCTACATACTTTGTGCTATTTCAGGAATTCATATATTGAAACTTGCAGCTTTTTCTGGACATTATTGCTATTACTCTTGCCTTTCATATTATTGATTCTTTTTCTAAATATTTTACTTTTTATTATTTTTTTGTCCCTTTGAGTACTGTCTCAATGCATTTCTAAAGCTTCAAACTCTTGTGCTGCTTTGAATCTCTATAACTTCAGCATACCTTCTCCTAGAGACTTCATTCGACTTCTCACATTAGCTAAGTTAGCTGAGTAACGTGGTGAGCATGGTTAGCATTGTTAGCACAGTTAGCATAACTGCTAACAACATTAGCAAACATTCAAACATTTAAATCATTCAAACTTTATTGTTTTCAAGACAGCATCGCAGTGTGGCTTCAGCTTTCAGCATTCACACTCGCTACTCTCGTATAGGTCTGAAGTTGGATATTTACAAACAGCTGAGAGACCAAGTAGGAGAGAGATCTGTGCACCACACAGAAAACGCTTTGCACCAAAATACACAGACAGGAAAAATAAATTCAGGAAACGGTTATATAGCACTTCTTGGGTTAGTCAAAGTAATCCGTGACTGGAGGCTTTTGTCTCTCCTATTCAGTTTCTTAGCTGTTTCTCTCGTTCATATCATTCAACGCAAAAGTTGATAACATGTCTGTTATTTTTGACTGCGGTGGTTTCATTTCTCCATGGTATAGGTCTTAATAAGGTGGGCAATGATTGCAAGTCATTCCTATTGTAACGTGTGTTCTAGGCATATAGAAATGTCACGGAGGCCGGTTGTATGTGAAACTTTCGAGGATTTATTCCCAACAAAAGTATACAATATGAAAAGCCGCTCACGCTACGGGCTGCTGAACTTTGACCTTCCTCTCTCTCTTTTTTTCCAGAGGACTTCCCATTCCTCTTCCTGACCAACCAAAACATTTCAACATATAAAACCCAAATCCAGTGAAGTTGGCACGTTGTGTAAATCGTAAATAAAAACAGAATACAATGATTTGCAAATCCTTTTCAACCTATATTCAATTGAATACACTGCAAAGACAAGTTACTTAATGTTCGAACAGGTAACTTAAATTACAGTCACTAGAGATGTGTGCATGTGGGCGCATGAGTGTATGTGGGCTATGTGGGTATGTGTCCTTCAGCTGCTTTCACACCGGACGCGAAATGAATTTTTTGCACGACTGATTACATTCAAAGTCAATGCAAAGACACAAATGCACAGTTATACAGGTGCTGGTCAACGAATTAGAATAATTTGAAATAGTGCAATTGTAAAATTTTTAAATGCATTTTTTGTGCAGAAAGCAAATCAGGTGTTCACCGCACCTGTCCTACTTGTTAGAGTATTCACAGAACTCGCTACCTGTAAAAAATTTGCTCAGCTGAGCTTTCCAAAAGGCCCATTTAGGCCATTTAACTGTGACACTGTTCAGTGTTTCCCCTATATGCACCTAGCAGTGGCGGGCCGCCACGGCTGAAATATGACCGCCACGGCTGATTTTTTTTTTTTTTTTTTTTTTTTTTAACGAGGAGAGAGGAGAGGTGAAGAGTGGGCTCAGTCTTGTCTTTTTAGAAACTACCGTTATATCATTTTGTGCTATGGACGCTTCATATCCAGGTCAATCACACACCTGTTTGAAACGATTTTTATCTATGAAAATAAATCACGAACCACAGTGGGCCACCTATAGAGACTATGAAGCCTTGGTTGCTGGCAACTATCACTGTCTCTGTCAAAGAAACTTTGCAAGCGGTCTCCTTCGCTAGCCTACATATCATCCAGATATACCGTTACCGGTTGATGCAGGTGATGCGCCGCGCTAAACTCCGCTATTCCGTGCCGTGCCGTGCTGCGCAGTCTCTCAGCATAAAACGGAGGTAACGTTAGCGCCAGGTTTGGAGAAGGTGCAACGAGAAACTTTGAGCTTACTTGATGATGTCAGCACAACGATTTTAACAAGCACCGGGAAGATGTCAACCATGAAGCAAGCAACACTGACAGATTCAGGATTATCATTCGCCGAAGGGAAAACAGTCCTGCAACTTCACGTGAGTATCGCACAGTAACGTTACAGCAAACACTGTATCTATCATTTGATAGAAATAGCAAGGAAACACATAGGCCTATAGGTTTATCTGTGAAATAAACAACATTTGGAAGATCCATCTTGATACAAAGATTGTAGGTATTCCACATGTACCGTTTGTTTACTTTTTTCTGGAGCGGCTTTATGCTGCATTCAGAGGTCGGAATTTCCCAGTTGAAATTTCCGATTTCCGACCTCCAAGCTTCCCAGATGCATGCCATTCCCGTTGTTGTGTGGCATCAGATAACTGATTCTCCGTGAAGTCGAGGTATTTGGATTTGTGCTGAGTTCACAAGTAAGGACTCCGACTTTGAGTGGCGTTCCAGTGTACTTCTAGTAGGAGGTGGGAAAATTCCTACTGTGACTGTGACCCGCGAAAGCTGCCATCTCAATTTACTGACAGATTACGTCAGAGATACGTTATACGTTAACGTTAGATATAACGGTAGCTGGATTCCCGTAAATAAACGTGATAAATGTAAGTTATTTCATCATTGAAAATGTCATTACATTTAATTAAACACTGTTAGATAAACTGTTAGATAAATTGTTAGGTAAATTTGGTGATGCAAGTTAATTCTGAAAAAAGAGTTATGAATGAATGAAGAATGAATGACAGCTAGCTAGCCGCTAGCTAACACTAAGTGGATGTAAACGGTCACCCACAAACTAATAAGCTTGTTTGTCAAATGACATGTTTGAATTTTCAGATGAGTTTGAAAGACTGGCTTATCAAAAAAAGAAAGAGAAGTGATGACCATGGTGATGAGGTTAGTTGGGTAAAGTTAGGGTGGGTCTCTGCTGTGTTTTGAAAGGAAAATGGATAAACAATTCTTTTGGAGATACCACATTTTTAAGTGGTTTTACACGTTGCCAAATACAATGGTATTGACTGTATCTCATACTAGACAGGACAGGCATCGAGGCAGGGAAGCTCAGATGTGAGTGGAGGCCAGAGCAGAGGAAGCGAAGGAGAAGCAGGACAGGAACATGGAGATCAGCAAAGTGCAGCTGCTGCTGTTGCTGTACCAGGAGGCGCAGAGGTAGGAGGACCAGAAAGAGCAGGACCGCCTGCCGCTACAGCACGCCCGGGTACTCATAGGCAATCTGGTTTTGATCCGGGGTGGATGGAGAACCCAGAATTCAAGCCTTGGCTGTACTATACAGCTGACCATGGTGAGTACCACATCTAACATATGGAGCAGTTTGGGGCTTGAGCTCTTATATGTTTTAACAATCATATCGACCACTTCTTAAAGAAAACAAACAAACCATCAAACATCTTGTCCCCATAGGAATGTACTGTCGTTTGTGCCGTCAACACAAACAAGTGCCGAAGCGGGGGGTTTCCACGCGGCCATTTATTGAGGTTGGGTGCCAGATTTTCCGAAGTGACTACCTTAACAGGCATGCTGCCACTCAACACCATCAAGACAGTGTGAAGGCACACGCTGCACTGATTCAAGGTAAAATTCACAAATATATCTTATTTTAAAATGTTCAGAAAACTCTCAGGCTTAAATTAAAATTTATCCCACACTTGATGGAAAATCTATTGTTTTTTTTGGTTTTGTTTTTTACCTCTGAACAGGGTCCTCGGTGCTGGTTGCCTTTGACCCCGTTGTCATTCTTGAACATGAGGCAGTGATTGGTGGCTTCAAGTGTCTCTACCACCTCACAAAAAAGGAACAGGCTCA
Source organism: Gymnothorax reevesii (assembly GCA_029721435.1). NCBI lineage: Eukaryota > Metazoa > Chordata > Actinopteri > Anguilliformes > Muraenidae > Gymnothorax > Gymnothorax reevesii. Next base: position 132,808,938 of record CM056574.1, on the reverse strand, counting down.
TCACACAAATTACGCTGACCTCCTGGAGCTCGCTGACCTACTTGGCTGCCAGTATTTTGAAAAGTTAAAGGTAAATGTTAATGCTTGCCTTTCTTAAATCAACATCATCACAAAGTTACATAATCCTCATTTGTTCTCTTTATTATGTATATACAAGTCAATTCTATCTCTTATCTTCTTATTATATTGTTTTACTTTTTATTATTGTTTATTGTAATTACTGTCTTTTGGTTGCTGTGACAAAGACATTTCCCCATTTGCGGAACAAATAAAGGAATTCTGATTCTGATTCAGATTGGGAAGACAACCAATTACACATCGCACAGAATCGTGGATGAGATGCTCGAGATCCTGAGCACTGTTGTTGAAGAGCCAATCCTCAAAGACATCTGTGCCTCTGTGGCAATTGGGCTAGAGGTGGACGAGACCACGGATGTGTCTGTCAAGAAGCAGCTTGATGTTCACCGTAGGTATAATTTTATTCAGAGAATGACAACAATTAAGACTTAAAATAATTTTGAACAACGTGTCTTTATTGTGTCTCTTTGTTCATCAGATATATGGACAAGGAGGGGCTGCTTTACAGCCAATTTCTGGACCTGGTGACAGTCAGCGATGGCAGAGCTGACACCATCGTCAAGGTAATAAGGGAGGTCCTCACAAAAAAGAATATTCCCACCCAGAAGATTTACGGCCTGGGGACAGATGGAGCAGCTGTCATGACTGGTATGAATTACCAACAAAAACAAGGTTGATATTTACTGCTTAAAAACTAAATCATGATATAAAATGTTTTCCCTGAAACAGGGAGAGTGAATGGGGTGGCCAAGCAGCTACAGGACACCTTCCCATGGTTGGTGTCAGTTGCATGTGCCGCACACCGCCTCGCCCTGTGCTGTAAGGACGCTTCAGCCACAGTGGCTTATATGGACTCCTTCAGGGACCTTTTACAGCAGCTACACCTGTACTTCAGGAACAGTGCAAATCGCACAGCTGTACTCCAGGCTGCAGCAGAGTGCTTGGGCCTGGATAACCTGAAAGTGAAGGTAATATAAAGGGAAAAAATATGTATCATATTAGGAGGCATCTGATCTGATGACATAATATGCTTTCATCTCGTGGCTCTAAATATTTCTAGGAAGTAAAGGACACACGCTGGCTGTCACAAGCCATGGCTGTTTCCAACCTGCAGCGGAACCTGAGCGCTGTCCTGGCGGCCTTGGCAGAGGAGACTGAGCTCAAGAAATGCCCAACAGCCAAGGGGCTGTACGGCTTTCTAGCCACCTACCGCTTTGTGGCATCAGTGTACCTGCAAGCGGATGTGCTGCCACATCTCAGCAGGCTCTCAAAGGTGTTCCAGAAGGAAAATGTGAACTTCCTGGCTCTGAAAGTTCAGGTACTTTGCAATATTTTATTTTTGACATCGACACCATTGACCATCGCTGCTCATACTAATCAGATACCTGCTGCTGCGTTTACACCTATTCTGTCTCTCTGTTATTAGGTCCCTGTGACAATGGCCTGCCTCAGAGCAATAAAGGATGCTGGAGACAATCAGCCACCTGGGTCTTTCTTGTCCAAGCTCCACTCAGACCTGGACAACCCTGTTGGACTCGGGGCCTATAATATTGTCCATGAGGAGGAGAGGAACAAGAGAGGTAGACGTGATGAGGGACTGACCAGGGACGATCTCTGGACCCGGTTCAGGAGCCAGGTGTGTTTGTTTTAGATGGCTGTTAAGTGGTTTGTATATGGACAAAAAAGTCCGAAACAGTTCAATAATTTTTTGTTGCTATGGTTAGGTGATGGATCCATATATTGATGGCCTGCTGGAGAGCCTGGAGAGGAGGTTCCAGAACCTGGACCTTTTAGGGGCCTTCCATGTCCTCAGCCCTCAGGCAGCAACACATGATGAGGCAGTCAATGTGGCTAATTTGCAGCTCCTTGCCAGCAAATTTTTAAACGGTCATCATGAGGTGCTGCAGGAATGGTCCTCGTTCAAGCAGCAGATGCTAGTTGGGGCATTCAAGGTATCATGAAATGAATTACAGTGAGTAACATTACTTTTCAGGAGTTCTCTAGCCTAGATCAATGTTGTGTTTAATGTGTTTCAGGACATGGATCAGCAGCACCTGATGCAGGGCCTGGCATCAGAGGTGGGTGAATGGGGGCAGCTCTACCCATCACTGAGCAAGCTGGCTGCCATTGGCCTGACCATCCCAGTTTCCAGTGTAAACTGTGAAAGGGATTTTTCTGCAATGAACAGGGTAGGATACTTGAGCAAGTAATATAATTATTTGACTTTATACAATCTCACTCCCATGGGCCCCACATCCAATCGTCTGTTGATTATTATTTTTGTATTTACAGGTGAAGACTGACCTGAGAAATCGGTTGCAGGGTGAACATCTTGCTGCTTGTATGCGTTTGAGCATCAATGGCCCCCCAGCAAGACAGTTTCCTTTTGAGAGAGCCTTAGAGCTATTCTTTCAGAGTCCGAGGAAGATCAAGTGCTCTCAAGCAGGATGCCAAATGTGCCACCACTGATGTTTTTGTTTTAGACCCACCTTGAACCTTGAGGGTTTGGGGACAAGGGCAGGGTAGGGTAAGGAGCTTAAAGAAGTGGGAGGGAGGGATTTGAGGGGACTGAGATGGAGAGGAGACGGTAGAAATGGGAGGGCCGGCGGTGTAAACGATGTGTGGAGGGGAGGATTGTGATGGGGACAGGGGAGGGAGTGGGAAGATGCATGGGTTGGAGGCACAGACCTTTTGGATTGTTTTAGTATTTGTGTTATGTGATTTTACTGTATATAGTTGGTTGTTAATATATTTTTTGTTAAATTATTGTCAATAATTGTTTTAAAGATTAGTTTTATTGTGTTCAATAAAAGTGTATTTTCCGAAAGCTTGAGACACCTCATATGTAAGCTAGACAGACATTTCCCATGCTCATTACTGTGCACAAATGTACTATTATGTATTTAAGAGCCTAAAGAGCCCCTCTGGTGCCGGCAGACAAACAGAAACCTCCCGGCAGGGTGCACTTTGCGCTTTGCTTTTGCACGCGGCTAACACTCACCTCCACTGCTACAACTCCATCCTAGGGGAAACACTGCTGTTGCTTTATTGAATTAGAATAATGGAGAAACCGTTTCACTGAATCAGAATAATTTTTATTATAATTAGAATCATCACTTTCTCAGTATTTTGTGGCTGCCCCCTTGGCTTGCATGACTGCCTGAAGTCTCCGCGGCATCGATTTGACCAGCTTGTCGCAAGTTTCTGCACTCACCCAGGCCACTAGTAATGGAGGTATCCCTTTGAACAATCAGAGAGTAGTGACGTTATTATAAACCAGCGCACATGGAAGCAGCATTGATGTCAACGAGCATTATGTTGCTAGCTAGCATCGTGCTGCTACAGAAAATGATGTGCGAAATCCGTAGCTCGCTGATCCTCATTTTTATTGTACAGTATTGTCATTTGTAATCATATGTTCTCGCCAGCAATGGCCAGATGTCAAAACAGTGATATGTGTCAGGCAATGGATTTGTACGCTTCTCAGGAACACTGTTCCATTGTTTGACTCACGTTACATTAATTTTAGCTGGTGAGCTAGGTAGCTACCCTCCTGCGCGCTTGCAAACATTACGAACAACAGCTGTATGAAACTTGCTTCCAGTTTATCAAATTTGACTAGATTACTGTCGTGAACCAGAAACTACCAGTCAACTATTTTTACATGGTTCGCAACTGTTTTATTGACTTTGTGTTATGTCAGAGTAGATCATAATAATGGACCGGTTTTAAGTTTTCTGCACAAAAAGTGCAAGGGACAATTCATCTGTTTAAAAAACAGGTAGCTATTAAGATCAGTAAGTCAGTAAGGGCAAACTGGATGCTCGAAATGTTAGTTCAATAACCAAAATAGCGCAATGGATTTTGCAGGTTTTACTATTGTAGCAGTGCAATGCTAACAGTAGGATAACTGCAGGAGGAGGCGGTTCCCCGTTGTCCTCGCCAAATTCCCAATCTGGCTCTTTCAACCTGCTGCCTAATCATCCCAATTTATTTGGCTATGAATATTATTCTCTTTCTCTCCCCCACAGCTGATATGTGGTGAACATTCTGGGGCAAAATGGCTGCCATTTATCACTCTGGTGTGTGCTGCACATTGGTGGAAGTGAGGTCAGATTCCCCTACTGTAAAGGGCTCTGAGTGCCTGCATGAGATGGAGCTGCACAAATAAATGTTTACTTACTTGTCATTCATTGCCAATTTTAGCCTCATACCACAAAGAGTGACCATCATGAATGAAATGGATGCCTCTTTCGTGGCATCAGTGCTTGCTGCTGATAATGTGAATTTCGTTCATTACACCGTGTTGACTCAAATTTTAGACCGGCTATTACCATGAAACATGCCCAGTCAGGACTTGTGTGGAAGCTCTGACTCATCGTGTGTTTCAGTCAGCGACATGTGAAAACACACAGAGGTTGACTCTTATTTGTTTTCAATCAGTTCAAGGAAGTGGTTCATTGCTTAGACATGTTGAAACTCCACTGTCTGTTCTCAGGGACTTTTTTGTCTTTGATGCAATATAATAAACTTTTTAAAAATGTAAAACACAACGCACATTTACCGTGAAAACTTTATTATGTGAAAATAGAATATAATTTTAGCAATGTAAATTAATTGTGTATTTTGTGAATGCAGAATCATTCTGCACTGATTTAAACTGGAACGGTAGTTTTATTGAGCAGCATTATGTAGGATAGATGTAATATTTTCATAAAAAATTAAGGCGGTTTTTATTTCTGCTTATTGCTGTGTGGGCAGTGCACTGTGGGGGGTCTCCTCAAGCTGTGGCTTGATGCGTGAAACACAATTAAAACACTGAACCAGCACTTTGCTGAGCACACATGGGGGAACTGCATTATTAAGATGGCTGGGCTTTGCAATTTGGTATTCTTCTCCAAATGAGCACGTCATTATCATCTCTTCTTTTGGTGGGCAGTTGGTGCATTTACTGGAGGCCTGGGATCGAGGGACCTGTTTAATGTTACTGATCCCCCTCCAGTGCACCTGTGTGCTTACAGTAACTCGTGTTCTTCAGTCCAGCACTGAAATGTGGCAGTAAGTGTAAAGAAACTGCATAATCAATCAGTTCGTTTCCATGCATAGTTAAGTTGAGCTACAGTTATAGCTCGATTTGTCCATTTAATCAGACTACTGTCCTTTCCTCAGTACACATGCGCATTCGGGGAATCAACATAACCGAAGCATGTCCATCTCCGCTACGATAGGTGTCGATTTGCTTCCTTTCAGCTTGTTCATGTCTGACCATGCTTGACCTATTACATCAAGTTCACTTACAAACATGTGAATTGGCGGCAAACTGGTCGCATGTCAAGAGGCAAGAAAAAGTTTCCCTTGGGAGAAGATGCGCCAAGAGAGTGCGTGTCCTCCTCCGTTGGAAGTGTGCCAAGAAGAGAGAACGAACTGGGTGGGGTCCCTAGCTCTAAAAGTTCTGTTAGCCGTTTAATTAATTAATTTGGGCTCATTCTATTGGGAAACGTAAAGGAAGCGGGAGGTACTATATAGGATGTTTCCACTTCCTGTTGACTGCATGGGAAACTTAGTTTTGTGGTCCCTACATTGGGGTGGTTAGACAAAGCTCCCTAACGATTTGTGTCCCCCTCAAAGAATCGTTATGGCCACCACGGTGGCCATCTTCATTTTTGTTTCCGGATGATGATTGAAAAATGCCTTAGCCAAATGTTCTCATGTTTTGGTGGTACGTTGGGGGTGGTTAGAGGAAGCTCCCTTTTGATTTGTGTCCTGCTCTGATAATCTATATGGCCATCATGGCAGCGATCTTGATTTTCCTTTCTGGACGATAACTGAAAAATGCCTTGGCCAAATGTTCTTGTTTTTTTACAATATTTTGGCGGTGGTTGCAGGATGCTCCCTATCAATTTGTGTCCTGCTACGATAATCAATATGGCTGCCAATAAAGCGCAAGGCTGAGGGGTCCCGCTCGCGACAATGCACTATTTTTTGTACATTTGAGATACACACTATCCCTTGTGGTTATGGTAAAAGTCAAAGGCTGGCAGTAATGCCGTATACTCCTGGAGTTAAAGCCCTGCACAAAGACCTGTGGAGCATTCACAGAGCGCATAGTCCAGTTCAATTTGATTCAAGTGTATACATGTAGGAGTCATTTGACTAGCAAACAAATTATCTTAGTGTGTAAGTCTGACTTTGAGAATTTCGATTTAGTATGATGCCATTCGGACTAACATGTTTCCATGTATTTTAAAAGTCTGGTTTTAGTCGGACTAACGCAATAAATCAATTTTCCCTAACATCATGTAAACGCATTCTGTAGCTCCATGTAACTGTCCCCCCACCCCCATGCAATCGATATGAGTTACAACACTCTGGACAGAGGCAGCCACAAATTAAATCAAATCAAACCCACAGAGGATTGTCATGAACAGTGTCTCTCTGCTTATGTATAAATCACTCTCACTCTGATTGTAAAATGTCAAGATTTAACTCAAAATTGCTCTGTATGTATTTTACTTATATTCAGCTTTATTTATACTGGGAAGTCTCCTCTGTATATGTGTGGATTTAAGGTTAGAGAGAGAAGTGTGGAATTTATCTGTTTGCTGGGGATAAGCAGTGTTGGGATAGTTACTCTAAAAAAAGTAATGCATTACACATTAGTTGTAACTTTTGAAAAAGTAATCCCTTATTTTACTTAATTATGCACTGCTGAAAGTAAATAGTTACACTAATAGTTACATTACGTATGGATTACTCAGCACCATCATCTGAAATTCACCATATCTTAATTAATAAACCATATCTTGTGAAAACCTGGCATATGCCCAGATTAGCGCAAATCTTTATTCTAGTAAGGAAGACTCACACAAGATCTGTCTTTCATGCTCTTTAATACAGCAAAGCCAACAGCGAAGTTGTAAATATAAGCCCAAGCAGCACTTCACTGAAAAGTAAGTCAAATACAAGGCTACAGTACTGGCAGAAACACGCATGAAAAAGGACGTTTGATTTGTTTTTTTGTACTCAGTCTCAATCACAAATATACTCCAAAGATATATAAATATACTCAAGTTTTTCTGACCTCCCGTCCTGCCGATAGTTGAAGAATTTAAAATAACGCAAATACCCAAGTAATTTATTTTTTAATAGCTGTTATGCAAGTACTTAAGTTATCAAAGTAATGTGTTACATTACTGAGTTACTGGTGAATGTAATCTCATCACAGTAATTAGTTACTTAGTTACTGTAATGCCTTACCCCCAACACTGGGGATGAGCAACTCAGCTCCTGGAGAGATGCACTTACTGAAGGTGGTTGTGATCTCCTTTCAATCAGCTGGCCATTTCTGCTTGGAAACAAGGTGTAAGGATTCATTGGCTGATGAGTCACTGACTGTGTTTACATGCATACCATATTCCTGTATTAATCGGAATATGAGAATATTCTGATTGCGTACCTGTCATGTAAACGTGTGCAATAACCCGATTAAGGTCATTTTCCGATTCTAAATATTCTGAATAAGATCCCTGGCATATGCCTGTTTTCATCGAAATATTGGCTCATGTATACACCTTAATCGGAAAATGCCCCCGAACAGAATATTCAGCTCAGTCTAAGCCTGTTCAATTCGCAAGGAATTTGCATTTTTGAAGTGAAGAGGAGACTACTATGTCCAGATGAGCAAAAGCACTATAACAAGGATATCTTTAAGGTTTGTGAAAAGTGGAGAGACACTGATTTTGTGTTTACTGCCAACCAAGTTAAGCATCGCTGGAAAACTGAAGGCGGCAAATTCCAAAGCGGAAAAAAATAAGGGTAGTGGCTATTTTTACGTCAGTCGTAATCTTACTCCAATTTGCTATTCTTATGAGCTTCCGTATGTTCATGCCCAATGTAGGAAATCTGGACTTGGACCCATAGACTGATTTATACAGTCTATGCTTATACCGCGGCATTAACTATAATGTGTCAGCTGACGTTAGCTAGCGGGACGGCTGTAACATTACTTACATTTTATAGCTAGTTGCTTGACTTAGCTAACGGGTTAGGCAGTTATGAGAGTGTAATTTTAGGTTCAACGTTTGCTCGCTAATATTTGGGGAGCTGTCAGGTCGTCACTCTCCGTAATCAACAGTCAGTAGTGATTAGTGTCGTGTAGAAGAGCTAATAGCTGCTTAAAGTTTGTCCTTGCAAGAAACTTTAGAGAACAAGTTGGCTAAGGAGTTAGATGGCAAGCTGGCAAAGTTAGCTGGCTAATAACTAACCCTACCCAATTTGAGTAGAGGACATCCTGACTGTACCTTAAAGTAAGCTAGCCCGTCTAGTAATGTTAACCGCAAGGCACGCATTAGAAGCGGGATGTTTTCAACCCAGTTGAGTAGCAATTCTTTTCCGAGGCCAAATTTCCTGTTCCGATGTCAGCTTTGAAGCTCTAGCTCAATGGTTCTCAAATTCGGTCCTGGCACCCCCCTGTGTATGCTGGTTTTTGTTCCAGCCACAACAGCAATTATAGGATTTTAAAAAGCTTTTACTTTGTCTTTAATTAGCGGCATTCCATGTTTAGAGTAGTTATTAACCATCTTAAGTCACATTTGGATGGACATATCCATTCTGCTATGAAGATTAAAAACTCTTGAACACATTGTGCTTAATTTTCAATATTGCTAGGATTTTCAGGTGAAAACATTTTAAAACAGATCAAATTAGACTCTGAGAAAATTAATAAGCTCCAAATTAGGTTTTTGAATACAGGTGTTCTGAGTTTTTCCCAAATAACCTGCCTGAACCAAATAAAATCAACAGGAAATACAACAGGTGTGACTCCACTGTTTGCCAAGTAAATTGTCGGGTTTTGCCACCATGGGCTCTAATTTCCTGGCGCAGCGCAGGTGGCGTAGCCAGGCGCAGCCCGCGCAGTGGTAATTTCGTACAGCGCAGCCCGCGTACTGGTAATTTCGTGAGGTGCGCAGCCTTCGGTAGACGATGGTGCGCCGATATGGGTGTGGCGGCGTTGTAGGGGGAGGTGTAACATATTCATCAAGACGCAGTGACAATTTCGTAGAAAAAGTCTCCGCTGGAGTTGCGCAGAAAACTCGCCAGCTCCAACCTGGTTTAATTTCCGGGCAGTCGTAATTTGGCTGACCGGCGCAGAGTGCGCACACGTCACCGAAATCTCACAGGCAGGTTTACCGAATGTCAGGCACATTTCAATGCAAGAAATAATTACAGGAAGCACTATTTAATGTAATATCTGAATAAGGACATAAATTATAGTATCTATATCGATTGTCCTGATGTCAGATTAAAGGCGGTTGTCACGCGTAATGGAAACTTGACCTGGCTTAATCGATGCAGCTGAATCTGTGATGCAAACTAACGACTTCACATCTTTCTCAGCCAACCACAAACTGTATATATACTGTATATCGAATGCTTGCGTTCTATGCTCATTAAAGCCGCTTGCACACTGGACGCGAAACGAATTTTTCGCACGACTGATTGCAGACAAAGTCAATGCAAAGACGCGATCGTTGGACAGGGTTTTAATATAGCTCCGTGTCCGAAAGACATAAAATTTCTAATTTTTCCTAGTATTCCAGGAATTATTAGACGTGCAAACTTGGCTATGTTTGTGTTCGACCTTCACAAAATGCAAATTGATAGCTATCGACTTTTCTTGGTCTTTTTAGCCTATTCGTCTGTTGACTGCCGTTGAAGATAGACGGCAGTCTTTATTCGGTCTTTCTTTTGAAAATCAGTCAGATGGACCGAACAGATTCACGGTTTATTTCCACAGCAGAGATAAAATAGTGGGTGAGCAAATAAATTCCATGACCATTGACAGTGTGAAGAAATTATCACATGCACGATCAAGACTGTCCGACACGAAATGCAAAATACTCCATGTCCACCAGCCAGCAAAAAGTAAAAGTATTGATATGAGAACAGATTTATAACGAAGTAAAGAATAAAAATATATCAGCAACAAACGTGATATCAAACAAAGATGACCCGCCAATAAATAAATCTCAGTGTTCATTGGATGCTCTGATGTTAAAATGTTTCTTTTTATTCTTTATTTCGTATTTCGTTTTCAATCTATTCTAATCCCCCCCCCCCCCCCCCCCTTTTTTTTTTGGCTGTCAGACACGGAGGCATTGTACATTGTCTCGCGCCAATGTCTACTCGCTTTATTGAGCAGCTTAAACAGAAACATTGATTGAAATTCTCGGTACTCATCTTAAAGAACTGAGCCCTCTTATCAAAACATTTACGTTTAATATCTAAAAGAGTCAGCAGATTTGAAGAAATTAAAAACAATAATAGACTGTCGGACACGACGATTTATTAAAACCCTGTCAGACCTTTGGACACAAGAAGCAATCTGTCGAACGAAAAATTCGTTTCGCGTCCAGTGTGCAAGCGGCTTAATACTAGGCTACTATTAGGCTATTGTCACTTAGGTTTTATCGTCTTTAGTGGGGGAAAGGAATGCAGCCTGATTGCTATGATCTCGTACTGAGTGAAGATCACATATTGGAAATAAATGTGTCACGTATCTTGCATTGTTGTCCATGCATGTTAATCCCAAAATTTAAAGCAGCAACAGTTTGAAACTAATGGGAACACGCTATCCATCGTTTCTCTTGCCAGTGAGCAAGATTTTACTGGGCTGTGCCGCCTTCTATATTCTAACACATTAAAGGTGAGGTGAGGAGCTCATTTGACTGGTGAAGATTTGACTCGGCTGTGTTATACCCAAACACGCCTTCTTTGCCAACTTGCGCTGGAAGGAGGGGCAGAGGCGGGACAGAGGAGTACTTGCGCCAGGCTACGCCGGGCACGAAATTGCCACATACGCCTGGACACACCCCGTTGGCGCGGCGCACCCCCCATGCGCCGCGCCTGCGCCTGGTCTACGAAATTAGAGCCCCATGTGTCAAGAGTTTCACCAATGAGAAACCTCTTGATTATTTATGTTGATTAAATGTTTGGTTAAATTTTTTCTCTCGGCCGATATTTACAATATATCTCAATGTGGATGTTTGCATAAATGCACCTAATTAAAACAAATCAACAGCTTGTTAAAATCCTAAGATTGCAATTGCGGTTGGAACAAAAACCAGCATACACAGGGGGGCGCCTGGACCGAATTAGAGAACCACTGCTCTAACTGAAGCCACGGGGATTACTTTCCAGCGTTTTATTTGCTGAAAACCGAATGTTGAGATTGGACCAAAGTGATTGATATGATAATTAACATGTAAACATAATATTCCCATTGCTCAGCGCATATAAACCAGTTGAAACTGTTGTCCTTCAGAATGTGACCCAGCAATCGCTGTGGTAAGCTCTATATGAAATTAATTTACTCATCAACTCATAAGTCATCATCTTCACCACAATCACTGCTGTCAACAATAGCAATAGCAGCATCTTCGCACAAAAATGAGTTTCCTCTTTGCCTGCAAAGCTGCATGTAGCTTTCCAGCCTTGTAGATAAGCAGTTTTTGGGGTGCTGTTTAGCTGAGAACTTAGCATAGCATTGCATTCACTCTTTGGAAAATTTCAGTTAATTTCTGCACAAGAGTGAGCGACCATATTGTTAAAACATTATGTGAGGAGTTGTGCAGCTCTACACTGCTTGAAAATCTCATCATGGATGTATTACAGCACCATGTTCCATCACACAATGGAGTTAACATTATCATGCTGAAAATTCCAGCTGAAACCAGCCTTTACAACCACCTGTTCATTAGCTAACCAGCCTATATCCCATTGGGTCCTCCAGTTGAACCACTTATTTTCACTAGCTTTGTCTATCTATAGAAAACAGCTAAAGACCTGCTATCACCTGCTAGAAATGTTATAAACACTGTTGTCAGCCAGAGAGCCTTAAACCTTAAATCCCAGCTGTTCTCCTCCCCTCACAGTGACCTCTCTGCAGTCATTGCTGCTGTGCCTTTGCGGTGTTACATGAAAAAAGAGCAGGTTTTTGCAAGCAGAGAAGGCAGGAGGTCAGAGGGAGGTTTATACATTCTGTGAAGGTAGGGAGAAAGGACATGGTATTGCTGAAAAGCAGATATAAGGCTGCTGTGCAGAGCTGGAAGAGGTATGAAGGTTCCTTATGCAATCCATCATATCTGCCCCCCTAAAGACCTCCTGGGGCAGGCAGGCCATTGGTCTTCAGAGCTGCCATGACAGTGCAGGTGTGCAGTTTAATCCTCACACCTAGCTTCACTTTCAGCACTCAGCCTCTCCTTCTGGGTAGGTCATGTACCGCACTTCAGTGTCTCAGATCACATTCCCTCCATTTCATGTCTGTGTCGTGTCCTGCTGTTTGTGTAAATAATGCAACACACTCAAATGAGCTCTAGCCTGAGGACACCACTGTCTACGCCAGAACCCCTGACTCATTTTTTTCCCTTTTTTCTGGAAGGAAAATAATTGTAAATTGGCTTTTGTAAGAGAGTGACTTTGCACTATTTAATTCTCTTGGTATCTCAAATGAACACCTGCTTGGACTACCTTCAAATTCAACTCTGGTTCACATGTATGAATGAGCGGTCACACAGCATCAGACACCGGAAATTACCGGAAAATGTCATTTTAAAATTACAAGTGGGAAAATGGGGCTCTGAATGCAAAATATGAATTAATGCAGAATACCACTTTGGCTGCAAACTCATTCTTAAATAGGCCTACTTATGGAATGACATTTAAAATGCCTTTTTTCCACAGATATATTCCAGACAATCCCAATAAATGTTTATTTTGATTGTGGGCAAAGATTGTTCGTTTTATGCCGTGTAGTGTGCCATAGTACAGTGCAGTACAACCGAACAGAAAGTCTAATATGTTTAATTTTCTTCTTCATCTTCCACCACGGGTTGCCTTGCTGACCAATAGGAGCATAGATGACAGTGCTCTGCAGGAAAAGATGAAGCCGCAGTGCGAAAATTTGTAAACACAGCCTAGAGAAAGATGAGTGATGCGGTTATAGCAAAGTGAAGCAGAGAAAAGAGGAAAAGTTCATCATCATATGGCAACAACATCCATGCTTTCTTGATATTTCCTCAAAGGACTATATTATGATGGAGGAGGGAATAAAACTAATATCTGGCTAGTAGTAACCGAGACACTTCAGTAAACCGGCGAATACTGCCAGTAGCATTAAGGTGGCAACTGAGTGATCACGTTTACGCATCCTCAATATTTCAGTTTCTGAGGAGAGTATTGAAGTACTCTGGTAATGCAGTAAACTCATGTAAGCAACATTAACCGATGAAGCCCTTTTTCCGGTTATGATAAACCCTAATAAGATAGCGGGGTTACCTGAATATGTTCAGGGTTAATTTTTGTAATGTTTCTTGAAAAGATATAATAAATTAATTGCTGAAATGTGAGGGTTGTGCTCACTTTTGTGAGATATTGTAGATGTCCATAGTATCCTTTCAATTTACACACAAATTTTGTTCACTAAGTAGGTAGCTACTAAAGTCGCTCCATTTAGGTAGCATTATCAGAAATGAACCAAATTCTACCTAATGTTCCCTAGATGATTATCGTGGCTACACTACGTACCTAGCTATACAGATACCCACAAAGATGTTTTACTTCACATGCAAGATTGTTAGCGAAGTTCGGCAGCCAGCTAGCCAAATGTTTTCTTAATTCATTACAAGAAAATTATCTGAAAACTAGCGAAACAGCTAGCTATGTTAGGTACTTAGCTGCATAGTGGCTATGCTACATTGCTAGGCACACCGGTATCCATGATAACTTTCACTGGCAAATTTGGTTGCCTGAGTTTATATTTAGGTAGCTACTTCATTTAAAACATCATCAGACAACTAGCCAAATTGCTAGATAATGGTAGCAACATAGCTATTGTAGCCATGTAATGGAGGTAGCTATGCAGATATTTAAAAGGGGAGATATTCTTCCTCTAAACATCCTCTGGAGGTTAGCAAACAAACTTGTATTCCTCATAACCTTCGACTAAATGGCTAAATTGGTGTTTTGAATCATCTAATTCCCAAAGAATACTCCCTATTGCAGAAACCATAAAGTCTGAGTGACTAAAATATATAGATAAAATGCGAAATGAAAACAGATTGACAAGGATGGAATCAGATTATGACTTGCTGTCAAGCAGAATTGCTTTCTTGGGATATATTTTATGAGAATGCAAAGTAACTGTGACACAGCTCCTTTAAAGCTATGTTATTCAGTCAGCCTTCAAAAGGAGAATTTTCATACTCTGCACGGTAGATAAAATGGCAGTCTACTATATATTTTTGGGAAAGTATTTTATAGTATTCAGATAGATTTATTTTAGCATGTGCACTTGAGGTAGATGCACAATAAGGGGTCTATTCTCCCATGTGCGTAAGTTGAAAAAAGCGCGTAGCTACGCCCTTTTCAGCCTACGTGAATTCTCCCCTCGACTTAAGTCTGTGCATTACGCGCCCCAAAGGCAGTTACGCACTTGGGGCGGAGCAAGGCCAAAACCATGGCGTTTCTGGGCGTTTCTCAGGCAAATAACACTTACACGTATTCTCCCCCTGGCTAACGCGCTTTTTCTGTTAAGCGCTTTTGAGGGCTGTATTATGGTCAAGCGCCAACATAAGGCAAAAAGGAATATTGCGTTTGATGTTGGTTATAGGCCAAATTTTAACATTAATTTTATTTTATTTAACATGGTAAAGGTTGAGAGATTCAATATTCGATTGTTCATTATTATTTCTAACCTACATTTCTCATAACCATAATAAATTACCAAATGAAATCATCATATGATATTACGCAACAGCCTGTTCTCCGATTAGTTCAATTACAAATGCATTACAAACAATTACAAACATACCGGTGGTCATCAAGGCCACAACTGCGCTGTCGGTCGTGGCATCTGGGTCGTTCCAGAGTGGCTGGTGATGTCATGCAAATATCAGAGGGGTCTGTGAGAAGGTGTCACATACAGTTGGTTGACGCTTTACTGCACCATATCAGCCACTCTTAAGTTCCCCAAAACACCAGTTGAAAGACGTAGAGTAAAGGGGGGGCTCTACCGGGTCGCCAGGTTCCCCAGGGTTGTGGGAGCCAATGATTGTATTCACGTTACAATCTGAACCACTTCCACTAATAAGAATATGTACAGAGACCAAAGATGTTGGCACAGCATTAATGTTCAGGTTGTGTGCAATCATGATACGCGCATATTAAGCATCTGCGCCAAATTCCCTGGCTCGGCCCATGATGCTTATGTACTGCGCAACTGCTTGAAACGCCAAAAAATACAATAAATATTTGAAACCATATTAAGCTTGTTTCCAGTATCCATGACAGTGATACTTTGAGTATAGGCAAATAAAAATTACCATTTTACGTAACCCTCCTTCATCCGTATCCACTCCAAGTTATTCTCCATGCACTTCCACTACAGAAAGAGTGGATGCCACCCCCTCCACAGCGCAGTGAAATGTACCGGGGATGATGGTTGCTCACCACCTGTTGCGTGCGCTCTTCTCTGGTGTGCAGAGAGCCTGGCTTTTACAGTGCCCCGCAGATTTTTCTGTGTGCGGGGTAAGAATCCTTTGTTTGTTAAAGCGTTGCCTTTAGTTGCAAACCCCATATCGGAGTAGTTTGAGAGTAGTAGTTTCAAGCGCGTAATTTCTAAATGAGGTCATATGAACTGTCATTCATCATAATTTTTGTGTGACTAGCATGTTCTCTTTGTCTTCTTCCCTGTCTTCCACGGAAGAAACAGGCTAGTGTAGGAGGGGCACATTTTCAATGCTCCGATAACGCTGGTGGAGAAGCGCTAAATTCTTTATTATTTCATTATCACGGCAATTAGTTTGTTTGCATGGCTTTAATGCCATGGTGGCTAGAGTAAGAAATAAAAAAGAGATGTATGCATTACTTCTTGTAATTGGCACAGGCATACATAGGCCTACTATGACAGCCGCATATCGTGGGCCCGCTGATAAAACCTTGTATCTTCAAAATGATAAATGTCACAGGAAAATAAATAAATATAAATTAAAAAAAAGAAAAAAGAATATATACTTTTGTATATAAATTTATAAATTTAAAATATAAATAAAATAAAACATGTTTAATTCTGCATGTAAGAATAGTGGACATATCAGTTTTTGTTTCTTATCAGTTGGGAGATACATGGTTTTATCAGCTGGCCCATGATATTCAAATTTAAAGTCTGGTTTGCGTTTTCCATGGAACTACATTTTCATGGTTAATCAGAAAATCCTTGTTCCGTGTTTTCCTGATAGCCATAATTAATGAGCTTTGTACAGATTCTGCCTCTCTTTTGGATTAGTGACAACTCTTTCATAAGGCCGCCTACATTCTGAATTTAAGTGCTGTGGGCGTGATCGAAGCGAGTAGGGGAGAAGGTGCGTAACTCAAAAGCGCTCAACTTGAATCGCGTAAAAAAGGACTTGCGCGCTAATGGGAGAATAGACCCCTAAATGCAGTGTAAGGGTGGGTTATGTTATCTAGTAATCTTGTGAACCTCACAGTTCTCCACTCAATATCATCTACAATTCTCCTGATAGGTATCTGATCAGAAAATATAAATATCTTTTATGGTGCCTTTTGTCTTCTGGCAGTCTTCTGCTTTGCTCAAAAAAGGCTGGTTAACTTCCTAAAGCCAAACATCCCCCGGCAGTAACGCTGGCATGACGGGATATTCAAATAACTTGCCGCGAGCCTCTGGCAGTTAAACCCATAATTGCTTTCTTGCTGTTACTGTTCAGTATCGCTTGAATAATAATCACTCAATTTAAGAAATAACAGATTACTGAAGGGCTACATTGACAATGTAAGTAATAATATTATATGGATCCCAAAAAAAAAACAAAAAAAAATACAACAATTAACCCAGTGCGCTCTCTGAATTCCATCTCCTGTTCCAGGACTTTTGTTTTCAGTGGTGCACCCTAATTTCTTATAAAATTTGACTTAATCCTAATTTTTTCAGTGTGGCAAAGAATAGGTTACCTTTGCATGGAAGCATAGTTGCACACTAGCTGCTGCGCCAAGTGATAAAAATTAATTTATTAAATAACCAATTTCTTACATCAAAGTGTTGGTAATCAAATAATTGAGGAAATTATTTATCAGTGCATCGTGAAACTTCAATGCATGGCACGCATTTAAAATAATTTAATATGCGTGCCATGCCTCTAACTTTCAAGGAAGCGAAGTCATTCATAAGGACTTTGCAGTCTAGGTTCTGAAACATCAATTTTTTGATTAACCCCTTAATAAAGATGTAGACGCCTGCGTCTATAGACCTGCAAATTTAAGCACGCTGTTACTGTACTTGATCACTAGATGGCACCCCCGGATCAGTTATTGAATGTTCACAAGCAAGCAGACCTCGAACGCGGTTCTGAATATGGGGAAGTTCACTCCACGCCCTGTTTTTCAAGAGCTGGATGAATTAAACTCCTCAACTAAGCCTGATGTGCAAACTGGTCAGTATCCTTGCCCATAATATCCAGCAGTTTAAAAAAACGATATCTTGACACAGAAAAAATCGTTATACTCTGTAGCAACCAGTTTAGCCACAGTGAGCCAACAGTATTCCAATTAGTTGTTCAGAAAAATCAGTTTTCTGAGGCAAAAAAAATCGACATGGCATTGATTCTCTCACTTTCCACTGTTAATTACAGTCGTCACACACAAAAAAATTTGTAGTTCCCTACCGAGGATTTACGCGTAGATTCCTTCATTGACAAATTCAGCGCTTCCTTATATCCACCCGAGTACTGGCGTTGATAGCCAATCACTCAATCATGCACTCAGGCTCTTCTGCATAATTGTAGAGTTACACTTCATGCTCTCGTGAAGCTACCCTGGTAGCAATGTATTGATTGGCTCGTTTCTTATCCAATTGTTTGAAGTGTTTAAACATTTTAGAGTAAGTGAAACACATTGATTGGACAAACACAGAGCACGCAAGCCTATGCGTATCAGCAGGCTCGGCTGTATCCTGTCTACGTTGTGCACATTACGCGGCTGAAATAGATGCAATTTATAGAAAACACGTTCGCAAAACTGGCCTTGAAGTGTTCAGTTACATTTACAGGATTTAAATGAGATGAGGATATGGTCAGTTGTAATTATTTCGAATGAAACAGGACCGGAGGGTTCCTGCTACTGGATACATCGGTCTCCGGAGAAGGGATACATGAAAAAGGTGAGGCTGCTACATTGTTTTTTTTTTTTTTTTGGAATGTATACATACTCAACAAAGTCGAATGTCGAGGTTTTTTTCCCGTTTAAAAAGCGAACTGCCTGTGCATTTGGGTGGACCCCCTGGTACATTCATTGCACGTTTCTTTTGAATCCAGGGAGGCAATGGATTGGTCCCTGAAAGTGTAGTGTCTTTTCTGTCAAAATAAAGTATATTTCAGAATCCAGCTATTACTGAGTTAGTGAGTTGTACTTGTTCCTTAAAAGTGTTGAAATGGGTTTGTGAGCTTAGAAGAGGAGACTGGTATCTTCCATTACAGCGTGAATGTTCTGATTGTTAATAAGCAGTTTATATAATGCGTGTTTCTGCTGGCTTGGGGGACTTTGAAGAAAAATGGGCAAAATTCTAAACTTTATTATGGAGAAAAGGCATGTTTTGTGTTTGGAGAGGTTACTGGTGACCACTGATATTCAACTGCACTGAGATTGATAAATTCATACTGAACTCAAACAGAAAATCATTTGATCATATCAAATTTCAGGCCTTAAAACATTATTTGTGTTATATACATGATTTTTTTATGATTTGACAGGACATCATTTTGAGACTTCGGGGAGACACTTGGATAGCTGTATAATTTGGCTAATAGCATGTTGGTAATCTAGAATGTAATGTTGAAGATGCGTTCTTGTGGTCAAGGAATTTATGATACCAGAAATGTATAGTCTTAAGCCGCAGCAGTTTTTCAATCCTCAGAATTTTTTTTTTTTTTGCTATTTCAATGGTGAATTCTCATGAAGATTTTTTATGTTTGCAGCTCATTCTCTCGACCAAAATCATGAGAATAAACTTAAATATTATGTCATTCTAAATGCTGTGAGTTTCTTTCCTGAATTGAGCCACATTTTTCCTCTTTATGAAGCTTAAATCTTGAATTATACAGCATTAAAGTGGGTAACCCATAAATAGCCAAATTTGGGGTTAAACAAATTCAACACCTTCTCTCAATATCACCTTCAGCAGCATGGTATTTCGAGAAATTTCAGTTAACTACCATGCATGTAATCTCATATGGTGGCCATCCTCATGGACGCAAAGCTGTATGTCTGAATTGTTGCTGCAACACGGCTTATTGAAAGCCCATTTTCTAAGTAAATTAATTCATTCTATCACCCGATTCTTATTCGGAGATAGGTTTTGTATTCACCTGCATTACGGTAATGTCAGTGGCTGTAGAGAGTTTTATTTGTACATTCGCAGCCTGATGCTGCAAAATTGCATTTTTAGAAAGGTTTACTTTGTTCTATCAAGCCGATCAGACAAGAATGCTGAAAAAAAAAAAAAAACCTTTTGTGAGCTGCAGGTATTCAAACGCTAGGTCAACCATTAGTGTGGATAGGAAAATGCTTTATTATTGTTGCGATGAACAATAAGGCAAGATGAGGGGAAATGGACAAAATAACGCTTAGCTGGTAATTAGGACACCTATATGGGAATGGTTTTGGAGATGTAATTTGCTATAAGGCGACGTGAGAGCAGCGCCAGGGTCCCTCCGATGGCAACTCTAGAATGGAAGAGATTAAAATTCAAAAAGTACTCCTAGGATCATGAGCCTGGCCCCATTCAGAAGGATGGGATCATGCATGTCACTAATTGATTGAGGCAGGGGCGGATCTACGGGGGGGCAGAGGGGGGCAACTTTCCAGGCAAAATTTCTTAATTATATTTCGAGTTTCAATGGAATTTGTTATTATTTTACCGTATATATGTTTGTGTAGATCTGGCAATTCCGTTTCTTGACGTAGCTCATAAGTACTCTCGGCAGGAGCAATATCCGACTGGTGGAAATTCCCCCACACGACTAGAGGTCTATGTAGCCTGACAATCATCAGACGATTGTCTTAGAAATCTAGCTGTTCTCAGTATTAAAACAGCGTGCAAAAGAGCTAGATATGGATATGTTTGCGAGACGCTTTGCTGCAAGGCACAACAATCGTCGTCTGAAGCTTTCTTAAAAGAGATGGCCAATGTCAGTCCTGGACTGTGACATAAGTATTTTTGCTGTATTTATTTTGACTTTTATTTCATTAGCCCTAAATATTCGCTCGATTACATCTTGGAAGGCATGATAATCCAGTGCGTCCAGAAAAAAGGGAAACTGGGAATAAAATGAGAAGTATTCTGTTGTAACTTAGTATCTATAAAACTAATTAGGACTATTAATTTCACAACTGTGTACTTTTTCACATCATTCAAAGAAAACAAAGTTAGTCAGGCATCGCTGTCAGTACTCATTGTTCTGTTGTCAGCTGCATGATTTGTGCACATGTCATGCAGCTAGTAGGATTTACATTTAAAGCAGTACACATTACACAACCTAAAGCACTAATGGTTCCGACAATGAAAAGCTGAAACTGATCATCCATGTTCATCCGTGTTTAGGCCTGTCATCATTTTATGCAATTTGGCGGAAAGTGGTTACTGAATTACTCCAAAGGAGTCATTTTTGCTCAGTTGAGTGTGGCACAACTTCAGCTTACTTGACATCATTAGACAGAAGGTATAGTTATATAACACCAAATATCATTTTTAATCAAAGAATGTAAAGTAATTGTTATTGAATTAACCATTTATTCTTGGTTTCCTTTTATTGGGACACACTGTAAAATAAATACATTGAAGAATATTTTTCTGAAATTGTTTCCCAATTTTTATATGCAGTTTTTGGCAGATTGGTGAATCTCTGCCTGTCTTTACTTACAACATCTGATATGTTGTCTATGGTCTATTGTGAATAAAATATGGGTTATTGAGATTTGCAAATCATTATATTCTGTTTTTATGCACGTTTTACACAATGTCCCAACTTCATTGGAATTGGGGATCTCCTAATACCGCACTGAGGACGTCCCATGCCACCCCTCCCAGACTTCTTGCCACCCCTTTGCCACCCCATTCAAAATTTTCTAAATCCGCCACTGGATTGATGTCATCATAAAAACTTACACATTAGCAGCAATGCATGATGATGATGATGATGTTGTTGGATGTTAATATATTGCCATTGCAGAGGAAGGTACATTGATATTTGTGCAATGGAACTGAAGCGTTTTTACTTGGAAATATGTCGCTATGATTGTCATTGATTTCAGGTAGCAGGGTGGCTTTGGCTTCAAATCCAGCTTGGGGCCTTTCTGTGTCAGACTGCATGGTCTCTGTTTGTTGAAATGGGTTTGTTCAGAGTATTCAGGGTACCTCCCTTAGTTCAAAAATTGAATGCCAAGTTAACTGGAGATGCTAAATGCTTTTACCACAGAATACCTGCAAAAACAATTCAAAGCAAAACTGCCCTGTTTACATTCTCCAGAAAGGCTTCTGCCATCGGAGGCGACGGCTGGGGGTTTATCCCCGAACGCCCCCAATCCTCCAATTCCCCAATCCTTGAATAGACATTGAATAGACTTTCATTTGAAGTTAATTTCAGGTCAATCGGTCAAATGGTTCTGAAGATATGTCCAAAATGGTAATTTTCCATCACAAAGCGCCACCTGGTGGCAAAATATTGAACCATACAGGTATGATGTCATCCTGTGACATGTTGTGAGGTCATGGCCTTGCAGGTGCACATAGTTTCATGTCAATTGGAGAAATAGTTCCAAAGATATAGCAAAAATGGTGAATTTTATGTGACAAAGCTCCACCTTGTGTCAAAATTTTGAACCAAACAGGTATAATGTCATCGTGGGACACATCCTCAGGTCATGACCTTTTATTTGCATTTGATTTGATGTCAATCGGACAAATATTTCCAGAGATATAATAAAAACAGGGTTTTTTTTTAGTTTTTGGCCCCTGGTGGCCAATCTAGAAATTGTAAATTGTCCAAAATCGAATCAGTTCTTCCTCTTAATGATACTTACTTATATGCAAAACTTGGCATTTGTAATTGAAATATTACTGCAGTTATTGCGTTAACAGTGAAATCAGTTTTTGGCCCCTGGTGGCCAATCTAGACATTGTAAATTGTCCAAAGTTGAATCAGTTCTTCCTCTTTATGATACTTACTTATGTGCAAAATTTGGAATTTTGAATTGAAATATTACTGAAGTTATGGTGTTAACACGTAGTTAGGCGGCGCGGCCAGACCAAAAACATAATATCCCCCGGAACACCATTCGGCGTTCGGTGATATAATAACTACTCTATTAATGATTTCCAGACCACACCTAAAATAGTAGTTAAGGATACTTATTGATTTGAATAAGCATTGGAATTTGTACTGATGAGGATGGAATAGAGTCGAGTAGGAAGAGACCAGTGAAGGATAAAGGGAAGCCCCAGGTGACAAGACTCAGGGTGAAGGTCGCGTCGCATTTTGGAGTCATGAAGGCTCCTCAAATCTCTTGGGGGTTCCTGTTGAGTGAAATGGTGAGAGATGAATGGAAGGGAGGGACATCAAAGGAGACAGATGAGGATTGTAGAATGAAGGCAGTATAAAAAGCTGGTTAGTTAGAACGTGGATGAATCGAGTGACATTTTTAGGCATGGTCTGATTCACTAAACTACGTTTAGAACTCCAGTTAGTTTGCGGAGTGCTCTGCTCTCACAATATGAGACAACACTTCCTGTGGATTCATTTCCTCTGCTGAGAGAAATAAGGCCCTCTGCTTATTACTATAATTGGAAAGATTAAGCTTAGGTTAGGCTCTGGGAATTCATGATAATTATTGTAAGGTGACATGTTTATTGCCCCAGGCTAAATGTGATTTAGATATTGTGTCTTTTCCAATACCTCTGTCCATATCACAATGTGGTTATAATACCATACCCAATGTCTTTTCTCGCACCTTTTTCATTTGTACATCATATGACAGAGATTTGTGAATTATAAAATAAATTCAATCGAAAAGTGCCATGGTTGTGGATTGGCTAGATATTCTGAGCAAGCTTTCGAAGCAGTTCACACTGACTTCTTAACATTCTGGGAGAGGCATCAGATAAAGGATAGCAGCATCAAACTATTTGGTTTGCGCTTAAAGCAAGCCGTCAAAGAGTACAATAGGGCACGTCTAAGCATTACATTTAGCTAGATAGAACATTTTTGCCACATGAGGGTTAAAGAAAGGAGATGGACTACTATTAGTATTTTTCACATTCTTTTGATCCACTACCCTGCAGAGGAGACTTTTCAAAATAAATCACCAAAGCGCAGACGTTTTTTTTAACCCTTTAACGTCAATTTGAAAATTTCAAGTTGGGTGCCGAAGAAAAAGTGGATTTTTTCCAAAAATTCCTAACAGATTTTTTGCATTTTCTTTGTCTGCTCACTGAGAACTACAAAATTACATAGGTCTTGTTTCAGTATTTTTTTTTCAGACTTTAAAGCACTTTAAGCCCAGTGTGTGTCCCACCCACTTAAAATCAAACCGCGATTGGTCAATTTGCCCCTCACTCTCCAAATCGAGACACATAGCTTTATGCATAGCTTGGCCTTCCCCCGGATTCATGAAATCCTAACCAATTAATGAGCCAGCCATCTGGGTCTTGATAGAGACGGGCAATTCTGATTGGATAACATGTTTTCACAACAGTAACTCTTTCATTGCTGATGTGAGCTCGACAGTAAGCTTAACTGAAAACATAGATGAGAGAAAATATATAAAATGTATTTTATTAAATTAAATTAAATAGAAATTTTAAAAACAACTATTATTATTTTATTTGATACTCCTATTTTTCGGTCCAGATTTTTTAGGCCTCCTCTGAAGGCGTAGAAAGCCCTGAGGGTTCCCCTCTGCCACAGGGATGAAGTATATTTCTTTTCTTATTGAGTGAAAGCAGAATGGGATGTTATCAGGAGGACTGCTTGTTAAAGATTTTGTTACAGCATGACAGTGTTCACATAGCATGGTGAAGGACTTTTTGATCATGTTTGAGTGATATTTAAAATGACACAACGTTGGCATGGTGATTGCCCAACTAATTGTTTAATTTTTGCTGTCAGTCACATGGCGATGTTGGCCTCACTGCTTGAGCAGCATATTGCCAAACTCACACTTCTTGAATGGTATTTGAATAGCATAAGGATCGAATTGCAGCTTAGCAGCATGCAGTGTGTTTTATTGACATGAGAATGGCTTGTTGTTCGGCTTTCTGACACAGTGTGGTTGAGGTGTCAGACACAGTGTCCTTCAGGGGGAGTGTGTTTGTGTCCCTTGTTTAAACTGCCACAGCCGCTGCTGGAGCAGTGATTGTCTTACAGGAGCTGCAGTGGAAAATAATTCAAGCCCACCTAGCAGAGAATATTGGGTGTCTACTGTCCTTCTGGGCTCATTGCCCCTGTTATTTTACCTATTCTTGCAGGAAAAAAGTCAATAAAAGTACAAAATGTGCATTAAAATATCCATTTAGTTTGTGCCTGGCCAGCTGTTCACTTGAGTGAGAGAGTCCTGTACCGAAATTGTGTGAAATACATATTAGTGTAGATTTGTATTTTGTTGGTTTAATGACTGAAGTATTTTTTATTCTGAAGGGTTTTCTCTAGACTTTTCTGTGAGAGTGATTTCCTGAGACACTGCCCTTCTTTATATCTCTTCCAGTGCTCTGTCTCCTGTCTTGTGTATAGACAAAATTATTATCTCTCTTCAATGTGAAATGGAAGGCTCACGTCTGCTGCATTGTGCTCGTTTATACATTCAGGGATATTGTATTGGGATCTCTTTTTTTCTCTCTCTCTCTCTCTTTTTCTCACTCTCTCTGCGGTGTGTTACACAAAGGTCAGGTATTCCTCTTGGGAGCTGTACGTGTTTCTACAGCAAACTGACAAAGGCAGAGCAAAAAATTGCCGACACTATTATCAGCCTCCAGAGTTTATTTGTTTATATTGTTCCATCAAACACCAGTGTGCACGATGGATTTTACTATTCAGCTTCTTCCATACACTCTCAGAAATAGGGGTACAGCAGGAGTCCATTTTTGTTCCCCAAGGTATTATGTACCCTTTAGGGCTAATTATAGGACCTAGAGGTACCTGTGCGAATCATTTTAGGGTCTAAAAGGTACTTTTATGTTCCAAAACAAATAAAAACCCACTTGAGGGTACTGGCCCGGTGACAACCAAGGCTTGTCACCGGGGCAGTACCCTGAAAGGTACTGCTGTTGTACCTTAGAAGTGGGTTTTCATTTGTTTTGGAACATAAAAGTACCTTTTAGGCCCTAAAAAGGTTCACACAGGTACCTTGAGGTCCTATAATTAGCCCTAAAGGGTACATAAGTGCTGAATGTACCTTGGGGAACAGAAATGGACTCCTGCTGTACCCCTATTTCTGAGAGTCTATTTGCTTACGGTCACAAGCACAAGTTGAGCTAAACATAACAGTGACTTTGCTCAGTAACCTGGGGCATTTATTAATATAAAAAAAATAAATTAAAGAGAAATGCTGAAGAACTTTGCTGGTTCACCATTCCATAATGCTTGGCAAGATTATAAAACAAAGCACTGAAAAAAATATATGTCCAGGTTAAACTAAATGTACCCTTATTTCATTCAGAGCTTGGTAAATTCAGTAAGAAAAAAGTAATTGGCCAACATTACATTACTGTACCCAGGTACTGACTTTGGTATATTCTTACACTTATTCATTTTCCCTTCAGTTTTAGAGTAGGATCCTTCTTGTAGAGAGTTATTTCAAATCCAATTGAGGACAGTACAAGTCAAACGAGTGGTTTCAGTCACTTTGATTATTTTTTCCAAGTTCAGTCCCAGTTTTTTCCTTTAGTTAGTCAGGGTTCCCAAATGTTTCTTTTGTCGAAGCTTATCTGGAATCTGTGTGGAAAGCTAGCAGGTACAAATCAATCGAGTGACTCCGTTACTCCTCCATGTGCAGTGGCAGTGGTGGCCAAGTAACCTACCGCTTGCTGGAAATGCCTCAAATGGCACTTCTCTCTCCAAAATCGACATACAAAAAAAAACAAAAAAAAAACAACCTGCTTAGTGTACAATTTCATCTGAGTTAATTTCCATTACTTCGCTTCACACTATGCAGCATTAGCAGGGTCTTAACAGTTCTGATTTTTTATAAGCTCATTGCTAGCTCCAGTGCTCAGAGAATAGAACATAAAATATGCTTTTAGCTCAGAAAAATAAAATTTACAAGGCTTTTGTTTCTGCTTGTAATACTATTTCATATTTCCACTCCTCAAAATTCATGTATAATGAATTTGAGGGCGGCAAGTTTTTTTCAAACACCTCACATATCTCTGATTAGTTTTTTTTCCCCTCCATATGCACAAAATCAGCGTGGGCTTATGTGGTTTTTGCTCACTGGAGCTACACTCACTGGTAAATAGTCATCAAAACACATAAATTAGTGGTCCTGCCTAATCCTCTTTCATCATGAAATATTCCATAAAAGTTTACTTCTCCGTGGACAAAATTAAAAATGAACTTAAATTACTGCATTTACTTTACGCTGCTCACTAAACAGTACATGCGTTTTCTACTGCGTTCATTCTAACTTTTTCTTCCTCTCAGATTCTGACTTTAGTGGTCATTTGGAGATGCTGTGGGCCACCATTTGAATTTTTAAGTTGAGCTACATGCATAATCTTATATTAAATCAAACAACTGCCTATTAAATTAAGGGGGGTCAAATGTATTATGGCTGTCTTTGGGAGTCATGATGTATGGGATGGGTTGTCTTCTTGTCATTGCACATCTGATTAAAAAATCCTGCAATATTAGGTCTAAGTACTAAAAACTGCCTCCAGAAAAGCATTAAGCAGTGTTAAATGCCCTCCACATTTGTCAAAGTGCTGAATCCATTAATGGAAGAGAAATAATGCTGAAAATGTGTTCCACAGAACTTGCAACCCTGCAGTGGTGGTCCTAGGGGCAGGGCCGCATCTGAAATCAAATAGGACCCCTGAAGTGCCCCTGTCCTATCACTCATCTGTTGTTTTGTCCGAGAATGACAATCAGATTATAGGTGAGTGCAATTCCATGCCCAACTACTGGTGGCAGTTCTGTGCCAAATAAGCATATTCACTGTCATAAAGCTCACAGTAGGATATGACGATTTGACTGAACACTGGTTCACACCAAGAAAGAACTGGAGAGCCTGCCGCTGCTTCCTTCTACAAGCGCAGTTGAAGAAATGAAGAAGAAAGTGAGAGAAATTCCTGTTATTTTCCGCCAAACTAAAGGGTCTTCCGAAAAAATTTCTACATAGTTGTGATTGAAAAACATATAAGAATAAAAATTAATGCACAATTTTACATGACACTGTTTGAGACGTCAAAAATATAAAGACATGTCTTCATGGGAAGCACAATGCTAACTAGCATGTTAGCTAGGTAATCGAGTCTCTGTAGACGGCTGTGATGGCACACTTTATTTGTAATTTAGCTAGCTTGATAAACTTACTTGGCACAATAAACTCACATTGCTTACAAAGGGTATAGCTCTCATGCCCATGTAATGTTAGCCAAGTTGCAAATCCACATATAGTATCAGCCATAGCGAAAGACCTGGCAGAAATGTTCGCGTAACGTTAGTAGTATTCATTCCGGATGAATTGCACAAATTAAAGTATCCTTATCAGGCATCTGGCTATCTAGGGACTATTTAGTGAGCAAGCAGTTGAGGTTTTTTTTTAAATTTTGATTACAATAACTCAATCCTCGCTGAGGCAGTCGACCAAACTGGTTAGCTTTTAATGAGTGCCAGTGAAGATAGTGTTTCTGCATACTGCTCGGCTGTCTGTTCCCTGAGATAAAAACATAGGTCAGTAAAAGTTCAAACTACTTACGGCAATGTTCTTATAAGTGATTCATCAATACTATCCGAGTGACCGATCAGAGTCAGATGTGAGTCATATTGACCAACCAATGGATTAACCATTGACTAAAACAACTCCTTATAACTTCGTTTTCAAAAATCGTCAAGCAAAATTGTGCCTCAACACATTTTTTATTATGTAATCCAGTCCTACACAGGAAGGATTTGTGATTGTAAACCTTTTAGATAACAAAATAATAGCAGAATTTTTTTTCCCGTTATAGTCAATGGGAAATTCATAGGTGCGGTGCACTGGACGCCATTTTTCTTCAACTTTTCACTCTGATTGCCTCTCCAGTTTTATATACACTCATTGGTTCACACTCCAACAATGCCACAGGGTCATTCTTTGTCTATTCAACAAATGCCTCCCACCTGACCATCGCAGATTAGTCTAAAAAATTATCACACAAAGGTAATATATTTATTAGGATGTGTGCCAAATTTCAGTTAAATATGTTTATTAGTTTTGGCAGCAAAACATAACAAGGATAATAGTGTTGTACAAATTCTCACACTCGTTTTTTCAATGTCAAATAAAACAGAGTTTTTAGGAGGCGATTTCTCCTGTTATACTCATGCCATTGCCTCAAAATCGTCCACATTGTAGCATCTAGGCCCAGTAAACTAGGCAAGCACATTTTCAATGGCTTTTCTCTTTTTCGTGCGGAGCTATGGCAGTTTGAAAATTTGATTAATTTATTTAATGTGATTTATTTGACAAAGTTGTCTGTGACACAAAATTTGAAGGTCATTTATGACTAAGGTTATGCAGGTAGAGAGCTGATTTTTTCTGGGCAAGCTCTCCTAGCATAGTGCTATTGGTACAACAAACAGAAAGCATGTCAATTCATGGTTGTCCAGAAAATTCACAGTAAAATCCTAAAAAAAGCCCAAATTTCATAAAATTTAACATCAAATTGCCGAGGTGTGACAACCTGTAAATTCTTCAAATCTTCACCATCTTAAAGCTTACATTCTTGGCTATCTTTGATTCCAAGGTGGTTGTGGTGCAACTGTTCTTTAGTTATAAATTTTTTAAGTAAAACCTTCTAAACACTCGTTTTTCAACTGTTTTTTAATGTTAATACAAATTTGAGATCTGATCCTAACAACCATTGGTGTCTAAAAGTCCACACCAAGGTGTTTTCTGTTCCTTTGTCCTCTGTCTTTTTCCAGTGTAGAACACTGGATACAATGTGCCTCAATTTCAAGTCCCATGGGTTAACAAAAACTGCAGAGGGGATTCAAACCTGCATATGTATTTTTCTGTCAAAAGATATATTGAACACAAACATGAATTTTCCTATATAATAATTATGTGAATCTGGCAGAGAAATGGGTACATATAAGCATCAACCTTTTTACATCCTGGGCTATTTCTATTAGATAGCAGGTCATTTATCAAAATTAGGAACACTTTAATTAAACTGCTATTGTATGCAATATTATAAATGTCAATTTGGGAAATAAACAATTTGTAAGTCCTCCAATGCCATCCAATGGTTAAGATATTGTCATCATTCATCAGTTTTGTTAACATGTTTCAACATGTCTCAGTGAGAGGCAAGTCCTAATCTGAGCACTCTTGCCACCGATGACATCAGATAAATTTTCATGCACCCACGTGGACCAGCAAGAAGTTTTTACTGGCCACACAGAGAGGATGTTTGCTGGCAACCTGTACAACATGTCATCACTAAGATGCCAGCATCCACAATTGCCTCAGGATGCAGATATAACCTAAATGAGGAATCTGTTAATTCAGCAAAACTGTTTATGATGAACTTGAAATGAGTAGTCTAATGTACACTGCATTGACCATGATACATTTGAATGTTTGGACAAAGTAATGATGTGGCTATAATGTATTTTGCTAAATAAATTTCATATATACAAGTTTGATATGGCATGTCCTGACCAATATATGGTACTATAACCAATGTATCTAAATTTTGCAGATCTTTAAGTGACTTTCAGTTATCTGATGTTATGATTACAGCCTCAGAAACTCCTGCAACATGCAAGGAATCACATAGAAACATTGAAAAACGAGCGTTTACAAGGCCTTGCTAAAAAAAATCATAACTATTTAATGAAGAGTTGCACCACAACCACCATTGAAACATAGATAGCGAAGAATGTAAGCTTTAAGATGGTGAAGATTTGAAGAATTTGTCACACCTTGGCAAGTAAATGTCAAATTTCAGGAAATTTGGGCTTTTTTAGGATTTTGCTGTGTATTTTCTGGACAACCATAAAATTGACCTGCTTGCTGTTTATTGTACCAATAGCACTATGCGAGGACAGCTTGCCCAGAAAAAGTCAGCTCTCTACCTGCATAACTTCGGTCATAATTGGCCTTCAATGTTGGTGTCACAGACAAATATGTCAAATAAATTAGCAATTTCAAACAGCCACAGCTCCCTAATAAAAGCATATTTGCCATGGAAAATGTGTTTCACAAGTGTACTGGGCATAGATGCTACACTGTGGAAATTTTTGAGCCCATGGCAATGATATAACTAGAGATATTGCCTCCTAAAAATCCACTTTTATTTGACGTTGCAAAAAGAAGTATTAAAATCAGGAAAACGTTGCCATCTTTATTAATTTTTTTTTCCAAAACTAAAGAAGATATTTATAATAATAAAAATAACATTTATTTAGGAATGTAAGGCCTATCCGTCCCATAGTTCCACCCACAATTAACACAGTGCACATATCAGTGTCAGCACCATACATATGAGTCAAACTAGTACACGGCTTTCATTACTAGTGAAACATATACATGTAACATACTGTATTTTTTGTTATACATGTACAATATATTTATATATATCACAAAATATTTCAGTTTCATGATATACATACACAGGATTATAATATCACAGTGTTGATATCATTATGAAAAATATTATATTAAAAGAGTGGACTCAAAACTCCGTCTTAATCTAAAGCCTTCGTATACATATGCTCCCAATTTTCATGCATTATCTGTCTTACATAAAGCCATAATATCACAGTAAGAAACCGTTGAAGTATGAAGAATGATATAATATTTGATACTCAAATATTGTTGTCTAATTTTATGATACAGTTTACAATCTACAAGAAAATGTCCCTCGTGTTCAATTATTTCAATATTTTCAATATGTTTACAATATGAACAAATTCTTTCTTCTTTTGGAATATCATGCCATCTTCCTAATTCAATTGCGAGCTTATGTGCTGAACATCTTAAAAATAGAGCTCTTCTATATTGTTTATTTTTTATACTGATTAAGTATCTTTTAGGTTCTAATATGGACTTACATTGAGCATATAGATCAAGTTTTCTATTACTCAATATGGATCCATACCACACATCCTGAGCATGATTTCTCAATCTCTGATTCAAAATACTGTGAAAATAGTGCACATTACCAACTCCCTTAGCATTTCACGCATCAGTAAAACCATATATAAATAACAGATTTCTTACATGACTGACCCACGTTGTTTTCCCTACCTTGTCTAAATTTTTCAACTTAATATAACATTTCTTTGGATATCTGTTTGGCTCCAAGTTTTACCCAGTATAAAATGCATCTTTTCATGTAACAGATAAATAAAAGAAATCTACCAAATTCACCAAGCACAGCTTGGTTACAAACATTACTACTGACACATAACAACCTTTTACAAAAATATACATGTACATTTTTTATACATTCAACATATTGAAAACCCCATATTTTTGAGCCATAGTATAAGATAGGCGCCACCATTCTATCAAACAGAAACAAAGCCTGCTGATAACCGAGACTATATTTTCTTATAAATCTTAACAATGAAACACATGCTATTTTGGCTTGTTGAGCTAAACGTTTCTGTGTTTGCCACCATGACAATTTTGGAGTAAACCAAGTGCCTAAATATTTGTATCGATTAACAATTTCAAATTCAGAAGATATTTAACTGAAACATTGCACATATCCTATTAAGTACATGGCCTTGGTGTGAAAATTTTTTTAAATAAATCTGAGATGGTCAGGTGGGTAAATTTTCTGAAATTTGTTGAATTGACATGGAATGACCCCACAGCGACAGTGAGCAGGGAGAGAGAGGGAGACAGGGAGAGAGCTACGGTCAGGGTCTGGAGCAGGGCAGCTCCAATCACTCTTCACCAGGTCAGACATCATATTGGCACAGTAACAACAGTAACTGTAATATGTCTGATCTCAATATGAAACGGCACAGAAGATAAATAATGGTCACACAGCTAAATCCAAATTGACATTGGCGCTAAATGTTTGCAGAATTTCTGCTTGAAGAGCAACTTAAGCAATTAGCTGGTAACTTGACTGTTAAAACTCATAACTCACTTGTTTGTACCAATTTAGTAATAATTGTGATGAAGTGCTATTGTGAGAATCTCCATCACATTTTAGTTAATCTGCACTCAATATTTTACCTCTGTTTGTTTGTGACTACTGTGAATAAAAATAGTGAAAACAGTAAGTGAATGTATCCTAAATGAAAGGAACAGTGTAGCAATCAAAGTGCAGATCCACCTTACTTGACCACAGTAAAGTTTGTATGAATGTAGGCATTGCCTTGACATCTATCTGGATCTCTGTTTCCCTGAAGATCAAACTACTTGCACATTGTGTAATCACATATTGTGTTTAGTCATGAAATTGTAGTATTTCAATATTACATTCAATACATAGGATTTACAATTTCATAGACTATATGTCTAGTGAACAAAATTGGACATTGCTGAGCAAAGGATCATTTCAGTATTCTGAATACTTGGATTCTTGCACCTCACCTCTACTAGAGCTCACCTTCATACTTCAAGGTTTCAAGTCCTTTTCTTAATTTTCAATAAAATAGTTGTGGTCTGATAGAGAACATGGTTTCAGCTGCATACAAGCTTGATATGACTGGTGAGATATCTATACAACTTATCACAAATGTGACTGTGTGCTCATATGCTGGACAAATACTTGGCCCCTATGTGAGAAATATGGCCCCTTGATGGCCCCTTACTTGGAAAAATCCAAGATCCGCCACTGCAACACTTTGAATAACCTTTGTTTGCAATGACATTCTCACTTCATTCAATGCTCTTTATGTTTTTTGAAAGAACTTGCGTCCAGCAGCATAATGGGGTTCACAGAGTTCCTCAGTGTCTGATTTGATCTATTGAAATGTGATATTACTTGAAATTTCTTGCAGTATAGAAATAAACACACTGGGCTCTAATTTCGTAGACCAGGCGCAGGCGCGGCGCATGGGGGGTGCGCCGCGCCAACGGGGTGTGTCCAGGCGTATGTGGCAATTTCGTGCCTGGCGTAGCCTGGTGCAAGTACTCCTCTGTCCCGCCTCTGCCCCTCCTTCCAGCGCAAGTTGGCAAAGAAGGCGTGTTTGGGTATAACACAGCCGAGTCAAATCTTCACCAGTCAAATGAGCTCCTCACCTCACCTTTAATGTGTTAGAATATAGAAGGCGACCCAGCCGAGTCAAATATTGCTCACTGGCAAGAGAAACGATGGATAGCGTGTTCCTATTATTAGAAACTGTAGCTGCTTAAAATTTTGGGATTAACATGCATATACAACAAAGCAAGATACGTTACACATTTATTTCCAACATGTGATCTTAACTCAGTACGAGATCATAGCAATCAGGCTGCATTCCTTTCCCCCACTAAAGACGATAAAACATAAGTGACAATAATAGTAGCCTAGTATTAAGCCGCTTGCACACTGGACGCGAAACGAATTTTTCGCTCGACAGATTGCGTCTTGTGTCCAAAGGTCTGACAGGGTTTTAATAAATCGTCGTGTCCGACAGTCTATTATTGTTTTTAATTTCTTCAAATCTACTGACTCTTTCAGACATTAAACGTTAATGTTTGATAAGAGGGTTCAGTTCTTCAAGATGAGTACCGAGAATTTCAATCAATGTTTCTGTGTAAGCTCTGCGCAATAAAGTGAGTCGACACTGGCGCGAGACAATGTACAATGCCTCCGTGTCTGACAGCCAAAAAAAAAAAGGACGATTAGAACAGATTGATAATGAAATAAAGAATAAAAAGAAACATTTTAACAACAGAGCATCCAATGAACACTGCG
Source organism: Gymnothorax reevesii (assembly GCA_029721435.1). NCBI lineage: Eukaryota > Metazoa > Chordata > Actinopteri > Anguilliformes > Muraenidae > Gymnothorax > Gymnothorax reevesii. Next base: position 132,774,671 of record CM056574.1, on the reverse strand, counting down.
ATTTATTTATTGGCGGGTCATCTTTGTTTGATATCACGTTTGTTGCTGATATATTTTTATTCTTTATTTCGTTATAAATCTGTTCTCATATCAATACTTTTACTTTTTGCTGGCTGCTGGACATGGAGTAATTTGCATTTCGTGTCGGACAGTCTTGATCGTGCATGCAATGATTTCTTCACTCTGTCAGTGGTCATGGAATTGATTTGCTCACGCACTATATTATCTCTGCTGTGGAAATAATAATGTGCTCGATCCATCTGACTAATTTTCAAAAGAAAGACCGAATAAATACTGATGTCTATCTTCAACGGAAGAAAACAGATGAAAAGGCTAAAAAGACCAAGAAAAGTCGATAGCTATCAATTTGCATTTTGTGAAGGCCGAACACAAACATAGCCAAGTTTGCACGTCTAATAATTCATGGAATACTCGGAAAAACTAGAACTTTTATGACTCTCGGACACGGAGCTATATTAAAACCCTGTCCGACTATCGTGTCTTTGCATTGACTTTGTCTGTAATCAGTCGAAAAATTTGTTTTGCGTCCAGTGTGCAAGCAGCTTTAATGAGCATAGAACGCAAGCATTCGATATATATATATATATATATATATATATATATATTATACAGTTTGTGGTTGGCTGAGAAAGATGTGAAGTCCTTAGTTTGCATCACAGATTCAGTTGCGTTGATTAAGCCAGGTCAAGTTTCCATTACGCGTGGCAACCGCCTGACATCAGGACAATCGATATAAATACAATAATTTATGTCCTTATTCAGATAGTTACATTAAATAGTGCTTCCTGTAATTTTTTCTTGCATTGAAATGTGCCTGACATTCTGTAAACCTGCCTGTGAGATTTCGGTGACGTGTGCGCACTCTGCGCCGGTCAGCCAAATTACCACTGCACGAAAATTAAACCAGGTTGGAGCTGGCGAGTTTTCTGCGCAACTCCAGCGGAGACTTTTTCTACGAAATTGTCACTGCGTCTTGATGAATATGTGACACCTCCCCCTACTACGCCGCCACACCCATCTCGGCGCACCTTCGTCTACCGAAGGCTGCGCACCTCACGAAATTACCACTACGCGGGCTGCGCCGTACAAAATTACCACTGCGCGGGCTGCGCCTCGCTACGCCAGCTGCGCTGCGCCAGGAAATTAGAGCCCACTATCTTCTAGGGCAGGGGTTCCCAAACTTTTCCAAATCAGGGCCCACTTGAAAATCTAAAAAATGTCCGCGGCCCACCTTTGTCCTATAAACTGTACATAGACAAAATTATGCATTCTCAGAACACTTAACAGCAACAATAATTGTTGTTGTTGTTAAGAAAATAAAATAAATAAAAAACAACAATAACTGTTTGTTTTTATTAATTATTATTATAAAGATTCAGGATTGAAATGAAAGCAGGGGGATAAAGGTTGCCCAAACTTTTAATCTGTGGTGTACACACAAGACAGAATTAATTATCGAACACAGTACGTGCTCCTCCGATTATGACCCCCGGTCATGATGACCAGAAAGCTACGTTCCGATGATAAACTATATAAGGTTCCTAAAATATTGTGAGGTCAATAACACTCAATAGGTTATTACTTATTACTATTATATTTTTTAAAATTGAGCAATTAATATTTTACTATAAAAATAATTTAAAAAATCATATTTGCAAAAATGAATTATTTTTAATGACCTCTCACGGCCCACCTGCAGTACCACCACGGCCCACCAGAGGGCCGCGGCCCACACTTTGGGAATCACTGTTCTAGGGTATTTTATTCTTCATAGCATGTATGGATGTTTTTACGTAACATTTGGCTAAAGAGTGTAATTAACAACTCTAAACACGAAAAACACCTAATTACGACATTAACAGCTTGTTAAAATCCTGCGAGTGCAATTGTGGTTGGAGCAAAAACCAGCATACACAGTAGGTCCCGAGGAACAACGTCGAAGACCACTGTCTTACATTGAAAGAATCAAATAAATTCACTACTTGTCTGTCTCCAAAAATGGTTGGATATTTGAGAGCATTATTCAAATTAACAATAGTAAAGTAACAAATGTTGCAGTGCTTTTATGCACTGATGAACATTAAGTTGTTTATCTCACCAGTAAGTGAGTGTAAAATGGAGGTGCTGCATATTTTCCTGGATGATTTATTCAAGCCAATGTTCCTTTTCATCTGTATTTGAAGTGAATAGTGCATGGCTAGGTTATTCTGTGCTAATGCTGGCTCTTGTGTACCGCTGTCATATGTGTAGGGTGTAAACAGCAGCTGCAGTCATGTTCTCCTGTGGTCCAATAGACATAAGAGTACCTGAAAGGAAAATATAGATAGAAGTAAATAGTTGCCTAGAAACAGCTGTAATGAACAGCTGATTGGAAGGATCTGAGCTTGTCCCATGCACGTGGCCAAAGACAGCATTACTTGAGAGATGAAGGGAGATTTAAAAAAAACATGCATACAATGGCTGACTTATTCTAATGGCTCTAAATTTAATGTATAATTTCAATTGCAAATATAAAACCAATCAATATACCCAAATTAAATTACCACTTGATAAGAATCTTTGCCTTATGAGCATTGCAAAAAGAAAAATACGTTGATAAATTTTAGGAGGTACATGTTCTCGTAGTGGTCCAACACACTAATTTTGAGGGGTCTCATTTTTGTGATATTTTTTTGTTTTGAATGTTAGGACTCTGTATTTTATGTATTGTAAGAAATTTTTTGCCTCATTGCATAATTGCCTATCAAATTTATGAAGGTTTTTTATGATTTTTTAAATTATTATTTCAGAGAATTGATTTTATTTATTTATTTTTTAAGGTTTTGAAAAAAAATTAAAAAATGCAGTTTTTCCCCAACACTAAAGAACAGTCAGCTGATATTTCAATTTGGCAAAAATATGAATTGGGAAATTATGCTATGAGGATAACAAAATGTCAGATTTTTATACAGTAGAATCCATTATTTATCCTGAGCTTTTGTAAACATGGCTCTTGTGTTCTGCAATGATTTCTGGGAAGTATTTCCTCAACAAAATGAGGGGCTGAAGGCAAAAGGCAACTATCTGACATTTCTGGTAAAACTGACTTAGATGCAGATGCAGATTCAATTCAGTCCTAATTTTGTCGTGCAAGGCACACCTGACTGATATTAGTCACAATGGCTTCCAAAAGAGGGCTCTCACATTCTCGCACAATGGAGTCCAGTGGAAACTGTGGTGCAATACACAGCTATCTGAACATTTCAAGATGTCAACCTCCAGGAGAAAGGTCTGGCGGTGGGAGATGAAGTTAGGAGCAAACTGATTGGAGAAGAGGCTGATACAGACTCAGGGGGTGTTGTTGATGATTCAGACAATAATGCCAGCTATGACCCTGACAAAGATGGTGAGTTTTAATAAAAAGGTCACTTCAAAAATTCCAGATTTAAGCTACATGAAGTACACTACACAGTACATGAGTAAGCCTACCTCGATTGAGGCTACAACACAGTAATTTGATTCTATGATAATGAGCCAGATCACCAACTTCTGTTTTTTTTTTCAGTCTCTCCTTGAAGTTACGATGTTGTGATGCAACTGCTAATGTAAATTTGACCAATTCTCACAAATTTTGCGCTGCCTTGCATTTTTGTCCTCAAAACTTTTTGAAAAAGTTGCTTCCAAAATCAGGCATTTTAGACTGCAACAATCACAAGAAAAGACAGCAAAATCCTGGAGGAACTGATTTTTAATTGGTCATTGTGATGAACTTTTATTCATTTGTTACCTTGAAAAATTCCTTGACTTGTCTAGTTGAAAATAAATTGATTTAATTATGAAATAAAAACTTTTACCTTAATATTTTTGATTTTCCTTGATTTTCCAGATAGCTGCCTTTTGTGCTCAGCCCTCCAAAGCAAAGAAATAGTTACAGTAGTTTCAAGTCTTATAAATGACTTTAAGCTATAGTTGGTAATGTTGAAGAGCTGGCAAGATTTGAAAGTGGTACCTCCTCTAAGCTCCATCCGCTCCCTTCAGTGCTCTGTCCAAAGCCACGCGCCTACAACCTTGAACGCGCATCTTTTCCACACATTTTGGACATTAATCAAACTACCTCATGTCTCATTCACCTGTTAGTAAAGCATATTATTACCCACGACCGACGAGGCGGCGTGGGTATACATTTTAGCACTTCTCGTCTGTCTGTCTGTGTGTGTGTGTGCGTATCTGTCTGCGCGACAGCTTGGCCACCACTGAAGCTAAGGTGACCAAACTTTGTGGGGTAGATGATCCTAGGGTACCCTGTCCAAATTTGAGTTTAGAGGTTGAAAGGTCAAAGGTCAAGATCAACAAGAGGCATGGGTTAGCATCTCTATAGAATGCGCATCATCTAGTTATAGTAGCTTTCAAGCGAGAATGTCGTGTTTAGCAATACTAACCTCAGACGTTTTGTATTTTATGCAGCAGGAGGTCAGTTAGGGTCAGCGGAATCCTCCCCATTAAACAAACGATAACTCTATTACTTTGCTTGATTAGCAATCTGAGGATTCAATAACTAATTTATAAGACTAAACGGCAGAATGGTCTGCAAGTTCCATCCACGTCACCAGTACCGACGACCAACTTTAGCTGCTTTCACACTCGACGAGGAACAACTTTTCGGACGACAAATTACATTCAAAGTCAATGCAAAGACGTGAATACACGCATTTAGAGTCATAGGCCACCGCTGCATCAACTGACGGAGAAAAGTAAACGGCAATCACAATGGTGAATGTTATCTTCTTTGGTAAAAAATACAGGCGCATTTCTACAGCAAGCAGTTCAATGTCCGGGGTACAGGGGCGCTTATTAATGTTCACATGTCCGGGATTACACCACCTCTCACTCACATAAAGTCCAAACTCACCTCCCTCCTTGAGCGAGTTTAGCCATGTTTCACTGAAGTAAAAAAATGCTATACTCACGGTATTCCCTCTGGGTCTTCACCTGCGCCGCGCGCTCATCCGTCTTGTTCCCATAAGAACTCACGTTTCCCATTATAATCGCTGGGACCGCTGACTTCTGTCTTCTCCTTTTCTCCTTCTGATAAACTCCAGATCTGCAACCCCAGCGTCTCCTCCATAACTCCTGCGGGATCAGAGGTCTGTCTCCGGGCAACAGCACAGGCTTACACAGGGCAATCAACTGATCACGCGAGTAAACAATGCCCCCGCCTCAATCGGCAAAGTTCTCAGTTATGAAAAAGTTTCCTTCTTCTTCTTCTTCTTCTTTATTGGAGTTTTATGGCGATTTCAATGCTCAAGGTGTATTACCAACAACTACTGGCTGAATATTTCTGGCAACGGTGAAACGTGATGAGCGTGCACGAGGGGAGGAGGGAGGGACAGAGGGTGGCACGGGCAGCAGAAGGCATCTGATTGATTCTTTCCATTCGGACCGAATGTAATGGTAGAGTTTTTACAGTCCTGCAGCCGACACAGAGGTCTGATTCTTTTCGTTCCTTTTTCTGAATACATGATGTATTGACTACTCTCAGGATAGATGGACCATTTCACCCAGCATAACAAAAAGTGTTTCTTAACAGGATTACCAACTATTCCTTTAAGCAGGTATGATTTATCAGCAATGAAAAAAATATTTACGCAGATTTACATTCATGAAGCACAGAGCAGCGTGCAATACCAGCTGCTATGCTGCAAGAGATGCAGGCTTTGGTCAATAGGCAATGAATGAGTGATTGAAGGATTATGACTTTTACTTATTGAATCACAGTGCAAAGAACACAAGAATACTACATGAAAAATAATTGACCAAGACATATTGTCATGGCCTTGTTTTCTGCCACTATTGAAAAAAAAAAATGAAAATGAAAAAAATTTTCTTGCTATGTTGACAGTTTCTAAATTACTTGACAGTTAAGCCACTATGTGGACTGCAAGGAAAGAAATTCTCAGAAAGCTCATTGAAAAGGCCTGAGATACTCCTTTTTTTCTTGCTTTATGCCAAATCCTCACTCTTGAAGCTGAAGGAAACATGGTGACACTTATAGCCCTCAAGCTGACATATCAGTCATAGACTTGGCCAAAGAGCTGTCACAATATATCAAAACTGTTTAAATCAAATCATGTCAAATAAAATAATACCAACACGCTTAATTGAGCAAATATTATGACAGATGTTACCCTCATGTGCCAATTAACCTGATGACATTAGTCAAAATGATCAAAGAGTCTTCAGCCCATATGCTGCGCTGTATCAGTTGAATAATTATTTATCTCCCATTTATTTTACATAGTCTGCTGCGTTTAAAGTCTTAGCAAACGTAACGAAAAAATGGGCACTCAGGCCTAATGGCGCAGTAATTTAGCTCCATCTGTTTTTGGTCTGTCTGGTGCTCAGAGATTCATTCTGTTTATGCAGTAATTTCAGTTAATGAAGACTGACTTCACATGTGGTCTGGTGTGGGGGAAACACTCAGCAATGTCAGTTGCCCAGTTTCCTGGGGTCCCTTAGCAATCCCTCTTCGGCCCTTGAATTATCTACCTCTTTGCTCTTGCAGATGTCTCCCATTGAGAGTTAAAGCTCGATTCTCTGGCCTCTCCCCTGGACATCGCTGGGCAGAGAGCATAGCCAGTTTCGCTTTGGAACAGGGAGCAGTGTAGGCTTGATAAAGAGTCCTGATTGTGCAGGCAATTGCACAGACTTCTGAACCTGTTTCACAGCGCATGTTCCACCTTTACCTTATATTCAGCTGGAATGAGTATCTTTTGTGAGGCTCCTGCCGGGGGGAGTTTCTCAGGCAATTATCTATATATGCTGCTTCAGAAAGCAGGATTTGGTTGGTCATTGGCACATTGCAACCCTAGATGCTGGGGGTTACGCAGTTGAGCAGCGCTGCTTTAATATCTGAGTGCTGTTTGCTGGTGGGGGGGGGGTTGGATGTAGGGCTGTAGAATTGCATTTGGTGTAGGATGTTTCGGCTGTTATTCAGATGTTCAATGATTTGTTCTGCAGCTAGTTTCCCTATGATTTTTGAGACTGGGGAGTATGCTGATTGGTCTATAGTTACTGACTAAAGTTGAATTCCCTGATTTATGTATTGGTGTGATAAAAAGAGTATTTCCAAGAGATTAAAATCCCTTCATTAATAGAGTTATTTATGATGACTGTTGATGGTGCTATAAGAGATTCCTTCTGACTTTTTCGAAACATAATATCCACACCATATGTGTCTTTGGCTTTTGAACTTTTGAGACCACTGACAATCTTGTCGACCTTTGACTGAGTCACTGTGAGAAGATTGAAAGCTGGGTCAACAGTGTTCAGGGACATTGGCAAGAAGTGTGACGTTAGATGGTCAAAACTTTATGCTAGGTCTTTGACAGAGTCCCCAAAATAATCATTTAGTGCTGTTGCAATATCACTTGGGTCATGGGTTGCATTTTTCCTAACTGTAACTCCCTAATTTCTCAACTTCCTGCATGGTTCCCTGTCAGTTTTTTTAAATAGTTCTCCAAATTTCTTTAGTATTTCCTTTTGCATTACTTATTATTTTAATTAAAAAATTTGCTTTTGCAGTTATGATCTCCTTTACTACTTTATTTCTCAGTAGGGTAAATATTTGTCTGTCATGTACAATTTTTGTTTTTAATGAAGTTTGGAGAGCCTGATCCCTTTGTTTCATTGGTGTCCATATGTTATCATTCAACCAGGGCAGGTAATTCTTTTTCACTGGCTTTACCCGCATTTTTTTCTTGAAGGCAGACACAGTTTCTTGAGTAACAGAAATACATTACAGTTATCATTAACGTGATTGAGGGTGAAGTGATCAGCCCACTTAATGTTCAGTGCCTGCGTCAGATTTGGGATTTCCCTCCTGGGTACTCTCATTTGCTCATGGGACATTCTCTATGGACAAGTAAATCGTTTCTATGTCAGTTTTACTGAAATTAAATTAAATTATGGTCTGATAAACCTTGCCTGGAATCCAACTATATCAAGTGCGGGTCCCTCCCGATGGTCACTCACTGATATATGCTGGCTGGAGTCAGTAGGCCAGCGTTTAGCCCTTACATCACTAATGAACTGGATATAGAAATATTCATGCTTTCTGCTCTTGGCTGATTGGGCGACCTTTTGGCGAGAACCACCAATCACATGGCGCCATTTGCAGAATGAATGCTTACTGGGTTATCCGTCGCATCTTGTTGTCAGAAGTATTAGCTAAGAAGGCGAGCAATTAAATGTTGGGACAAGTATCTATTTTATATCTGTTGGGTGAAAATTTCCTTTTACTTAGCCACATTATGCATTTTACGACATAACCATCGGCTGTACTCAGCATTACAAATACGAGTTAGCTGGCCAGCTACGGCATTCGTGAATGTTATTTAATATGAGCTTAAAAATTAGATTGTGGCTTGCTAGCATTTACTCTTGGAGTGGTTATTAGGTTTTGAACAGGATCATTTTTGGTCATATCTGCATTTTGTTTATTTCATTGGAAATCCCCATTATAATAAAGGCTAAATTAAATAATACTCAAATTATTAAATGTATTGAACTGTAATTGGCATTAGTTATAGCTTGAAGGGCATGATTGCATAGGCTAGGTTAAGTCTACGAAGCTGGTATGTAATACAACAGTTGCTGATTTATTCCTTGCCTTTCTACTTTCTTCAGAAAAAAGAAGATGGATAGCTTGTTCCAATAATTGCAACCTATTGCTGCACGACGTTTCGGCATTTTTAACGTGGATGGCAAACGCTTATTTTGCAGCTTTTACCGGCTTGTTTAATATCTGATATCAATCCAGAACAAGATCATATCGATCAAATGCAACCCCAATTCTGAAATAGTCGGGACAAAGTGAAAATTGTGAATTATATCAAAACGAAATGACTTTCAAATCACACCAGCCGGTATTTAATTCACAATAGAACAGAGATAACATAGCAAACGTTGAAACTGAGAAATTTTACAATTTTATCCCCAAAATGAGCTCATTTTAAATTTGATGGTTGCTACAGGTCTCAAAAAAGTTGGGACAGTGGCCTGTTTACCGTGGTGTAGCATCCCCTCTTCTTCTTAACACAAAGTGGAGGCATCTGGGCATTGAGGAGACAAGTTTCTTGAGTTTAGCAATTGTAATTTGATCCCACTCTTGTTTAATACTGGCTTTCAGCTGCTGGAGAGTTTTGGGTCTTCTTTGACGGACTTTTTGTTTAATTATCGGTGAATTATTTGTTTAATAATCGGTGAAAGATCTGGACTGCAAGCAGGCCTTAAAATAAATTCAATTTTTATTGCAGAAGCATACTCTCACACTGAAAATTGTAGAAAAATGTAACCTTCAACTCAAGTGAATTTTAAGGGGATAAAAAAAATCCCTGACTAAGAAATAATTATTTTTCATAAAATCACCTGTTCCACAATTATTGGCAATCCTGACAATTCCTTGGAAATAAATGTAATTGAAGCATTTCTGTCATTTTTACAGTTTTACACAAGTTTACAAAGTTGATCAGAGTATTTAGGAACATTTAATTAGTAATTCATCACTTCCTTTTTCCCTGGGGTATAAATATGACGTGACACAGAGGCCATTTCTCTTATCCACTCTTCAACATGGGAAAGACAAAGGAACACACCATTGAAGTAAGGCAGATGTGTGTCGACCTTCACAAGTCAGGCAGTGGCTACAAGAAAATAGCCAGTCGCCTGCCCCTGCCCATATCTACTGTCAGAGGAATCATGGAGAAGTTTAAAACAACTGAAACAGCGATAAACAAGCCTGGACAAGGATGCAAGGTTATTTTGCCACAATGTACAATGAGGAGGATGGTAAGAGAAATAAAAAGTTCTCCAAAGCTCACTGTTAAAGAATTGCAACAAATGGTAGCATCTTGGGGTCACAAAGTCTCCAAAACAATTCATGGCATTACCAACTCCTAAAGAATCATTTTTCAAAATGTATGAACAGAAGATATTGAAATTTATATGGAATGACAAACCTGATAAAATTAAACGTGTGTATTTCTACAATGATTATGTATCTGGTGGCCTAAAATTATTAAATTTAAAAGCCTTAAATCTTTCACTGAAGGCCTCCCTTATTCCAAAATTCTATCTCAATTCAAACTGGTTTTCCAGTAAGTTACTTAAAAGTGTCCATCCTATGTTTGAAAAAGGATTCTTCCCATTCCTGCAGATTAAACCTGTGCATATTAAGCTAATTACTGACATGTTTTTTTAGTGTTTCCACCTTTCTGGAAGAAGCTCTACAGAGTTGGTTGCAATTTCAGTTTCATCCACCAGAAAATACAGAAGAAGTTCTGCAACAAATAATATGGTTAAATTCCAATATACTTGTTGATAGAAGAATGATTTTCTGGAAACGCATGTTCGATAACGGAATTATTTTTTTAAAGGATATAGTGAATGAGGAAAATAAAATTATGTCCCACAGACAATTAACTAGTGTTTATGGAACTGTCTGCACACTGCAACAATATAATCAACTTATTGGAGCTTTACCAAATACTTGGAAATCAAAAATTATTAAAAGACCAGGAGGACATTTAGTCTGTCTGCCTCAAATGAAAATGGTACAATGGTTAAAGAAAATAAAGATTAATAAACATATATACACATTTTACTTAAGAACAAAGAATTTAGTTGCGACACCATATAGAATTCTAGATAGTTGGGAAAATTTGTTAGACACACCAATTCCATGGAATAAAGTCTTCAAAATTCTTTACAATACATCACTTGATCCGAAGATACGATATTTTCAATATAAGCTAATATATAAGTTTCTAGCAACAAAAAAGATGCTAAATATCTGGGGAATTGAGCCGTCACCGATCTGTCGATTCTGTCAAGAGGAAGCGGAGTCAGTAGTCCATTTGTTTTGGTACTGTCCTGTAACAGCCCTTTTTTGGATAAAGGTGCAAAATTGGATATCTCAGTATAATAGTATACAACTAGATTTATTTAAGGTATTACTGGGTGATGTAACTAAAGAAAAACACCAAATATGTAATATAATTGTATATCTTGCAAAAATATTTATTTTCAAGTTGACATCTGTTGGGGAGTTAAGACTTGAGAGATTCAAGAATTTTGTCATGTATTACAGTAGAATTGAGTGTGCGATGGCCTATGAGACGGGTCTTGTAATTTATGCCAAAAGATGGGATAAAATTCGGGAGGCTGAAGGTTGGGAATAACAAAGAGATGGAATGGATGAGCTAATGGTTACAAATGCCAAAAATATAAAACTCTGTGAATGTAATCCTTATTGTATTGTATTTTATTTTAGTTTTTTTTTTTTTTAATTTATTTTTTATTTTTATTTTTTTTATTTTTTGTTTTTTTGTTTTTTGTGGGTGTGTGTTTTATTGGGTGATGGTAGGAGGATTCATACTTAATTATTTAACTGGTTAATTTAATCAAATTGTCCTCCAAAGTGGGGGGGTGGTGGCGTGATAGAAAAAAAAAAAAAAAAAAAAAAAAAGTCTCCAAAACAGCCATCAGGCGCTATCTACATGCCAACAAGCTGTTTGGGAGGAATGCACAAAAACCTTTTCTCACTCACAATCATAAACACAAACATCTGGAGTTCGCAAAGCGGTACTGGGACTTCAACTGGGACTGTGTGCTTTGGTCAGATGAGACCAAGATAGAGATTTTTGGCAACAAACACTCTAAGTGGGTCTGGCAGAACACAAAAGATGAGTGTGCAGAAAAGCACCACATGCACACTGTGAAGTATGGGGGAGGATTGGTGATGCTGTGGGCCTGTTTGTCTTCCAGAGGCCCTGGGAACCTTGTTAGGGTGCATGGCATCATGAACGCTTTGAAATACCAGGACATTTTAAATCAAAATCTGTGGCCCTCTGCCCAAAAGTTGAAGATGGGTCATCACTGGGTCTTTCAGCAAGATAATGACCCTAAACATGTGGCCAAATCTACACAGAAATGGTTCACCAGACACAGAATCAAGCTCCTCCCATGGCCATCTCAGTCCCCAGACCTCAACCCCATTGAAAACCTGTGGATTGAGCTGAAGAGGAGAATGCAGAGGAGAGATTGTGCAAAGAGGAATGGTTGTACAAAATTCTCCCATCTTGTGAAACATTATCGGAGAAGATTAGGTGCTGCTGTTTTGGCAAAAGGGGTTTGTACAAAGTATTAACGTCAGGGGTGCTAATAATTGTGGCAGACAATTTGATGTAAAAGAATAATTTCTTAATGTGGGATTTTTTTCCCACTGAATAAATGCACTAGAATTAATGGTTGGATTTTACACTTTATTCATTGTGGTCCTATATTATTTAGAAAAAAAAACTAAATTTATTAGAAGCTAAAGAACACATCTTAACCAGGGGTGCCAATAATTATGGAGGGTGCTGTACATACATACATCTATACACACACACAAATACACGTCATGATTGAAAAATGTAGAGAGCCTTCTTGAATCTGAAAGCTGAGAAAACTACTAGAATCCCCCCAAAACCAATGGTGTTGCAAAACCTTAACACCAGGGGCCAATGACAGTGACCCTTGGAGCCATGACCTTTGGGTCAACCCAGCAACTGGCACAGTTAGAGGCTACAGGACATACTGAGCAGGCAAAGGCAAAGCAATTTGAATGAAATAAGTAGCAGAGCACAAGCACTAGCTAGTTGCTGACAGGGGGTAAATATTAGCGAAGCATTGGCAATGTGCCACATCATGGCATTGCTGAGGGTGCGCAAGATAAGCCCCAGCTTGAGTATGTGAGCTTGATGTTGGCAGGCACTCCAAGATTTTCTTGCAAAGCAAAACATAGCAATCCAAATTTTAAACCAAACTTGGGTGCTAGTGTACAATTATACAAGAACACTCAAGGCACTGCTAGACTGCAAACCTCGCCCAGGCAGCATGGTCCAAATCTTGCTACACGCGTTTTCGTGAGTATTCGCGTCTTTGCATTGACTTTGAATGTAATCTGTCGTGCGAAAAATTTGTTTCGCGTCCGGTGTGTAAGCGACCTTAGGATGTTAAATACATTGGCATGCTAGCTATAACATTATAGATATCGATGTCTCTTTATCTTGCTAGCTAGCTAGCCAAATGGCTCGCTCGCGAGTATTCCATTGTGAGCGAACTGTAGCCTTTTTAGCTCGCTAGCCAGTTGGCGATGTAGCTAAATACAGTGGCGTGCTACCAATGTGCGGCAACTGCGTCTAGCTAGCTCAGTTTGTTAGCTAGTAGAAGGGCACTTTCGTGAGTTGGCGTCTCTTCTCGTGCGGTTTCCATGGGAAAACAGCAGGGTAGGCCAGTGTCATATGTGGAAGTGGGCGTAGCTGACGTCTTGATGTAGCGGAGCTGACATTGTGACGTTGTGGAGCTCCACTCCTCCATGCGTCTGCAGGTGGACCCTTCTCGAGCTTGCATGCAGAGCCGGCCCAAGGCCTGAGCAAACTAAGCGACTGCTTAGGGCCCCGTGACCAATAGGGGGCCCCCAAAAACAATTAACAAAAATATAGTTTATTTTATTTATTCATTTATTTATATTGCATGTGTGAGTGATGATTCCTTAATGATCAAAGTTATTTTATTGAACAAAAACAAAATTTCTTGTTAACAGATTACTGCTGATGTAGGCTAAGTGATTCCTACTGCCGAGCTCGAAAACGAACACGCATACATTGGCTTCGTTTGGACATCCTGGGACTAACAAACATTGAGTGCATCCAGCGCTTTCGTCTGGACCGTGCATGAGGCAATCATCTATCTTTGCCGACTTCTGGATAAACAGCTACCCAGCCGCAATACGTGTAACTCAAAAGCGCTTAACTCAAATCGCGTAAAAAAGGACTTACGCGCTAATGGGAGAATAGACCCCTTAGTGCTTAATCACTTGTAATGTTGTGTAAATCAACCCCAGTCCATTCTTGTAGCTCAATGTGCTCCCTTTTTTGAGATTAAAAACTATACATGTCAGGCTGACAATAGGATCATGTATACAACACTGCCAGAGCTGCATAGTTGCAGCAGTGTAACACTGCGGCAATGAGTTTATAATAGGTGTATTAATAATCAATATTATTGGCAGAAATAGAGTTTCCCAAAATCAAATTTTGCTTAGGGCCCCATGGAGGCTTGGGCCGGCTCTGGATGCATGTGATTCTCCAGTGCGAGAAGCTGCTCCTAAAGGTTAGCAAAGGTTAGACTCCGTACCTCTCAGAATTTACATCAAGCTCCATGTTTGCTCAATCACTGAATTCAAATCCCCAATTCTTGCATAAAAAAGCAGCCCCTTGTACAGCTGCTAGTCAGCTTTCTGATCTGATGCAGCCTGGCATAGCCACTAACTCCTGGCTCTGCAAGCACTGTATTTTCCAGCATGAAATGATGGAGTCTTCTGCTGTCGCGCTCTTATAGATTTTGAGAATTTTCAGTTTCTGGAGCACTTAAAACACATATTTTTGAAACTGATTTTAAAGATCTTTGCTTTTTACTATTGTTTTCATCTGCAGATGTTTTATATACAGTATACACATATGAGAGATGAGAGAAAGAGATAAAGAGAGAGAAGCGAGTAAGGGTCTACTCCATGAGGTTGTGTTAGGGTTGCCTCTTTCAGTCAGCTGTGAACACAAACAATTGTAGAGATGCAGATTCCCCCATCCATGACGCTCACACACACTATACCAAACACACACGGACACACGCACGCACACACACGCACGCACGCACATGCAGACACACGAACACAACACAGTTGGATTCACTAAAACGTGCAAGAAGAATGCCTGAAATCCAGTGTTCCGTGGAAATAATTTTTCACAACCTGTCAATCTCAAAAGCAGTTACTGATTAGCTTTGACATGCCCATGTCATTATACAACAATGTTTTTATTCAGCTTTTTTTTTTTTTTTTTTGAAGCCAGCATTCATGATTTGTACAGCTACACATGTTATCATCATTGCTGTGGCTTGTGTGGTAAAACATTCGCTGAGCTAAATTCAAAAGTACTTAACTGCACAACACTGTAACTTTCCTGTGGCTTATGCTACCCATATCTTTATAACTGTCCATTATTCTGTGGGTGCTCTCCAGTAATAGTATGAAATAGTAGATTAGCCTGTATAGTGGCCTATGCTAAGTCTTTTGACTTTCCTTGGGGCAGAGGATATTATGAGCCTGCTGATGAAGTTGTCTCCTTCATCAAAGCTTCATGTTTTGCTCTGTTGGTTCTTTTTTCCACCAGTCAGTGAACAGTTTTTGGGTTGTCAAATTGTGAAAACGAAGATAACTAGGCTTCGCTTTTAAAATGAGAGGGGCATCAACACCACTGTCACAAGATGGCAGCTGGGGGATGCGGGGAGCTACTTAAAGAAAGTACGGTTTGACACTAAGGAGTCCTCTGAGATAAATGATAGTAAATGCCCTGTTGCTTTGACACTCTTGCTGACATATTTTGTTTAGTTTGGCTCAGTGTACGGATTTTTAATGGGTATTGATGGCTGATAAGTTAATTTTGACAGTTTTAATATTTTGGTAAAGTAATGCATTCCTCCTATTAAAGCATTATCACACAAGAGGGAGTGCTGTTCAATTGAGGATTGTCATGGCTGTTATTTAGCCACAGTTAATCACAGCTGTGATGATATTGTAACAGTATGGTCAAAGTGTGATATTACGATTAAACAACAGCTTGATCAACAGTAACAATACTACTCCCAATTAATAAAAGTTGACACACTAAGGAGTATGCCAATAAAATAAAAAAGGACTGATTCACCCTTAGGTATAAACAGCATAACAACACAGTATCCGATGCCCTAACAAAAGCTTACTTGCTTTTTGAAAATATACAATGTGATGACTGAAAAAGTGTCCAAAGAGTTGGCACAGTTGATTGCTTACCCCTGTGTAACATCACTTGGTCTTTTAATCACACTCGTTAAGCATTTTAGAACTGAAGGCACCATTTGATTAAGTCAATCAAGGGGAGTTTACCCCCATCCTGGACTATGGAGGTCTTCAGCTGTGCAATTACACGGGACCAACAATGATGAATATTTAGCTTTATATAATGCCATACATTCTCAATCAAAGACAGACCAAGACTGCAGCTAGGCTAATCTAACACCCGCTCTCTTTGCTTATGAAGCTATGCCCTTGTATTCTGTGCTGATTATGGTTTAGTGTTGACTTCGTATAAATACTGAGAGATTCTTAGAAGAGAAAATGTCGCGATGACAGCATATGTTGCTCCAAAATGTTTATGCATCTTTCTACATTAAAATTGCCCTTGTAGATGTGTGCGGCATCCTCCCCATGTGCACTGACACACCCCCATACAGTGACAGACTCAAGCTTTTGGAGTTGACCCAGATAACAGCATGGGTTGGCCTTGCTATCTATGGTCTAGAGAACAGACAGCTTTTTTTTTTTTTTTTTTACAAAAACCATTCGAAATGTGGACTTTTCAGACCAAGAAGACCATTTCTATCGTGCTACTGTCAATCTGAGATGACACCAAGCGCAGAAAAGTTTTTGGCGTTTTGGACAGCAGTGATTTATGGCTAGTGCTTTGCTTAGTAAAGCTTTGAGTTCCATCTCTGGATGCAGTGGCAAATGGTGTTGACTGGTTTACCAAAGAATCTCTGAGCCCATGTCAAGATATCAATTAGTCGCATGCCTGTTTTGAAGACCGTGACATCTGAGAGCTCAGAGATCACACACATTCAGAGGTGGTTTTTGGCCTTGCCTTTACACACCAAGATTTAGCGGAATTCAGAAGCAAATTCCTGCCGTATTTGTATTATGCATAATAGAATGTGAAATGACAGAAATCCTTCCGATTTATCTTAGGATGTTGTGATCAAAATAATGGATTATAATTTATTATAAGCAGATTGTTGGCAATTGGTGACCCCTGACCCATCCTTGCTCTTGAAGAAGAAGTCTTTTTTTGGAGGCTTCTTCTATACTTGTAAATAGAGGTCAGAGGAAAACCAGGTGCAGGATGCAGAAGTGTTTATTAAACACAAAACACTAAGGGCAAAAAGGCAGACACGCCTGAAACAAAACACCGTGCACAAGCGCTGAACAAATGGTAGAACTGAGGTACACTGCCAAAGGTAGGAGGAAAGAGAAATACTCTCTCCAAGAAAGGATAAACTTACAAAACAAAAACTGAACCTAACTAAACTGACGGACACACTGGGAGACTTATACACGGGGCAGACAAGACTAGAGTGCAGCGAACAGAAAGACTCGGGAACCATACACGGGAGAACCTCAGAAGGCACGAGGAGCTGAGACTTCACCATGTAGCACAGAGACAATACGGAGGATCCGTCTGACAATCGCGTCCAATGCTGCCACAATTATAATCACGAGAGGAGGCGGGGACTCGGAATGCAATCTCGGTTGAAACAGAAACACATGGGATTAATAAACAATCACACGAGGACCGGGTTTAATAATAAAGACTCGAGACAAGACGCGGAGACCATCAATCAAGACAATTTAGATTAAGGTAATCTAAACGTGACAAGTAAAAAGCACCACAAGAAAAGCAAAGGGAAGCAGAGTTTTAAATGTAGTTAATCAGATACAGCTCAGATTGAAATACAAAAGCCAGAAACACACACGCTCGCTAAATGAGTTAATCAAGGTTAATACTACATCATTAATTATTTACAATCACCCTTAAATAAGTGCTGGTTAGTACAGGTTAGTAATATCCTATCAGAGAGCGCATTCACTCAGAGTTTCGCGAGACCCAGAATTAAACACAGCTGGAAGCAATGAATGAAATACCCAAGCCGAGACCGAAAGAGGAAATGTGATTGGTCGACGAGACGCAGGCATGCTGAAGGCAGTCACGCAACATCACTAGAGACAGATTGGGAGCGGATTGTCAGACAGCTGAACAGAGATCTGGAAAATAAGAAACGAAAGTAAAGCACAAGCACAGATAAGCACGGGACAACACACGAAAGGGCAGAATCTGTAAAAATATAACACAAATTATGGTTGGATAGTGATTTATGTGTGGTTTAACGTAATATCAAAATATTTCGACTGTACACTTTTATTTTTTAAGTAAAAGTAATTTTAGTGACTATGGTATGCATCAGGTAAATTGGGACAAAAGAATCTGCTAAAATGGGACACTTCTGATATAAAATGGATAAGTCGATAAGCCACTGGGATTCATGAAAACATGTGAATTTGCTTTCTTTTTGTCCTACAGTCATATTGCAGATATTTTTAGTTGCTTGTTTTTAGTAAAAATATTGAAAGGGAAGCTGTCAATATGCTGTATTCAGTAGCATTTAGCAATTACATTAGTCATAAGCATGTAGCCATTTGCATGCATCTTCCTCATTCTAACACTCACAGCACTGGCCTATGTGTGCGCTGCCAAGAGCTTTCTAAAGCCACTGCATTAGCTCTCTTTGACACAAGCATATGCATGCACACTTGTATGAACACATGTGCGCACACACGCTTACAATAGTCATAAGCATGTAGCCGTTAGCATGTATCTTCCTCCTTCTAACAGTCATTGCGTAGGCCTACAGTACCTTCCGTAGGAACATAATACTTATGTACATATTTTATGCACAGTAATGTAGCAAAGATCCATATGAAGCAATACAATCATCACTTCTGACGCTTTAGAATTTTTTTTTGTGATTTACCAAAAACTGTCCCAAATTACGTTACTTTACCCCCTAGTAAACAAAAATGAATGGGCTGATAGATATGTATAAACCTGTCGGTGATGCTGTACTAAATATCATCACTTCTAGAAGGGTCCTTTTCCTGTCAGTATGCTTGACCATAACTAACTGAACAATGCACAACATAATGTCAAAGGAATGAGGGGAAAATATAAAGTTTGGTCTATTTCTGGGAACTTTGGGAACTCTGGGAAAAATAGAATAAAAACTGTATATTTTTTTAATTGGAGGGCACAATGACATCACAATCTGCCTTTCTGCCAAACAGGTGTGCCCTCATGATAAATTGGTGTAGTACTTCCTAAATGCTTCTCCAATGATCTTCAAATTCAGCTAAGTTTTGGAATATAAAGCTATTTTTTTTCTAAAGCATTTATATCAAGTGAAGCTGTACAGCAGCTCAAAAAGAGGAAATCAATGATTTAGTCTATACAAGGCAGTGCTAAGACCCAAGATTCTTTTTTTGGTCACCTGGGGGGCCTAATATATGGGGGCAGTGCCTCTCCTGGTGAGACAGAAGGGTATCCTGTGGTAGGTTGCTTGACTATTAACTTAAAAGTTGCTGGTTCAAACCCCCAGTGGGGCTTGGGATTCTGACTTGATGCGGAAAGATGAAGTTGGGAAGAACTCCGACATCGGGCCCTTCAGCAAAACCCTCAACTCCAAAATTACTCCTGGGGCTTTACCCCTGTTTCTCTCTATCCCTCCTCACTTGCAAGTGTTCTATCAAGTCTTCTCTCCCATCCCTGAATAAGAGAAGTATGTTTACAGTGGAATGTCCCTCGTGGAATAAAGGTTAAAATATAACTTGAAGATGGTGAGTCACATGACTATAAACGCCCTATTGCTCATACACGTTTACAGCACTTGATGGGCTTTTTCTGATCAAGAATCAGCATCCTCATGCTGCCATTAAATCCTGCTCTGATCGGAATCTGCACTGTTCAGCTTGTTTCCTGATGCATTATGAAACCGTTGTCTTTGATTTAACTTAATGTAAAAGCCCTGCTGAAATGTGTTTTACTTTGTTGCTTGTCCTATTTTTCATGTAAGCTCTGTAGAATCCTCTATAATTTCATAACAAGTGAAAACAAAATATATCCCAGAATTATTTTGGATTGTTATAAATGTTAGTGGGTGCATTTTTTGATTTCAGGCACAGTTTCCGCATGGAGTGGTTTCTCAAAAGTACTCAATATTGCGCCCTCACACAACCGACTGGCTCAGGCCAGTTCCCCTAGTGCATAATGCAGTTCAGATAATCCCCAGTATGAGGCCTGTTCACCTTGTACCACTCTCTGATCTCAACCTGAACCAAACACTACAGGAGGCACATTTATCGATGCTAAAATGGGATTGAAGTGGTGTATTGGCTCAGACTTCTGAGCTCTCCCAGATATAAATCTCTCGTGGGCCCATTTGTCAAGCTTGGCTCTGATAGTTAACTTGGTTCTGCTCTAAAAGTAGCCACACTGGGTACCCTGGGACTCTCAAAAGGACTTTCCCCCTTGAGGACTTGAGAAGTATGGCCAATAAAAACAGAAGTGTGCTTAGTTGGTGCAGGAATAACTAGCCCTTCTCTGTAGTGGGGGGTGGGGGCAATGAACCACAACTTGTTGAAATAACAAGCTGGAAAAATGCTTAATGAGGAAATTATGTATCTATCATGTTTGGATGAAGTCACTCACTAATGCTGCGTTCCCATTATGAGGGAAGAATTGAAGATTTCAACACCTAGCAAGAAACCCATAAATGATATCACGCGGATTGTAGATAACTAGCTGGTTACCTAGCGACTAGATTAGGTCATCAAATGGCCACAACCTTACACATAGTCACAGCTATACAAGTACATATCACAACATCCATTCCTGTCTGTCAAACCACAAAAATAAAGCTGCATTTTGTAGTCTTATAGCATGACAATATGTAACACCAGGCAGTGACATAAATGGCAGCCACGGAATGACTGGTCATAGAGGTCATCTTTTACTCAGCAAATCTCTCAGGTTTTCTCTTGCTCAAATATACAGTATGCAAGGCTCTCAAGTCTCACGCATTGAGTGCGAGACTCACGCATTTCAATAAGTTCACACGCTCTCACGCCACACATATAAAAGAGATTATATACAGTGGATGAGGCGAAGGCAGACTGCTCTGCTTGAATCAGTAACCGGTATTTCTTGCTGCCAGGTGAAACAGCAGCGCCGTAATCACGTCGTCCACACGCTCGAATACTGCCTTTGTGTGCAAACGTCAAAGAAGAGCTGGAAGTGGAAGCCCGAAATTAGGTAATCACTTCATCACATACATTTTTTTTTTTTTTTACAATGGCTGCTTATTAAAGTCGAGGAACTATGCAGGATATTTGCTTTATGGATCATTTTTTGCCTCAATTTAACAGCTTTGGATGGTGATGGTTAGATGAATTGACTTGTAACTTGTTTCGGGGAGAGTGAGGGCTCTCTGTCCTCCGTGTAGTGTATTTTGGCTGAAAAGAAACCCTGCTCTGATCCGGTGTCACAGGGTGGTACATCTCTTGTTTGTGACAGACAAAACGATACAAATATGCAGAAGAATTATTTAATTTAGCTTTCATTATACTGAAAATGTATTATTTATTTCATCCACTGAAATAAAAAAGTACAGGTATGGCTAAACATTATCTTGTTCAAAACCTTACAACAACTCCAAGGGTAAACGCTGGCAAGTTGAAATCAAATTTTTAAGCTCATATCAAATAGCATTCGCGAATGCCGTAGCTGGCCAGCTAACTCATATTCGTTACGCTAAGCACAGGTGTTAGCTGTGTTGTAAAATGCTTGGTGTTGCAAAGTAAAAGTAATTGCTCACCTACTTGAGCTACCACTTCAGACAACAAGATGCGACGGATAACCCGGTCAGCATTCATTCTGCAAATAGCCTACAACGCGCAAAAAACTTCCACGACCGATCCTGATGTGCTATCTAGTGATAAAATATTGAAACTGCGTGAATAAATATGCATCTCCACGTCCACTGGCAGACACATCTGCACAAAGATACACCTTTGTTCTTCGTGAACGCGCCAAATCCGGATTATCCGTAAAGGAGGAATTCAATTAATATTTTAATTTCAAACGAGTAACTAAGTTGCCAGTGTCAAAGTAACGAATTGAAAGTTTACTTTTTATGTTTTAGATGTATTAGAGTAAAAGTTCCTGTTTAAAAAAGTGATGCACAAATCCTAAAAAAAAAACAACTTAAGTGCTGTAACAAAATACATGTACTAAAGTTACTATGCACATTTGAAAACGGGAGTATTTGATTTATTTATTTATTTATTTATATGTTTATTTCAGACAAAATATACAGTTACTGTTCCAAATGGGAAAAAGGACATAAGTCAAACAAAAAGAAGCATACAAAGAAACAAAATATAAATAAAAAGCAGCGTAAGACATTAGATCAGTTTGTAACCATGCCTGAAAAGGAGCAGGATGAAGTTTACACTTTTTTAATTCCTGCCCCTGATTCACGAGTAACTTAAACTTATTTAGTTATTTTATTCCCGTTTCGCATATATGTTCTTATTATTTTTGTCACTATTATTATTGTTTATTATTACAGTTTTTTAAATATTTTTTTTATTGTAATTATGATTTTTATAATCATTATCATTCTTATTATCATCAATGGTAGAAATAGTAGCAAAAGCATTAGTAGCAGTAGTATAATTATATATAACTATATATATAACTGTCATGAACCCTATAATATACAGTGATTACTATATATATATATATAAATATTATATAATATCTAATATACATTTATACATACTCCAATACACACCCTACATACATACACCCATATATATTGCGTATACAGGCAAACCAACTGATATAGACACATAAACATACTTACATCTTTTATCAGGCATATAAAATATATATACATACATATATACACATGGTGATACCCTTAGCAATTCCTATATCTACTGAAGATCAGTTCTTTGTACTTTTTTTTAAAGAGCTTAATGTTTGGACATTCACTGAGTTCCTCATTTAGACTGTTCCATAGTCTCACACCAAAAACAGAAATACAAAAGTTTCTCCTCACTGTGCGCACAGTGACAGTTATAAAGTAAGTATGACCTCTTAGCTTGTAGCCTTCTTCTCTTACTGAGAACATTTTTTGCATGTTAACTGGTAGTTGATTGTTCTTTGCTTTATACACAATTTGAGCTATTTGAAACTCCACCGGATCAACAAACTTCAATAACTGAGACTGTAAGAATAATGGATTTGAATGATCCCTGTACCCTGCATTGTGAATGTTACGAATGGCTCTTTTCTGGAGAATGAATAATGACTGTACATTAGATTTATAATTGTTTATAGCGCGTTTCTTCTGCGGTTACTGAACAACATTACTTTGGTTTTATTCACCCCCTCCCCGGAGAGAAGCCTGCATTCAAAACTTGAGAGCCCGGGAGTATGTATGGAGCGTGTGTTTACCGGCCAATTTCTATATTTCAGTTTCAGACGAGCAGAGATCAGATAAGATCACGTGAGTTTGATTTGGAGGAATCCACACAGCAAGTTGGCAGATCAGTCGTCAGGTCTTCAGAGTGTGGCAGCTCAACATGCCCGCTGGCTTTCGTAACCATCTCAGAAGGGAGCAAATTAATCACAGCTCCTGATATTTCCTAAGTAATTATCACAAGTTATTCTCGGCCCTTTCCCCACCTTACATCCCCGCTAAAGTATCTTACGGTGGTCATTTTCATTGACAGTTAATTATCTAGCTTGGAACAGTCCATTTGGTACATGCTAAACAGGTAGTTCTAAAGTTTCTCAGAGAAATGGCTGCTCAATTGCTATAATGGCCTGCATGTCCTCTTCTTCTCCTGCTTATACACACACACACATACGCACATGCGTGCGCGCGCACACACTCACACACATATTACACTCATTACCTCACAGCTCTTACCTGACCCTGCTGCAGCAGAATTAATGAAAATATGGACGCCTCTCATCCAGTATTTTGACACTCTTCATATTCCTCAGGAGGGTGAAGGGTAACACTATCACACACACACACACACATCTCAAATCAATTTTCCCTCTGTCTCCCACTGCTGGGCTTTTTCAAGGCTGGGGGTGCAGTATTGCATAGCAGAACATATGATTATAATCAGACAGTAAATCTATGTAGAATCTAATAAACCCATGAAGAAAATGATCACATCTCAAATTCACTCATGATATGTCTCCTCTTGATTAATCATCCATTACCAGCACATGTTTATAGCTATATGTATCCATGAAAGAGATGTATGTGCGTCATTTTTGGTTCAGTGATTATGGAAGGTATATTTATTGTATAGAAGTTTTCATGGAGGGAAATAATATCCATTTTAGACAGAGCTGAAAATACCACATTTAGGGGAGGCTAGCAGCTGATGCACACAGGGCTTGCTTCTGAGAGTCTTCTCCAGAGTATAGTAGCGTTCTGTGGAAGACAAGGCCCAGAACAATGACAGGACCCTGATCTCTCCGACACCCCGCTCTCGCCCTTCCTGATTACTGCTCTGCCACTGTACGGCATGTCCAACAAATGATCTGACGCAAAGTCAAACCTCCTCATGAATTATGCATGAGCCAGCTCTATGAACTGTGTGAGAAAAACAGGTGACTGATTGTGTAACCCCGTCTGATGCATCCCAGCCCTGCTGGCTCTGTAAGATCACTGCAAAGCCAAACATATCCCGTGAGCTCTAACATCACAGGCTCTGGCCAAACCCGGCAATGCCTGGTGGGCCGACACACATTTTGGGCCGATGCAATCGTAGTTTAGAAAAATGTAATAACATCGATAAATTTGAACGACCGCCCCGGCCTTTAAAACACGGAAAGCGGCCCATTGGTTCATTTTCTATACTGACACAGGGCTGGCCCAATGAAATCTCTGAGCCCTCCTTCCTCAGGGAAAAAAAACGCAAATGCGTACGAGGCCCACATTAAGGCGAGCAAACAGCAGAATGATTTTAGCTAATTCGAAGTGGAAATTCATACAAAGAAAATAAAAATGTAGTTTCAGGATGCCTCTCTTTACACAATGACGCATAGTGCTCTCCCAGAGATTTTCTGAATTTCACTAGGGTGGTGATAAATGATTTATATACCACTTTTTATTGTGCTACTTCACTATTCTGGTTATCTTGCATCTTGGCCATTTCTCAGTATCTATTTATATATTTATCTTAAAATATAGGTGTTATGCCCCGTCTAGGGGTGGCTAGGACACAACATGAAATACACCCCACAACACTCGGATCCCAAGCAGCCACGAAGACTAAGTTTCGAAAGTCCGTTAGTAAGGTAATTTATTTTACGCATACAAGTTCACAGAAACAAGTGGGTTGTTTACCTCATGGTGAGAACAACCTATACAAGAAAAAACTTCAAACGTTCACCCTTACTCTTATCAGCATACGAACTGACACATTAGAGCTTTTACAAGTAATGACGTGGCCGTTTGCGATCCAAGGGTGACGGGGTTCCCCCTGCTGCTCCGATGACGTCACTTCAGCTGGTTTAAATCGAAGACCGGCTCCACCGCAACCTATCACCACCCCACAAGAGAACTGGAGCAGCGAATCAGCAGCAGGTTCTGGCACACCTAATTAGGTGGAAGACAACTCAGGACACACTGCAGGCATAGCAAGTTTGGGGCATCTACAAGGTAAAGTATATAATAAAATACCTTACGACCGCGGTCGTAACAATAGGAATTACTGAAAAACTGTATTCTTGCAGATAAAAAAAAAATAAATGATGCAAAGGCTTAAGCCATATCCATGTTGTTGTTCTCGTCCTTAAAGTTTAGGAAGGCAGGCTTGCTGGGAAATTAGTTTGACTAATTGCCTTGCTTGTCCCCTGTTGCGTTAACAGTCTAAAAACACGTTTCAACGACAACAAGATCAGAAAAAAATGTCAGAAAGCAGTGGAGAGGCGGAAAAGCTTCAAAACGAAAGTAAAAAAGACCTTTGCCTCAGGCTTTCAAACACTAAAAATAATTGACCAGCAGGTTTGGCCACAAAGATCCCCATGTAGCAAGCAGTTTTCATTTGGAGGGGAACACGGAAAGCGGTAAGACTGACGTTAAATTAATAGGCTATCGCGAGTATGTATTCGGTTAAAATTAGCTCAAGCTTTCAAAAGGCCCCCACTGATGGACCAGGTGTTAATAACCTACTATTTGATGCATATTGGTTCGTTGTTTTATGATGGCAAATAAATTTTGTCCTGGAATACAGCACGGAAGACTTTCAAATGTTCCTATTTAAAACCTTGTCTTGACGTTCAGAATCACCTGTCATTAAACTTGCAACCAGCGAGTACTGCGGTTCTGAAGCAAGTGAGCTATTCTATGCCCTGTTGAGTCTGTAAGATATGTAACGGTATTTAAAAATGTTATGTATGAATCAATCAATCCAAATAGTGCAGTGGTCTTATTTAAAAATTATAAATGGCCGGAAAGTCATATTTCTTTTTCACATTCATTCATGTAACTATACTGACCAAAAAAAAGAAACGCAGTTATAAAATGTGAGTTCTCATTAATTCTAGCCATTCAAAATTGAATCTTGCCCAGAAACATTGCTTGCCCTACTCTATCATTACAATCATCAATCCTAGGTATTGGAAACACGTCAGTTCTAGTTACAGCATAGACTTTGCCATAATCTGTTCAGAATCTAGTACTTCCACCAGGTTTTGGAACTAGCTCACAGGGTGAACTCCAATCTGAGTTGGAGAGTCTTATAATATCAAGTTCTAACATGCACTGAACCTCTTTCTCAGCAATCTGTCTCTTTTAAGGATTCATCCGGTACGGATGCTGTTTTATTGGATTGGTATCACCAACATCTACATCATGAGAAGTTATAGAAACTCTCTTTGGAACATCAGGAAATAGATTTTTATATGTCTTGATCAACCTTTGAAACTGATCTTTCTGTGAAGGTTCTAAGTACTGGAGTTTTACATCAAGATTTTGCAACACTTCAGAATTTGACAACTTACATGAAAGAACTTCAGCTTTTTTTCTAGGTTCATCATCTTGAAACTCCCCCTCATCTTCACAAGTCTCGTCCATGGGAGGATATGACGTGACAGCTGCAACCCTAGCATTCCTATCATGATAAGGCTTCAGCATGTTAATGTGACACAACTGTTCTGGCTTTCTCCTATCTGGAGTCCTCACCATGTAATTGAGATCATTGAGTTGTCAGAATTTCATAAGGACCATGAAATCTAGCCTGCAATGGATTTGACTGCAAGGGGAACAACACAAGGACCTTGTCTCCTGGTTTAAACTCACGGCTTCTAGCCTTATGATCATACCAAGTTTTCATTTTTCTCTGACTTGATTTTAAGTTCTCTTTGGCTGGGTCACAAGCTGCACGCAGTCTTTCTTTGAACTTGCTAACATAGTCTAACAGACTGATATGCAGCTCTATCTCTCGCCATTGTTCACTCAACAATAGCAAAGGTCCTCTTGCTTCATGGCCAAACCCTAGCTCAAACGGACTGAATCCAGTAGACTCCTGCACTGCTTCTCTAGCTGCAAACAACAGCAAATGAACACCTTCATCCCAGTCTTTCTCATGGTCATAACAATAAGTCCTCATCATTGTCTTGAGAGTGGAATGAAACTGCTCTAAGGCACCCTGACTCTCTGGATGATAGGCACTGGAAAGAATCTGCTTCGCACCTGGTTCATACACTACCTGCTTAAACAATCCGGAAGTGAAATTGCTACCTTGGTCAGACTGAATTTCCCTGGGAAGGCCAAACAACGTGAAGAACTTTATCAAAGCCTTCGAGATTGCAGTTGCCTTGATGTTACGTAGAGGTATGGCTTCAGAGAATCTGGTAGATGCACACATGATTGTCAACAAGTACTGATTTCCAGATCTAGTCTTGGGTAATGGACTAACACAATTAACAATGACCTTGGAGAAGGGTTCCCCAAATGCTGGGATAGGCTGCAATGGAGCTACAGGTAGGTCTAACTGGTGTTATCCAACTACTTGACAAGTATGACTGGTTTTGCAAATGTTGGAAACATCTTTCCGAAGTCCAGGCCAGAAGAAATGTTTCATGATCTTATCAACAGTCTTGTTAACCCCAAGATGACCTCCTAAAGGTAAACTATGAGCCATTGTTATGATCTCATTCCTGTAGACCTTCGGAACAACAATTTGCTTGACCACTGCCCAATCTGCATTGGCAAAGATATCAGGAGGGCGCCACCTCCGCATCAACACACCATCTTTGAGATAAAGAAATAGACGCAGTTCCAGTTGGGTATTATCTGGAAGGACTCTCCTCTGTAGCACACAAATTTCAGGATCATTATTTCTGGACAGCTTTCTGGACTCCAGACACATTAGAATCACCAGACCCATCTGGCTGGCTGAACAGAGAACTGATAAAAGTGTCTGATAAGTCCTCAAACGGAGAAACCATATTAGGCTGAACAGAGTCATGAGCCGAACGACCTGAGTCATGACTTTTCAATGTGCTGGATGGCACCACATCATTTTCTTCTTGAACCTTCTTGACCGTAGCACGAGTCGCTGCACAAGAAGGATACAGAGATGGGTCTTCATTGCCATCTTCAGTGCTCGGCTGTGAAGTAAGATAAACAGGGGGAACTACATTGCCCCCAGCCAGGTCATTGCCTAGCAACAGAGAAACACCCTTGATAAGTAGACTTGACATAAGTCCCACCTTCACCTGTCCTGTAACTACAAAAGTAAATCTGACTTGAAGAATACAGAGCGCAGAGGTACAGATACAGTCCTCCCTTCAATACCTTGTACAAGTATGAAATCCCCAGAAGCGGTCTCATCACGTAACTCCAAGGAGTCCGTCAACAAAAGTGACTGAGAAGCTCCGGTATCCCCTAGGATATATATGGGTACAGGAGGAGAATGCTCATTCAGAGCCACAAATCCTTCTGACACTAATGGAAGAAATTCCTCCCTCATAAAGTCAGCAGTATCAGGCTTCTTAGCCCCACAAAGAGCAGGCAATTTAGCAGATTGGTTATCTACTACAAGGGTTTGTAACCTAGTCTTCACAAAGGCATTGAGTTTGCTTTCCTTTTCTTTTTCTTTCTTAGCTTTAAGGAACCAACAGTTAGTTGAAACATGACCAGAATTCTTGCAATAATTGCAAACTAGATTACTACTGTCACTGTCAGCTTTCACACTTTGATCAGACCTGTGCCTGGATTTCTGTGCACCATCACTAGATTTTTCTTTTTCTTCGGGTGAGGAATGTTGGTTATCACCTTTGCTTTTTTTCCGAAATTGGTGCCATCTATTGTTACTGCTGGACTGAAATTTGGACTTATGTGTGAGAACATATTCATCTGCAAATTTTTCTGATTGAAAATTCAGTGCTTGCTCCTCATTAAGGTAGGTCTTAACATCATCCTTAACACAGCTCTCGAATTCTTCAACTAACACCATCTCTTTTAGTGAGTTGAAATCATCCTTGACCTCCATAAAAGTACACCAGCGCTCAAAGCAAACCTTCTTCTCATTAGCAAATTCCACATAAGTCTGATTGTCAGATTTCTTCAGCCATCTGAATTTCTGTCGGTAAGCCTCTGGAACCAACTCATAAGCTCTCAAAATAACCTTTTTGACAACCTCATAATCAGAGGAATCATCTGCAGACAAAGCCGAATAGGCTTGTTAAGCTTTACCCTTGAGGACAGTTTGCAACATCAGAGGCCAGTGTTCCTTTGGCCACTGGAAACTCTTTGCCACCTTCTCAAAGCACTGGAAATACTTATCAACCTCTTCCTCTGAGAATGGAGGCACCCACTTTACCTCCTGGCTAGCAAGATATCTTTCCTCTGCTTCTATTTTAATTTTTAGTTTTCTATCTATTTTTTATATGTAATTTCTGTCAATCGAAATCTCTCTGTCTTGCCAATTTTTCTCACTCAAATTCTCTTTGTTTTTCTTTTTCCTCCCTTTCCTTTTTCTCTTGCTAATTTTTATCAACTCAAACTGCCTTTGTTTTTCTTTTTTCTCCCTTTCTTTCTCTCTTTCTTCCCTCTCAAATTCTTTTTGTTTTTCTCTTTCCTCCCTTTCAATCTTTAGCATTTTTAATTTCAGTTCCATTTCTACATTTGGATTTTCCACTGGAAACTGTTCCACATCTCCTGGTGCAAACACATTTTCATCAATGTAATATTCAACTATCTCTCTAGCCAGTCTTGCTTTTCGCATGGCTGGTTTTACCTCTGTCAGCTCTAACTGTCTGCATATATCTAGCAGTTCTGTCTTTTTAAAAGACATCAAAACCTCTGCGGTTGGTGATGCCAAGAAATCATCCATTGCTGTTGATCTGTCAATATATATCTAGGAAAATTTTTTTTTTAATTTTACAGTTTGAAATTTTTGATTTTCAATAAATGACTCACACAGTGGTCTATCCCGACGAGCCTCCAATTTTTTCTGGCCGCAATTTGTTATGACAAATAAGACAGCAAGGGATGACAGACAAAATTTTAAAACTTAAACAGATTTAATTAAACAAAGACTGACAACTAACCAACAATTTATACAACTGACCAAGATTGACATATACAAGAAAAAAAATATATTTACAGTCCCTTGAGATGGGGTTGCTTGGTGATGTTCCGGGTGAGGAAAATGCTCCACAACACAGGCAAAATCCACAAAAAAACTTCACAGGTCTTGAAAAGAGTGACAGGTCTGGTCAAATGTATCCTTTTCCTAGCAATTTCTCCTACTACTCTACTCTCTCAATTTTTCTCCTTATATACTCTTTTGCAGCCCCCTCCCACCTTTTTGACTTTTTTTTTTTTTTAATTCTCTGGGACTTTCCCTTTGGGCATGCCCAGGACATGCCCAAACCTAGCTCCAGACTGGGCTTAACAAAAAAATTCAGTACTTCAATACATTTTTTCACATTACAATTGTCATCTGTTTACTTCCAATATTTTCATCTATATGATCCAATATTACATGGAATAAATACTTGAATAGTTCCTGGTTTCTGATTTATCTTCAATCTTCATTTTGTTAATTTTATAATCATCACTGTACACTACTAAATGCACCTGTGTGTGTGTTTGTGTGTGTGGGTGTAAATGTGTGTACACGTCTTGAGTGTTATGGAAAAACCTCGCAAGTCTAATTTTGGTCGAATCTAAGTTAGGACCATTTTTGTACTTATTAGGCTTTTCCTCATCATATCCAGTACAGTATGATACATGAAAAATAATCATTGATTTCCTATGTTTTCCTGTGGCAAAACCAAGCAAGTCATCGGTATTTAATCAGTTGTGACGTAAAAAGTTTTTCTTCCACTGCATTGTGCAAATGCAGTGCTGAAGCTACACCCAGTTCTTAAAGGTCATGGAACTAAACTGTATAAGCATCATTAGAATGCACATATACAATATTAGCCTGTCTGGTCTTACTCTCCTGACAGCACTTTTCACAGACATGTACTGCTTCAGCACAGGCTAATATTGTATATGCGCATTCAAATGTTGCTCATAAGTTTATTTACATGACTTTTGAGAACTGGGTGTCGCTTCATCACTGTATTTGCATAAAAAATGTTTCATTTGAAAGTAAGGGGGTAATATTTGACTTTGAAAGTTAAAAAATTTCAAAATTATGGAAAATTAAACATGGTTATTGCTCCAAAAACCAGTAATGAGCATGACCCACCTCGTATGCTGGGCTAGAATGAACTTGGTTGATTGTGCGACCATTTTCTGCTATGAGTTCTCTCATAGATGCAGAGAGATGAAGGTGTATCTGAATTTGCTGTTCAGGAGGAGGCTGGATGGTCTGTATGTGCCTCTGTTCCTCTCTTGAATAAAATTAACTAAACTGTACTGTATGTTTATACCTCACCTGTATATTCACATGCCTCACTCCTGCTCCCTCGTGTCTTTGTCCTGTTTGAATTATTCATCTCTCTCTGGCTGGGGCGAGGACTGAGACTGCATGTTCTAAAATGTAGAAATGCAATACATTACTGAACATTCTGGGCAGGTTGAAGGTGTCATTCATATCACACAAAAAATTGCCCTGAGAGATGGAAGGTTCTCTCTGAAGATTTATCTCTGGCCTGTTAACATACTGTATGTAAGGTGTGGGATGGGTGGTTGATGTCAGGTGATTTTTGGGTGTGTGGTCTTATCCTCTGTGGACCTGTTCGCTGTGCATAACCTTCAGTTGAGATGCTCTCAGGGAACAGTGACAGGCGACATGTTCAGTGAGACCCACATTCCCAGTGTTACAGTGTCTTCAGCTCACAGAGGGACAGGGGGACAGGAGACTGTGAACATGGACATCCCCTCCATCTCACTCTTCTACCAGGGCTGGAGGTGCAGTGCTCACACACTCCCTGTTCAAGGACAAGGAAGCTTATTGCACAGTAAGGCCTGTGATGCTCTACACGTGGTGCTGCTCCCTAGTTTTTACACAGTAAAGAAAAGTTGCATGTAAAGTAAAATAAATGAAAAGTTAGCATGTTTCAGTGTGTGGGAATGTGTCTGTGTGAGTTTGCGTGAGTGTATGTGTGTGCTGTTGTAAGTGTTTGCGTTACTCTCCTTGTGTGTGTGTGTGTGTGTGTGTGTGTGTGTGTGTGAGTGTGTTTGGTTTGTGTGCATGTAATTGCTTGCATGAGGGTTCTTGTGTTCTTGTGTTTTCTTGCACGCTTTTGTTTGTGAGTGTGTGCATGTGTGTGTGCGTGTGTGTCTGTGCATTTGTGTGTCTTCCTGAATGTTTGTGCTTTTCTGAATTTGTGTGGGAGCATGTCTACTCCACCCAAAAGGGAGATTATTCGTTGTTTAAACACAGCTTGTCGATACAAATCGAGGGACTCGCAGCTGGTAATGCTGATCATGAGACCATAATCCTCCATAAGAACTGAATGTAGGGCAGCGATTTGTGCTCTAATTGGTGAGTTTACTGTTTCCTCTAGATCGCAAGGCCTGTATTTGTCCTCAACCTTAAACACGAATTCTTGCAGATACTTGCTTTTGTCCATACATTTCACAGTCTTTTGGGCAGCCAATCTGATGCAACGGCATCTAAAATGGCAGTAATAACGCTCACAGTTAGTTATCGTCATGCTCATTATACCTCCGATATCTGTGACAAATGGCCGCTGCTGGGCTATTGTGCATGGGAAGAAATTAATTTCTCAGAAATTTCAGTTAATTTAGCGAGGCATTCACTTCTTGCTCTAAAACTGAGGACATGTAAATGTACTGGAGATATGTACCTCCTGAGCAGACTTGGAGCGTCTCACAGTGAAACAGGAAGGAGGTGAACGAAAGACTATTCTCGAGAAGACCGAGAAACTTTGACTGTGAGTTTTCAGCAGGTGTTTTAAGCTGAGATCCAGTTATATTTAAAAAGTCTTTTCAAGGGAATGCATGCAATACTTCTGTTTTTCACAACAAGGCCTGCTGACTTGCAGTAAAAGTAGAAATGCTTTCCTGCTATGGCACTCAGAAGCTGGCTCTTCTCCAGACAAATAGTTGTGAAACTAGAGACAGCTGCCCACTGAATCCCTATGAAACTAACAGGCGAGGCGCAGAACGGTGGAAAATCCAGGGCCTGGCAGTAAAATTTGTCTCCCGTATTTCACACCATTCACCTAGATGAGTTAATGAACCTCAGTTCTTCAGCCGGAAGGTGAAACTAATACGTGGAATCAGCTGTTTTGGTTAGTCAGTGGAAAATAGGCATAGTAGGTCAGACTTTTTCTTTCTGACCCTCTGACTTTTCACTTCTGAAGACAAATGACAGAAAGCAGTAATAGTGAGTGAGGAGGGGTTCAGTATCTTCCCGTGTTATTTTAGTGATTCGGTTCTTCTGTACTGTACTGCAGTGCACCTTGGGAAAACCCTGGCAGCTGGGAGTCATTGCCCTTTGACTCTGAAGAACAACACCTTCTGGGAGAGGACAGAAATGGGAATGACTGGAGAGCAGGAGATTTGGAGAGGAGGAGAGAGTATGCACAGCTAGACAGTTCACACACTTAAGATGAGTTGGAAAGGTGCTTATCTAACAGGTCCATATTATCAATACCATAATTACGCAGTACATCACAGCCATATAATGGTGTATTAATGACAAGCCTGGAAAATGTGCTCATAAAATTTGATCTATGATTTGATGTTTTGTGGAAGGTAAAAACTATTCATTTTTCTCCCTGAATGAAATTAGAATGTCTGCAGTGTCATTGACGATTTTACTGTTTCTAACTTTAGAAGCAGTAATTTCACTGGTATGTCTTGACAGGACACCCATAACATAGAGGTTGCTCTAATCCCATTTTTTATAAAGAAGAATCAAATCATTGTGCTCTCTGTCACTTTTATACAGCCTTCAATGTGTTTATGTGTGCGTATGTGCGCACACGCGCGCGCGCACGAGTGTGTGTGTGTGTATCTGATGAGGGAGCTGAGAGAAGGCACACAGAGATGGCCACAATAAATTTATTTATATTTATAAATGGTAATAAAGGCAACAGAGGGTGAATGTGTTTTATTAAGTCTCATCTCTACTTTTAGGGACCATTCCTATGCAGCTAGACAAGTGGCTCTGCACTTGACATTTAGAGAACACACAGTTCCTTAAAAAATATTCTGCTGTTGTCTCTGAGACGAGCATGTGGGGTAGTGATTCAGTACCTGGAGAAATGCTTTGTCTGGTATGGGCTTTTCAAGAGCAGAGGAATCAGACTTGTACAGCATCTGTTGAAGGAGGGTGAGTGGGGGGATGGTGGAGGTTACATCTTTGATGATATTCATGAAGATACTCCACAGGGAACTTTTATGTCTGCTGGCAATGAGTTTCGGCTGAAGACCCAACCTTCACGTGTTTCCAGGCTCCTGTTGCAGTTCTGTGCCGGAGGCAGACCCAATAGGGCAGGGCGAGATTACCAGAAGTGACGCTACATACGGGCACTGGAGGCCCTAGCAACTAGCCAGCCGTTGAAAACAAACCAGGTTGTCAGGTTAATTGCTATTCTGCACTGCGCTGTCAAACACCGTTTTAATGCAATTGCGTAACCACACAACTTTTCGGAAAAGTTGTGTGATTTCTGGTGGTACAAACCACAACTTGCAAGTGGGACAGAGAAGATCATATTTTGAAGTTCCTAAACGAGAAAAGAGTTCAGAAAGAAGAGATAGGTGGCTGGTAGCTATCCACAGACAAAATGAAGCTCACTGGAGCCCACCTAAATCACGAGTGGTTTGCTCAGACCACTTTGTTTCAGACAATAAATTAAGGTTTATTGATGGTGATTAACTGATCAACTTATATGTGACCCCAGATCACAAAACCAGTCATAAGTCGCACAAGCCCATTTTGTGCTACTACCGTCTAAAGCTGCTTTCACACCGGAGGCAAGGCGAGTTTCTCGCACGGCAAATTACATTTAATGTTGATGCAAAGACGCATTGACTTTGAGTGAGGTTTATCGTGCGAGTGGTTCATTTCGCGTCCGGTGTGAAAACAGCTTAATACATTTCACAGTAAAATTCTAGATTTTTCGATTTGTGCATTAAACGTTAGAAAAATAACGAAAGATACCATTCCAAGTGAGTATTTCGCAAAAATCCTACCAGAGGTGCCTCCAAACATGATTTTAGAGAAGTGGGTGGTGAAAATCTTTGTGTAATTAGACAAAAAACAATGACACATGCGCCGACAGAAATCGCTTCCAGCTTAGTGTCAGTTGGGGATTCCCCAACATTTTTGGTATCATTGCAAAGCAGGGAATTCCCTCCATTTAGTTATTTATGAGTTGTATTTATGAGATGACTACGTAGGTTCAAACATGAACCAATAGGAGATGTCAGAACAAGTTTCCCATCTTCAAAATGCCATATCTCGGTCAATTTGTACCTGATCTTGACAAACTATACATTGTTGGAAAGCATTTTTAGTACTCTTCCAGAATATGCATGAATCTTTATATAAAAAGATTTACCCATATAACTGGTTTTGTGAACCGGGTCACATATTTGTTTTGCAGTTAGAGTTTGTGAATGGTGCCTAAATACTCCACCCCGGCAAAAAGAAGTTCATGAACTTGTGGAGTTCAAGAACAGTTTTTGAACAGTTCTTGAACTATTCTTGAACTAAAGTTCATGAACATAAACATTCTTGAACTGTTCTTGAACAGTTCTTAAACCAAGTTCTTGAACTTCTAGTTCATGAACTGTTCTTGAACTAAAGTTCATGAACATAAAAGTTCTTGAACTGTTCTTGAAATAATGTTCATTAACATAAAAGTTCTTGAACTGTTCTTAAACCAATGTTCAAGAACTCCTTGTTCTAATACAAAATCTCAGAGAGATGTGCAAGATTTGTACTTCTTTATTGTGCGCATGCAATATTATTATTATAAATGAAGAATATAATGCATTATCTATACAATACTGGCCCTCAGCAATCTTCTAACTTTGTTTTAATCTTCTTTTAATAATATTTTCTTGACTTTTTCAGGAGCTACATGACGCCAGAGAGAAGGTGGACCAGCTGGAGCACAAAATTGAGAAAGTATCCACATCCACATCAGCAATCCAAGGGGATGATGTTCGCTCCTAATTCTACACTGGGCTACCCTGGGATGCTTTTCAGGGAACCTTCAACTTCCTAGCACCTCATGTACAAGGGAGAACAAAGGACAGCCTGTCATTCATGGATCAGTTCTTCCTAACCTAGCCAAACAGCAGATGTATTCCAACTACAAGAAGCACACCACAGCAAAAGTTTTCTTTGCCTGCAGTCCAATTGGTGCCATCATATACCTGTCCTTGGCATGGGGAGGTAGAGTTTTGGATGTGGAACTTGCACGCAGTTCTGGCTTTATTTCACCATCGTGCCATCTGCCTCAGGATCAGATACTTGCAGATTGCGGCTTCACCCTGGAAGAAAACTTTGCAACTGCTTGTTCTGTAGAACTTATTATTCCGGCATTCACCAAAGGAACGTCAAAACTATCGGAATACGATGTGGACTCATCAAGGCAAAAATCCAACGTACGGATTCATGTCGAGCGTGTTATTGGACTTTTCAAGAACCGCTACACGATACTACAAAGAACTTTGCCACTGAAAACTGTCAAGTCATTGAAAGATGATGCAGATGAGGTTGCTGTTGCCAGCATTGACCGTCTCCTTCGAGTGTGTACAGCCCTTGTTAACTTGGGAGAAAGTATTGTGTTCATAGCTGAGAAAAACGACTGCATACTAATTTCTGAAGTCACGACACAGCATCTGCCATTGTAGTATGTTGAGATTGAAAGTCAATAAATGGGATGTTGTCCTTGGTGTATTCTCCAGTGCAATAAAAACTGTGATGCAGAAAAGCAAGTTATGCATATATAGCCAAATCAAGCCTGGAAATAGGTGCCTGTCACAATGACTTGATGATCCCTTTTGGCTCAATGGATTTTCCCACTAACCTTTGGTAACTTTTGGCCTATAGGTAATATCACTACAACTGGATTCTGCCACTTCATTCATGGGGTATTTAAAATTTGACAGGTGCCTATTTCCAAGCTTGTAAATTTGTTTTGCTTATATTTTTTCAAATCTCTTGTGATACATGTACAAGCTTATATGTAGAATTTCACTGATTGAACGGGCAGGAACTTGTAGGTCAGGCCAAAATTAATGACTTGTTTGTTTGGGGTTATGAGACCTTGTTCCCAACAGTTGAGTCGGTTGGTAGGGAATTATTTTTTTATTATTTTTTTATACTGAGTAAAATGGGCAGTATATGAAGAAAATCTACAATTTTATATTGAAATAAAATGAAAATAAGATGTTTTTCACAAAATGCTATTAAAAAGTTTTGGGTAGGGGCCTTTTTTATGGGTCGGTAGGGTAACCATTAAAAAACACTTTTTTAATTTAGGCCTCATCGCACCCACCTGGGTTCGCAAGATGGACAGACTTGGAAAAGTTATGAATATTGTGCTTCAATCAAAGTTGTCTACATTTACTTTGGGGATTTCTGTTCAATTCTTACAATAGTAAAATAAGTGCATAGTGAACATATTTTCCAACTTCATATGCATCCATATGAAAAATTGAATATGTTAATTACACAAGATTACCAGAGTTATGACGTTCGGTCACAATAGCAATGTCTATGGTGTGGCAGCAAGGAGTGGTGTCAAATTATTATATAGAATAACCTGGACTGGTATATTATTTATGAAAAAGGTTTATCTGATACTTTCAGATAGAGTTGACCGTGGAAATTAAAATCAGATCTTGCAGTTTCAAATTATAAATGTATGTGTATCTGTTCAAATGTTCAACTAATACATATGGTCAGTTGAGTAGTGTCACTTCTTCTTGCAATCTATGCAATACCAGGTGTCTTTAGGAACGGTTTACCTCTTTGGTCGAACGTATGTTCGATGGATCCACTGGTAAGGGCAGTTCACTCCATCGCATCCGACTACAGTTTCGCCCTCCCACTTCTGCCGACAGTAACAATACTCATCATTTTCTATCATTTTCTAGTGGTACTGCATTTTCTTTGTCTCCATTCTCAATGGATCTTGCGACAAGTTCAGGGACGACATGGCGACTCCAAAATGCTTCCAGTTTTGGTAGAACCAGGTTCAGGTATGCTGTTTCCTTTGTCACCAGGATGATGATGATGATGTGATCTTGTGCGAACATCAAAATCACAGTTCTTGGTTCCATGCACTTCCATCTGTGGTTGCATCTGGGTGTAATACTGATGGCCCTTCTTCAGCTGTCCTTGGTACACATACAAGTCAGGTGATGCCATCAGCTTGTGTGGAGAAGAGTCTCTGTATGTGTAGGGGCACTTTATCTTTAATGTTGATCTGCCACGGCAATCGCATTCCTCAGTACCATCTGCTGCAGCGGAAAGCCATTGTTTGTCTACGTCAATACGCATCCCGGTGGTGTGCACACGGCTATTTGGATGCCTCTCGGGGACAGTGGAGGCATACATCTCGAAAACTTTGGGCTCAAGTTCACGACCATACTTGAGAGGGGCAGACATCACTGGCCGGGCATTTGTGGTCGTAATACCCTGGACGACATATGGAGCTGGCTTGTCCGGGTTGGTGTATAGCACCTTGTCAGCGAATGAGGCAGTGATGTGGTCAGCACACCGTTCATGCCACACAATACTCTGTGCCTGAGCACGTGTTTGCTGCTGCACATAGTCCACGTCCGCAGCACTGGTGCGTTTCATACCTCCTCACACTTGGCTTTCAGCTGGGCGTCTGACAGTGTACTGTGATCGGGCAAGTAGTATAACCTCAGAGGGCGTGGAAGGCCCACTCTTGGCGGCAAAGTTCTCTTGGCGTTGAAAATTGAGGAGGTCTCTTTGAACGAGGAGAGGGCCAGTGGCGTGTGCTCCACAGACAGACACAGTGACATCAGAATCTGTTGTTTCTCCGCCTCGATGCTTGGTGACATCTCTGAGGTTGCACGCCGTTTCCTGTCATTACCGATGACCTTGGACACAAACTCGCCTTTGTAGAACTTTATGTGTTTGATGAGGGCTGGCTCTACTTTATCGGTGTAGAAGTTGTTCCACTCGCAAGGCGTGATGGTACAAGCTACCTTGGTTATGCCAACCCGAACAGCTTCCACTTTGAACAATAAGGCCATTACATGAGAACAGGATTCTCCCAACCTAGAAAGAAATAATAAAATATGTATTCTAAAATTACAAGTTACTGTTAATAGAGATATCAGTAAATCACAAAAGCCTAAAAAATTAAAATCCAGTGGTATTTGATTTTATAAATATTCTTTTTAGTTTCAATTTATTTGCACAGATGGAACAGGGCTGTTCTTACACCTGTATTAAGTAATGGCTAGCATGTCCCAATTTTGTATTTTGTGAAAAAAAAAAAAACAGCGTCATCAAGTTCAGAATTTCAACACACCCATTTGGGATTTGATTACCACTATTTATACAAGAACTTTGACACCAAAATAACTTGGTCAATAATGCTCAAGTCCCAATCGTAAGGGAGGTTCAGGCAAAAGCTTAAAAAATAAACTGCAGCTAAGGCCCAACAAAATGGCATATCCTGACAGAGACTGTTATTTAAATATTCCATCTGACAACTGACATCATATGGTTTTTCTGTAAAATTATTTATTTATTATTTATGAGATATACCAGTCCAGTTTCACAACTTAATCTTGAAAGAAGGATCATTATAAAATCTTCACAGAGAGCACATGATATACTGTACATAAACAACGTCATATGATTCCTTAGTCAAGCAGACACACCCACCTCACGACAATGAATTACGTTGTTGTGGCCCTACAGACTACATTTGAACACTGAAGGCGCTTGTACACTGGACGCAAAACAAATTTTTCATGACAGATTACATTCTTATTGACTTTAAAATGTAATCTGTCGTGCAAAAAATTTGTTTCATGTCCAGTGTGCAAGCAGCTTTAATAATGGTAATTTCCTTCTTGGCTAGCAATAACATTCGACGGGATGCAGTATATTAAATTCTAGGTCTGGTATAATCAGTCGACAATTTGACCAGATTTCTATGCATGACCGCAGATGAGCTGTCGATAAAATTAGCATAACAATGATAATGTATGCAGACATGCCGGCAAAATGTCAAATGTACACACGAGTACATCCAAACCAGCCGGTAAAAAGGTTGGGAGAATACTGTAGTCATGCCTAATTTTTTTTTGGGGGGGGGGGGGACCATTATTGATTTTGGGTGCGTTTTTTGGACCAAATTTGCGGCGATGCAATTGACAGCCCAGATAACAGTACTGTAGCATTTATGAAATATTTTGGTTACACTTCACTTGAAGGTACCGTCATAAGAGTGACATGACACTGTCATAACTGTGTCATGTAACAGTTATGACAGTGTCGAGTCACTCTTATGACGAAGTTGTCATAATCAAGACAACCCAAACAATGTCAAATTGTCATCTCAAAAACCAAATGACTCTTAATGACGTTTATGACATTGACATAATGTTTAGGACACGTTCATGACTGTGTCATGTCAATCTTATGACAATACCTTTAAGTAAAGTGTTACCGATATTTCTCCCCAATGACTGACTAAAATACACACATTGTGCCACCAAATCTCCACATTTAAACAACAGTGAAACAGCCTGAATATCAGAATTCAGAAAATTCAATTTGATAAATCATTTCACCAAACTGGATTAAGCATGCATGATATAACATAGACCAGCCTATGCAGGATTGGTGCATTTTATTCAGACATGTCAACTGCAAGTGCTCTTCCAGAAGAAATTAAACAAATATGTGAAATGTATTGTACATATTATCTTCCTGTATTCTGATAAACAAGAGAAATGAGTTGACAATATTGCACACACCTGGTATGCTGGACAAATACATATACAGATTCCCAAACTGGAAATCTGGCCACTTTGTAGGGTCATCAAACCACACATCGGCTGGCAGCCTGTAAAGGCAGTTTTCCAAGCCAACAACGGCTAACTTAAGTTTGTACCTTGCCCTCGCCTTGCAGGGAAGACTATCTTTATAATCGTGCATTTGGAAGGCTGTGTTTGTTTTCAACGTATCCAGGCATGTGACTGTGTTGCCAAGGGGAAGTAAAGCGGAAGTTGCGTAGGTCCGCCCTGCCCTATTCCCTGACTGTATACAGCAGAGGCAGTGTTCCTGTGCTCAAAGTGCAGGTGGGCCTGAGAATCACCTTCAGATGAGGTGGCATAAGTGGGCTGCAGAGGAAATGGGGGGGGATTCATATGAAATGTTTACTATTTTCCATAAGAAGAAAAGTTGTATCAGTGCATGTTTTTGTGTCGCCTGTGAAGCATAGCGGCACATAGGGATCACTTTGTTCGGCGTCTGTCTGTCCGTCTGTCTGTCCGCTAGTCACACTTTCAGTTGGTAGTCACACGCAGGCGACACGTGTTCACCTGAACACTCTAGTCTTTATTTCCTCTCATGTATGAGGTTTGAAAGGTATGCAACAACATACTGTTTTGAGAAGTCAGTTGACCTTCAGGGCTTCAATAGTAGATACTTGTGACTTGGGTCCCCTGCTCGTCATTATTAATTAAAAAAAAATTTCTCCAACCTCTTGTAGTGCACCGCAATAATATGCCCACTTTTTTTTACCTTGTCCAAGTTTAAAACTTGCTCTTTTCTGATATTTTAGGATTATCTTCAAATTTCAGGCTTTTTGATCCGGTATCCGTATGCACACAGTGGCAAACTATTGTAAAATCTTGTTCAGCTATCTGACCCTTATACTTTTCCAACAGGTTTGGACAGGCTCTGGTTAAACACTGTAAGGGCCTTATTGCTGCCTGCCACGGAAAGCAGTTGCAGAGATGATGTCTTCTTAGAGTTGCTCACTTTTGGTGAGTCTTTTTCTTTTCTGTATTTAGCCTTCGGTCTGGCTCACAGAATAGAGAGGTTGTCAGTGCTTCACTCACCCAATGTGAGTCAGTATATTCTGTGGTGTCTATCATCACACAGTGTAAGTAAACTGTCCGCCCCCTGGAGACGTACTGTGAAATTTGAGCGGAGGCACCCATCAGTCGACCAAATTATCCACAAACACAACACAGAGAGCATATAAAATATTCTCCGCAGGCCATCAGTAATCGTGTCAGTTCTCTTCCAGGGCAAATACTACCATAAGATTTTTATTTAATTTCAGCAAGACAGTCTGTCTGCTGGGTGGCTGGTGACACAACCTGATACAAGTGCAAAGCATGGATTTGATTCTGAAAAATCACACCTGATGAAATTTTATTGTGTGATGGGTTTTCATCATCGATTCTCTTTATCTTTAAAGTATTGTTTGCTGCACTGGATACTTGACTTGATTGTTTTAAATAATATAATATAATATAATATAATATAATATAATATAATATAATATAGCCGCAAGCTGCAATTTTGGGGTTCAAGCCAAGACAGACCATTAGTAGTTGAAAGCTTTAACAGATTAATTAATATGCGTTGCCACTAAATGTGGCCATGTCCCCCGGCAGGTGACAGAAATTGACTGGGGTCGGCGTATCACAAAATTACACATTTAAGCCAAAGATGAATGAAATCGGTCAAAGCGTTCTTGAGATTTCGCGTTCACAAGAAATGGGACGTGACGGACGGACAGCCATACGGATGGACTGATGGAGCTGAATTCTATGTCCTCCGGCCCTAATACACCTTAACCTCAAAGATGAATGGAAGCGGTCAAACCGTTCTTGAGATATTACGTTCACAACAAATGGGATGGGAAGTTTTTGACTCATTTAAAACTGTTCAGTAGGGGAAAGATCCTACAAAAAATCATGAAATGCGAGTATTGAGGTTTCTTCATATTGAAAAAAGTAACATGAAGAGACCTGATATGTAAAAACCTAAATCAAATCAATATTAATGTAACTAACTTTTACCTAAAATGAGGTATACTGCCCTGCAGTTCTATAATTTTCTAAAAACAAATCAGCTTTTTGCTTGTTTAAAGGATATTGGAGAACTTGCCACAGTCCATCCACAGACTGACTGTCTCACTTGTCTCTGTTTCTCAATGTAATACTGGACAGCCGTGATGATGTTGAGATCAGGGCTCTGTCAAGGCTATAAAATCTATATCAGCCATCTTCAATGAAATACAAAAAATATTAATTTAAAAATAATATCTTACATGTGCATATTATCTTCAGCAACACTGATGTTGAGAACATCAACAAAACATCTACAAGACCATTTTAAATAAGAAAATTAAGGGATGCCCAAGACTTTGCACCGTACTGTATGGGGAATCACCATGAAGTATTGAAAACCAAGGATTTCCAGAGAGAAGCAATAATAATGACAGCAAATGCTAAATCATAGAGAAAATGAACCAGATAGAACTAGAATAAGAATAAACCAGATATTCAAAACAAAAGAAATGGTGTGTCTAAAGTCACTGTAAAGACTTGGGAAAATATTGAGGATCAGAATGCACCAATAATATAGAAGTACTAACAAGTGCACCGCCTATCGGCAAATGTTGTATTGCTGCGCAATACAAATCCCCTACCGGTATACGCATATTATACTTCCTAAAAAGTAGGTCAAAGTGA
Organism: Gymnothorax reevesii; assembly: GCA_029721435.1. Lineage (NCBI taxonomy): Eukaryota > Metazoa > Chordata > Actinopteri > Anguilliformes > Muraenidae > Gymnothorax > Gymnothorax reevesii. The sequence goes on along the minus strand of CM056574.1, from coordinate 132,730,673 downwards.
CCTGAATAGGGTACATGACAGATCCTCTCCCCAAGATGCATCCAAATATGGCCTCAAAATATGAAGAAGAAGAAGCAGAAGAGGACTTAAAGACACCCGGCATAAAGCTAGAAGAAGAAGAGGACCTAGCCTCGAGCTTGTCTTTACATGCAAGCAGATAACTATGCCGCCCGCCACAGGGAGATCTGAGCGAATCGAGTTTATTGATGTGAGATCAGTGAGACACCCAGTGCGAGATGTAGGGGAACAAGGAGTTCATTAAAGTAAAGTAAAGAAAACAGGCACAAGGGCTAACAAAAAACTTGGCCCAAAGGGTTGCAAAAATCCAACTAAGGTGAGCTTCACAGAGCTAAAACTAAAAAGTCCAAACGACAAAAAACCACTGGAACCTCCAGATAGAGAACCACAAACGGAAAAGAATAATCAGATTTGGAATGTAAATAACTAGGACTAGACTTGGCTACAAAAAGAAGAAAAGACTGCACTGATAAACACTAGGCAAGAAACACTGTGAACTTAGAGGACATGAAACATAGTTAAACTCGAGACCGTCTGCCAGCCAGCTTCCACCGACTCCAGATAATGGGAAGAAATCAGTACACATGAGGGGCAACACCAGGAGAAGAAACAATGGGCAAGGCAAGATCATGAGACAAGGACAAAGATTGGTTGACATGACTTGCTCATTAAGAGAATGAGCGCGCTCAGCTTAAGTACCAATGAAGCATGCAGATTGGAAGGAAGCATGAATGTTAGAACAGGAAAGCACAGCAAGATCTTGAAATAGCAAAGCAGGAATCATGACAATAAACTCCCTATCTAAATTAGTAGTATTAGTAATATGCGTGTCTAAGAATCACCCCTCCCTTGACTGTTAGTAAATGTTAGTAACTTAAAACAGTTAATTGCCAATCATGCTTCGGCAGCCCTGAATCCAGCACAGCACAGAAGGAAGGGGGAAATACCAAAAGCCAACCAGAGCTCTGAAGTGTGCGAAAACGAAGACATGGGGCGGAACGCAGACAAGCGGTGGAGTGGCTGGGCAGACCTGGCAAAACAAAAGACATGGAAAAGTAAAAACAAGAACAATAAACATGAACTATGAAATGCTAAATCCTGATAAAGGAAACTGTTAAAACCATGACATGAGTAATGACTATGAACTATGAATCCTGGCACAAGAAACTGTTAAAACCCAAAGATACTGTCCTGGCCAAAGGCTCAGGACCCTGGAACACAACAATTTATAGTTTACAAAGTGTGTGTTTTGCCACGAACCGTTTTAACATTTCAGCTGCTGTTTCGCATTTCGCATAAATTAGTGTCTTTGCATTGACTTTAAATGTTATCTGTCGTGTGAAAAATTTGTTTCGAATCAGGTGTGAAAGCATCTTAACAATGACTAAGAAACCAACAATCTAGCTTTGTAAACTATAAATGTGATGTCACTAGGGGCGCAGATCTCCCAATCGAATGCGGCATAGTTCGCTGCTTGCACGTAAACACAAGCTTGAGACTAGGTCCTCTTCTTCTTCTGGTTTTATGGCGCGTGTTTCTAGGTCCTCTTCTTTTTCTTCGTATTTTGAGTCCTCAAAGTAATGGAACTTCACTCTTCTTGGGGAAAAAAAAAACAAGGCTCCGGGCTAAGTGGCTACATTTGTCAAGGACTGGGTCAGGTGGACACCAAGTGCAGGATCCAGGAGGTTTATTTGGGTACCCAGACACGGTAAAACGCGGCACACAGGCCGAAAAGAAACCGTGCACAGGCACTGAACCAGGAGAACCAAGGTACTCTGCCAAGGGCAGGGAATAAAACTAAAGTACACACTCAACGAGTGGCTCAAAATAAATAACAAAAACAAGCTGGCGAAAATCACGGACTTAGACAAAGGAGAACATGTAACTTGAAAAACAACGGAAATTCTTGGGGTGCTCGGGAACAGAGATTCTCAATGCTGCTCAGATTCAGGTAAACGCGTGCGAAGTCCAGTCTGACATCTCTATGCTCTTCCCAGAATAAATACACGAGGGAGGAGGCGAGGATAAGGCAGGCATCCTCAAGGGGAAACAGAAACACATGGGATCAATAAACAAATTCACAAGGACCGGGTAACAATAATGACTCAAGACAAGATGCCAAGAAAATCAATCAAACTAGACCGTTTAGATTAAGGTAATCTAAATGTGACAAGTCAAAAGAACCACGAGAACAGCAAAGAAAAGCATAGCTTTAAACACAGTTAATCAGGGAAAGCTTTAGGGGGGAATCTACAGAAGTTAGAAACCCTCGTACTTGCTCATGAGTTAATTAGGTTAGTAACTATGTTATGAAATATTTACACACCCTTAAGTGCTGGTTAGTACAGTTAGTAATGGCCATATCAGAGGAAGCATTCACTCAAAGTTTTCAGAGAACACATTCACTCAGAGTTTTTTGAGACCCAGAATTAAGCAGAGGTGGAAGCAATGAACGAAATACCAAAGCCGAAACCAAAAGAGGAAAGGTGATTGGACAACAAGACTCAGGCATGCAGGCTGTCATACGACATCACAGGATCCAGGTGGTCAGGCCGTGGGAATGGAGCTGAAATACAAACCAAGAGAGACACAGGGAAAAACGCACAAGCACAAATAAGCACACAAGGCAGAATCATAACAACATTGGACATTGAGGCGAAAAACATAGTGAAAATTACGTCTTTTTGAGTCTAATCATATTGTAGGGGCTTGCAGACACTTTGAAAATGTCACACGAGCAGCACAATTTTGGAAAAAATGTGAATCACGATTTTTGTGCTTAGAATTGAGATCACGATTCTTTGGCACAATTTTTTCCCACAAACGTAAATGTTTATTGTTGTCATAAATAAAAAAAAAAAAAAGAAAAACAATTGACCAAAAAAGCGCAGGAAAAAAAAGGTTTTGAAAAAAGGTTAAAAGACAACATAAGAAAATTAGTGTACCTTAAGTGCTCTTTGACTCCACAAGGCCCTGAACTAGGGATGCAACAATGTCAAACCGCAACCCAGGAGATGATACTGCTTAATTATAATGTCATATCAAACAGGCAGGCACCGATGCAAGCCCATCCGAGGCACATTTGCATACAAACAAGAGCCTGCACGGAGAGAAAGCAGCATGCTAACTGCATTCCAGCATAAACCAAGATTAGTAATTTTGGGAAAACCCTCTAAACCCAGACTAAACCCTGAACATGGCCGTATAATTTTGAATTTTGTGCGAATAATATGTTTCGCGTTCGGTGGAAAAGCAGCTTAGAAGTCATGCAATTTATTTAGCCAACAAGCATAACCGGCATGTAGCATATAATGACAAAAAAGCGATAATGAGAAGTAGACATATCAAACCAGGCTTCCGTGTAAGAGTGCCAATAACCAATAAAAATTAATAAATTTTAATATGGCCCTCGTTATCAGAAATATCATTAATTTAATAATTAATAAAATATAATTTGGAGCTCTGCTGTGCATTGGACTCATAACTGGTCTACACCTTACTCTGCCGGACCTAAAACATCTGTACAACCCAGTTCGGTGGAAGAACTCAGAGGCTGGCGGCCCTATTAAGCACAGTAATTTGACCAGTAGCGGCTCTAGACCCGGGAATGGCGGGGCGCACTCATGTCCCTTTATGACAATTAGTCCTGGGTAGTTCGCAATCATTTTCCTTTACTGACGCGTTTTCCAATTATCGTACTTGGCAACTCAAGACACGGTCTCTCCAAATGCGATCGAACAGCGATGAAATCATGGGCTTAATTCAGCTCAGTGGCGGAACCTGAACTGAGAATTGTGACAAAACATCCGTTTAAAACAGTCGTTAGTCCTGACCTGTTCTCAGTCATTTTCATGAGTAACCGAAGGTTCGCTCCGAGAGCACTCCACAGTTAACAGCTGCTGCTTGTTCTCCCCGATTACGTAAGAAGACAATCGTTCATCTGGACGCTTATTTGCTGTATTTAAATCAACGTTAGTCAAACTTGCATACCTGATGACTCTCACGCAAACAACTTGAGCAGCACGCTGCCTATTTAACTGCCAAGTGCCTCTTTATTATCAACCCACACAATACCGAGAGTGAAAGGCGATATTTCACTGGAACACGGACCTGATCAATCAACGCGAAGCACTGGCCTATTAATAAGTAAATTTTTTTTCTGTACTGAATTTCGCCCATGATTTCATCGCTGTTCGATCACATTTGGAGAGACCGAGTCTTAAGTTGCCAAGTACGATAATTGGAAAACGCGTCAGTAAAGGAAAATGATTGCGAACTACCCAGGACTAATTGTCATAAAGGGACGCGTCTGCGCCCCGTCATTCCCGGGTCTATAGCCGCTACTGAATTTGACATAGAAATTAGCTATGACTAGGGATTACCAGGGCCCACAGCTAGCAACGACAAGGCATAACGGTATTCTCATCGTTCAGAGGCCTTGCGTCTTTTAAGATTTCCACCCAAAGATATAAACGGAATCTGCTCGAAGCCAATTTTAATAACACCATACACAACATGGAAAATCCACCTTATAATGCAGATGCCAAGCGTGTTGATCACGCACGGGATTATGAACTACGTTACTCAATTAGGAGCCAGGAGTCCGAACTGGATATATATGTTCGTTTAAAGCCAGAAACGCACAAAAAATGCAAATATCAATTTATTTTTCCAGGCAGGCACAAGCTTAAATCACAAGAACCAGTTGCATTGTTACAGAAAAGATAGAATGAAGTCAATTCATACCTGATGCAGCTCAAAACTACAAATATACACAAAGTATATGAGGGAAGGATGAATACAAGCTTCCTTGACTTCTCTGTTTCCCCCTCTTTTATGCCAAAACTCCAGACTGTGTCCTATGGCGGGGTCATAGGTTGTTTGGGTAATTCTAACCAGGATGGCTCCCCCTCTCCAGAGGGGCTTTGGTAGGAGACATGAGCACAAGGAAAATTGAAAAATATTTCTTTCCAAAGTTACTGAATGAGGGTATGGCACAATTTTAATTCCTTCGAAATATGCCCTATGTGATTCCAGAAATTTAGAGGATCAAAATCACACCAAACACGACATGCTTGCGTTAGAGTTGGTCATGAAACGTCAAATACAACACAGAATTACAAGAATAATCCGCATTAATGCTATTAATCCGCTCTTATCATACATCATAACAGAAATACACATTATTTTTGTGACATTGTGAGCAAAATGGGTGTTTTAACTCAGAAAATGAGAAGTCTTTTGAAATTTTTACATAGAGGGCAATGCATTTTAATTTTAAGGGTACAGTCCTGTCAAAGTTCATTGGATGGCACTGTGGCATTATCCAGCATGGGCAGCACAGGCCAAAAGTTTGTGGTAAGCAGTTTTTGGTGGTTCGCAAGACATTTGAGCCAACCATTACCCCAGAGATTGTCCCTTACCTCCGAGACAGGTGGCCGCTTTACCTGTGGCAAACTAAGTTGGTGCCAAACAGACCCTATTTGAGTTTGCTCCCATGACCCTGGAGGGTCTCTGCCAGGTGCTGGGGCCCTTATAACAACAAGGGTCTGATTGCTAGAATCCCGACTATGTGCCAGGTGCGTGTAGTCCACTCTGCCTTTGCTTGCCGCTTACACTGGCAAACGTATGAAGGTGAATCGGTTTCAAGGTAATTTGAATCTCAAAATCTGACTGCCCAAAGAAAAATATAGAAATACATTGGACCGTCTTCCGATTCAAATTTGTAATTGCGCGAATCAAGTGCTTAATTGTCAATTGAACATGGGACCAAGGTGAAACTTTCCTGCCCCCTGCACTTCAACATTACTTCATCTTTCCCTCGCTGCTTCTGAATCTAGTCTGTTGCCAACTCAGTTCAATGCAAAAGACCAGCGCCAGTCACTGTTAATCTCCTCTGGCTTCTACATGAGCTCACATGATGTAGAGCTGCTTTGCCATAGGATGAGCATGAATGCAATGTCAATGTTGCTTTTGGGGCTGGTCTCAAGTGCCCCCAAGAGACCGCCTTCTACTCACTACTCTTTGAAAACAACTAACTTGTTTGCTCTGCAGATTGTGAAATAATGCTGGAGAATCGTTAACATTTAGAAATTAGATTGCGCGTAGGGGTGAATTGAGAGCACAATCTTTTGGCAATTTATCATGCAGGCCTAATATGGAGGCATTTTATGTTTTTTAATGTTGCTTTCTTACATTACATTACAGGTACTTAGCAGACGCTCTTATCCAGAGCGACGTACAAAAGTGCATAAGAACAGTACAAAAGTGCAGACCTCCAAGGAGACAAGTAAAAGTGCTAACAGTAAGTGACAGAACACGTTCCATTGTTACAGATCTAGACTATTAACAAAAAGGCAAGGTCAAAGGCAAGTGAACAAAATGGCAACAAGGTTAAGTGCAGAGGCAAGTGCAACAAAGAGCAATAAAATAAGTGCAATAGGTCAAGTGCAACAAAGGGGCAGGAAAATCAAGTAAACTGACAAGAGTGCAACAAAATGAAGGGAAACTAAATCAAGTGATACAGTCAGGAAGTAAACAGAATAAAGTGCAACAAATCAAAAGGATATAGGGACAGAAATCAAGGCAGTGGAGTAGGGGAGAGGTGGAGCCTGAAGAGGTGGGTTTTCAGGCGGCGCTTGAAGATGCTCAAGGATTCTGCCGTTCTGACCTCGATAGGTAGATCATTCCACCAACGAGGTGCCAGGACAATCAGCAGCCTTGAGCGGGAAGGGGAGGAGCGGAGAGGGGGAGGAGCCAGGCGACCAGAAGTAGCAGAGCGGTGTGCTCTGGCAGGGGTGTAGGATCTGAACAGTCTCTGGATGTAGGCTGGAGCAGTCTTGTTGACTCCCTGATAGGCTAGCACCAAAGTCTTGAATTTGATGCGAGCAGCAACAGGGAGCCAGTGGAGCTTTGTGAGCAGAGGGGTGACGTGGGAGTGTCTTGGGAGGTTGTGGACCAGACGAGCTGCAGCGTTCTGGATGAGCTGCAGGGGTCTGATGGCAGATGCTGGGAGGCCGGCGAGCAGGGCGTTGCAGTAGTCCAGGCGGGAGAGGATCAGCGCTTGGACTAGGAGCTGCGTTGAGTAGCTGGTTAGGAAGGGCCGGATTCTACGGATGTTGAAGAGGAAGAACCTGCAGGTCCGGGTCACTGCAGCGATGTTCACAGCAGAGGAGAGCCTATCGTCAAACAGGACCCCAAGGTTCTTCACACTCCGCGAGGGGGAGATGGTGGTATCCCCCAGAGTGATGGTCAGATCCAGGAGAGGGGAGGATGGAGCAGGGATGTAGATCATCTCCGTCTTCGTTGGGTTGAGCTTCAGGTGATGGTTGTCCATCCAGCTCCGGATGTCTTGTAGGCAGTAACCCGGTTACAGCTTGGGTGATAACATGGTAATAGTGATGTGATAGTTTGATAATAAAGATATAATAAGTAATACCATGGAAATACCAGATAAATAACCAGGTTGTTGCTTGATTAATAACATGTTAATAGTGTTGTAACAGTTTGAAAAATAAGGAATGATTACCATGAAATTGAAAGCAAACACCAGGGAATAGCTGGTAATACCATGGTAATAGTGGTGTAAAAGGTTGGTGATAAAGGCATAATAATTAATACCATGGTATACCACAGTAATAATCAGGTTGTAGCTTGGGTATAAACAAGGTAATAATTTTGCAATAGTTCAGAAAAAAAGAAGGAATGATTACTCTAGTAATTCCATGTAATTACTTAATCACCCTGGAATAGCTTGGTAATTATATGGTATTGGTGATGCAATAGTTTGAGGATATAGAAATAGTACGTAAGTAATACCATGGACCAAAGTAATAACCAGTCTATAGCTATGGCTAATAACATAGAAATAATATTGTAATAGTTTGATAATAACGAAGGAATAATTAAGTAACATAAAAACAACCAGCAAACAATAAAATGGTCATCAGTGCAATATTTGGAATAAAAATGGTAATTTGGTAATGTTAATGGAATAATAATTTGATAATAATGAAGTTTTGTGATACAGGTTGATGTTACAGAATATGATAGGATGCTGAAAGTGTATAATCACATAAAAATACTTGGTAGGCATTCACAATATCAACATCGTAACCAGTGGAGCCATTTTCAGGATCACCCTTCCTTCAGTGATGTTGACTTTTTTATTACATCTAATTATGATAGAGTTCCAGCAGGCATCTTCAGTGGTAGTACTTTAATGTTAGTCATTGCCCTGAAGTTGGTGAAATATTTCTGTGAGACATTAAAAAACCAGCCATACATCAGACCAGTTTTTATTTTGGTGCTTTAGTATGAAGCAACGATCCTACTAGTACCCACTGACAGTTGAAAAGTCTCCACGAAAAAAATTATGTATGCAAATTTATGTTTTTGAATTGGACAGGATTAAATTTATCAGGGTATTCCAGAATTCAATGGAGAAATCGGTAATTTGATTTACAATTTCAACAAAATAGTGCATGAGGAAATACACAAGTGGCTGATTCGGACAGGATTAATATTGCTGCGTACGTTTGTGACGCGAAAAAGAATTACTTAACTCCTGTGGAAAAGCTGACCCCATCTGAACAAGGTTTAAGTTTGTATGATGGTCTATTATATTCCAGGAACAGGAGATAAGGATTTTTAAAATAAATAAATTTAAAAATAAATGTAGGTAATGGGTATTCCTTTGTGGCATCTGGAAATGTGAGCAGGACAATCAAGGTATCATGCGCAGCTGAGCTACACTCACAGAAGTAGGTAATCAGCTCAAGTGCTGCTGATTGTGTTTATTAGGCCTGGCTGTAGAGGCGACTTGTCAACGGAAGACCTTTAGAATCATGGTTAAGCCATCCAGACAACCTAGCTCATGGTTTGCATGTGTGCTTCATATTTGCATATGCTTTACTGCAAGAAAAAGGTTAAAAACCTTTAACTGGCAGCATTAAAGCTATTTATGGTTAAATCTAATTTATTCAGATGTAGCATTGACATCATAAAAATTGCATCAGAGACATTTACCTATAAGAGGGATATAATTACAGGTGTAAAGTGGCATTGTGATTAATGCTCTCTCTGTAACATCAGTGATGAGCCCTGCTCTTACAGAAGGAGATCGGTAATTAGATACTATATTTTGATCATAATGGGCCATGTTCAACAGCTCTGTCTGACGAAATGTGGGAGAAATTAGCCAGCTAAGTTAGCACAATTCATTGCTCCTTCAGATAATGATGTCACCCTCATTGTGTAACTCGGTGCTATGAATGGCTCTGTCCTTCAATTGAAATTGACAATGTTGACATGCAAAGGTTTGTTAAAATCAGCTGACCACATTACTGATACACTTTTAGAGCCATGGGTAGGATTCCATAGGATATGGGCAGAGTGTCTGGCCCCAGGTAAGTGGTAGGGAGCCCTGTCCTTGGAGAGCAATAGCCAAGCATGTTTCAGATATCTCTCTGCTCAAACACTCCTGATTCAAATGCTTACGGCTTGAATCAGGTTTTAGAGCAGAGAGACATTTGTGATTCGATCTGGCGAAATGAGTCGGAAGTCGCAACATTCTATTCTGAGATATGAGCCGGATTACATTAAAAAACACTGAAAATATCTAGTTTTGTTTTCTGAGCCTATTTCACAGAAAAGGTACTCAAAAATCATCTCCTAAAGTTTTATAGTCCAAAAAATTATCTAAAGGTACTTAAATGACTATTTAAGTCCACATGCAATGTTCAGATCTTACTAAGAATGCCAAAAATAAACTCGCAAACGAAAATATCCTAAAATAAAATGAAATAACGTCACTTTCTCTGCTCTCCAAATATTCTGTTAAATAACTCACAAAACCAATCATAAAACTTAAAACAGCTATGCAAATGCACGATTTGCCAGTTGAAAGCCTGTTAACACCAGACCATTAACCCAAGCATTGTAATAAGGGTGGGATAGCTCTCTGATGCTAAAGCTTGTTTCCCGGTACAAGTTATCAATTCGCAAGCTCCGCACAAGCAACGCTTAGACCGTTTGCGTCCTTCTGTTATAAGCTCATTCAGTAACTTGCTGTCGGAATTGTTTCGATTTGGAAGAAATTGTTATCAAGAGCTTATAGCAAAGTTTCTTCCAGAAAAGTTGGTAAACAACAGTACAGCTACAGCCGCATGCAGGCAAGGCGAGACAGTACAAGCAAAACAATAAGCTGAGACGAAGTTGGTTCATTTAATAACAGAAATTACCAAAGAATTCATAACAATAATGCAGGTACATGCAGGCAACCACAACATAAATAGGGCTCTACTATAAATGTAAACATTTTATTTTATAACGTAAATGTGAATGGCACTTACTGTACATTGTTAGTAGTGATTTGAGAGTGGTTAATTAACACTGTCTCATCACATGCTACTTTAATTTGTTGGGAATTGAGATGTATAAAAAATGTATTCAATAATTTTCAAATTCATGTCAACATAATGCCCGGGGTCAATTTCACCCAAACTGAGGGAAAGTGTACCAAATCCATACATAAAATATGTATTTAAATAAATGTTTTGAAATAATTTAACCTTCTGCCTGTTTTAATAACATTTTCCTATGTATCCAAATGCCTTTTGTGAATTTTAAGTGTTAAATGATGAGTTTATCCCTTTGCATGCTAAGTTTTTTTTGAAAGATATGTACCAAAAATGATTTAAAAAAAACTTTAAATATAATTTTCACCAGTTTTGTGCCAGAAAAAGAGGGTGGGACACCATAATTCAAATGGCTGTATCTTGACATCCATCCAAGGTACGACTTTGACCAGGATATCATTTTAAAGCTTTTTGTCTCGTCTTTCCCTTGGTACCAGAATCTCAATTTTCATCTCTGGGTCATTGTGACTCATTTTGCCAGATCAGGTCACATTTGAAACATGCAAGGCTATCAATGGCTCTCCAGGGGCAGGGTTCCCAACTTATGCCCAAAGGGAAATGTACAGAATTCAAAGTGATCAAGGGGAGGACCCATCCAGCAGGTGAGAGACCTTATGCACTCCATAGATTTCCCTGTGTGCACCTAATGATTCAGTGATGAAAACCCATCCACCCAGAAAATTTACTGGTGTATTTGTAATTCCGAGGCAGGTAAAGCAGTGATAATGAGAACACAAACTCGCCTTCATCACAGACGGCCAGCAGAGGTTAAATGCTGTGTCGATAGAGGCCCTGCTGGCCTTTGTTGTAAACCCTTGGCTGTGATGCCACTTGTGTAGCAGACTGTATTGGTAACAGTGTTGAGACAGGTATGTTCTTAACTTTACTTCGAAAGATACAGTAGGGGGACAGGAATGTTATTATCACTTGGTTGTCATGTGTGGTATGAGGCCAGCCAACAGGTGTGCTGTTTGGGTTTGTGGCATTTGTGCCATTTCATCCTGTGCTGTCAGATATTTCAAAGTGTCTTCCTTTGAGGGTAAGACCCTGACAAAGTGAAAGCTGGGTTTGACTGAGGTGAGGTCAGGGTGGCTGGCTTTGATCAAAGAGCTGCAGTATATGATCGAGTGTGATATGTGTCAGTAACTGTACGTGTGAAGTATTCACCTGTTGCGGTAAATTTATGGCTAAGATTTGCATATGGCAGTGAGCATATGCGTGAAGTATTCTCATGGCAGTGAGTGTATGAGTGAGACATTCACATATAGCTGAGAGTCAATGAAATATTTTCATGTTCAGCATGCATTCATGTGTGCATTACAGTACAAATCCTAATCTCCTCTGCATCATACAGGCACTGGAAAGGCATTTGTTCTACACACCTGACAAAATAGGAATCCCCAGGACTTGCAGTTGTGGGTGCAGTCTGCTTTTGAAAGTCACCTTTGTGATGCATTCAATAGAGGTCTGGACTGGCTGTATAGTCGTTACAGATCCCTTGACACTTTCTTTAGATGGAGTGGGTGTTAACCCTGGTGCCATGGCCTGATCCCCATAAAACCAAACTCTCTATGCCTGGGCAGATAATGACCCTCAATATCTGCCTGGCCACATTGTCCCTTGCATTCTCTGCTCAAATTGATTCCACAAGTCACCAGTGCAAGAGGGAAAGGACCTCTCGGTTGGCCTACAAGATGTTGATGTAACTTATTTACATTTATTAAACCAAGTGGTCCATTTATCAATCTGCTGTCCTAACAACTTTTCCTTTGTTGTTTGCTCATCACACTGCTCTCAATTGGCGCCTTTTTGCTAGCTATTTTAACTGGCACTTTTTTTTTCAGTTATTTCAACCGTAACTTTACAATCACTTTGTAACAGATGTTCCATGAACTGTATGTTAACTGTAGACCACAGTTAAATGCGTGCAGGACTCTACATACCATTAAAAAGACAAGGAGACAATGCGTTATTTTAACTGTTGAATTCTGTCAGTTTATAACAGTGCTGCTCCATATATGTTCATTTAATGCTGCTGTGGTGAACCACCATAAAAGCAGGCACAGACAAAGCAACAGGTTGGTTAGAGTCCAGCCCACTGGGCGGTTGTTTTATTTATAGGAATAAAGTGAAAGGCCATAAACTTCTTGAAAACAAAGATCCTTGGGGGAATTAGCCGCTGTCGTGCCGTAAAGTAACAGGCAAAACAAGGCTTTCAGGAGAGAGCGCAAACTTGGGGTCCCCATCTTTTCATCTTCAGACTCTGACAGGGAAAGTAGGAAAGAACAGCAGTTAGTAACACAATCATGACTCTCTCTCGGCCAACCAGTCCCTGTCTGCTGCCTTGCCGGCTTTATGTTGCCAGTTCTCCTGATGCAGATGGGGTCAGATGTGCGGCCTCATGCAGCAGGCGTCTGGAGAGCCCTCCTCATTTGTTGGCCCGCAACTGGAGGGAGAGGTGCTGAACGGAGGCTTGTCCGGCAGGCGCTGTCCATGGTGCTGCCAGTGAGGAACAATAAGGGGAGAGAAATCGATATTTCTGTGTGGTGTGACGTGGCCAATGGGCATGTCTGTTGCCCCGGTCGCCGCACTGCTATCATTGCTTTCATATTTTCTTTACCCTTGTGTATTTAGAGCATGTCAGGATAATTTTCATTGTTTAATGTTCTTTCTTTGTAGCCTTGCATGGTTTGCATGGGTTTATTTTTAACCAATAAAAGCAGTTCACTACAGCCCCTGGGGCCCTGAAAGCTCCCCTTTCCTTTTTATTTGCATAATTGCCCATAAATTTACATAAATTCTGTCATCTTTAACAATGAGATTACCTCATGGCTAGCAAAGAACTCCCTCCCCCCCAAGCCATTGGTTTCACAACGACTGCTTCAATATACACCATGTGGCAATCTCTATTCATACTACAAAGTGCTGCGAACATGACATTCAATAGGAAACCATAATATACAGCAAGCTGGAACCCTTCTGTCATCTGAAGTGCTTTCACTCGCAGGTTATAAACCAGAGCTCTTAAACTTTTTTTTTCCAAACACAACTTATCTCTTGTCCTTGAGGACAGGAACTCTCTTTCACCTTCATGCTGTTTGAATTCTTCCTGAGCTGTGTCTTTTGGTAACCAAAGAATAACTACACATAAGAGTTGTACCTGGGTCATTTTAAGGGGAGATAAACACAGGTAACACCTGTGTCTCTGAATGAATGACCACTGTGATTATGAGCTTATAGGTCAGGGACCTGTAGACCGATTTGTTGTGGCCTTTGGAGGGATGGTTTCTCAGAGAATGGGGTTATGGACCCATTGTTGTAATGGGCGTGTGTCAGAAAAGTCTGAAAAAAAAGATATATATCTTCAGAGAAGACTCATGTTATCAAAGGGCATAAAACCTATTTTTTTCTTAGCTGCTGAGAGTGTGAACAATATGGTTGGACTGTGTACTGAAGGTAAACATTGGCAATAGAGAGCGGGCAGACTGACTTGAGATACACCTGCTGTTAGGAAATCTTACAGAGGTTCAGAAGGTCCTCAGTAACACTGCAGCTATTTCAGTGGAGATCATTTTAACCCTACAAAACCTCAGATTTTACTCCAATTTTCCTCAGTTTATATTTTACTTTAAAAACCATTTCACACTCATGCACTTTTAAAGACTTCCCTTCCCTCTTCCCTGGACCTGCCCAGAATTCACAGGAATCCCATCACCTTTATGAAAGGAATATTCAAATGAACCTCTGTCGCTTGTGGCGGTGCAGAGTAGAGACTGCTGTGTCAGTGCAGACTGCCTCTGATCTGAATTCTTGATTCGGTGGAGTCGCTCCTCCCCAGGAGGACATGAATGATACGCAGGGAGGGATGTAGAGAGAATGTCACTTCATTGAGCTTCGTCCTTGTTTGACTGATATGTGGAGCCACAGCTAATTGCCTAAGTTGTATGTGACATGAATGATGAATGGAGCGACGTGACCCGAACTGCTTTAGTGATCTGTGATCTGCTTTTTGTTTTAAGTGATTTGTTAGCTGCTAGGATTTCTCGCTACTTCTTTCTCATACATACTTCCTCTTTCCCTCTTTATCTCCTACTCCTCTATCTGACCACTCATTTCCTCTTTGTCCTCTCCCTCTCTCCCCCTTTTTTTTCTTCCTCTCTGCCTCTCTCCCCATCCCTCTCTCCTCCCATCCTTCTTACCTCTCTCTCTCTCTCTCTCTCTATGTCTTTCCTTACCTCTCAATCATTATATATCTCCATCTCTGTCTCACTCTCTTTCTCTCTGAAAACATTTGTGCTTGGAACCTCTCCTTTCTTTCCTGTCACCAGAGTACGGTCGATATACCTTAGTAAGAGTAATATATGAAGTGTGAAACGATTCCATTTTCCAATAATATTGGGTCATTGATCTATTTTCATTGCAGTTGTGGTTTCTCTTGGTAGAGGCAAATGATAAACTCACAGGCAGGTCAGAGCAGGGCTCTTGAGTGGGTATTACAGTAGCAAGCAGCATTCTTTTAAAAAGTGAAACCAACAATTAAATTTACTTTAATCCTCTACGGCGCTCCTGAGTGAAGAAGAAAAAATATTTTGCACTTATCTCCCATCTTCCTTGATGCGGAATACATTCACATTGCGGTATGTCTTCTGGGCCCGTATTCACAAAGCATCTTATCTTACCACTAGGAGCACTCCTAAGTCGCGCTAAAAAATTTTATGTAGGAGCAAAAGTTATTCACAAAGCCACTGAGAGCAACTTTTAGTGACAAAAACTGGTAACTCCTAGAATAGGAGTAGCTCTAAAATAGGTGGGAGCAATCTCTGTTGCTATGACTGACGTCAATTCTCATGCACGAGTCTTAGGACAATGAGCACCGTGATTGCTTGTTTGGTGGCAGGGCAACCCATTGAAAAAACTAGGCTTATGCTGTCAGAGGTGACGGCTGGGGGTATATCCCCAAACGCCCCCAATCATCCAATTCCCCAATCCTTGAATAGACCTTGAATAGACTTTCATTTGAACTTAATTTCAGGTCAATCCGTCAAATGGTTCTGAAGATATGGCCAAAATGGTAATTTTCCATCACAAAGCGCCACCTGGTGGCAAAATATTGAACCATACAGGTATGATGACATCATGTGATGTCATCAAGGTCATGACCTTGCAGTTGCACATAGTTTTATGTCAATTGGAGAAATAGTTCCAAAGATATAGCAAAAATGTTGAATTTTATGTGACAAAGCTCCACCTTGTGTCAATATTTTGAACCAAACAGGTATGGTGTTATCGTGGGACACATCCTCAGGTCATGGCTTTTCATTTGCACTTGATTTGAGGACAGTCGGACAAATATTTCCAGAGATATGATAAATACAGTGATTTTTTCAGTTTTTGGCCCCTGGTGGCCAATCTAGAAATTGTAAATTGTCCAAAATCGAATCAGTTCTTCCACTTTATGATACTCACTTATGTGCGGAACTTGGAATTTCTAATTGAAATATTAATGCAGGTATCGCGTTAACATGTAAATCAGTTTTTGGCCCCTGGTGGCCAATTTAGAGATTGTAAATTGTCCAAAATCAGATCAGTTTTTCCTCTTTATGATACTTATTAATATGCAAAACTTGGAATTTCTAATTGAAATATTACTGCAGTTATTGCGTTAACATGTAAATCAGTTTTTGGCCCCAGGTGGCTAAAATACAGATTGTAAATTGTCCAAAATCAAATCAGTTCTAACTCTTTATGATACTTACTTATGTGCAAAACTTGAAATTTGTAATTGAAATATTACTGAAGTTATCGCGGAACAGTGATTTTTTTCAGTTTTTGGCTCCTGGTGGCCAAAATCGTATCAGTTCTTCCCCTTTATGATACTTACTTATATGCAAAACTTGGAATTTCTAATTGAAATATTACTGCAGTTATCACGTTAACACTGAAATCAGTTTTTGGCCCCTGGTGGCCAATCTAGACATAATCTAGACATAAATTGTCCAAAATCGAATCAGTTCTTCCTCTTTATGACACTTACGTATGTGCAAAATTTGGAATTTTTAATTGAAATATTACTGAAGTTATCACATTAACACCTAGTGCGGCGGCGGCTGTGGTGGCGGCGGCAGCCGGACCAAAAACATAATATCCCCCGGAACATTCGGCGATATATACTCAGCAACAAAAGTTTCTGTGACACCATTTATGTGTATGTTATAAATGACACGCAAAGATCTCAATGCAATCAATATGTTTATTTAACAGGAGAAACACTGACTTTTCAGTGCCAACGTCACTCAAAACGAAAAATGTCATTTTCATGCGTCATGAAGCACTTGTCTGACGTCTAACCAATTGTGACCTTCACACTTCAATACCGGGTGTGACTTCCTCGTGCCATGATGCAAGCAACGCATCTCCGGCGCATGGACCGAATCAGATGTGCCAGAAATTGCTGTGGGATGTCATTCCAAATCTGACGGAGACGTTGTCGCAATTCCTGGAGTGTAGCTGGCGGGTTATCCAACCGCTGCAAACGTCGATCCATCTCGTCCCAAAGATGCTCGATTGGGGACATGTCTGGGGATCTGGCTGCATGCCATGGCAGGACATTGACATGTTGTTGCATCAGATACTGCTGTACAATCCTTGCAACGTGTGGTCTGGCGTTATCATGTTGCAGCGTTATTCCGGGACCATGTTGCATCAAAAACGGTACCACCAATTGCCGTAGCACTTCATCGCGATATCTTTGACCTGTCAGATTTCCATCAATAACAAGCAAATCTGTTCTGTTTCTAGCCGTGATCCCTCCCCAAATCATGACACTACCACCTCCAAAACGATCAAATTCCTGAACACAGTTGTTGGCATAACGTTCTCCACGTCGACGGTATACACGTAAACGACCATCACATCGGTTAAGCATGAATCTTGATTCATCAGTAAAGAGTACAAGATCCCACTGACGTTGGATCCACCGTCGATGTTGTTGTGCCCACTGTAGACGCAGTTGTCGGTGTTGTACTGTGAGTATTGGACGTCTTGCTGGCCGACGTGGGACAATGCCAAAATGACGGACACGGCGACGGATTGTCTGTGCAGACAGTCGCCTCAAACCAGGTATCGTTCTTGCAGTTATGGTTGCAGGTTGGAATCGATTTCGGAGATGGGTTGTTCGAATCCAGTTGTCCTGTCTGGGAGTGGTTACTCGTGGACGGCCGCTGCAAGGACGGTCTCTGACATGTCTTGTCTGCTGATGACGCTGCCATAAGTTCCAAATGGTGTTTCGGTGGACATTCAGGCGATGAGCAACTTCCCTCTGCGAGGTTCCGGATTCAATCATCCCAATGGCCCTCCACCGATCATTTTCAGACAGTCTTGGCATTTAGAGGGTAGAGTTCCTGATCCGAAATGGCTGTGTTTTCGATAAGTGATGCTTCCGTCGTTCATCAGGCACAATGTGAACATTCCAACAATTCTCCTCTTTTATTGCCACCGCAAGCATGATTTACGCACGTTTTCACGTGCAAAGTCATTTTCTCGCATTTTCATGATTTCCATTTCAATGTTGTGTTTACGTGTACTGTTTCAGTCTGATATCACCATGTATGACAATTTCATAATTGCGTTATGAAAAATAATTAACAATATTAGTGTCACAGAAACTTTTGTTGCTGAGTATAATAACTCATGCATAGCAGAAGGAGGTACACCAAAGCCACTGTCCCCGAGCAAGTGGCATTCCACTGGCACATAATGCCTCTCAGAAAATTGGCATAAGCTGCTTCCCAATAAAATGCGAGAGTCAAGCGTGAATCCTGTCCATTTCGCAAAAATGTCCAACATATTGTATTTGGCATAGCCTACTATCTGGGTGTTGATGGAACAAACTTTTTTCTGTTTACAAATACCTCTTCATCTTCGCTCAGAGAAATAATTTGAATATGGGTACTGTCAATAGCACCGATGATACTGAGCATACCTGAAATGTGCAAAAATTAAAGTTTGATTCTTTGTTGTTGGTGAATGTCCATTGGAAGCCGGATAAACTGTCAGATGATATGGGGTTCACAGAGCGTATTGATTGTTTGTTGAATTGAGCGACTGACAGATGATTGTGATATCCCTAAATTGTCTGCGTTGCAAAGTTGCATTTTTCTGGTGGCCAAGTAACAAGGTGTTGTCAAACATTTTATTTTGGAGCTTATTAGGTTGTTTCTCATGGTCGAAGACGTAATTCTCTCCCTCACCAAGTCAAAACGTATAAAATCCCCTCACGGTTCATCCGATATCTTTTCAATAACTGCACATCATTCAAAATTTCCAAGTCATTCCATCTTTCAACAGCAGCAGGCATTTTCCGATTCTTTGTGAATAGGTTTTAGCGAGTTAGGAGTCCTCTCAACTACTTTTAAGCTCTCCCAGACTTAGTAGCTACTTTTAACCCTAAATTGCTTTGTGAATAACACTTAGTAAAAATAATTAGGAGTTCTAAATTTATGATTGACACGCCCATTTGTTTTAGTAGCTTCTGCTAAATCCGGACTTACTTTTAGCTCTAAGATGCTTTGTGAATACGGGCCCAGGTGCATAAAGATGCACTATGGCAATTAGTCATCAGTACTAAAATACAACCAACTCTGCAATTTTGGGTTGTAGAAAGATTTCAACTTTCTTGCTGATTCACTAATTTCTATGATACTGAGAGTCATTTTAGATGTTTTATCAGTCTCATGAAATCAAATGAAATACAATTGTTTTTATTCTTCTATAAACAGTGCAGAAAATAAGCTGTGGTTTTTTTTTTTTTTCAATTTAATTCTACGTTATTGCGATTCCATTTATAAAAAAGTTGATTTAGTCTGTAGACTATGTTTTAAAATGAGACACCCATTATCAATAGATGAGTGTTTTTATACATGTAAAGTGTCCTCTAACTACAGCAACCCTTGATAACAGCCTATATGTGCTTAACTGTTAGCGTTTGGCGGCCAAAAAGAAATACTGTTTTGTAAATCCTACCATATTGCTCAAAATAGCAGAAACCGTAAGCAGCTGAGCTTTCAGATAACGTGTAACTTTCCATTGTTCAAGTCTATAGTTGACATTAAAATAGGAAACATGTTTCTTTTTAATTTTCCCTGGCATCAGTGGGTTATCCGCCGGAAGATGTAAAGATCTGGAGAAATGGCTCCTCTGTGGGGTGGATCACTTTATGCAATTTTTGCACAACTCACTGTCACTGTTTCTCTGTGCTAAAAGTCTTAGTACTTTTAGTGTATGTTTGCTGTGTGATGGAAAATATCCGGGGTTTGACCCTGTCTGTCACCCAGTTGATGGTGGGTTTGGCTTCTGTCCCTCCAACCATGAACAGGAAACAGTTCGATAAATAATGTGGAATTAGTTTTTGGTTCTGTAGACATTACTTATGACAAGCATACTGAGTTTCTTGAGCATAATGCAGCTATGCTAATTTAAAACTGTGCTGTAATTTGACAAGATGACAAGCTAATATCTGTTATTTAAAGTATATTAAGTGTGCACAATGATTCCCAGTGAGGATGAAAAAAAATAATGAATAACACTTATGGAGTGAAATGTTTGAAGAATTACAATATTTTGCTTGAATAGGGAAAACCAAATCAAGCATGTTAAGGAATGCACCCACTGATGAAAGTTTAAAAGTCCAAAGATACAGGCTGTAATTACAATCAAAATTTTACACAATACTGCTCAGCTCCAATAATACCTCTGTTTCAGCCTACTAAAGTGATGAGGATGACACGTTGACTGTATATAAAAATGGACAACCAAACAGCTCCCAAAAAATGAGGCCAAAACATCTTGATTGCCATCTAATGGCTGACTGCAGTAAAAGTTACAAGCCTGCTCCCAACATAGTTGTGGATGGGACATTGGCCTCACTGAAATATCTAAGTACTTGTCAAATAAGGTTTTTTGCGAAGATTATCTTTCATTTTCAGTTGCTCTCTCTATGGCGATATATGTTCAATTGCTCTCTTTTTTCTGACAAGTTTCGTTTTATTTGGTTATTTTTTACAGTAAAAAGGGGGTTTAAAGTGACGTTTGACAGCTTCTCTTAGAGAATTTGTTGCCTGTGAATTTCCTGACAGGAAGTGTACGAAGTGCGACCATTGAGAAGAGATATAATGTTAACATTACATTTAGTTGCTTGGTCCCAGTAACAGAATATAACCCATAGTGATTTGCAAGTCCAACAAAAATTGATTCCAAAATGGTCTTTGCTGTGAACTAAGTCTCAAGTACTTCTTGCAGTGATATCACTGCAGAAAGGTATAGCAAGTTAGCTAGCTAGCTAGTTTTGTAACATTTTATAACAGGTCACCGCAGTCAGCAACAGAAATGAGATAAAAAGCTCTTTACTTTGAGCATAGCATAATGCAGCTACTGTTCGCAGCAATGTTATGCTCAGAGCAAAGGGCTTTCCACAATCAATTTTCATTGCTAGCATAAGTGACCCAAAAATGGATAGCTTGCTATATACCTAATGTTAGTACCGTATTGATCCGAATATAAGACGATATTTTTTTCCTTGAAAAATGCCTGAAAATGACACCTCGTCTTATATTCGGGGTCTAAGGAGTTACCCATGTAAAACAATATGTGGTGCCATATGAGCGCTTTTCTCTCTGTCAGTGTTTAGAGCAGTGTGACCCTAGCGTGATCCTGTAAACAAGTCGGCTGGAGTGGGTGTGTTAGCTTTCATTTGCATGAGCTACTTAATGACAGAAAGATGCAGCCAAGGCACAAAGATCCACTTGAAAAAAGTGCTTCCAAAATCGGTAAGGTGAATAAAAATCAGAGGAGAAGTTATGATGTGAAATTTAAACTTACGGTTGGAAACAAAGCTTAGAGAACGAACAACGTGAGGGCAGGAAAAAGATGTATGACAGAGTGCAACGTAATTATCGTAATTGGCAACCGAAAAATTAAGCAAACGTTTCCAGCTGAATGATTGTCGTCTTACCTAATCGGGGAGAACAAGCAGCACCTGTTAAGTGCGGAGCGCTCTCGGAGTGAACATTTTGTTAATCATGAAAATGACAGCGAACAGGTCAAGACGAATAATTCTTTAAAACAGATGTTACGTCCACCCCAATTCTGTTTTACGGAATTTACCCCATGACTTCATCGCTGTTAGATCGCATGAGAAACCGTGTCTTCAGTTGCCTATTACGATCATTGGAAAACGCGTCAATAAAGAAAAATAATTGAGAACTAGCCAGGACTATCCTAATTGTCATAAAGGGACGTGTCTGTGCGACCCCAATTCCCGGTTCTAGCTTCGCCCCTGTACAAAACCTCCGTTTAAAACAATTATTAGTCCTGACCTGTTCTCACTCATTTTCATAATTAACAGAAGGTTCCCTCCGAGAGCACTCCACAGTTAACAGGTGTTCCTTGTTCTTGTTGTTGTGGGACAACAATCATTCATCTGGACGCGTATTTGCTGTATTTAAATCAACGTCATTCAAAATGAATTTGGAAAAAAACTGTTCATAGTGTTTTTGGATGTTAATGCTCTTACATTTTGCAGACTTTTCTGACAGTGTTTGTCAAGCGAATGAGCGCCGTTTATTGCACAAGTTAGGCCAGTAGGCCTAAGCCCGTTTTATTGCACTGTTTTCATGGCATATAACCGTGAAGTGCATTCTGCGCTTTTCCTATTTGCAGGGCTATGGATGATTTTATGATTTTCTCCCCCATGATAAACACCAAAGATGTTGAAATGTGCGAGAAAAACAATGAAATGTTTTTTGAAATTTAGTTCAAATAAAAAGTATTTTTCCAAATAAGGGTCTTGAAAAGAGGAGTCGTCTTATATTCAGGGTCGTCTTATATTCGGGTCAATACGGTAAATTGAGATTCAGAAATGTCGCCCTTAGCAAGGTAGCTAGTAAGTTAGAGCAAATTTAAAACCAATGACCCATTGAGAGTGTGGAGTCTATTCACTCATCATAGACTCTGTTTACCTTATTTTTGAAAGCTAGTCAGCTCAGAATTTTAAAATAGGTGTAAAACCCACACAGCTTGACCAACGATGGAGGAGCCGGGAGCGAAGGCTTATGCGTGTGGATACCCGCTGTTCTGAGGCAATGGAACATGTCAATTAAATCTTTCATGTCTGCGTCCCACCTTGGACCTGGCCTGAGACTTACCTGAAGGATTCTCAGTAATTCTCCGTTCAAAAAGGGGGCATATCCAATATGCAAATAATCCAAGGTGCACGTTGTAACACTCGGAGAAACTGAACAAAACATCAGAGATATCAGTGATTAGGGCAAACTAAGCATAATGTTCACAATATTACTCTCGCTTAAAATCTGACTCCAATTTGAAATAGATGAAGGACTGAAACGTGTGAATCTTGGGGCAGCTACACCATCAGATTCTTCCGTGAAAACCATTGTTTCTCAATTTACACCCCCGGGTCCTAGCGTTATTGCCAGATCTTAGTTCGGTGATTGTTCTAGAGGATGGAAGAAATCACTATGATAGTAGCATCTTGGCTTAAACATATCATGATCCCAGATTTATGTACACCTTAGGGCTCCTTAAGGTGAATTGGCCAGGCTCCGGCTTGTAAGCCGTTTGGCTTATAATAATGCCAAATCCCCAGAACCAGTACTACATAAACCCTTTATAAGTAGACCGTAATTTACAATCCAACTAAAAACCCATCATTACCTATAAACATCAGCTAGCAAGTCTGGAATGAAAAGGAATCGCCCCCTAAGTACCGGTTGTAACATGGCGAGAAAGAATAAAAGGATTAGGAGTCACTGAGACCACGCAAGTTTAAAGGAATAACAATAATTCATTCACCAGGCAAGAGCTTAAATCAAACAAATGAAAGTTAAACCAATTACAAGTTACAAACAATTTAGAAAATGAGTGAAGTCATACCTGGCGTAAAATGCTACACACGGAACATGCAGGAAGTTCGAATTACGAGGCTTCCCTAATTAAAAAGGCAGCTCACGCACTAAAGTGCATGTGGAGAGATCAGATATGATCTTCCCTGACTATATGGTAAAGTGGCTACCACACACGGCATTGATATGCACGTGTGGGAAGTCGGCTACGATCTTCCATAATAAAAAGGGGCTACACACGGCATAGGAGTGCACGTGTGGGAAGTCGGCTACGATCTTCCATAATAAAAAGGGGCTACACACGGCATAGGAGTGCACGTGTGGGAAGTTGGTAGCGATCTTCCCAGAATGGATTGTTTCTCTTTGCTTTAAGCCAAATCACGTCTTTGATCCAGGTGGCATGGCCATAAACGACCTGGAAGGGGGGTTGAATCTGGTTTTTGGGTTTCCACCATTTGGAGGATGTAGTAAAACAATTTAGCAGCAGAAGAACAGGGTGATTACCCGAGAGGATTCTGACCAATTTTCAGGAGTTTCCGAAAGGGAATGAACCATAATTTCAATAGGAATGAAACATAATCCATTCACCTCCTTAATTGGATTCCCCTGAGAATAACAAGACCAAACATGATATGAATATGTACTAATATGATGCAGTTGTTATGAAAAGCTCTTAAACTGGATTTTAGTATATACGGTAATTTTGGTTATGAGCCCATAAGTATTGCATAGTAGTATATGGAACAGTTACAGTTTCTGTTACAGAAAATGTAAGCAGATGAGTTTAAACCCCAGCTTCATGAAACACATGGTCAGGGCCGGGGATGAGACTGGGGGGGGGGGGGAGACTGTGATAGTTACCCCTTCACGTTGCCAGATCTGAACAATCAAACCATTTTGGCTCCATTTCTGTACAGCGCTATTAAGTGGAGACACATCGTCCATCTATACGCTGTCAATGGGATGAAAACAAACTGTAAAGCTTTACATCAAAAGCAACTTTAAAAAAGTTCCGGATACCAAGAACCAAGCAGCGGACGGGAACCAAAAACACTCACATTTATCAAAGTCTTATCTTTAACTGTTGTTCTTTTTATACTTGTACTATATTACCCCCAGTAACAGAGATAACTGCCTGTGTGCCTGCATGTCTAGACATTTTCCTTGTGGTAAAAATGATAGGCCATTATCAGTATCTTCTGACAAAATTGTTTAGAAATTGGGCAGCACTGTTGCATCACAACAAGGAGGTTTTGGGTTCAAATCCGCCCTGTGCATTTTTGCTTGGCGTCTACATATTTGTCCTGTGTTTGCATTGGTTTTCTCAAGGCAATATGGTGTTCTCCTTTGACCTGAGCATAAATAACGGATTAGATCATGAATGGATGCCCACTGTGTGTCTGGGCTGTGGCATAATTTTTTAAGTGTAAGTAGAGTCCTGCATGTATTTAACTGTAGTTTACACTGAAAATACGGGGAACTCTGTTTCAAACTTATTGTAAAATTACAGTTACAATAACTGGCAAAAAGGTTCAAGTTTATTGCAGTGTACTATCTTCCTTTTCTGTTTCATTCATTTGTTTTTTTGTCAGGAGAAAAAAAAAACTTTTTAGAAAACAGTTTCTCTCTCTCAGGAGTGGACTGAAATTTGTCCCTTAGTTTAGTTTAGCGAGGAGATCTCTTCCGGTCATAATTATCAATCCTACTCTTTACAGCTCTCTACTTAGGGAAATAATCCATATACTCTTACTGTCGGGAGATCTTTCTGTGATTTAGAAGTGTGCATTAATATGGGGAGTTGTTTCTCTCCTTTATAAAATCTATGTTATTCTTGAAGCTTTTTACAAAAAAACAAGTTGGTGTTGGGGTTTGGAGCGGTTTTCTGCTGTATATTGTGAATGGTATACAGTGCATTAGCGTCCATAATGAGTGAAGTTTGTCCTGTGTCATCCAGGTCATTGTTAGCATTTCTCCTGATGCTGCAACAGTGACTAAAGAGCCCAGACTGCCCTCTTTCTGAACTCATCTTTTTACATTTTTTAAAGTTTCCTAGCTGCTTACAGAGAAAGGAACCATTGACCCAGACCTGCTGAATTAGTATTTTTCAATTTATTTTTAACTGAATTACAATGTTTGGATTTATGCGTTGATTTCTTCTTCATGGAAACAGTTCTATCTTATTAACTACTTTTTTTGTTTCATTCTAGGGAGATGAAAAACAGAATTCTATAACACATTGACTAACAGGCTGCGTGTTATCGTTGACAATTCCATTTACATCAAAAAAACCTGCAAATGTTGCAGTCTTCTTCTGAGGCAAGTCAGCACTTCAGATGAAGTTTAAACTGTGTTTTTGGGCCCTCAAGCAAATTCCATTTGAGGCATGGAAGCTGAGAACCACAGTTTATTTATTTAGTTGTTTATGCATCCATGCTTCATTTGTGCCAGGTTGCCTGCTTATTTTGTACATGAAAAAAGCGGTCAGGGCTCAATGCCCCAAACTGAGCTTTGCAGGTCGAAGTTTTTGCTCAAATGTATTCTGAGGTTATAAGTGTTTTGTGACTGACTGTTGAGTGCTGCTGGTAACATTAGCAGGTGGTGCTAACGGTGCTTTTCTCACCCCACTCTGGCTGTCTCTCACTCTGCTTGCACTCACCCTCTTGTTTTTTCAGATTTAAACTCGCTGGCCTGTCCTTCATACTGTGTATGCTGACGGCTACCGTAGGTCTGCATGCCTGAGCACCACACTCCATCGTTGCTTTGACAGATCATAAGCACTGCACGCCTTTCCTGGCTGGATAAAGTTAGCAGGGAGCCTTTTCCTTCCTGCTTCTGCACTGCTTTACTGGTGACCAATGGTGGACCTCCTTTAATATCCTATCTCTGACACTTTGTCACTCTCACTGACGAGCTCACACTGAACTGAAAGCAATTTACCAAAGACAGCAAGGAAGAGGCGCAGAGCGTGAGAGAGGAAGAGCGGGCTATGTGCTGTCAGGGAACAGATTCTGTCAGCACTAGAAAATGTGTTACCATTCAAATCAAACTTAGAATTCACATGTCAATACAAGGTCCTTTCTGGATGTTGCTCCTCCAACGATGAGAGTCAGAGGTTTTTGTCAGGAAAGTATTGCTCATCAGTCGTTGAAATGGACCAGTAGAAACATCACTCTGCCTTCATGACTATTCAGAGATGCAATTACGAGAAAGATCCATTGCTAGTTTTCACAGAAAGCGACAACCATGATTGGTAATCTTAATCTTATAATGTGCACATTTTTCAGTGGGGCATTTAATTGCACTTTGGCTGAATGCAGTTGCTGTTGCATCTTTGTGCCTCTGAAAATTAGGCTTTAAGCTGCAGTTGGTAAGTCTTATAAAAGTAACTTTTTGTCATTTTTGCTGAAACAGTCACTGTGTACAGACAGTATTACAAAAAAGTAGTACTCTGTAATTAAAAAAAGGCTCCTTTAAACCCACCTACTGCTCCTACTGCAATTTAAAATTATCGTTATGTCCGACCAAAAAGAACCAACTAGAGCCAGAATGGTGTCTGACAGCCATCAAACACGAGCTGCGGACAGCCTCCACTCTCTTCCTCCTCAGTCATGCTCAAATCTCTGAGAGAGGGTTCAGGAGCTTAGAGAAACTGTTGGCGCAACAAGAGCCATCAGCGGGGAAAAAAATACCGACGCCTCTGTTACCGACCACAGCACTCACGGCTAAGACAAGTAAGAAGAGGAAGCCAGAAGAAAAAAAGGACAAAAGAAAGAATTAGACAAAGACTGGGATAAAACCAGAGTGAACATCGGAGTGGCTTTTCAGAGGAGGAGGGAACTCCTGGATCTGGAAGGATTAAAAATCGGCGCAGAGTTGGTGACTTTTCTGTTTGACAGGTAAACCCCTGCTTTATTTATTGGTTCATTTTTGCTCCGCAATGCTCTGCAAATAAGCGAGTTGGCGTCGCTCACATGCACAGCTGGTACTAACCCCAGCCAAAACCGGCATCAATTCAGTTTTGCTCTGTAAATAAGCGAGTGAACGTCGCTTACAAGCACAGATGCTGTTTGAATAGCCAGCACCTTGTAATTGTTACAGTACTCCGCAGTGCATGTGGTGGTACTGTGATGTTGCAGTCGAACTAACGTTAGCTTGTTTCCGATGCTAGAGCTAACGTTACTGGTGTTTTATTAGAAAATATCTTTATATCTTAAATATGTGCAACGTTTCTGTGCTCTCACAACTAAATGCTGTCTTATATGGTTTACTGGCCATTCAGCAGGATTCACAACAGTTTCTGTACTCAAAAAAATGGGTAACTCACTGAAATAGGCGTGTGCTGGGTTTTTACTGAATACATACTGCTATAGATTACTTTTCATGTCAACGTGATTTATTTCTGCTCGTTTGTTGGCCAGCAGTGTTGACTGTTCACAACAGTAATGTCTACCCTCAGCAACTTGGTCGTATGCATAACAGCTCGCGTGCCTTTGCGTGCACGGCAGGCTTCTGGGAGAGGGTCTTTGGGCAGGAGTGCAGTGGAGAGGGGAGAGGGAGGGATCTGAAAGTTGCATTTTTTTTCAAATTTTAATGCCAAGTCCTCTCTCTCCTCAAAGTTACCAACTGCAGCTTTAAGACAGATTTATTATCTCCTCATTTGCCCTCTCATTTACTCACATCCTAATTTAGAGGTGCGGAAGAACTTATACAAGCCTCAAGCACCATGCTGCTCCCTTCAGTGAAGCTGTATCCTAATCCAGCCTAATTGGTTGACTTGCAACTTAAAACAACAAGACACTTTGTTTTATTCTATAAATTCTAGTCAGAAACTCAGACACAGTCTCAGAATCAGCTTGTACGTTTGCTTTTCATATAAAGTGCTGTTCCTGAGGCTAAAGAACTTGCTCGAGCAGATTAATGCCTCATTTCCAGTGAGTGTGAATTTTTTATTTATTTATTTATTGCTCATAATAGGACAAGTAGACAAGCAATGTAAAGCAATGTACAAGATTGCATAGGCCCCAGGCATGTGGTAAGCCTAAATTACAGCTTACTATGAATCTGCTAGTGCCACTTGTGAAGTTAAGATCTGTAAAGGAAAAGCATTTAGTTAGTAAATATCATGGTTTAGGTTATTCATAACCATCCATCATAATTTGACATGTACAGTAGCCAGCAAGCTAGCTACAGAGCTACATGAAAATGGGGTGCTTAATAGCTGGTTTTGGAGTAAGTTACATCGAGTTTTGCACTGGCTTAACTTAAGATACATTGTGGCAGCTTATTGACTGGCAGCAGGGGCCGGTTGCATAAAATTAGACCCAGTCTTTGACTTTCATGTATTTTTAAGTCAGACTTACTATAGATGATTAAATATGCCTGTTGCATAAAATCTGTCTTCGAGTGACTTATTTAAGACTGACTTGGATAGCCGGTCGCGCTATGTATCATGGATAAAATAAGACACTTCATAGTGTGGAAAAACATGGCGGACACAATAGCGACACTCGGTGGCAGCGGGAGATCACCGCACTTTAGCGCAACGGAAAACCTTTTCTTTGCTGGAGAAATATAATGCCGAAAGAAGTCTTTTGTTCAATAGTTTTAATCAAGCGAATGGAAATTTGACCCGTCATCAAGTTAGGGGAGAAAATTACAGAAAAGGCGAACGGTATCAACGGTCGTGAGAACCGTAAAAGATGTTCAAAAACGTTTCAAAAATATTGTGCAAGAATCCAAAGCTGCTTTCACACGGAAAGCGTTTCGCGTGTATTCGCGTCTTTGCATTGACATTGAATGTAATCTGTCGTGCGAAAAATTTGTTTCGCGTCCGGTGTGAAAGCATCTTAAGACGGAAATATGGAAGAGGAAAAAATCCAGCCACCGGAGGAGGACCTCCTCCAAAACTACAAAATAAATAAATACAAATAAAAAAAAAAGCAGCTAATAATCCTGTTTCCAATGTAAAATATTTTTTGCCCTTTTTTGTTTGAAAAACAATAAATATTGCTATATCTTTGTGTCCTCTAAAAGGTGTTCTAACAATGTGTTGCCATGGCAACAAAGCTCTCATCTCAGGGTTAGCCAGGGGGAGAGGTGGCTAATTTTTATGCCTCAAATCAAGTCAGTCTTAAGCTTTATGCAACAGTCAGTCTTAATTAGACTAGTCTAATTTGACAATTTAAGACCAGTGTACAGTGACAACCAGTCTTAAACTAAGTTTATGCAACCGGCCCCAGGTATTTTGTATTGCCTGAAGACTTAAAAGTTAACTGTCTAACTGTCACCTCAGTGTTACCTTAACCTGAGATATCGTGAAATCCTCACGGACAGTTTTTAAAGTAACTGTAATATTACTGGAGAAAATAAGGGTACATACAGCGCCCTCCATAATTTTTGGTTTATATTGGTTAAGATGTGTTAAAAGCCTTAAAATAAATTCCGTTTTTTCTCGCAGAAGCATACGCTCACACTAAAAATTGTAGAAAAATGTAACCTTCAACTCAACTGAATTTTAAGGGGAAAAAAAAGTCACTGACTATGAAATAATTATTCTTCATAAATTCACCTGTTCCACAATTATTGGCACCCCCAACAGTTCCATGGAATTAAATGTAATTGAAGTATTTCTGTCATTTTTACAGTAGTACATTTTTACAGTAGTTACAGTAAACTTCCTGTTTCCCTGGGGTATAAATATGACGTGACACAGAGGCCATTACTCTTATCCACTCTTCAACATGGGAAAGACAAAGGAACACACCATTCAAGTAAGGCAGATGTATGTCGACCTTCACAAGTCAGGCAATGGCTACAAGAAAATAGCCAGGCGCCTGCCTCTGCCCATATCTACTGTCAGAAGAATCATTTAAGTTTAAAACAACTAGAACAGTGGTAAACAAGCCTGAACAAGGACGCAAGGTTATTTTCCCACCACGCACAGTGAGGAGGATGGTAAGAGAAATAAAAAAGTTCTCCAAAGCTCACTGTTAAATAATTGCAACAAATGGTAGCATCTTGGGGTCACAAAGTCTCCAAAACAACAATCAGGCGCTATCTACATGCCAACAAGCTGTTTGGGAGGCATGCACGGAAAAAACCTTTTCTCACTCACAATCATAAACGCAAACGTCTGGAGTTCGCTAAGCAGTACTGAGACTTCAACTGGGACCGTGTGCGTTGGTCAGATGAGACCAAGATAGAGCTTTTTGGCAACAAACACTCTAAGTGGGTCTAGCGGAACACAAAAGATGAGTATGCAGAAAATTACCACATGTCCACTGTGAAGTATGGGGGAGGATCAGTGATGCTGCGGGCCTAAATCAAAGTCTCGTGGCCACTGCCTGAAAGCTGAAGATGGGTCGTCACTGGATCTTTCAGCAAGATAATGACCCTAAAAATGTGGCCAGATCTACACAGATATGGTTCACCAGACACAGAATCAAGCTCCTCCTGTCGCCATCTCAGTCCCCAGACCTCAACCCCATTCTGTTTAGATTAAAGAGATAGATTAAAGAGGAGTAGATGTGAAATATCAGCAAAGGGTAAAGTTTGATGTAAGCGGCATGATGAAAGAAATTTGGTTAATCCATAATTACTCAATTAAATGTGATGTAAATAGAGAAGGTGTATAATTGGCATGCTTTATAGAAACTGAAAGAGGTCTACAATTTGCCATATTTTTGAATTTTACATTTTCATATGATGATTATTATTATTGTTATTATTATTCTATTTTATTTTTTTATTATAAGTCTAATGTTTACAGTTTCTTTGACTAGCAGAGGTACATGTCATTTTATATAGCCATTTTACTGAAAATCTGAAAAAGGAAAACCAAAAATGAAATAAAATGCTGAATGAGGGTGAGAAGTGAAAGCCATTGGTAAATCCCTGCTGGCAGACACTCACAGCAGACATGCTGTCTGCAGCAGTCAAAATGAGCTGCTATATGTGGGTCAGTACTGTGAAGGGGCATGACTGTGGGCTGTTGACTGTAATGCTATTTATACTGTTGCAGCCAGCAGGCATAGAGGATGGGAAAAGGTTCTGTTTGGCTGGGAATGCTGAGTTGAGCCAGGTCACTGAACAGGGGCGAGCAGTATCGTACAGTGGAAAAAGCCCATTCTGTGCAGCCATATCGCCACAGTATTACTGCATTCTATTAACGTGTGGGAAACTAACGTTACCTTTTCTATTGGGTGACTGAGGAGCCCAGCAGATCCCTCACTGGCTTTATGGCTGTTCCACAGACATAATCCTTCCACTCTCTACCTTCTGCGATTGGTACATCTATGCCTTATGTTGGCAGCTATTGACTACTCTTAATATTCAGGTCATGAATATTAATGTTTGTCCAAAGCAAGGCTTGAGACGCAACTGGATCGCCAGCTTTGTTTACATGGTGCTTGCAATGGCTTGCCCGTAAAAGAGAACCGTGATTTGGCATTTGTTCCAGATTTTTCTTCATCATGTAACTATAGCGTTTTTCCTATAGCCCAACTCAGGACATATACACAGCAACAAATGTTCCTGTGACATAAATTTTCACAAGTTGTTCAGCAGAGAAAAAATGTCTGGTGTTCAAATCTGTAGTGAAAGTATGAAAACAAGTCACACAAACACAAAAGCATGCCTTGAATGCAAATGGTGACCTTTATGCACACATCATGCATTTGATGACCTAAACTTGGGCATAAAAGCATTTGTGTTACAGGCATTCAATATGCATTGTTCCTGCTAGTGTTGACAACTACCACACGGAAAAACAACACGTTTCCATCCTTACTCAATGTTTGAAGATGCCACGCCTATCTTAAAATGAACGTCTCAGAGCCATTGGTATGCTTCAAGCTGGATCATCTCAACGGCATGTCACAAGACAATTCAACATCCAAAGAAACACTACTTGGTCTTTATGCTTGAAATTATGCAACTATAACAGACCATTTAGCAATGAAAAGCACTGTATTTTAGAGTGGTTTGACAAATTTATCATAATCATGACAGTCAATCAGTTCATTAAATCAAATTTTACTTTGTATGAGCCTGTGACTTCTAGTCTAGTAATTTTTATTGCAATATGGTAATGGACTCCCTCAGAATTTCAGAAAATTGAAACTGCCCTTCTACAGCGCAGTTGATTAAATTGGGTTATTATTCCATCTCATTGCTCCACAAATAAAGAAAAGCGTTTCTCATTGTTGATAATTTTCAGCTGACAGGCAAACATGTTTGAAACGACAATTAACAAATCTTACTCCTGAGTACCAGAGCTCTGCCAGAATAGACTTAACCAAACCTGACTGAGCTGTTCTGTTTAATATTCCCTTAAATAATGCATGACGCAAATGATCCATAAAATAGATACAAACATAAGCAAATCTGCTGTGTAAGATTCATTATATTAAACAATAGTATTCTCCTGCATATAATAACAATAATAAAAAAAAAAAACAGGAAGACAAAAAGAATACAGATATGATATTTTCTGCAACACAGTCCAGCCCTGGGTCATCAGTCTAATTATGTAATTATGCAAATCAAATTTATGATTGGAAGACTAGATGTTGGATCTAGTTGAACATTGCCGGGCTGTTGATTGGTCTGCTATTGCGCAAAGGGAAGACAATCTGTTCAGTCACCTTCAAAATCTTAGGGTGTATCCCTTGCAGCCCGTCCCCTTCCACATGTGGAGGTGCGTTCCTCCACCCAACCTCAATGCACACAACAAATTCTAATTGCTCGGATCATCCATTCTCCTCAAAATCGATGGAAACCAAATTTAAGATGGCTGCCATAACGGCCTTATTGAAATTCTCAGCACATCCATTTTCAAAAGGAACATGCCTCTACCCATACCCAACATGAAGCAAATCCAAATTTGATCGGGTCTACTGTTCTCCACAAGATCGATGGAAACCTAGTTTAAGGTGGCTGCCTTGGTGGACATATTGAAAAATTGCAATGTGCCCCTTTCTAAAGAAACCTTCCTCTACTCATCGTAAATGCCCTCAAGAATTAGAATTTGATCACATCATCCACACTCATCAAAATCGAGTGAGACTATTTTGAAGATGGCTGCTGTGATTGCCATAATGAAAATCGCAGCTCTCATTTTCAAAAGGAAACTTTCAGCATCTATTGCCAACACAAAGTAAACACACATTGACTGAAAACAAATTCAAGATGGCCCCTATGGCGGCCATATTAAAAATTGCAGTGTTCTCATTCTCAGAAGGAACCTTCTTCTATCCTCCATCAAAAATGTACACAGCAAATCTGAATTTGATTGGACCAAAATTCTTCTTGAAATTGACGAAACCCAAAAGTTTATGTACTGATGCCTGGACAGACGTATACCCGATCAGGGTGTCGACATGATGCCTTCGGCCATCTCTTTCAAGGTTGAGGGCATAAAAATAAATTGATGGAGGTCATTAGTCAACTGGTGGAGAGAATTCTACGCAATTGTATGCAACCAGTTGCATCAAAATGTTCAGGATATTTAGGGACTTTCCTAACTTACATTACACTTACATTTCCAAGACACGCAAACATTTGTTAATCACAACGTTTTTTTCTCCTCTTCCTCTTTCTTTTCCCTGCTCCAGAGGGATATGCATTTTTTGTGACATTGTTTAGCTTTCACCCAGCTGCTCCTTGGATGCGCAGTGCGCACTGCACGGCAGGATGCACAATTTCCCGGTGCAACGGAACTTCGACATTTAAGATAAGATAAGATATGTCTTTATTATCCCTTAGGAAATTCGTTGTACATAATGGGATACTCACATACAAATATAAATAAGACAAATATGTACAGTACATTGAATGACAAAAACAACACAGACACTAGGAAATTGAATACATGACATTGAATATTACACAATCCCATGCTAAAACATAAAGAGATGGATGCTGGTAACAACCGACTAAATAAGATTAAATAAGATTAAAGGAACGAATATTTGCTGGAACAAATGAGTTACGGGACCTGTTAGTTTTGAAGAGCGGCATTCTCAATCTGCGTCCAGAAGGAAGGTACTCGTAGTACTTAAAAAGAGGATGGGTACTGTCTCTAAGAATTTTAACAACCTTTTTAGAAATTTGGCGCTCATAGAAATTTCCGAGATGGCTGAGAGGAGATCCAATTATTTTACTAGACTTATTTACAATTTTGAGTATTTTATTTTTGTTCTGGACGGACAGGTTCCCAAACCAGCAGTGAAAATTAAAAGTTAAAATACTTTCAATAAATGATTTATAAAATATGGACAAAATGGTGCTATCAATTTGGAAATGATTTAAACGACGTAGGAAGTACAATCTCTGCTGTCCCTTTTTATAAACATAATCAGTATTAGAATTCCAGTTTAATTTTGAGTCAATTATGGTTCCGAGGTACTTATACTCATTTACTCTTTCTATAATTTCGTTGTTGATGGTGACTGGTTCCAAAAGAGGGGCATTTTTTCTAAAGTCAATAATCATTTCCTTAGTCTTACTTACGTTCAAATGTAAAAAGTTACTGTCGCACCATCCTTTAAATTTTGAAATTTCATCTCGGTAACCAGTTTCCGAATCAGTTAAGAGACAGGACAGAGCTGTATCATCCGCAAATTTAACAAGTGAACAATTTTGAAGAGTACTAAAACAGTCATTGGTGTATAAAATAAACAAAATGGGAGAAATAACACAGCCTTGGGGAGCACCAGTAGACGTTTGAACAATAATTGAACGACAACCATTCACAGTAACATACTGCGGTCTACCAACAATAAAAGTTTCCACCCACTTTATAATATCAGAGCTAACACCCATAGAAAAAAGTTTTTGCATTAACAAGTGTGGCTGAATAGTATTAAAAGCAGAGGAAAAATCAACAAACAAAATTCTAACATAAGCCTGAGATAATTCTAAATGAGTATAAATATTATGTAAAAGAAATAAGGTGGCATCTTCAACTCCTCGTCCCGCCCAATATGCAAACTGTAGAGGATCAAACAAATGTAAAACTTCTTTCAGTAACTTATGCTTAACAATTCTTTCCAAACATTTCATTGCAATGGACGTAAGTGTCACTGGTCGATAGTCATTCAGTTGTGAAGGGCACTGCTTTTTGGGTAAAGGAATGATATTGGAAGTTTTCCAAATTTTAGGTATGCTATGCTTATTGATGGATAACTGAAACAATTTCTGGAAAATAACACATAACTGATCACTGCACTGTTTTAGAACAATTCCACACAAATTATCAGGACCACAGGCTTTGCGAATGTTAATGTCCATAAATGTTCGTTTGACTTCCTCCATTGAAATGTTTATCGGGTCACAATCCGGAAGTGAATTAAGGATATCTTGTCTCGAATCCGTGAAATCGTGTTGGTCAAAATGGGAGTAAAATGTGTTGAGTTCATTAGCAAAAGACACATTATCTGGTACGTTAATATCCTGTCGTTTTCTATTTGTCCCAATTATCGTCTTGACACCACCCCAAGCATTACGCAGATTTTTGTCAGCAAATTGTTTCTCAATCTTGGACTTGTATTGACGCTTACACTTTTCAGTACATGTTGCAATGTCTCTCTGAACTGACTTGACCTTTACCCAATCACCCGTTTTGAATGCACGCTTCTTCTCGTTAAGTACAGTCTTTAATTCCTTTGTGACCCAGGGTTTGTTGTTCGGGTATATTCTGATCGTCTTTTCAGGAACAATAGAGTCCACGCAAAAATTTATGTAATCTGTGATTACTTCAGCCATTTCATCCAGGTTATCACACTCCTCCTCGAACACATCCCAAGCCGTACACTCGAAACAACCTTGTAATTGATCAAGAGCATCCTTTGTCCACGTTTTCACAGATTTGACTACAGGTTTCACTGACTTCAATTTGGTCTTGTATGAAGGTATTAAATGGATAGAGTTATGATCTGAAGTTCCAATTGGGGGTTTGGGGTACGACTTGTAGGCGTCCTTGACATTACCATAGCAAAGGTCAATGGTCTTCTCACCTCGCGTATTACACGTCACATATTGCTGGTAATTTGGTAGGACCTTTTTCAGATTACAGGAATTAAAATCACCAAGAATAAACTTGGGTGAATCGGCCGAAATACCATCTAGACAGTCTATGTGATCATGGATAATATCAGCAGCTTTTTTATCATTTGCGCTGGGACACACATACACCACCGTGATGAAGACTTGACCAAACTCCCTTGGTAAATAGAAAGGCCGGAATGAAATAGACAAAAGTTCAATATCTTCTGTACACAAAGAACGTCTTATTGTATAGTTATTGCACCACTTTTCGTTGATATACACACAGACTCCACCCCCTGTAGATTTTCCGGTCTTCTTAAGATCTCTGTCCAAACGGATAGGGGAACCAAAGCCATCGATAGTTAAATTGCCATTGTCAATGCTGTCGTTTAACCACGTTTCAGTAAAGCATAAGACAGAACTTTCTCTGTTATCATACAAATATTTGGCACAGGCTTCTACATCGGATATCTGTTTCCTTAGAGAGCGTACGTTAGACAAAATAATGGTGGGTAAGGGTGGCTTGGCCTTCCTGGCTCTGATTTTCCGTCTAAGGCCTCCCCTCTTACCTCTCTTACGTCTCTTTCTTGTGATGTAGTCTCGGTTACACTCGTTAGGCAAGTCCATGTGTATATCCGCAATCTGTGTGTATCCACTCAGTTGTAAGAGTTGAAGCCGATCATAATGAATCATCGTCTGGGCGCCTCCATCTTGATATCCATTTTCAAATCCGATAGCACTCACTTGCATAAAATGTTCCAAAAACAAGGTAATTATCAAATATGATAATATCGCCCGTTTCAGCATCTTCTTGGTCATCTTTCACCATAGGAAAGTGAAGTCTATCAACATTAGATACACACAAAACTTTGAAAATCACAAATAATGCGAGAGCCTCCCAAATGCACGTCGCCACTGAGCAGCGCCGCCCTTAAAACGAGAGGCAGTAGGAATCATTAGGCCTACATCAGCAGTACTATGTTGACATAAAATTTTGTTTTTGTACGATAAAATACCTTTGATCATAAAGGAATCATCACTCACACATGCAAATAAATAACTAATTTAAAAATAAATTAAGCAATATTTTAGTTAATTGCTCTTGGGGGCGGTCGCGGGGCCCTAAGCAGTCGCTTAGTTGGCTTATGCCTTGGGCCGGCTCTGAGCATACTTGTGAACTTCATGGATCCAAAGTCATTAATGCAATTGACTGTACAGAGGGGTGGCCATACAGCTTGTTTTTTTTTTTTTTTTAATATTAATTTTTACGCTCAATCATTGATGAGTCTGTGCTGGAGACATGATTTTTAATATTTGCTTCTCACTTTGCCAGCACACAACTTTGTCTTCAATCCTTCTGCCAACCAAGAATCTTTCATGGAAAATTTGATCCCTGCATTTAAATTCGGATACCAAGACTAGTGTAGTGGTTTAATGGGCATTGACAAGGCGTAGGAGGGCTAGATATGGGAGGGGGGTAGGCTGGATGGAAGACAGACTCAGTGGAAAATACAAAGAGGTGACTGTCAAGGGCAAGAGTCCACTGAGTACTGACAGGAATTCGGGAATTAGTCAAGCAGTGAAGATATGCTAAATAAATAATGGCATTATCACCCACCCTCCTGGGGCTTGTCTCACGACGCTGGATTAACATACCCGGGGTTTCCCTCAGTTACCCAGCTGCACTTAATCAGACATCCACGGTCTTGATAATCGGTCTCACAAAGCCGGTTATCAACTTGTTAAGTGAACCCAGGAGTTTCCAACCAAGATCTGTGCTCGTGCACATAAAAGGGGCAGTCTTAACTCCATTTCACCCATTGCGCACCACGGAGAACCCGCTGAGAGCAACTTATTTCTCTACGGAGGAGCAAACAATAATTCTAAGGATGTATGAAGCATATAAAGAGATCATTCAGGCAAAAAGCAACACTATGGCAGCTGCCAGAAGCCACACTGAAAAAAATGTTTTGTTGAATGAACATAATTTTTTTTAGGTAAGTGGTTGCACGAAATATTTTTATCTGAAGCTAGATATTTTTATTGTGTTGACTGAACTAATTATTTTTAAATAAAGTCAAATAAATTATATTATGTATTTCCTCTTTAACTATTTTGAGCAAATTTTACTCAAATTTCCTTAGTAAATCCAATGAAACCCATTTTAAATGCACTTAAATTAAATATGCTTTTTAAAACTTTTTGTGCTAGTTCAAATCAATTAAAATTGTTTAAATGCTACCGATTTTTATTAAATTGATAATGAAATATTTTTAGCCATCATACATCACACAGAACCAAAAAATGTGTTTCGACAACCAACTTTAATATGGTTCAAATATTTAACATCTCACATCAGAGCAGTCTAATGAGCCAAGAATATTTTTCTATGACGAAAAACTGTAAAATACTCAGTGCATAGATAGCAACACAGTTAACTTTACCACATTAATCTGTTTGCAAAAGAAAATTTGCTGATTTGCTGAAAATCTGATTGTGTGAACAACCATTTAAAGAATAAACTGACATGCTAAGTGAAGTCTCCTGATATGCCACAAGACAGAAGGCAATGTTTGCTCTCAACATGTACAATACTTCTTGTAAGACAACCAGCGAAATGCAAAGTGCACAAACAACAGTACTTGTTTTAGCGTTTCACCCTTACTTTTTAAAAGCCTCTACTAAAGAGATTAAACAAAAAGCAGAACCCCGCTGTTCAAATACTGTCAACCATAATCAGAACCATAAGGATGGAATGAACAAATAAACTGACACTTTTTTGTAGTGTCCTGATTACAGACTAGGCAGCTGAACAGTCATATCCCTGTTACATGCGAGGTGGTGGTTACCCTTTATAGAGCTTACTTTACAGCTTTTTTGCAAAAATATACCTGTCTTCAACTGAGAACATCACCCAGAGAAAAAAAGTTTCAGCAACATTCAACACCCTAACCATACAGAGTGGGCCAAATTTGGAAGACAAGCACAGGTTGCCTGACCCTGAACTGACAATATCATTGAACGGCAATGTTTCACTGAGGCAACTGAACTGATAATACAGCAAGTGGTTGTGTTGAGCGTGATAAGATTAATTTAAGTGCACATCCTGTCACTCTCTTGCATGTTGGCCTGAAAAAGACAAAAGGTGATCCTTCATTTCTGCCCTAACACATAACAACAAACAAACTAACTTACTGGTGGTTATGTCCTCACCACTGGCTGTGTGAATACTTCTATTCTGTAAAAAAACATTTCACATCTGTGTGGAACACTAATTGATGCTGCATTTGGGATCACATTAACCATTCATTTTACAATTTACAAAAATGAACTAAGCATCACATACACTGCATAACTGACTGAAGAATTTCTACAGTCCAACACCGATTTTGTTCTTTAGTCCAAGGACTTTGGGGGAAAGCTTTTCCCCATCCAGTCCCATGAGTACTTTTTGAATGAATTCGTAATAGTATTTCAGTTCCTTGGGGTAGGCCAGGTTCAGCGCGTAGATCACTCCAAGCATCACAGCACAAGCCTGGGCTACAGATCCAATGTTGTCCAGGATGATTACTCCATCAACAGAAATTCCGATGTCATCATGGTGTCCAGGATCTCCATTCTCCTTGCAGATGACGTAAATGCCCATGGACCACTTCTGCATGTCTGTCAGTCTGGCATTTCCTTCGATGTCCTGCATATATTAAGTGAAAAGGGAAACATTAGAATGCTTTGCCACAAATATACATTATTTTTTAGCATACATTGTACATGCACGAGAGATATTTTTAGATTTCAATCAGGGCACTGTCCATTTGTGCATGAAGTGTTTTATGGGCACTCTGTGTTCCAAGGTGTGCTTTTGTGTTTCAACTTATACCTGGCTCTATCATATAAGCAACAGGAACAAAACATTATACTATACTAACTTGGACAGGTAAAGCAGCACAAGAAACCACCACATGTCAAAGATTCTATAATGGTGCACAGTCACAGTAAATTATACCTTATTGAACCCCGTGGAGTAATTCGTTCTCTGCATTTGACCCATCCTATAGTTAGGAGCAGTGGGCAGCCAAAGAGCGGCACCCGGGGACCAACTCCAGTTCTAAAGCCAGTTCCTTGGTCAGGGGTACTGGTTGGAGTGTTCCTATGATGCATGTTTTTGTGGGTGGGAGAAACCGGAGTATCTGGAGAAAACCCACGCAAACACTGGGAAAGGCCCCTCACAGAGAAGCCCCAGGCCAGAATCGAACCCATAACCTTTTTGCGGTGAGGTGATAGTGAAAATCACTGCACCACCATGCTACATTATTCTTTTAAACACAACAGATACCTCTGATGTACACTGAAAAGACCAAGTGGGGAGCCAAAACAACAGGACAAACAACTTCAGAAAGAACTACAAGTTACAGTCAGAACGTTAAACTTACCATATACTCATGGATCAGATGTCCATCATCCTCACCAAGGTAGAGGCAAAGTGCTCTAAGGACTGCTGCCCTTTTTGAATTAACATCACTTGTAGCCTGTGTGAAGAGATTACACCGATTATAAACATTTTCAGGCACTGAAGTAATTACAAAAATATTTGAACTTTACAACCCACGGTTATACTATAAATAACCTTATTCCTTTGATTACAAAATAATTGTTGTGTGGGTAAAATGTGTGATGTACAGGATGAAAGCACTGTGCTAAGCATGGTATAAAATCTTCCTCAGCACAGGTGGTGAACATTGACTGTCCCACCAGAGAAACAGGGCTGGTTTTGCTACCATGTAAACATGTAAAATTTCTTTGGAAATGTGTCTTACAGTAATGATCCTGGCTTTACTGAAACAGAATATATTAGAGCACATGTAGATAACAATGAATGAGCAGTTACCTCTTGTAAGATCTGCAGATATTTGGCTAGTTTCTGGCCAGTGACACCTCCCTTTTTCTGGAAAACTGATGTCAGCTCAGGCTGAAGACTGTCCAACCGCGCCATGAAGGTCGTCTCGAGTGGATGTGTTGTAATTCGCTGAAATTCAGCATTTATCTAGTGCATATAAAAAAGTGGCAGAAGACAAAGAACACTGCTCAGTTATTTACGCAATGGCGATTCTTGTAATACACAGAGTGAAATCATAACACAATGGAAATGCACAATGAAAAGTGGCTCACTGGAGGGAAGCAAACATGTATTTACCTCATTCACATGGAAAAGTGCAGGCCACCTCACTTTCATCTCCCCAGCATTTGGACTTCCATGGACCACTTCTTTTCTTCGGTAGGAGAAAGTTTTAGACATCTTTTCTCTTACGTTTGTTGCCCCGTTTCTTTGTCTGATATCCGTCAAAAGTTCAACTCGCAAGGTTTCCAGACTGTCATCGGTTTCCCCGGTAGGGTGTGAAGGACAATAGTTGACCTCTGCCTTTTTAGCTTTCTTTACATTTTTGGCAGGAAAGCATTCATCTCTTGATTTATTTTTCAATGCATTAACTGTCACTTCAGGGCATCCAATGTTCCGCATCTTTGTCCGGTAATTAGCCATTTTGTATTTCAGGCTAATCATCCAGCTGTAGTATCCACTGGCAGACACATCTCGCAAACAGGGAAATTTTTTGATGAGCGCCCCTGCTACATCATCTATCAGGTGATTTTGTGGATATGCTGTATACTGGAAAATTTCTTCAGCCAGTTTGTCTAGGATGTCGGACTTCAGCCCTGGTGGAATCTTCAGACTTGCGCCATTTTCTGTGAAGGTCTCATTTCCCCGCTGAAGCTGAACCTCCACATCGTATGGGAAGCGAGGAATGGTGAAGTCACGGGGCCATGCATGCATTCTCAGCTCACTGTCTGAATGGGACAGAATGATGGTGCTGTCGGAGTCAGATGAAGACCTTGAGGACACACTCTGAGATGTGCTTGATGGGCTTGCAGATGGTCCAGGAGTGCTCGGAGAGTTCAGCGTTGAAATGGGATTCATATCCAAACAATTTTGTATATACACAAGCTTAATTGTTCCTCTATCTTGAATGTCCTGCACTGATGTAATGTTCATGAACACATTATTGAAGTCAGGATCCATGAATTGAATGCGAAAGTCTCTTTCAATTCCAAATGCTTCACAAATTGCTTTGTGCAAGTCCATTAAAGTCTTTGGCTTTCCTGAGTGGAGATCAAGTCTTCTGTAGTCATCCTCTTCTACGATGACTCTCAGCTTCATGGGCTCTGCCATTCTTCAATCTAAACATGAAAGAGAAAAATAAACAAATATCAAAAAACTATAAACTGAAGACCACATAGGCACAATATGATTTAGTGTGATCTGACCTTGTATATGTATGAATCTTTTAAGTGTCACCATTCGGCGGCCTCCAATCCTGTAATCTGCCAAGGGGTACTGGTCCACCAGGACACCAAGTTGAATGAGGGAGACTTGAGAAGTTGGACACAACTCAAATGCCCTAAAATGCTCCATATACCAAGCAACAAACTCTTTCACAATGAAACTCAACTCTCCCTCCAAAACAACCATCTGGACAACTTCTGCAAAGTCTGGCAAGCCACCAGTAGAGCCACAAACAACAACCATGCCCTCTCTGTATGTCACTCCATTGACAGATGCAGTCTTAGTGAGCTGAATGTGTGTAATATCAGGGTATTTTAGTTTCAAAACGTTCTGAACATCCTGATGTAAAATGTCAACAGAGACAGTTGAGACAGCTGAGACAGTCAAGCTACATTTTTGGGTTGTG
Organism: Gymnothorax reevesii; assembly: GCA_029721435.1. NCBI lineage: Eukaryota > Metazoa > Chordata > Actinopteri > Anguilliformes > Muraenidae > Gymnothorax > Gymnothorax reevesii. The sequence goes on along the minus strand of CM056574.1, from coordinate 132,687,530 downwards.
TTTGACTCCAAGTAATACGCCATCATGAACTGATGTTTCACCGCCAGGGATAAGAGTACGTTTCTGAAGCAGCGTGTGTGACGAATGACCCGTTTAAAAAAACTATGCTTTGCTTCGAATCTCATTGTCCACAGACAAACAAGCGGACCAAAACACAGAATCATCTGTGGATAATGTTCAACAAAATGGTGTTTTGGTAAAAGTTTTATACCTGGAAACACCTCTTGTAGCCTGCGCCTGTGATCACAGATTCTTTCCTCAAGGAAAGCAAGTGAGTGCGCAGTATGCACTGGTGCAACCACTAAATCCACAATATCCCTCAGGCCCAAAATGACCTGCCAGGCTGGCTCATCTGAGGGCACAAACTGTCCAACCAAAAATGGCAGGAAACGCAAGAGACTCCAATTTTCGTGAGCGTTCCCTCCAATTGTTTTGTTCTGCATAAAGGCTTTTGGAATAGGATGTGGACGATTACTCTTATCTGTCCATTTGTAAGGAAATTTCAAAATGGACTCATTGAGACTGTCCAGTGTGAAATATTTTTTGGACATTAAATGATTCAGACAATGTGCCAACTCAACTGGTACTATGCCTTCAAAGATGTCATGTGCAACATCTGGGGGGTAGCCAGTGCAAACGCTGAAATGAGAAAGATGTGCAGAGAAAACACACGGCCTTTTAACACCATAACATGGTTTCACACTGCCCTGTGCTGAACTAACATGCGTTTCATGTGTCTCTTTGCTTCTGAGAGTAAACAGATCTGAACTCACTTCTTTCTGCTGAATTTCAGACTTCTGAGCCAAACAAAAACGGCAAATGTATTCACCTACAAAATTCTCTGTAAATCCAGCAATTCCATGTGCTCCCAAGTTATCTGCTATAACACACTGTATAGTGCCCTTAATAAGATCGCCAAGCTGTGCAATAAAAATACCATGACTTTCTAAAGTCACAAGATCCCTCAACAAGGGCTCTAGGACCTTTTCATAACCGTAACTCCTTACGTCTTCAGACCTGCACAGTAAAGCCAAATGAATGGAAGACAATGAGGAATGGGAACCAGGCGGTAAATTGCTTAGAGTCCAATAAACAGCACAGATTTTATGTTTTTTGCGAGATGTCCCGAGCGGATTACAAACCTCAAAATCATCCACGTACAAATTAAGTAACACTCTCAACTGGCCTCCTGATAAAAAGCTGTTTTCTTTAAAGAACAAACCATCTCTGTAAGACCTGTATACCACTTCTGTTCCTTTTTCTTCTGATGTGAGACTACTGTCCAGTATTTTATCAAGAATGTGACAGTCTGTGAAAAGCTGGTGCAGAACTTTTAATACTGGAACATATTGCAGTGTTCTTTTGCCTTTTTCATCCAATACATATTCTATGGGCTCTACAACTTTGAAATTGTCCTTGTAGTATTTTTTGCGCTTAAATGACGTTGCCAAGGGACAGCCTTTACCAATTGACTTGCATATGGGATTAGATACACAGAGAGTGGATGCAAGTTCTTTAATGAAAGTTTGATCAACTTGCAGGTTGTAACTACTGAGCGTGTCTTGTATCACATCTGTTGTACTACACAGAGATGCTGTACTCAACAAGTACTGAAGTTCTTCTAGCAATTCATCAACTGCAGTACTTGGCACATGAAAAATATTCTCTAGTTTTAATAATAATGCTGCAAGTTTATGTTCAATTATATCTGTCTGATCCTTTGTCGTATTAAAATCAACATCAGACTGGCTGTTGTCACAGCATTCCTCATTGTCTGAACCACCAGGCTCAGCAGTTTCAGTCACAGGAAGTCCATGGACTACACCGTCCTTAAAATCTACGAATGAATGCAAGCTGTGCTTCCGACTTTTGTGAGACTTGAATGTACTATATACGTTGGTTTTGTATTCACAGCCTTTAAACATACACTTGACTGTCTCATTGTTTTTTAGATGATGGTTTACATGTACAAAATAATCACGCTCAGTTCCAAGTTCACTAAAACCACACAGGTGGCAGGAAAATGTAAATTTGTCAGAGTGCTTTAAGGCATTGCTATGACTCCTTGACAGGTGTGTCAAAAGTGTATTCCAAGTCTTAAAGGTGCATGGACAATCTGGATGTACACACTTAATATGATGGCCACGCCCAAAATGACTATGTCTTTGTCTGTAATGTTTAAGAAGTTCTGAGCGCCTAGACGCTTCAGCACCACAGTCTTTACACTGCCACATAAACTAGACAAACAAATACAGAAAAGTGGAGAAAAAAAAGACAGATAATCAAACATTACTTTAAGTGTTTTACAGTCACCTTGGTCACTAAAAACCTTACATCCAGAGAAAATACATTTTTAGTTTGTAAGCTGTACTTTGAAAATACTTAATGTGAGGGAATGTAATAGTAAAACCCTTTAAACTAATCATTGCATCACTTCCAAGACTAACATGGCAGTAAGGAATCTATTTGTTAAATGTACTTACCTAAACAACATATAAGGTCTGTAGCTGAGTTGAAAATCAGATGTGACTAACCTGCCAAGTATGAACACAATAGAAAAAACATGTTATTAACTTTGTGTCTGTAAATAAATGTTACGCTTATTACGGAGTACAAAATCATGAGTAAAAATATTCTACATCTCAACTGTGCCTCAGCACGACTGAAAAATGCATCAGATGACAGATTAGGATGGGGAAAGAAAAGAGATGTCATGTTAGATTACTTTCTGTGTGCTATACTTCTTATAAATGATTACAGTTCACTTCACAGCATTCAGATATTGTAAAGATTATTAATTAAAAAATAAACATTTAACTTAACATTTTTTATGAAAAAAATTGTTGATAGTAAATAGTAAATAAAGTCCCTTCAAAACTCATCAAAAACACAAAACAGCTCCAAAACGCTCTCGAGCATATGCCCTGACCTGCACATTCACTATGCTATGAAATCAGGGACGTCTCCAGGGTTGTAGAGGGGCAGGGGCTCAGAGTCTGAAAAGGGCAGTGCAATCACGTGCAAGCAAAAAAAATTTTTGGCGTTTATTAATTAAAACGCATGATATGGTTTTTAACATCACAATCTGATCAGATTATGTTGAGGACTTTTTTTTAATTTACAATCTGATCTGGTGGTGAGTGAGCCTGTAGTCAAGGAACAAGTCCACCAAGTCTAATTATCTCAACGTTATGTATGATATCACCTGATAAGGTGGTATATGGACAAATACAACATTAAATGAAAGCTCTTGTTGCTCTCTAAAGACTGCTGCTGTTAGAAATACACAAAATACAATACTTCTCTTTTTATGTCCCAATGTATTCATCCCCTCGAAATTAAGCCAGTAATTGAGCCGCATTGATTAATTATTCAAGATTAAGGATATGAAAATTGAGAAGAACAGCCCCTTTAGTAAACATTAGTCAATAATCATGCAAAGTTTTAGGTTCATACATGTTTCCAGTGAGAAGAAACCTGCACCCCAAACATCAATAAGGTCAAATTGGTATTTTTGAAGGTAGAGAGCCCTCTTAATTCAGGCAACTCCTGAAAAACAGGGATTGATGTGAACTCTGCTTGCTTGTAAATATTCAATAACTGATCCGAGCCTGCCATCTAGTGGTAAAATGTTGTTACTGCTTGCACAAATTTGCAGCTCCATATTCGTTGGCGGGGGTGATTCTAAATTAGCCAAATGCTTGAGACAGGATCAATCGTCAAAATTTTGGTGTCAACAAATTTATTCCATCCAAGACAACGCGGAAATGGGGCTCAAAGTGCAAAATACCGGAATTGTCCTTTACCTGGCGGCTATAACTTGTGAGAGGTGGGTGCAGAGTCAGACGACAAAGAGGATGCTCAATGCTCACTTCACTTCGTCAGTCATCTTACTAAACGAATACCGCCGCAAAACCTATTCACCGGACCAGTTGTTTACTCCCACAGTCGCTTACGACACATGAAGAAAATACTCGGAACTACTTTCTTGAGTAGCAGTAAGTAGTTCTAGCTGCGGTAAACATAGTTTTGAAATCACTCCGCCCAGCCGGTGTGTCTGGAATGTAGTTCCGGTTATGCATTTCCTTCGAAAATAAGTCTGTCTCGTAATTATAAATAATTATTTCATAGCGTGGTGAATATGCATGTCATAAAATATGCTCGAGAGCGCTTTGGAGCCCTCTGTGTTTTTGATCAGTTTTGAAGGAGCGAGGGACCTGTGCTATTCACTTTCATTATGTTCGCTAAGCAGCTCGCGTCTCTTCTCCCCCCCTCCCCCGAATCTCAAAACAGCGGACACGGATAACTGAAGGTAATGCACCAATTCATATTACTATACGAATTTGGCAATGGGCCAATTTGCCAAAATGTTTTAATATCCCTTAAACCACATGGAAATTCTAATATCGGGAGCATTAGCAAGCTAACACAATCACACGTGGCTAAGTTAATCACCCGAATTAAATAGGCCCATAACTGCAACTACTTGAGTATAAAAACATTTGAAAACAGTAAATATGGCTTACACCGCGGCGAAAGTAAAACTACAACAAACCAATGATTATTAATAAATAAATAAAGAAAGACTTACCGAAACAATTCGGAATTCAGCCTGGGAGCGACGTGCACCTGCAGGGTGTCCAGAGTGCGAGACTGACCTCAAGCTCCACCTCCGAAAAAGGCGGTATGTTCTTGCGCATGCGCAAACTTCAGAATCCAAACCGGATGTTTTGCGCAGTTTGGTTGAATTAAATTTTTTCGAGCTACATTTAATTAAATAAAATACGATAGTCATATTTTTTTTAAATATATGTTGAAATTACTTATAATTTTTAAGTAGAGTTAAATAACACAACTATTTCTATTAAAATATGCTTAATTAATATATGGAACATTTACTAGGGGTCAAAATCACTTTTTTCAGTGCACCAGAAGCCTCAAAAAAAAAAAAAAAAATGCCGACTCTGTCTGTTGTGATTCTGCCTTGATTTCCATGTTTAATTATTATTCTGCTTTGTCTGACCATGATTTAATATTGCGATTTGGACTCCATGCCATGTATTGTTTTTATCTTGTCTCTGTATGTTTGCCATATTCCAACTTTGCAGTTAGATTCCGGGTATTGTTTTGTTTCTCACCATGCATTGCACTTTGTCTCCCCCTGTCTGGTCTCATGTCTTGTGATTGCTCACAGCCCCAGTATTGCGTGCCACTCTTTTGGGTGATTTAATGGTTTCTGGGATTTCAATCATTCCTTCCAATCTTGTTTGGTTCCTTCACCTTGCTTTTCTATAATTACTAATAAGTACTAACAGTTTATTATTTTTGTTAAAGTTACTTACCCAGACTAACATTGTTTATAGTACTAACTTACTAACGAGCACTAGGGATTGTATAGCTGTACTTTACTAATTGACTAACAAGCTCTCCGCATTCGCCCCATTCTAGTCTCCGCCACTTGTCTTTACTCACGCCACTTTGCTGCAGTTTCAGCAGAACCTCCGCACTTGTTAAACTCTGTTCTGCCTCCTTTTCTGTGCACGTTAGAACTCCCTAATCATAGCCGTATGTCAGTCAATAGGCTGTCTTTGTGATCCCTGTCCGCGTTTTGGCATTCACCAATTCCATGTAGTCAGGAACTTCCTCATGTTCATTCCTTTGTAATTAGTCTGATCCAGCTCACCTGCTCCCATTGTAGCATGTGACTTCCCGTTTGTGTATTTAAGTAGTCATTTCACAGCTTGCCCTTTGTCAGAACTTTTCTCTTGGTTTACCTGTGCTGCGATTGTTTATGCCTTGTACTCTCTGTGATTCTCTTCTGGCTGGACAGTCCCTGATTACGATTTTGGCTTTGACTTTGATTTGTTTGCATCTGTGTATCGAACCTTTTTTGCCTGACTAGAAGTTTTGTGTTTGCTGCCCTGGTTACAACTTGGATTACATCCCTGGGATTCTGCTTTTTGGATTAGACTTTGTACTGTTGCCTCCTGCTCTGCGGGGGTTCACCCCCCATTCCTAATAAAGCAGAAGCTTTTTGGATTACTTGGTTCTTGCGTCTGGTTCCTGAGCGTAACCTCACACTGTCAATGCGTAAGTTACTGGGATTGTAATATGAAATCACCACTGTGTCTCTCAGATGTATGTGCCTCCTTCGATTTTCTTATTCTCTTTTACAATTTAACCTCATTTCAGTTGCAACCCCAATGGAGCCAAAAGGACTTGGCAGCAAGTAAAAAAATAAATTCAAGAAAATAGTTTAAAGCGTTCAGTAATTTTATATCCTACAGGCTATATGATGTAAACAATATACATACATTGTCTTCATTAGTCTACACTACAACATGCAAAAAGCTTTACCTTCTACGCCGTCTCTTTGTTGTAGAATGATCACAATGGAACTGATTTGACATAGTTTGCAGTGCACAGGAAAAAAATATGACAAGAAAAAGACGGGAGGGGGTCCTCCTACACAACCGTACACTCCTGCAGAGGAGTTGGCCTAATCTAATAAGGCTGACCCCATTACAGAGGGTGTGGAGAGGGAGTCTCATCAGACCCTGGTGGAAGTAGCAGCTCATAAAACACGGTATATGTACAGGGTAGCCTAAGTGTCAGCGTGCCAAACAATTATCCTTTTATTTTGAAAGTAGCCTAAGTAACATGCGCTGTTTTTTTTGGTCATGGAACACGCGCTCTCTCCAGAGCGCTCCTCTCACTATCGGTGCAGCTTCCTGCACGGGATTCTCAAGAAATGGGCAGGTCATTTTTCCAAGACAATGATTGGCCAGTAGGTGGTCTTTTATACCCACTTAGATCTAATCCTGAACTTAACCTGATCCAGAGCAGGTTAGGCGTTCAGCATAAGTTACCGCGGCAACGTACCCCCCTAAGAAGGGAACCAGCTTCGTAATACGGAAAACCCAGGGTTAATCCAGAAGTTACCCCGCAAAACTGAAATCCAGTGAGACAGGCCGCTGGTGTCCCAGGAGACAGACTGAAAAAATCTCAAAGAAGAACTTCTGCCTGCTGCTGAATCCTGCCATGTAAAAAGCAGTCAGACGGAATTGGAGAAACAGGAATGGTGCCAACCATTGAAAACCATTTTCATTGGCTGCTGGAGTGGAACCAAGAGCAATAAAAAGTGCCAACAGTGCATTCACATGATTTCATCTTTGAACATTGATTTCTGGAGCTTAGTCACATCATTTTAGGCAACCAAGCCAGAAGTAAGTTTGATATATGGAGGACATAAACATGTCTTCTATTGTTCCTCAAATATTAACCAAACGTTTTACAAGAATTACCAATCTGAATTTTACAGCCATACAGCCTTCTCTAAAACAATCATCTGTCACATCCTCAGTTTCTCAGTAATTGGTTTTCCCAAAATCCAGCTGTCCTTGCTAGTTTTGGTTTCCTTTGGTTTATTGACGCTTATCTAATTACTTATTCATTCTTCTCCCCCTTACTCTTGTTTTGCCCCTTGTGCTTGCACAAGCATTATCAACTTTGTTGATTGTTTGCATCAGTTACAGTTGGTAAATTAAACATTGGTGAAGCACAGTTCATTCCTTTGAAATAATGATTGGTCTTAACCTGTTTCCAATCATTGATTTAAATTTACATTGCGTAAATTCTGAAAACATGCAACATTATGGGTGTGATCTGTTTTTCTGAATAAGGAAACACAAAATGCGTCATTTCGACACGGGATTCCTTTTCAATCAACTTTATTCATTTGCTGATATTTGTTGCAAAATTTTGCTTTTTGTGGTAATTAGACAATTATGAAGCTATAAATAGAGCACAGTGGTTAGCATTGCTGCCTCACAGCAAGAAGGTCGTGGGTTCGAATCCGGCCTGGGGCCTTTCTGTGTGGAGTTTGCATGTTCTCCCCGTGTTGCGTGGGTTTTCGCCGGGTACTCCGGTTTCCTCCCACAGTCCAAAGACATGCATATCAGGCTAATTGGAGACACCAAATTTCCCATAGGTATGAGTGTGACAGTGAATGGTGTGTGCGCCCTGCGATGGATTGGCAAGCTGTTCAGGGTGGGTCCCTGCCTTTGCCCGTAGTCAGCTGGGATAGGCTCCAGCTCGCCCCGTGACCCTAGTGAGGAATAAGCGGGTATAGAAAATGGATGGATGGACATGCTTCAAGCAAACACATAGTGGTTTATCTTTTTTTGTAAAGAGACATTTTCTATTCAATTGTAACATTGCTTTAAAAAGCACTGTGTTTAATTGCCAATGGCTTTTTTTAATCATTGGAAAACTTGGTAACCAAGTAAAATGATTGAAAACAGAACAAGTCCTATGAGAGCCCGTCGTATCTTTATAAGCAGAACAGGCCACACCAAAATCAATTAATATAAATGATTGAAAACCGGTCAAGACCCATCATTATTTTCAAGGGATGGTCTGTACTTCATGAATTTTAAATTCACCAGCCGTCACTGGTTTGCATTTAGTTTTATTAATGAAGTCCAATTTTGACATATTCCGTGATGTGCGCTTGGCTTTGTTCTGCTGTTTGTAACCGTCATCCTTGAGCTCAGGACTTTCTGTAGCCCTGGCTGATACAGCTTAATGATGCCAATAATGAGGTACCGACGTCAGATACACCCTAGTCACATACAGTACACTACTGACCGTGTTTGCGCACAAGTGACTTTTAGCCTTAGAAACAAGAGTCACATCATTAGCAAATTTAGGATAGATAGACTCGGGTAAGTGCAATACAGACTGTTTGGCTGACTATAAAGAAACTATTAGTACAGTTTTGGATTGACTGACTCATGGATAATTTGTGGCTTTAAGGCTAGCAGGGTTTGTGCATTAGAGACTTTTGGAGTGATTTGCAAGAGCTGGAACATTCGTGATTTTGATGTGATTCATGCGTTTTTGTGTATTAGCAAGCTCAGAATGGTCAGGGTGGAACACTAGTGACTTTAGGGCTGACTACTAGGACTAACAGTGTGAGTGCATTAGCATGTGCGGAGCAATTGACCACTGTTAAAGTCTATGCATACCACATACTCCAATGCCAAAACAAGGCTTGACGAGAAAAACCAAGAACGGCCACTTCCCTATCAGCATTTCACTGTTGTGTCCCACAGTGTCCTGAGAATACTGAATTGCATGGTGGTCTTATGGCTCTAGGACTCTTTATCCCCAGACTTTTTGTCCCCAACTTTTCATCCTTGTCCTCTTCATCCCTAGATGGTTCATCAACAATAATCCTAACAATATTCCTCGGGGACGAACAGTTTAGGGATGAAAAGTCCTCGGGGATGAAAAGTCTGGAGACAAAAAATTCAGAGATGAAAAGTCAGGGGACAAAGAGTCCTGTAACCTGAACTTATTTTTCATCATTTTACGAAGGATTATTTTTGTAAGGAGAGATGAAAGGCCAAAACTACTGGAGTTTTGTGACCACAATACACATTTAGTCTAGTGGTTCTATGGAGGCATGAGCGGTGGCTTGATCAGGTCACAAGTGAGAGAATAAGATGCTGTTTATCACATACTCTCACTGAATTGTGCAATTTAATAGAAAACCAATGCAATTTCTGTAAGTGCTAGAATAGTATGCCAGAATGCCACCATTCTGCTAACTTACACTGCGGTCAAGCTTGTAAGTTTGAACATGAAACAGTTTGTATTGATCACTTTCATGTTATGAGTTGGGCTAAAGGAAAAGTCAGTTAAGTGATAGAGAAAAATATGGAACAAATGCCAAATCATGGTCTTTTTCCACTGTCAGCCTGGTATCAACTGAATTCCTAGCTAACATTAGATTGCTACCTAAAAACTGATGTTACATGATGGTAATTGAAAGGTACTGCAAGCACACGAGCTAAGTAACGTTATCATGGTAATGAGGGTGGCCTGCTGCCATGCTAATGTTTTTAATCCCAAAACATTTTCCCCTCCGAACATAGAGTGATTCAGAAATAATACTCAAACAGCCAGTCACTTTGCTGAGAAATATACAAGACTTTATAACTCTGTCCCTTCTGATCCTGGTATTATGGCTATTATTGGGAAATCCATCAAGTCTACTGCAGAGCTAATGAATGTCAGTGATGCAACAATAAACCTGTCACAGGTTATGGAGTCCGTTTTTTAAACTCAAGTCAAACAAAGGTGATGGAGATAAGAATCACAAATCTGATCATTTAATCCACGGAGGGCCTGTGCTGTATTATCACCTGGCTAAATTATTCACAGCTATGTTAATACATGGGCATCAGCCCGCAGACTTACTATTAGCCACCATTTCGTCTATTCCAAAAGATGTGAAGGCAGACTTATGTAGTGATAGTAATTACAGAGGCATTGCCTTATCATCATGTATTGGTAAAGTTAGTGACACGATCTTCTTGGAGCGTAACCGTGAACAGCTCCAAACATCCAATCTTCAATTTTCTTTTCTGGAAAAACACAGTACAACTATGAGTACCTTGGTTTTGAAGAATGTAGTGACGTATTAAATGTCAAGAGATACAGATGTATATTCATGTTTTTTTGTTGCAACTAAGGCCTTTGATTGGGTTCGTTTTGATAAAATGTTTGAAATTCTGGTGCATCGTAATGGTAACCCTAGAGCTCTATGGGATCTGTATCTGAAAGGTGCGCACAGTGTGGTCTGGGGCTTATTCAGATGTGTTCAATGCAACTAATAGCATTAGACAGGGACATGTTGCTTGCCCGGTGCTCTTCTGCGTCTATATAGATGAGCTTATAAAAAGACTTGAGGCTAATGGTGAAGGATGCTGGATGGGTCCATATTTTTTAGGCTTACAAAATATGCTAAAGATATGTGAGGACTTCGGTAATGAATATAGGATGGAGTATAACCCTAAAAAATCAACTTGTATGTGTTTTAGTAGAAAAACATCCAATGGACCAGACATGAAACTATCTGGAAAGTTACTTATTTGGGTAAATCACGTGAAGCACTTAGGAAATCATAGCTGTCATGACTTATCAGAAAAATATGAAATAAACATGAAAAAAGGTGATATTATTGGCAGAGTGAATGCTGTAGTTGCCAATCTGGGACATTCACCAACCAGTGTATTATCTGCAGTATTTAACAGCCAATGCTGTCATTTTTATGGTGTTCAGGCTTGGGACTTGACATCTAAGTATATACAGCAGTTCTACACAGCATGGAATAGGTGTGTGAGAAGATTACTGGGTTCATCGTATAGGATGAGGACACGTTATCTTCCACTCCTGGTAGGACGTCCAAGTGTGACATACCAAATCATAGATAGATTTGTAAAACTTTGCAAAATCATGCAAGGTTTGGGAAATGACAGTTTCTTGTATTTATTCATTCGCTATCTTATTAAGTAACTCTATAATTGGAAAAAATCTTCATTTAATATGTTGTTTACTGAATTGTGACTCACAAAGTCTACTCAGCTGTGCTCAACCTAGTTATAGTCAATATTTGTGATATAGACTATGCAAATGCTAGTGTAATCAAAGAACTTTGAGATTGCATTGTTAACAACTCCATGACTGTTAATAATATGTCACAAGATGAAATCAAGTTTATGCTGGTTCAATTATGTGAAATGTAACTTATACAGTGTTTAAAGTGCTGTACAGTGCTTATCTGGTATAACTCCTTTTGTCTGTTTTATTGTGTTATAGTATTATGTACATGGTGCTTGGCTGTAAACACAGCATATTTTATTATCTGTACTTTTATTGTTTATTTTTCAAATCTTATATACCATTTGAGTATATTGTTTGTACTTTGAAGTTTATGAATTATATATATATATATTGATTTAACCTACATTACACTTGGCATTCAGTTTGGCTTAATATTAACTAGTCCCCCCAGGAATCTGCGGAGAAAAGGTGTCGATTAAAGTGTCGATTCTGCGGAGAACGTTCCTGATTCTGCGGAGAGCAAGTTTTGATTCCGTGGCTTGAAAGTTGATTTTCCGCGGGCATTAAAAAAAACCTAAAATGACCAGTTATAAAGCAAATTTATGTAATAATGAAGCAAAAATTCTCTTATGAAATTATTTGCAATACCAAAACACTGCGAAACATTGTGGTTATAAAATAAGCAGCATCAATATTCTTTTTGTCCCTCTTGAGCAGATTTATTTGCATAACTTATAAAGTGCAAAACATTTCACCAAACTATGGGTGAACAAGGCTTAGTAACTGAACAAGTGCCAAAGATCAAAGTAAAGATTTAAACAAAGTGTACACTATTCACTGTATCCTCAGGATATTGTAAACGTTACCGATACCATAGACTGCATAAAAAGATGGATGAAGCTACCGTGATGTCACCCACTGGTTCGAAGATGAAGAAGTGAATCGAAGATACGGGGAGGAACGTGGCTGTGGATCTGACCGTATCGGACGAGGACCAGAGGATAGCGACGCCCCAGAAGCATATTCTGGCTTTATACTTTATTCTAGTTTATATGGGACCATAATTCCCGAAAATAAATGTCATGATATATCGAAGGAGACCTGAAACTTGCTATAGCTAACATAAAATGACGTGAAAAATCATTATTTAAATTAAAAATCAGGTCGGAAAGTAGGATCATTTTCTCATGGACTTCTATTGCATTAAACTTCTTTCTCCAGCCACTGACGTCGCCATCTGCTGGCCATTAAATAGAATGCCATTCTACGGTACTTCCACATGGTCTTCTTTTTTCAAATCAGGGTGCTGCGTCCATCTTTTTATATAGTTTATGCTGCATACAGCAGAAAAAAAATCAGTTTCCGTAACCGGCAGCACCAGCTGTGAGTCTTAGATCCCGTTTATCTGACCGCAAAATCTAGCGGCCAAGGTGAAAAATATATGTAAAATATAAAATTCTGCACCTCGCCCTAGATTCCGCGGACGGCTTTGATTTCCGCGGAGGGCTTTGAAATCTGCGGTAAATTCCGCGATCGTGGAATCGCGGATTCCTGGGGGGACTAATTAACAGCAAGACTTCACATGGAGTGATTTTTTTTTCTCACTCTCGTAAACAATGAAATTTCCAGAAAAGTGATATGTTTCTTAGAATAAAAAAAAAATACTCAGCAAAAGTTCCCGTGACGCTATATAAAATTGAATCTTAAATAGGGTACATCCCTAAATATAAAAATCATTTGTGGTTCCAATAGAAAACAGAGTCATGTTACAAGTTTACAGCTTTAATCAGCCATGTTGGTTACAGTTGTGACGTCATGACATGGGAAACATGGACAAGCGTAAATTACAATTCCTACATCAGTATCACGTGTCCCCCTCTGGCTTCGATGCAAGCAACACATCTTCTTCGCATGGAATGAATCAGACGTCTCACAAAGTCCCGTGGGATACCATTCCATATCTGTGCGAGCCTGTCACTAAGTTCCTGGAGTGTCTCTGGGGTACGTGGTAAATTTCAAAGATGCGACACCCTCTCATCCCACATGTGCTTGATTGGAGAGAGATCTGGAGAGGAAGCAGGCCAAGGGATCACATTCACGCTGCTTTGTTGAAGTGTTTGTTGCACAACTCAAGGCACAAGCAGTCAGGCATTGTCATGTTGAAAGAGAACGCCAGGGCCATGTCAACGCAAAAACAGCAGAACAACGGGATGGATGACCTCGTCACGGTAACGCTGACCAGTGAGGTTGCCAACAACCAGTAACAAACGGGTTCTCTGGTCTAGCTGTGATCCCACCCCATACCATAACACTGCCACCTCCGAAACTGTCTTGCTCCATGACACAGTGTTCAGCGTAACGTTCACCTTGACATCGGTAAACACATCTGCATCCATCATTGTGGCTGAGGTAGAAACGTGACCTGTCAGTGAACAGCACCTGTTTCCGCTGAATTGCTGTCCAACGTGTACACTGCCTGCACCACTGTATACATAATCGTCAGTGATTGTGGGTCAAAATTGGACGCGGAACGAATCTTGACAATCTTGAAGGCGGCGACTTACAGTCTGCAGTGACTGTTGCAGGTTGGAACCGATTTCGCAGATGTGTGGTTTGTCTGACGCTAATAATGGATAGCCTGCCACATTAAGAACAGTCTCTGACAGCATTTGTTTGTTGCCAACGTTTCAGTTTTATATTTATTATTCTTCATCGCAAGAATAAATCAAATCATGGGAACAGAGGCTGATAGTGTATGGCCTGTATTCAGAAATGACACTCACACTCATTGAGTACTAAAACTTAGTTTGTGTCCGGTTATACTAAACGAGTCAGAGGTAGCCCTAACACTCATTTGCTTTCAGAGACCTCACTCATGCTGAAAATAGTGTCTCTTTCTGAGTGAAGGTTGAGTGCAGGGAACACCTCCCTTGAGCCGCACTAACTTGCGCCAGTATTTCGTTGTCATGGCTTTCAAGTGGTTACAAACATCGGAAACTCTGGATCGTTTACAGCCATGTGCACAAAGCAATCGCAACTATGCAAATTTGAACTATAAGCAGTGCTTTAAGTGGGCCGGTATGCACCGGTACGAAGTACCGGCTCTTCTAGATTTTAGCCCCTGGCGTACCGGGACTTTTTAGGGCGTACTGGGACTTCACACAAGCTCATAGTACCCTGTCCTGCTCTAATTCTCTCTAGGCGATTCATGATCCGATGGCGATACTACATTACCCACTGTGAACTAGTACGCGCCGCATGTCATCCCTTTACTCGCCAGACGTTCACTCGCAAGGAGATCTCAAGGAGGAGGAGGAGTGGCATGTCTTTCAACATTATTTGAGCGAGCCGCATGATGCATTGGCAGTCTCATCGCGAACTATCAATGGCAAGTAGCAAGCAATGCAATGTTGGCTACAGATCGGACTCATTGTGGATGGGTGTTGCTGCAGAGAGACGGGTTTTAGCTGTCCTAACTGCCAAGCTAATTTGGTGGGGGCGTTTGTAACGTTAATCATGCTAGCTAGCTACTTGCCAACACGTGGAAATTGATCATCTTTGATATTATTACTGCTTCAAATGTTTATACAAATATACAATGTTAATATTGGTTAGTAATTATCAAAAACAACAAACTGTTAGTATGGGTTAGTAGATAGCAAAAGAGAGAGAAGGAAGAACACGAGATAAAGAAAGAAACCCAGAAACCAATAAATCACCCGCATGAGTGGCACGCAAGACAAGGGACCGTGAGCAAAGACCTACACGAGACAAGACTGGGTAGATGAAGTGCAAAGTAAGGCAAGGCTGAAAAATAAACATGATCAGGAATCTAGAGAACTAAGGCAAAGACTAAGAATAAACTGGATATGAAAAATAATAAAACAGGATAATCTAAAATACCTAAACACATCACACAATCCAGGAATGGTCAAAGGACAGGCAGTGGTCACTAAAAACGAAAATCAATAATCAGGGCAAAGCCAGGTACAGAACTTAAACAAGGGCATGGCAGAACAGAATCACAGAATCCCAACAGTGTGTGAGTGCCGTTTCTGAATACGGGCCTATATGTGTGTCACATACATGTTTGTGAAATACTGCAAA
The DNA here is from genome assembly GCA_029721435.1 of Gymnothorax reevesii. Taxonomy (NCBI): domain Eukaryota; kingdom Metazoa; phylum Chordata; class Actinopteri; order Anguilliformes; family Muraenidae; genus Gymnothorax; species Gymnothorax reevesii. The sequence goes on along the minus strand of CM056574.1, from coordinate 132,672,011 downwards.
CAGTTTACTTTTTATTTAACTGTTATATCCATAGCCCTGACTTACTTCCTGTGAGTAAAATCTAGAACATTTTTTCATTGAGTTTCATAGTGTCAGCCCCTCACCTTTTATGAATGTCCAAAAAAAGTGAACAGAAAACAAGTCGTTAGCCTAATAGCATAATTTTTTAAGGTTTTTATTTTAATTGTATTTATTTATTTTCATTATTTAAGAGAATTGATGTTATTTCCATTTTTTTAAATTATATATATATATATTTTGATTTTGAGGGAAAAGGGGGGGGTTTAAATTTTTTTCCAAAAACATTTTTTTGTCAACATATGACACAGGAGGGTTAACCCTTCATTAGCCTCATAGCATAATTGCCTATCTCCAAGATTTTGCTCTTAACCAGAAAAATTTGTTGATTTTGTTGATCTAGAATGCAGTGGTTCCCAGATCTCTCAGCTGTGGCCTTTGCATGAGCATAGAAGAGATAATCGGATCACAGCAGGTTGTTCTGCGTCAGTTTGCTCTCCCAGTTTACTGTTGACTGCACATATCAATTTGAGTTTACTGCACTCGGTCGACGTGAGGAGTCACATTTCACATTGTAGCAACAGGAGACACAGATGATTGCTTGTGAATGAAAATAGAACCAATTTGACTTAGAAATGGGTCTCAATGCTTGTTTGTTAAGCACTTATGATTGCACCAGTAGCGGCTCTAGACCCGGGAATGATGGGGCGCACACACATGTCTTTATGACAATTAGTCCTGGGTAGTTCGCAATCATTTTCCTTTACTGACGCGTTTTCCAATTATCGTACTTGGTAACTTAAGACACGGTCTCTCCGTGTGTGATCGAAGAGCGATGAAATCATGGGCGAAATTCAGTACAGAAAAAAAATTTACTTATTAGTAGGCCAGTGCTTCGCGTTGATTGATCAGGTCCGAGTTCCAGTGAAATATCGCCTTTCACTCTCGGTATTGTTTGAGTTGATAAAAAAGTGGCACTTGGCAGTTAAATAGGCAGCGTGCTGCTCAAGCTGTTTGCATGAGAGGCGACAGGTATGCAAGTTTGACTACGTTGATTAAAATACAGCAAATAAGCATCCAGATGAATGATTGTCCTCTAACGTAATCGGGGAGGACAAGCAGCAGCTGTTAAGTGTGGAGTGCTCTCGGAGCGAACCTTCGGTTACTCATGAAAATGACTGAGAACAGGTCAGGACTAACGACTGTTTTAAACAGATTTTTTGTCACAATTCTCAGTTCAGGTTCCGCCACTGAGCTGAATTAAGCCCATGATTTCATTGCTGTTACATCCCATATGGAGAGACCGTTTCTTAAGTTGCCAAGTACGATAATTGGAAAACGCGTCAGTAAAGGAAAATAATTGCGAACTACCCAGGACTAATTGTCATAAAGGGACGTGTCTGCGCCCCGCCATTCCCGGGTCTATAGCCGCTACTGGATTGCATATGGTTATTTCATTTGCTGGATAGATTTTGGAGAGGTTATAGGCTTAATCTACTGTCTTTCATTCCTGTTTTACAAAAGTGGCCTACTTGCTGTAAGTTGCAACCTTGCCCTCGATAATATTTGCGAAGACTCCTTCACTCAGCATGAAACTCAATGTGTGGTGCTGAAAATCGACCAGCTTTATTGATGCACACGTCACCTCTAATTTCTCACCCTGGGAATGTGTGAACGGACAAAAACACACAATTTGAAACATTGCCATTCTCAACAGTGCACAGAGACCATAGGCATATTTAAGACAGCAGGAGCCCATGTAAGCTTGTGAGCACACATTTTTTGAACGAAGGTGCATAGAGTGCCCGCAAGCTCATGCGTTACCCACATGGAGATGGTTTCTTACTTATGAGTTCAGTCACATCAGGTTAGATTTTTTAAATTCAGTTGCAGTAATAATACGTAAATTAAATTTATTACCTTGCAGTGCACAAAAAAAGCTCTATCTTGTTGTGTGAGAGGGTGACGGAAACGAGATACGGTTGATCGCGTTTGCACTGAGACCTGAAAATTTTAACCTCTAATTAAATTTTTTCATTGACCTTCTCCACTCTAAATTCATTATTGTATCCCTCCAATGCATAGTGCAACCCTTTTTGCTGACTTCTTAATGATATTTGAGCCTTTTATCACCAAAAATCATCAATAGCTTCCTGAAAAATATCTCTGACTGTAATACCAGCCATTAGCGCCTGTTCTAAAATGTTGAGTCACCGGAGGGGGCGGGGTTTAGCCATAGGTCAATTACTGCAAATAGTCAAGATGAATGCAGTCACAATTACAAAAAGTTGGGGCATAAAAATTTTTTTTTAAATAATCACACTTCACTCAGGTATACTTTGACCTGAGAATACTGCACGAAGTGATGACAACAAATTTCTATGGTAGCGATGTTCCCGGATCTAAACAATCATCATTTTATCTACAGACTTACAGGAGGTCAATGCAATGCCATTTCAAAGAGATGTTAGTTGGCAAGCTTAAACCTTTTCTATGCTTTGTTCAATGCTTGAACAATGTTTAACGCTATAATGCCCGGATACAAACATTATTTTAGGAAAAATATGACCCAGTAATATTTTTGAAGTATTGAAGGGTAGTATTCAGATCCACTGTTCATCATTAGGTTTTGTGACAGCGAAATATACATTGCTGAACTGAACTTCTTCGTATTCCAGGAGTATCATATCTGATACAGCCAAAAATCAGCGACCCTCCAGAACTCAACACTCGAAATTTCTAATTATTTATTGGCTCTCTATTATCTATAGCTATCCCTTAACCTGTATAAGAATACGTTTTTGTGTAAAATTTACCTTGGAATGCCAAACTTCACTGCAAAAGTCCAAGGAAATTCATGAATTCCCATTCACATGGGAGCTACTACCTTGACGTGAGTGACTAGGGGAGAGACTCCTGTAATCTCACTTCTTCCTTCCAGGTGTATCAGATATGATACAGTGAGCAGTCGTGGTTGTGTTCTACCTTACCAGGTGGACATGGTACTTCAAATTTGGTGTATCATATATGATACAGGAGCATTATAGGGTTAAGATGTCATGGTTTAACTCCTCCACCAGACAAACTGCAGTCTGGCAGGAGGTAAAACCAAAATAAGGGATGCAGGACCCAGGTGCCTGGCTGATTAAAACAGGAGATTTTAATAAAAAAAACAGAACAGGGAGCAGCCACAAAATATCAGAGTTAAAACACCATAGACTACTAGTAAGATCAAAATGCAGTGCCGTTGAGGACTGGGAACTGCCAGCCCTAAATACCCTCACAAATCTCCTCCACCCCAACGAGCAGCAGGTGCAGCTCATTGAGATGGAGAGAGAAAGTCACAGGGGAGGGGCTGTAAGGCCAAAACCCTTACATAAGATGCTTCCCATATGTAACACATAATATTTACATCCATTTTAAAAATCATGTGGAGTTTATTTGCATTCATCTTCCATAATACAGAATTACTGAAAACACAGATTTATTTTTTTTTTTTACAAATTAATTACTCAGATATTCATCCTTGCAGTCTCGCATTGAAGTGTAACGTTTGACCATTATCAACACATCTCATTGCATTTCATGAAAATTAAATAGCTATCTACGTTATCAGGGATATCCTAATCTTGTGCTTTGAACTCGATCTTTTGGAAAGCGATAAGAAGTAAAAGCATGATCTTTCAATTGATCATTACACTCCGGAACAAAATGCTAATCCATTTATGACTTTAACAACAGAGAGACTGCAGACATCCTTTGTTCAGGTCCAGAGAAACTGCTACCATAGCAACATGACTTCACACTTAAGTACTCTAAAACCGGACTTTTAAAAAAAACATGTAAACATGTTAGTCTGACTGGAATCATACTAAATAAAATGCTCAAAGTTGGACTAACACACCCATATAATGTGGTTATTAGTCAGACTACTTTTCTATGTATAAGCTTGAATCGAACCAGCCTGGACTGTGTGCTCGGCATGCTCCACTGTCCATTGTGCAGGGCTTTGACCCAGAGGTCTTGAGGACTTGAACACCAAACTGATTAGATTAGTACTCTGTACTACTTGCAAGTTTGTACATAACAGTGGAAATCCTCATCTGCTATGGTATTGATGCTCAAACAGTCACGTCTTAGGGGCTCATAAATTCTTCCATTAATCCTCATAATTTATTGAATGACCTGCGTGTCATCTGAAAATTTTCCTTCCACTCGCCATCGGAAAAATCTTTCCAAATGACTCTCCCCCGACAGTCTTTGCTCCTGATCAGCATCTAACATTCAGGGGAAGCCCAGGCTGCATTTCTGAAAAGCACAGATGCTTACTGACACAGTTGGAAGCACTGACTGTGAATGGAGAAGCTATGTAAGTTGCTAACTTATTTAACAGCAGTGCATTTGGGAATTGCACGCTGGGGTAGTATCGAGAGCACAAAGTGGAGCATAGTAGAGGTCGCGCTTTGGGAGCACTTTGGGGGCATTCGGCATCGCCACCAACCTTTGAATAACACCATAACCACCAGGGAAAGCGTGCATCTCAACTGTGTGAAAAGCATATCGCATACAACGTGTGAAATGTACAGAGCCGTAAAGTTTTCACAACTTGACATTATGCTACCATTATGAAAACTTGTTTGCTGATTGTTTGGTCTGTGATGTAATAGGTCAACCACAAAAAGGTCCAACATGAATAAGCTGAAAGGGGGCATACCGTCACCTATCATAGCAGAGACGGACATGCTTCGGTCAAACCGATTTCCCTACCGTGCATTTATCCTGGGTCAAGAACAGTAGTTTGATTAAATGGCCTAACTGAGCTATAACCATAGCTGGACTGAACCGTATATGTAAAGGGACTGACTGACAGAGGAACTAATTAGAGCTAAAAGAGCTGGGAGGTTAGTGCCTTTAACAGTGGGACTCGCCACTGACCTAATATCAGTGACTCACTTCCTGTTCAACAGCTCTTCACTCAGGAGACTGAACCTTGTTTTAGTCACTGGTGATACTGTTCACCAGGGTCAGCTATCCCCTGGAACCTTTGAACCTTTTCCCCTCTCATCTTTAGACATGGAATGGTAATGACCGTACCTTTAAGGACAACAGATGTTCAGAACTTCCAGGCCAGGTCTGCCTACTGGAAAACCCTCTAAGCCGCCCTGCTCCCACTCGGTTGGGCTTAACACCCCGTTCTGAGCCCACAGGTGGTCTGTGGTTTCATTACTGGAAGCTAGATTTCATTGAACGTTGTGAAATTTGAAATTTGGCTCTTGCTACATTCTCCTCCCTGCACTCTGCATTGAGGGTCATCATATTTCACCACACAAGGGTTCTAACCTGCTGGTGCCAAGAGGAACAGGAGTGCTGATATACTGGTTACTAAAATTCTGTCAGTGTGGAGAGGAGCAGGAGCGCAGATGTACTGGTTATGAATATTCTGCTTCATTACATGGTGCCTTATTTACACTGGCTCCCTTGGAAACCCCTGAGCTCCTAGCCTGAACTCCACAGCTTACAGGTGGAATTGTATGGACACATTTCTTCTCACCAGATGGAAAGGTGTTTTATTAGTCCATTCAGAGCGTACTTCAGGGCAGACAGGAAATTGCACAGGCTGTAATGTGCAGACTAGTTAGATTAATGTCCATCTCATGGTTGAAGTTAAACTTCTTTTTGCATTTGCCAGCTGGGAGATAGACACCTCTTGGACTGGGACAGTAAACAGAGCAAGCAGCTATAAGTGACGGTTGTAAAAATCTGACCTATGTGCTTCATCTCCTCTCCGCTATTACTTTTTTAACTGCACAGGTGAAGGAGCAAGTACAGCGATAATGCGGTTCCAGAGTTAGCCAAGCCCAGCAACTCTGCCAAACCTGGATATGCACTCTTGCTCTTATCAGTAAAACCTTGCCATTGTGTGTGTGTGTCTGTGTGCGTGCGTGCGTGTGTGTAGGTGTAGGTGTGTGTGTGTGTGTGTGTGTGTAGGTGCGTGTGTGTGCGTGCACAGGTGCCAACTATCTTTTAATCCACCCCACCCACATGCCCCTAAGGGCCTTCAAAGGATAGAAATCCCATGCCTTACAAGTGTACATACCTACCGCAACATATGCATGTAAACATGCAGGCCTCAGTGCCACTGTTTGCGCAATAAAACAGCATGCTTGTAAAGTGCCATTTTTTACAGTATAAAGAGCTTCAGGGTGCAGGTTTAAGACAAGCACAGATTTAGCCAATGAGTCTGAATAATTTCCTATGCAGATGAGCTCCTCTTTGAAGTCCACATTCCCTTCCTCATGGCAGCGACTGTCTCTGTGCAGTGGCTGATTTTGGCTTTGATTATACTGCAAATAGACATTCACTGAGTAACCCTCTAATCTCAGAATGTCTGTGCAATCCTGCCTGAATGACGATCCCTGTGTTATTATTGAGTGGTCTGAAGGACCTCATTTTTAGCAGTAAGTACTGCAAATTTTCAGGGCTTTCAAAAGTATGATGTACATTCAGCTGTTGTTGTGCAGATAATGTGTTGCTGTTAGCAGCATTGGCCCTTCAAGCTTGTGACCCGCATCAACAGGCATTTTATTTTGGAATGATGAAGAGAGGCTCTCTCTCGTGAGGGCAATTTTACTTCTGTGCGTTATGTACGCCCACTGTGTTCATTAATGCTGCACTCAATGAGTCAGCCTGTCTGAAGCTGATCATATTCAGTCAATTTGGTGGTTTTCTGGAACCCTAATTTCTGTGGATGGCTCTGAGGTAAAAGCTTATATTTTACAAAGTCTCACAAATTATTCAGCTTTCCAATTTTTATTTTTCTATTTTGTTATAAGTGTGGGGAGGGGATAAATCTTCAATAAGCACACTTTCTAAAATGGCCACTATCCTGTAATTGGTGAGATGAATTAATGAATGATAAGAAAAATGTCCACTTATTGTTCATTTAACCCTTCATATATTTGGAGAGATTTAATTCTTTAAGCTGTGCCACTGTCAAACATACATTTGCGTCAGTGACCAACTGCACCAGTGTCGGATTGGACAAAAGCAGGTGCAAAAAAAAAAGAAAAATTCCTCCATAGTTTTGATTATACACCCTTATTGTCTCCCCTTGTCCTTATTCAGTTCTGTTCCATGTAGGGAAGCCCAACTGAGACCAAGCCGCATTCTGCTACTGAGTGGAATTCAAAACATAAAATTTGAGAAATATGAATTATTACAAATAGGAATAATAGCACGCACAACAATAAGAAAGGAGATTGTAAACACAGACACAGCCTCAGACAAAGTAATTCAATTTCAATAAAGTGGTTTTCTGATCAAATTAAAGGGCTACTCTTCAGAAAGTTTACCACTTAGTTAGAGTTAACCCGAGCACTAAATCATGAACGTTGAATGGCCAGCCCAGTCTGCTAACTTCTGCTATCCCGCTTGCTGTACTCTGACAAGCTGGTTACCCACTTTCAGTTATGCCTTGAGGTTGAAAATTCAAGTTCAAAAAATAAAAATTTCCTGTTCTTCCCTGCATTTAGTCCCGAGCATGGGAATTTGCAAAAGGAGATCAATTTATCAGCCTGGAGGAGAAGATAATTCCTCCAACCAGCTGGCTGATGTTTTGAGTGGGAGAATCACTGCAGGGCATCTAACCCTCAGGCTTCCCTCTTCTTCAAGCAATTGTATAACTTAAGTCACATAATAAATGGTTGTGCAGCATCAGTTTTCAAAAATGACCTCAAAGAGTCAGTTCTCAATTTTTTAATTTTAGAATGTTGTGATCACAAATACTATATGCTTGCGCTTTGGTTCAAGTATAATCCAAATCTTGAACCAATAATAAAAGAGAAAGAAAAAATAAATGGCTCTGAACAGCAGAAAGCAGAATAATGAGTCTTACTCTGCTTCTGTTACCATAACAAGCCAAACACTCTGCTGTCATCACTGCTGTGAAGACGAGCCGCTCGGGTGATGAAGATCAGGCGGATTCCCTGTACAGAGCTTCATCACAGCATCAGCAAAGCACTAATGTGTCGGCTAATGCCGCAGGGCTAATGCTGTCTGTCTAAAGTCCCTCCATTACAACAGCAGATGACAGAAGCACCACAGTGAAGTCCTCTGCAGCATATGGGCACGTCATAATATGAGTAATCTTCAGTACGAAAAAAAAAAAAGTCCTTATGTTGCAGTCACGCCCCATTTCTGATGCTTTGCGGGATAGTTTGGTGGTCAAGTCGGTTCTGGTCCCACGGAGCTGCGGAAAAGATACTTCAGCATGCATGGTTACGGATACTTGGCCATACGTTATGGAGGGTAGAAGCCATATTAAGAATCTTACAGCTGGGGAATGGTTATTTTCCTCAAAACTTTGTGAAGGGCCTTCTACGGCGATATTATTTCAAGTATAAATTTGGCGTTGCTGTCAACAGTCACTGATGATGTAGATCAATGCTTCTCAGAGTTCTTCTGGAGTACCACCTCTCCCGCATGTTTTAGATCTCTCCCCGCTGGCATAGACGATTTAAATGATTTGCTCATTATCAAGTATCTTCACGGGTCACAAGCTGATCATTTGACTCACCTGTGCTGGAGCAGGCAGAGCTCTGAAACATGCAGAAGTGGTACTCCAGGAGAGGTTTGAAGAGCACTGATGTACACTATAAGATTGCTATAAATGCTATTATGCATGTGATAGATGTAGGTACTTGCAGGCTGCGCACTGAAAGTGTGGTCATATTGGAAGTGTGAGAAATTTTGGTAAAAAAGCTAGATCCGGCTTTTTTTGTGTGTATTGACGATTGCTTGAATTAAAGCGCACCTCATTATTCCAAACATACTCAAGTAATGATGGCAGTGCTGATGAGGTGACTTAGCTCTGAAGCATTGCACGAAGGGAAGGCAGATGAAGAATATCTGACTGCGACATCCCAGCATTCATCTTTAGTTCTGCATAGGCAAGGGAAAATGTGCCTTTTGTACAATTCACACCATTTTTTTTGTCTTTCATCTTTGTACTTCAGCACGTTGAATTTTAAAATAAATAAATAGATAAATAAATAATGGTTAAATGAGCGATGCTGGAATTATGGCCCTTTCTGTAAAGGATTACGTTCCAAATTTGATTAGAGTGCCCTGTATATTGTGACTGTGGGTCCTGTGGAACCCACTCTTTCCATTTAAAGGACTGTTATTTAGTCCCACACAAGTCATCAAATTTTCTCTTACTTCTGTCTGCTCTCTTTCTTTGCATTCCTGCATCCCCCCTCATCTCAGTCCTGTTTTCATGAAAGAGTATGTCGGCTGTCGCCGGCTATGCCAGTTCTATCTTGTTGCAAGGGTAACTCTGAGTGATACGGTGACACTTTGTACTTCCTGTCTCTGAAAAATATGACTCCTGGTTTCCCCCTCTCCTCTCCTCCTTCTGTCTCTCCCCCATCTCTCTTTTTACTTTTCCTCTCTTCTCCTTTCTCACCCTCCCTCTTTTCTTTTCTCCCTCCCCTCCCCACACTCTCATCTCCTTTCCTCTTCTCTGTCTGTTCCTTTATTTTTGTCACTGTTTGATCAGTCGTGGCTCTTTTCTCTGCTGTAGCCTGGGGGAGGTTGGCTCCTGTCCTGGCACACAGAATGTAGTGTCGGCTTTTCATTTAAAAACTGCTTGCCTCTACGGTGGCCGACATAGGTCACAACAAATACAAATGCCACAACACAAACACAAAAGTTCACAACAAACACAAACGCCACACAAGTTCGCAACACGACTGCAAAAGCCACAGCGGAAGTAACTCTGGGACTACTATTCTCGACGGACCAAGTCATTGACAAGAAGTTTGTTTGATCTGTCGTGCGAAAAGTTCGTTTCACATCCGGTGTGAAGGCAGCTTCATTCGAGCTGCTGACTTGCTCATCGCACGCGTCAGGGGAGGAGGGGAGCCTCCGAGGTCAGGCAGGCAGACGAGGGTGGGATTTTGGAGGGAGGCGGAGTTGTTCATGTTCAAATTTCTACTGTGTGTGGTGCCACATGCCAGAAAGGTAAGAATAGCTTTTAATGAAGTCAGATGATTTGAATCGTGTTTATCCAATTCCATTGCTTCCATCCCCTCCATGTATAAGGACTTCATTTCCGTGCGAGAATCTCTTACATACGCGTTGATTGAATAATTGCTGACTGATAATGTTGAGAGTGTTCGGAGTTTCTGTAATGGTAATTTAAATGAAAGATTAAAAACAGGTCGTGACCTGTTTGTCAACAGTGTCGTCTCAGCCACTTAATCAGCACAGATTACCGGAGCTCTGTTTGTTAGCAGTGTGTGGTGAGCTATGAATGGTCCTGCCAAATATTTTGTCAAACCTTTAAATCTCCTAAGAGAATCTCAGTAGGGACAGTTAATGCACAACTTTGTTGGCACTTTTTCTTACAGCTGAAGTAACAGTGCTGAGAATCTAGAGGATGGTTGAAACAGCGCAGGTTCCACTACTAGCACCTAAAAACCAAAAAAAGTGCTTCTTTTTTCTGAGAAATTACAACAAAAACTTAGTGTACACCAAGGTTTACTGAAGATTTGAGGCCAACTCGGTAAACCTTTGAAAAATTTTACCAAGGTATCCTGAAGTCTGTCTGGTTTACTAAAAGGAGCAATATGTAAGAAATATATTGTAGCGACCCGGACACAGTCGGAACTGGTGGTTGTTCAGGCATAAGTTCATGAACACTGTGGTTTGGAGGTGTGTTATTGGGGGGAAAAGATGCCCTAGTTATTAGCCAGATCTGAAGGTGGGAGGGGGGGCGGAAGGAGAGAGGAGGGGGGGAAAGGAAGGAGGAAGGGGTTTCTTTTTTTGGAGTTCGGCATTTTTTCCTAACCCGGGATGCCATGTAAAGTTGAGCTGAAACCAAGTAAACTTCTGAAGTTGTTGAAATTGCTCCGTGTTTTTCATATGAGGAATCAGAAATCATCGCTCAGGCTATCCGTTACATTGGTGTTCAGAATACGGACTCACGCAAAGCCTCCAGTCCTTCCGCGGTAGCCTGCTAGCAAAAAAAAAAAAAGAGAGAAGAAAAAAGTTATCCGACCCAGTTAAATTCGGGATGGCGGACAAAGTCAAAGAAACCCTAGACATTTTCGTGGAGTACACACCTCCGGAAACACCTGTTTTATTCACAGCCCTGGAGCAAGCTGCGGTGAGACCTAAAACCGAAAACTTGTCACAGACATGTAAGTTACCGCTGATCCCAATGCAGCCGTTAGATGGGAGTGATGCAATTGCTCAAGACAGCCGCGTTCACGAAAGTCAGGCGGGGGAAAGAAATTGTGGAAACGGAGAGAAAATGCAAAGAATGGGGGAGCAAAAGATCGATTCAATAACTGAATTAGAGAATAGCATTGCTAGAAATTTGGAAGGTGTGTTTATGAAACGGATGGAAGCGGTAATGCAACGCACATTTGAGAGAATGATGAAAGATGGAAATGTGATGACTGATAGGGAGAGGAAACCCCGACATGGGTGCAGCGCCGATAGCTGCGAGGATGTGGAATTGTGTGAGAGGGAGGGTGCAGCTGCAGATGCCCAATTCACGCCGATGCATGCAATTAATTTTGGAGTTGATGTTAATGTGCAGAGCCCTGCTCCTAACCAGCCACAGAGCCCCACTCCTAACCAGCCACATAGCCCTGCCCCTAACCAGCCAGAGCTGGTGAATGCCCTCACCGAAGCAGTCACAGCTGCTTTGGCTAAAGAGCGCATATCGTCACAAAATGTCACATCAGAGAGGTGCCTTAAAATCAGCAAATATGACGGTCTCACTGCATGGGAAACATATCGGGCCCAATTTGAAATTGTTGCTACAGCTAATAAGTGGGCTCCTGCAGAGAGGGCTGTGCAGCTTGCATCAGCATTGGAGGGAGAGGCTAGGAGCGTGCTGCGAGATGTCACTGTAGCACAGTTGGACAATCCCAATGCCATTGCACTAGCCCTGCAGAGGAGATTCGGAGACACCACGCCAGCAGTGGTCATGCGTCAGAAATTCAACAGCTGGACGCGTGCACCGGGGGAGAAATTAGGAGTCTTTGCAGCTGAGCTGCGTTATATGGCCCAAAAAGGTTTTGCTGACTTTGATGAAATGACCAGATCAATCTTAGCAAAAGAGGCATTTGTCCATGGCCTGCTCCCTATTCCCCTCCGCCAACAGGTGAGATTGATGGACCCGCCCTCACTAGAGGAAGCATTAGAACGGGCCATAGCCGTCGAGGAAATTCTAATTGAAGGCATGGATAGGCAAGGCGGGCCCCCTATAGCTGCACCCCCACAGACCCGTGCTCTGCGGCCATTTGGCGCACCACCTGGGGTAACCAACTACCCCCCCAGCCAAATACCCCCTGACAACACGACACAGCTAACATGCTGGCGCTGCAGCCAGAAGGGTCACATACGTCGCCACTGCCCTGTTCCTGATTCTGCCCTGCCCCACTCGGGAAACTCCACCAGCCCAGTGTAGGGGGGGCTACGCTGGGCGAATATTCTCCGCCCCATGTTACACCCATCGTTCAGCCACCCCATGTACCACTCCCCAGTTTGCGCTCTTTAACAACACTCACCCCATTGTCCTTCGGTTGTTGCCGGGTCCCCGTACTAGTTGAGGGCCAACCAACGAGCGCACTGCTAGATACAGGCTCTACTGTTACCCTTATCCACCCTGACCTCCTCCCATCCAATGCTCAACCCCAGGCCGCTGATGTTCCGCTGATGACTGTGACTGGGGAGACAGCTCCAGTACTTGGCACCTGTGAAGTGAGACTACAGGTGGGCACCTTTTCCATTCGTCATCCTGTTTGGGTTGCTGTAGTGGGTGAACGTTGCCTGTAGGGTATGGACTTCCTCCGGGGGGGACCTTCCTAAATGGAACAATGGTGCTGAACGGTGGTGTACCCATCCCTCTCCACTATGAAGGTCAACCCACATGCCTGGAGGAGCACCAGGCAATTCCAGGGGTTGTAGGGTACTCTGATGGGATAAGCCCAACTGACCTGCCACCAGATCTCCCCATCAAAGTAGCAGCACCACCTCAGATCAGTCAACCGGGGCACCAATCGGAATCCGAAGCTTTAGCACTAGCCACTGTCAACAGCGTCTGGGAGAGAAATCAAGGGGGGCTAGAGCCAGAGCAGCGAGACCAGTTATAGGACCTCTTGTTCAAGTTCCGACACAGTTTTGCTGCTACTCCTAGTGATGTAGGCTGTACGCACCTAGTAGAACACCAGATCCACACGGGTGATGCCCGTCCCATCCGTCAACGCCCCCGACGCCTCCCTCCGGTGAAGCAGGCTGCAGCAGAGCAGGCTTTGGCAGAGATGCGAGCTGCTGGTATCATTGAGCCGTCCACAAGCCCATGGGCCTCACCCGTCGTCTTGGTCCCAAAGAAAGGCGGGACCTGGAGGTTTTGTATTGATTACTGCCGGCTGAATGAGGTCACCACCAAAGATTCCTATCCATTGCCCCGCATAGACGAGTTGCTTGACTGGGTGGCAGGGTCCCAGTGGTTCTCCTCATTGGACCTGCGTTCCGGCTACTGGCAGGTGGCCGTGGCTCCAGAAGATCAACCCAAGACAGCGTTCACCACTGGCAGGGGGTTGTGGCAGTTCCGCTCAATGCCATTCGGGTTGTGCAATGCCCCTGCCACTTTTGAACGTTTAATGGAAAGGCTTCTGTCCGGGATGCCTCCTGAGCGTTGTCTGGTGTATCTGGATGACCTGCTGGCTCATAAGCCGGATTTTGAGACCGCAATCCAGGCCTTGGAAGAGGTCTTGAAGAGAATTGCTGCTGCAGGGCTCAAACTCCATCCAGCCAAGTGTGCACTGCTACAACAGGATGTGTCCTTCCTAGGCCATAAAGTCAGTCGTGGGGGGATAAAAACCGAGGATGATAAAATTGGAGCCGTCCGGGACTGGCCACGCCCAGAGAACCTTAAGCAGCTGAGAGCATTCATTGGGCTGGCCTCATACTACCGCCGATTTGTGGCCAACTTTGCAACGGTAGCAGCCCCTTTACACCAGCTAATGAAGAAGGGGAGGGGGTTTGAGTGGGGTAGTGAACAGCAATTGGCTTTTGATGCAATTAAGAGGACCCTTTGTGAGGCACCTGTACTGGCCACACCTGACCTACAGCGCCCCTTCATCCTCGACACAGATGCTAGTGATGAGGGCCTCGGAGCTGTGCTCGCTCAGGCGTACCCAGACGGGGAGCGAGTTATCGCTTATTACAGCCGCAGGTTCTCTAAACCAGAGAGGAATTCCTGTGTAACTCGCCGGGAACTGCTTGCAGTTGTAGAGGCTACAAAGCACTTTCGCCACTATCTCTGCGGCCTCCCTTTTACCATTCGCACCGACCATGCTGCATTAAGGTGGCTGCTCTCCTTCCGGGAGCCTGAGGGCCAAGTGGCTTGGTGGATTGAACAGCTGCAAGCCTTCCAGTACACCATCCAGCATCGTGAAGGGGGGCGCCACTCAAATGCCGATGGGTTGTCTCGTCGTCCTTGTGCCCCCCAGTGTCTGCATTGTGAGCGGGCTGAAGCAAACCAAGGTGCAGTAAAACTAACTGACACGGTCAGATGCCGGGCGCTGCTTCCTGTGTCGCAGGCACCTTGGAGGGAACACCAGCAGGCGGATTCGGATCTCAAAGTTGTGACAGGGTGGGTGGAAAAGGGTGCTCGCCCCCCCTGGGAAGAGGTGTTATGCCACTCTCCAACTGTCCGTGGTTTGTGGTCTCAGTGGCCAAAAGTGGAGCTAAGGGATGGGCTGCTAATGAGAGGCTGGGTTGAGCCGGCTACCGGAGAAACCAGATGGCAGCTGGTGGTCCCCAGGGCACAGAGGACAGACGTCTTGGAGCTAAACCATGGGCCACTCGGTGTTGGACACTTTGGGGTTACAAAGACCCTCAAGCACCTTCGGCAAACCTTCTATTGGGGCCAGATACGGAGGGATGTGGAAGATCACTGCCGGCGCTGCGATACATGTGCGGCCAGGAAAGACCCCCAAGGTCAGTCTCATGCCCCCCTCCAACAGCACCTGGTGGGGGCCCCCATGGACAGAGTAGCAATTGATGTCTTGGGCCCCTTACCTTGGACCGATCGCGGTAATCGGTTTGTTCTAGTGGCAATTGGCTATTTTACGAAATGGCCCGAAGCCTTTGCTCTGCCTGATCAGGAGGCGGAGACCGTCGCCAATGCTCTAGTGGAGGGGCTCTTCAGCCGATTCGGCATCCCATCTACCCTCCATTCCGACCAGGGCCGGAATTTCGAGTCGAGGGTCTTCGCCCAGATGTGTGAACGGCTGGGAATAACTAAAACGAGAACTACCCCTCTGCATCCTCAAAGCGATGGGCTAGCTGAACGGTTTATGTGTACTCTGAGTGCCCAATTAGCCATGACCACATCGCAACACCAGAGAGACTGGGACATCCAGCTGCCCTTGATAATGATGGCCTGCCGTACTGTTGTGCAGGAGCCGACCAACTGCACCCCAGCACTCCTCATGCTAGGCAGAGAACTCCGTACTCCGCCAGAGATGGCCTATGGTTGGACCCCCGACAGCCCCGACGCCCCAGCAGGCCCGGAGTACGGCCGTCAGTTACAGGATAGACTGGAAGTGGCTCATCGGTTTGCCAGTGGTCAAGCGGAAGGGGCGGCTCGCAAACAGAAGAGGCTGCACGATGTTCATGTAAAGGGGCAGCACTTTGTTGCCGGGGACCTTGTGTGGGTTTATGGGCCTAAGCGGAAAAAGGGGCGGTGCCCAAAGCTTGATAGCAGTAGGATTGGGCCGTGCTATGTGGTCGGGCGGGTTGGGGAGGTGGTTTACCGTGTACAACTCAGCCCTCGTGGGCGCAAGGTTGTCATACACCGGGACCGCATGGCACCCTACCGAGGTCTGAGACAGCCAGCGTTCCGAGTTGCCTCCCCCTCCCCCCGGCCAGCACTGACATGCCACCAAGGGGAGGTGGTGACTCCGTAGTGCCTCCTAACTCTCCCAGCAGCATCCTCACTGGTCCCTTCCGTCGGAGCATGCAGTCATTTGACACGCCCGTAGTTAACAGCCCTGCCTCTTCCACACCTCTCCCACAAAGGCCTCAACGACCCAAAAGAGAAAGGAGGCTTCCGGGTCGCTTCCAAAGATATGTCCTTCCTCGGGGACGAGGAACTGAGGGGGGGGCTGTGTAGCGACCCGGACGCAGTCGGAACTGGTGGTTGTTCAGGCATAAGTTCATGAACACTGTGGTTTGGAGGTGTGTTATTGGGGGGAAAAGATTCCCTAGTTATTAGCCAGATCTGAAGGTGGGGGGGGGGGGCGGGGGGGGGGGTTGGTGGAAGGAGAGAGGAGGGGGGGAAAGGAAGGAGGAAGGGGTTTCTTTTTTTGGAGTTCGGCATTTTTTCCCAACCCGGGATGCCATGTAAAGTTGAGCTGAAACCAAGTAAACTTCTGAAGTTGTTGAAATTGCTCCGTGTTATTCATATGAGGAATCAGAAATCATCGCTCAGGCTATCCGTTACAATATGTTGATTAATCATGAAATGGCCCTGATATATCACCAGACATTAAGGAATGATGTTAATTTCAAATACTTATATCACTGACAACAGTAGTCCAGCCAGAATATTCTTATTACAAAACAAAGTTGCAGCCCACAACTAATGTTGATGTTGTCATTTTGTGTTATAGCCTGTTACGCTGCCCTCCCAATCTCCCAATCACAAAGTCAGTAGCATTTCGGCATCCAGGTTGCCAGTTACCTCTGAGCTGCAGCTATCAGTGTTTCGGAGCGCAAATGTCTAATGTTACTAAACCTAAAGGGCCTCGTTATGATTCCGAAATACATTTTGACTAAGTCAGAAACAAAACTAGGATCTGTATAGGACATGCCTTTGAAAGATGGAGACGGCTGAAAACAGAGAAGAATTTGAAGACCGATGCCGAAGTTACTAAATTTCTCCTGGACAGGTAAGATTCAGCTAAGTTTGGCTAACTTAATTCTATTTAATGTAGGCACGGACATTTAAAATACATACAGTCGAAAAACGTTATGTATGGTACGTTAGTGCGTATGCAGGTGGGTCATCAAATTGACTAGATAACAAATTTTTTGAGAAATAAAAACCTTAGCTCTTCGTTGCTAACATTAGCAGTGCATTTTTATTCAGTTTCTCTGGCTTTATGCTGAGATGCTGTGGAAACCGTTCCAACATTAGCACAGCCATTATGGAAATATGAAATGTTATTAACACAGTACATCGGTCAAATGAGTCCTCATTTATTCTTTACGCATATTACAGTATGGACTTTAGTGGGCTATCCACACAGAAGAGTGACAAGCAAGTTGGACAATATGACCATTTCTAAAGTTAGTAAGTCAATAGTCCCAATCTTGGCTGAACTGAACTAAACACAGCCCTGTCAGAGCAAATCAATGGTGATATTGAAACGTAGCCATGGTAGCTCCGTGTAGTAGACATTCTTGCTGGATCTGGCAACCTAGCTGGCAACCTCTCGTCTTGGGGAGAGGAGGAGGGGATACTGCGCTCTGCACTACCAGTTTTGGCGACAAACTTACATATTGCTCCTTTTAGCTTGAACAACACCTCGACGTTCAGATTCTCTCCAGGTGCCCTCTTTTTTTTAAAATGACATTGTGCATCTGATTTGTTTGTAAATATATATTCTGAATACTGAAGGTGTTTTTTATTGTTCTTAATATAATGGTGGTGGTCTATCCTTTGCCAGTTCCAGTATGCAGCACAGACACAGCAGGCTGAACTACAGTACTGACCATTCCAAAGTTCCCATGAAATTTGCAGAATATTCATGTTTTTTCGTATATCTGAAAATTTTTCAGTCCACCTCAGAAAAATTTTTACGAGGTTAACCGAGTTGGTCATGGGTTTGATTTGTTAGGTCTGTCATTCCTTTGCTATGGTGGCTAATAATTTGGAGGGCATGGTTTTGCTTATTGGTGCCAGCTGTGCTGAGCTGCCGGCCAGCACTTCAGTGTCGATTCTACCTGCCTGAAGTTAAGATCATTCTTTAGTAGTTATTTAGAGCTTGAATTGATGACTTATCTTCTAAGCCTTTAAGGTTATTATTTCTTTGATAGTTATTCCTCTGGCTGCCCTAGCTGGGTTCTGGCACTCAGTCCTTTTCTTTTCGTTCGTCCTTCCCTTCCTCCCTTTACGGTCTTATCAGTGGGAGGATCATTAGCGAGAGTTGGCTATTCAGTTTTTGCGACTCTGCCTGGCCGCATTTATATCAGTCCCTGTTTGAGATTTCCTCTCCTTGGATTTGGCTGCATTTCGTTTTGGTTCACCTCTTAAGTAGAGGCATTAGTGGTGATATCTCCCGGGATATCACTTCTAGACTGTTTTGGTTGCATTTCTCCCCTCAACACTCTCCTGTGTGCAGAAGCACGAACCCCACGCATCACCTTTCATATTTCTACGCATTACAGAGTTGGCGTCAAATCTTCAGTAAAGCTCGGCGTATATATAGTTTTTTTTAGGAATTTCTCGGAAAAAGGTGCATTTTCTCAGATTTTAAGTGGTAGTAGTGTTCCATACTAGTGTTCCATCTGGTACACGGATAAACCCCTCAATCTGATTGAATCCAGACACTGTCAGTGTCAACTGTGACCAGCCATTCCACATGCTGGAACCTCTCTAACTGTAGACTGGGCTGATCCCTGGAATACATCTTGGAGAGGTGGGTAACACATTGCAGAGTGCACACATTGTCACATCGGTCACTCAACTCACCATACCAAGAAATTTAGGTTCTGTAATTTACCCAACCAGCCTGTCAATGGATTGTAGGAGCTGAGAAAACTCCCACTCAGATGAAGGAAGAACGTTAATTTCACACTGTGCAACCCTGTGTTCCATTATGCCCTTAAACAGATCTGAACTCTGTACCAAAACTCAGTGCAGTGTGAATCAAGTTTGTCTCACCACACTTCTCCGCTGGATTGCTGTCATTGCAAGAAGGTGTGTGTGTGTGTGTGTGTGGGTGGGGGGAGGTATGGTGGGCAATTGCCGGGCTAATGCTGATTGCAGCACAGTGAAATATCAGCATTTTTGTGCCTTGCTATTTCCTGAAGATGGCTGTAGCAAACCCAGCTGTAATGGAATGCAGAGTACTTTTTAAAGCATCGATTTAGCTGTTAGACTAACTTGGAGTAAAACAGCAGAATTGATATGCATAACAAATGTGGTGACCTTAAATTCTTAATTTCCTTAAAAATCGAAGTCAAATGTGTCATCGAGTAACGTGGAATCTAATTACTGAAATTGCTTCCATCTTAATGTTAATTAGCCATTTGGAACTCTGCAACAGGGTAATCATGTTACTCCCATTACAATTCACCATTCATTTAATTGTTTTTAATGTTTCCAAATGTAGTCCATAATGAAAGTATAATTTCATTTCATTTAGAGAGAAAAATGGCATAAACCACACTGGGACAGGAGGCTACATTTACTTCAAAATGTCTTTGCCATCTTGACAGTCACACTTACTCTGTGAGAGGTCTACATGCTTTTATTATTAACTGATAATTTTGTTGTGCCGTAATTTTGACTACTGTAGGTTCACTGCCTTGGTAACCTCTCTGTGTGCATCACATTAAATGATAATTATTATCACCAAAGGAGGGTAATCAATGTAGGACTGATTTCTAATTATGCAAGGTGACCTAGAACTGAAATAAAATGGCTTTATTGGGAGTCACACAAAAGCACTGCTGCATTCCATAATGCTCATGTTTGCCTGCTGATTTTACAACAAAAACATGTACAAAAGTATGTATGCATAATATTCAGTCCCCTCTTTATCATGGGTCAGCAAATGCATATGTCTTTGACTGTAATTAATAAAGTTTCAATTTAAATGCAGATCACGAAAGAGGAAGCTCCAATAAGCTGAACCCCTGTATTCTTTCAGGAAGCACACTCCCTATTTGAGCTGCTCTGTGTGACTGCAATCGCTCTCTGAGTCTGTTTTAGAGGTCAGGGCTGCTGATAAAAGCTCAGGCTGTGTGATCTCAGGAATGACCCCTGACAATTATTCTCATTTCCTCTCTTTCTTTCTTTCTTTCTCTCTCTCTCTATCCCTCCCTCTCTCTCCCTCTCTTTCTCAGGCCTCTGAGTTGGGGATGCTCACTGTTTACTACACCTACATATTCACATCACTGGTAAGGATCATGCTGTCCCCTAATGGATATTAACGACGCTGCTAACACTTTGCACTAATGGTCCTGCTGAAATGAGTCATATGCGGGTGATTTATGATTCATTAATGAGGTGCCAAAAACACACTCCCCTCCTGCCTGCTGGATCCTGTCTTATCAGCAGCCTGATTTACCGTTTAACAAAATACAGCAATTTGAAATGCACTGTTGATGTCGCAGAGATTTGCTCAAGGGTCCCTTAGATTGAAGTTAAAAATAAATCTAAAATCGAATTTAATCCAACAGCTGACAGGCATATTTGTGCGATGGCACAATGCAGCCCAGCAGCTCCAAACCAGCTCATTATTACTGAAGTTATACTTTCAGTATCTCACCTGATTCAGTGGCAATATCACCTATCAACTGGGACTGAAGGCACAGGGTTTTCCCCCACTGAATATTTCCGTTCTCAGCATACTTCACTCCTGAGTTAATAAATCCTCCACTTTTAGTTGTTTGAAAAATAGAAACATGCATGAGATTTGAGTGGTGGGACGTAATGGGGAATGACCAGTAACTGCAAGGCTGTGGTAAGTAAAAGCTATATCGGACCAGAGTGGCAATGTTTCTCTGAATTGTGAAACTTCTTTTTTCTTTTCTAAATCTTTTGTTTTTTCTTGGATGTATTTTAAAACAATGATATGAGTGCTATCTCAAGGACACCATTGAGCCTAGCTGGATGTCTCAGAATTAGGAAATGTCACCACCATCCACTACGTCACCAGACGGTAATTCAGCAATATGAAACTTTTCAATTGACCCCACTGGAAGATATATCGCAAAGTGCTGAATTTGCACTGCACAGGTCTTTGTACTTTTCACGCAGTTTTGAGTATGAAGTGCATTGCTCCATATTTTACATTGCATCCTGCATATGTGCGATGCATCCTCAGGCCTTAAGTAACATGTAGATCTGCCAAAGCCTACCTCGATGTATTAAATGAAAGTGGTCCAGCTGAATGATTGCATTTGTAAGTTGGAAATATTTCCGAAAACCAATTTCCTCTGCCTGGCGTGGAGTATGATAAACTCAAAAAATGGCTCTTTTCTTTGATGTGCCTTTACCAAAAGCCTTGTATTTACATGCATCAGAATAATGGTGTGTGTGTGTGTGTGTGTGTGTGTGTGGGTGCTTCTTAATGCGGGGCGGGAGCTGAGGGCAGTGAGTTTGATCATGAGGGGAGGAAATATTGTCATGATGGATTGTGATTTGCTGTCTGTCATCTGGCCTCAGAATTTAACCTTGAAAAGCATAGTTTGTGCCACTGATCTGTGTTTACTGATGTGCAAATTGAATATAAAACAGTGACTTACAAGGATATGACTGCTCATGAAAATGCATTTCTGTCCTCATGCATCTGTTTTGATAAAACTAAATTCACTGAAGCCAATCACAAGATCTTTATTCATTTTAATTATTTTGTGTTCGCATTCAGAGAACCCCAGAATAAACCTCTGAATAGAATCAGGAAAACAATAAATCTCTGCCATTTATAGTAAAATTGCTGCATTTTCACACAGTTAGCTTGGTGGTGTCATGGTTATGGTTCTTTGTCATGTTCTTTTTTATGTTCAGGATCAGTGTTCATGATTTTGTCTTTTATTTATTCTTTTTGGTTATTGTAATACTCAGGTTTTTAGTTCATTCCATTTCTCAGTTCCATCGCACTTGTCTCCCCTGTCTTGTGATATAGTTGGTTCAGTCCGTCTTCCCTGTCTGTGTGCTCACTTACTTTGGGTGATTTAAATGGATTCTGGTGTTTAATATATTCCTTTGATTCTCGTTTACTTCCTTCGTCTTACTGTTCTGTTTACCAACAAAACTAACATTTGTGTTTTGTATCATATTCTACTAACACAACTAATCCATGTACAAGATTACTAACTTAATAACGAGCACTCTAGTTTAATCTGTAAAGTTGCACCGCTACTAATTACCCTCGCCTGACGAGGCGGCGTGGGTATACAGTTTAGCACCATCTGTCTGTCTGTGTGTGTGTCTGTCCCGCGCGACAGCTCGGCCACCACTGAAGCTAGGGTGACCGAACTTTATGGGGTAGATGATCCTAGGGTGCCCTGTCCAAATTTGCATTTTGAGGTCGAAACATCAAAGGTCAAGGTCAACAAGAGGAGTGGGTAGCATCTCTATAGAGTGCGCATCACCTAGTTAATACTAATTTCCTCTCAGCAATCGCCCTGTTCTAGTCTCCGCCTCTTGCAGAGCTGTACCTGTCTCTCCCTGCGTTTCTGCGAGATCTCTCGCACATGCTTGATTACTTTCCTGCACTTTTTATCTGTGCACTTAGAAATCCTTGACCGGAGCTGTTTAAATGTCATAGGCTGTCTGTGTGATTCCCGCCCGTGTCTTGGCTTTCGCCAATTTTCATGGTTAGGGTTTCCCTCATGTGATTCTCCCATTGTTATTAGTCTGATCCAGCGCACCTAATCCCTGCATAGCATGTGACTTCCCTCTTGTCCATTTAAGAGTCCTCACTGCAGTGCTGACTTTGTCAGAATGTTGATCAATATTTCCTTGTGCAGAGCGCTGTGTATGCCATTGAGTATTGTTTTCCTTCTGCTGGTTTGTCCGACTATGATTCTTGCCATTGCCCTTCTTGTATTGTTTTGTCTGTTTGGATTTTGACTCATTTTTGTATGACCACGATTTCTGTGTTTGGATGCCCTGTGTATGACCCTTGGCTTTGTTCATCGCCTACAACTTTTTGCCTACCGTTTATGTACCTTTGCTCATCTGTCTTCCTGGTTCTGACCCCTGCCTGTCTAGTCGACACTGTTTTTGGATTGTGTATTGTGGCTTGGCAATTCTTGTGTTTTTTGGCTTTGACTCGGACCTCATTAAAGGCATTCATTTTTTTGGTTTTCTATCTCTTGCGTGTGTTTACTGAACGCTGTTCTCTTGAGAGAGTTAATAGTTTCTGCAAATTAATTTATTTTTTTGTCTTGTGCAGGCTGAGATGGGTGATAATCACAACACTTTCTGTTCCAGCATTTGAACCTCAATGAGAGCTTATGCTCAAGTTCTCAAACATTGATAACAGCTACAATAATATGTGTTACAAACTGGGCAGAGGTGGAGCCAATTGCAATTGACCATTAGCCAATAAGGCGCGTTTATTATGAGGAGGATGAGGAGAAATGGAGGAAGGCTCAGAGAACCTGCTTGACCTACTTATTTGCTCACTGACAATTTTGCTCTGTGAAAGGGACACCGGGCAGGAGAACTAGAAATTACAGTTACCCTTTAGCCTAAGCCCTGAGAGAAAGATGATGCTGCCATGACTGAGACAAAATCCATAGCTTATAAACACAGAACAATCAGAATGACTGCAACTGATCACACCAAGAGAATAATAATCATTTGCAAGGCAGGAGGAATTTTTGGATGGACAGTATTGTCATACTGACATACTGCACCAGTGTAAGGCACACTGAATGTCTCGAAACATTTTGTTGCCGTAATCATTCTGCAATAGCAAGCCATCGAAGTGCTTCGTGGCCTGAAACGGTTTCTGTTACGGCGGTTCGAAAACCCATTCCACGCCTTCATTTCCTAGCCCCCACCCTTCCTGCCTGACATTGCTTTAGTGTAGCAATGTGTGTCATAACGTTTTCCTTAGTTTCTCCAAACATCTGTAGTCCTGATCCCCCTTTACTCACTTCTCTTTCAGGTTTGGGTGACCATAAGGTTGCATGTGTCATGGGATGTTTCATGACAATTCAAGTTCTGAGGAAAGTCAAGTTTGGTGTCATTTTGATCGTCTCAGTGTGACTGGTGCAATGGTCTAATTTCCACAGAGGTTTTCCTTGGTCTCAATATACATTGAAGTACAAAGAAGAAAACTAGACCAGTCAAAACCACATGACCTGACACCGATCCGTAGTCACCTCCTGTGGGCCTGGGAACCTGTGACCCAAAATTCTGAATTCTTCACTTAGGGCTCTTTAGTTAGAGGATCAAACAGTTTCTGTACTTAAAGTGAGGAAACAAAGCCTATGTTGAGCTCTACAGCCAGACTCCTGCATGACCCCCATCAAACGCAACTTTGTGTGGAGTTCTGCAGCCAGACTCCCCCACAGGACCCGTCAGGTGTAGCTTGTTGCTAGGTATGACTGTGTTCTATTTTGACTGTGTAATTGGAAATAATATTTACCTATCTTATAAATGTATTCTACAAATAATTCTGTTCTATGAAGGTGCTCTACTTTGACTCTGTAATTTGGTGTAACACAATGTATTTCTCAATTTTATAAATACATCATAAGTCTTTTGATACAGTATATGTCTAATTTGGAATATAATTGGCTTTACCTACCTGTCTAATAAACTGTGAAAACTTAATCTGTGTGGTTTCTCTGGAATTTGTCCGACTCTCTCTGCCAGTATACTTTGTATGATGTGGGATTGTCTGAATTATAAACACCTTGCAACTAGGCTAAGGAGTTTCCTAGCTGAGGCGAAAGGTCTCAGCGTGTTTGCCGTAACAGCCAGGGAAAAGGAAGTCCTAACGGTCTCCATTATAATAATGGGATCTGGTTATAGCGTCAGCACTAGACCACTGCATCCAGCCAAACGTGATGACGTCTTTCACGTTCCGCTTTTAAACGGCCTGAAACGTGTCTAGCGGATGTTGCAGCCCTAATATCTTAGCAGTTACAATACATCTGACTACATATTAAATTTAAAACACAACATTTAGTTTTAATCAATCACGGTTACCATGCATTTACATAAATATTGATTTGACTCCAATTTATGAATTTAGAGCTATGTTGTGGATTGGACCCATAATGGTCAATATCTTGCTCCGCCGGACCAAAACCATCTGTACCGCCCAGCTCGGTGGAGAGCTCAGAGGCTGGCGGTCCTATTCTGCCCGTTGGTTTGGCAAAGAGAATAGCTACACTGCAAAAAATGATTTTCAAGAAAGGGAAATTTACTTATTTTAAGACTTAAAACACTTATTTCTATCACCATTTTCTTAGTAAGACAACAAATTTGTCCTTGATTTTAGGTAATTTTGACAACCTTGCCAATGGGGTAAGTAAATTTCACTTGTCAAGTGAAATTTACTTAATTAATTTAATCTATTAAAATTAGATTTTTAAAATCAATAATTATTAAAATGGAGTCAAATCAACTATACACGGTTTAAAAAGACTTTTACTAACTTTTAAAAAAAATCTTCTTTCCAACAGTGCGAGGGGGAATGCACGCAGATACCTTCACCCTCAACTAAATTTCTTTGGTGGGTTTGTGTTGAGTTTATACAATTAACATGGTCAACCAGCAGGACTGTTGACACAGGGGAACAACTGATAAAGCCGACATGCAGGTTGTAAACGGTAAATGGACTGTATTTATGTGGTGGGTGTCTAGTCCTTTATTCACATTCACCCGATGGCAGAGGCTGAAATCCTACAGCTAAACAGCATTAAATCATTGAGGTCTCCAGGTCAGTAGAGTGACGGTTGGGGTAACAGCAACATTGGAGTAATCAAGTGGGCAACCCTTCCTAAATGAATGGAAATAGGCCCACAACATCTTCAGAGGGAACACAGGGAGAACATGCAAACTCCGCACAGAAAGGCCCCAGGCCATAATCAAACCCACAACCTTCTTGCTGTGTGGCAACAGTGCTAACCACTATGCCACCGTGCTGCCCTCATTGCTGCTTTTGTCTGCGGGCGCTGAAAGATTTTTTTTTATTATGGTAATGTGTGGCCGCTGAGCCCCATTTATCTTCATAACCTGGTTGTGGAGGCTGCTACAAAGCCCCTGCAGCCCACTTCAACTGGAAAGATGTTTGTTCTCCAGCCAAACAACTTCACATACTCTGAGAGTTCAGTCTGTTTCAGTTTTTCATACTTGCAGGCTTTGTGCTCCAAGTTTTTCTATGACTTAGCTCAACTATATGTTATCTATATGTTGAACTAAATGCCTGCAAGAACTGAAGTACAGGAAAAGGTCAGATCTGAGGTTGGAAAAGGTAATGTCTTTTTTAATCTGTGTTTTTAGTCTACATCCACTTTGATCTTCCAGCAGCCATTTCAAAAGAATAACAAACTCTTCTCAATCCCCTTCTCCAAAGCAGTCATCCAAAACCTTCTCTATTGTATTCAATCCAGCAAGTCAAAGTAACAATGCACCGCCAAACCCATCACTTACCAGCTCACTGCAACCAGCCCGTGACTGGAGTATGAAAGTATGAAAGACTAGGGTATGAACTTATGCTGATTAGGTCTTGAAGTGAAGTTTCCCTGAGAGAGATTAGTTGAACTTGCGGACAGGATGTGCCTTAGTGTTGCTGCAGTTGTGCATAGGGTAAGTTATGGGTGTTGTGTTCTGTGGGTCTCTGTGTTTGGTTAGTCAATTTTAGGTTTTTATTATTTCTGTGATGTCCGTTTTGAGTCTGATGTCTTAGTATTTCACATTTCGTATCTCTCCCGTGTTATTCCAGTCCACGTCTTACCCATGTACGGTCTTTGCTTTCTTTCCGGTTGCGTCATTAGTTCGTTGCCGTTTTTGTCTTAATTGGTTGTAACACTATTTCGGGTGATTTAATGGATTCTGGGTTTCAGCCTTCCTTCCGTTCTCGTTTGCTAATTTCCCCTTGCTTTCCTATATGTACTAACATTACTAACAGTTTGTTGTTTTCTAGAATTTACTAACCAAAACTAACATTGTTTATTAGACTAATGTACTAACGAGCACCCGTGATTGTACAGCTGCACTTACTAATTGACTAATGACCTCTTTGCGTTCGCCCTGTTCTAGTCTCCGCCTCTTGCTTTCGTTTCACTTGCTTTGCTTTTTTCCCCTGCAGATTCTCTGCATTTATCCTACCTGTCCTGCTTCTCATTCTATGCACTTAGGTGTCTTTTATTCAGTTCATTTTTCCTATCTTTGGGAGAGTCTTGTGATCCTCATCTGTGTGTTAATTTTTTCTGTTACATGTAATTAGGTTTCCTTTGTGTTCCACCCCTTGTTAATTATATTAATTTTCAGAACCTGTGTTTGTCTGTGCCCCTGTTCTATAAAAGTTTCCAGCCCAGCAGTCAGTTCAGATCTGACTTCACTCGTCACTCCTCACTTCGCATCACGCTCCCTCTGTTCCCCTTCGCCCTCTCTCTGTCCATGCCATTTGCCTACCAGCCCCATCCGAGTCTGGCCCCTGCCTGATGTGTTCCCGAGCCAGCCCTGCCTGATGTGTTTCCGAGCCTGCCCCATCCGAGTCTGCCCCCTGCCTGATGTGTTCCCGAGCCAGCCCTGCCTGATGTGTTTCCGAGCCTGCCCCATCCGAGTCTGCCCCCTGCCTGATGTGTTCCCGAGCCAGCCCTGCCTGATGTGTTTCCGAGCCTGCCCCAACCGAGTCTGCCCCCTGCCTGATGTGTTTCCGAGCCAGCCCTGCCTGATGTGTTCCCGAGCCAGCCCTATCCGAGTCTGCCCCCGCCTGATGTGTTCCCGAGCCTGCTCCCAGCCAGCTGTGCCTCCCGAGTCAGCCACCAGTCGCCGTGTCCTGTGTCTACCCCCCTGCCTGTTGTCTACCCAAGCCTCTTGATGTCCCGAGTTGCCTCCAGTCTGTTCCCGAGTTGCCCCAGTCTGTTCCCGAGTTGCCCCAGTCTGCTTCAGAGTCTGTCCCGAGTCTGCCCCCTAGTGTTCCCGAGTAATTATTTGATTCCTGAGCTTCTTCCCCTTTTCAGTGCTGTCGCACGGTGGTTGTGTTGGCCTGAGTGCCACGTTTTTTCCCTTCAAAGATTTTTAGTTTTAGAAATAAATTATTTTTGGTTCCCTGCATATGGCGTCTCTCCCCCTTGTTTCCTTGTTTCCGAGTCCTGTTTCCAGTCTTGTGTTTCCGAGTTCCCAGTTTGTTCCGAGCTTTCCCTCAGAATTCATAACAATGGGCCTTTTACAATGTAGTGATTGAGGTTCTTAGTTCTCATCACATCATCGGTGGCTCCGATGATGAAGCTCATTCTGCTCACCTCCATTTCCCTGAGGTCCCTCCAGGAAAGCATTTCATGTTCCATGCTCTCCTATTTAGTCCAGTGGCCTTGCTTTATCTACGACACTGTTTATACACAGCAACTTGCCTCTTCCTGATGCCACACCCCCTCCACCTCAAGGTTTCTCAGTTGGTCAGGTGTTGCTTTAGACAATAAAGGATAGTGTAGTACTAGATCCATAACCAACGGTGTTATGCCCTATAATTTCTCAGTTAGATTTTCTATACTCTCTTCTGTCCCGAGTGGGTTCCACTTTCTTCCCTTAGAGGGAAATGGGACCAGTGCTTTGATTTTGGCATCTACTTTCGGGGTGTAATCTGTAATCTTTTTTTGTACACTTGAATTATAATTATATTTGAGTAATTAAGACATTGTTGTAAAATGTCTGAGTCTGTGAGTTCATTTCAAATTCATTGCGTTTCAATCTCACAGCCTCCTGCAACAGTAACAATGGGAAACCTGTCTGTTATTAAAACATTTGTTACTGATCAATATTTTACTCTGTAGAGTGTGAGTGTGCACAAATACAACAGTATTTCTGCATTGATAGGAGCGACAAATGAGCTCTGTGTAGCTAGACACCAGAAAAACAGGCAAAGACAAGGCGGGAAGAAGGTACAAAACCCCGCCCACAGACTTTATTTGCAAAGTAAACAAATGGCAAAAAGGCGTGTGTAATTTTGTGTGCGCCAAACGGAACTTAGATGATTTTTTTATTAGTGCAGCGCCAGCAGGTGGCTCTGGAGGCGGGCTGCGGCTCTTCAATCACTGTGGCACAAACCTCCTTTCTCCTCACCATCGGAATCTTAAAAAACAGAACAAAGATGGTTCTTGAAAAGCTTTGTGTGCTTACTCCTTGTCAGCCTGCCTGCCACTGCAAGGTTCCTCCTCTCCCCAGCTGGGTTCACCTTGTGCTCCTCTTCTCCAGGCCCGCCCAGGCAGTCTAGGGAGTGGTGTGTGGGCGTTGGCCCTCTGGCCACTGTCCGGGGTGCTGAAGTTCTGCTCTGCGCTGCCAGCGAAAGGGAGGGGAATGAGTTGTTGTGGGTGTGCTGACGTGTTCAATGGGCGTGGCCACGCCCCAGCTTGTCAAATTTTGTAAATCTACCCATCAGAAAACCAGTCATTAGAGAAAGGGGAGAGAAACGATCCTGCCCCTATTCAAAATTCATGAGCCTAACTGAAGTCACAACCGCAATCACCTTGGTTACACTGCTACACACTCAACTCACTAAATACAACTCAGTATCATACAGAGCCAAACTTAGCAACACCATGACAATGCAGTCATTTATGCTCAGACACAGACAGAGGTATATTCTCACACAAACAATTACACATGCGTGATGAAAAAAAAACACACTGAGTGATGAAAAACATGCATTTCGATAGCTTTATTGCTACATCTGCAGGGTTCATCTCCTCTGCTGCATGATAAATGACCTTTCTGAATCCTGCTCTCTATGCATCTCATTCATCCCAGAATCTTCTCCAGTCACACCACCCATTACTTACCCGTTATGTATGAATGTCATGTTTGTCACTGAATTGCATCCTTCCCACTGATTGTTTTGCAGACTTTTCTGGAAGCTTTTTTCATTATTATTGTGCCGCCTGCGAAGCATAGCGGCACATAGGGATCACTTTGGCCGGCGTCTGTCTGTCTGTCCGGTAGTCACACATTTAGTTGGTAGTCACACTTTCACATAAAGCTTCGCAGGCGACACTTGTTCACCTGAACACTCTAGTTGTGTCGGCTGCAAAGAATAGCGGCATATAGGGATCACTTTGTCCGGCGTCTGTCTGTCTGTCCGGTAGTCACACTTTCAGTTGGTAGTCACACGTTCACATAAAGCTTCGCAGGCGACATGTGTTCACCTGAACACTCTAGTTTCCTCATACACACCATAGCTGATTGGCTGATTTTTTGGCTAATTGTGCTCTTTTCCTGTGCTGGCAGGCAACCACCCAGAGAACATGTTTAAGCTTGAGCCCAATTACAAACAATCACTTTCTGCTGTTTTCCATTGTGTTCACCTCGAGTAACGGCCTGGCCTGATATCCAGCTACTGAATAAACAAGAGATTCGGCCCTCCTTGGGAACAGTGTGTGTTCTGTCCATGCAGCGCTGACCCAGTATCTTTGGTTTAGAGCAGGGGTGGCCAACCCTGGTCCTGGAGTGCCACAGTGTCTACTGGTTTTTAGTGTTACTTAGCACTTGATTGATGACTTAAAGCAGTTGATTACACACTTCACTTATCTCACGTGGTGTCTTTGGTTCTCTCCACCTGATTTTAACCTAACTCAGCACACCCTCTGGCTCTACAGGACCAGCGTTATCCACCCCTGCTCTATGAACTTTTATCTTTTCTTTGTACTTCTACTTTGCCTGCATTACAACTACGGTAAATATCCAACCACAATGACAAATCTTGGTTAACACGTAGATTGCTGTCACAACCTGCAAGTCTGCTTAATTGGCTCTCAGAGTCTTGTGGATTGTTCCTGCTAATTGCTTGATTGGCTCATTATCACCAAATTAAACCTGAGACACGAGGTGAGATCTGTTAAGTGAGTAATCAACTACTTTAATCCATCAATTGAGTACTGAGTAACACCAAAAATCAGCAGACACTGCGGCTCTCCAGGGCCAGGGTTAGCCACCCCTGGTTTAGAGTAATCCATGCCTGTGAGTGCTCTTTGGAGATTCGCAGAGGCTTTGAAGGATTCAGCCAATAATTGTTGGAAAACAAATGGTGAGCCAAATTATTTGCTATCTTATTGGTTTGGTGTTTGCAGAAAAGGTTTAGTTTGTGCGAAAGGTCTCAACAAATCAGCCCCCAAGTCATTTTACTTTCCTCTGGAGTTTTCTGTCCTTTGAGCCATAATTGTGTCTCTTTTTCAGACATCCCTCCCAGTCTCTCCCTCTTTATCCCTCTCGCTCCTTGTCTCTCCCTCGCTCTAACTTGGTCTTTTTTTGAGGAGGGTTCAGAGTCTCTGCCTGTCACACTGACAGCACAGGAAATCCTATCAATTAGAGAAGCATTTTAATGGCTGCAGATCATGGAGATTGTACAGTTTTGATTTTATTATACCTTAGTGCAGGATTTGACACTTTTGACCACCACATTCTAATTCAGAGGCTAAATCACCTAGTGGGGATTTCTGGGACTGCACTACAGTGGTTCTTCTCTTATCTCACAGAATGGATCATGTCAATCTCTGTTGGTGAATTTGTGTCGGACAGAGTTGCTTTGCCATGTGGAGTCCCACAGGGTTTGGTCTTGGGACCCATTTTATTCTCTATATACATGCTGCCATTTGGACAGATTATCAGTAGTTTTAGTAACATCTCCTATCATTTGTATGCTGATGGCACGCAGTTGAAGTTTTCATTTAGAACAAACAAGCTTTATAAACTTTACAGTCTGAACATTCGTTTAAATTCAATTAAGAACTAGATGGCAAATAATTTTCTCCAGTTTAATGCAGACAAAACTAAAGTCTGGATTATTGCTCCTGATAAACTTCAGTCAGCGATCAGACTGAACCTTGGTGCTTTATCCTCATCTTGTAAGTGTGCTCTGCATAATCTTCGTGTGATTTTTGACCAGTCCATGAGCTTTGATGCTCACATAAGGACACTGACTCATTCTCGATTTTTCACTGAAGAAACATAGCCAAACTCAAGTCTGTTGTGTCACAAAATGAACTAAAGATGCTAATACAAGCTTCTATTTCATCACGTTTGGACTATTGTCATTACATACCTTACAAACTGTCCAAAATGTTGCTGCCGGGCTCTTAATGCAATCCAGTAAATGTTCACATATTACACCCATTTAACCTCTTTGCACTGACTTCTTGTCCATTTTAGGATCCATTTTAAATTTTGGTGTTTACCCATGGAGGCGTACGTGGCCAGGCCCCACAATATGAAATGGACATTGTGCAACCCCACACTATGAGGAGAGCTCTCAGGTCCTCTGGAAAGGGTCCACTAAGCATTCCTCACACATTTATAAGATTCAAGGGGACCAAGTTTTTTAAGCTTTGGAATACTTTCCCAGTAAGCTTGAGATCTGTGGACTCTGTGGACACTGTTAAACTGCAGCTAAAGCCACATCTGTTCAGACTGGCATTTAGGCAACATGGTAGTTTCTGTCTTTTTTATTTCTGTTTGCCTTGTCCAGCTTTATTTGGCTGTTTTACCCTTGTGCGATTCATTTAATTGTATTTGACTTTATGTCTTTGCCTGCAACTATTGAGAACTATTTGCAACTAATGTCTGTGAAAGGTGCTATATAAATAAACGTTGCCTGCTTGCTGACAGAAAGAGAGCGTACAGCTGAGAGCCCAGCTTACTACGCCTCCACACCTCAGACACCACATTGGTCTTGTATTTCTGCAAATTGCATTTTTAAATGTACAACCCCAATTCCAAAATAGTTGGGACGAAGTGTAAATTGTGAATAAAATCTAAATGCAATGACTTTCGGATCACATGAGCCCATATGTTATTTACAACAGAACACAGGTAACATTTCAGATTTTGAAACTGAGACATTTTACATTTTTATCCACAATATAAGCTTATTTCAGATTTTTTGGCTGCAACAGGTCTCAAAAAAGTTTGGACACAGGCAAAAAAAAAAAGGCTGAAAAAGCAATAAATATACAAGAGAATCAGCTGAAAGAGCATTTAGCAAGTAATTAAGTTAACTGGCATCAGGTGTGTAACATGATTGGCCATAAAAGGGATGTCTTAGAGAGGCTGAGTCTTTCAGAGGTAAAGATGGCCAGAGGCTCTTCAACCTGTGAAGGCCTGAGGGGAAAAAAAATTGTGGAATACTTTAAAAACAATGTTCCTCAACGTCAAATCGCAAAGGCTTTGAAGGTCTCATCATCGACAGTCCATAACATCATCAAAAGATTTGGAGAAACTGGAGAGATCTCTGTGCGTAAGAACAAGGCCAAAGACCTTTACTGGATGCCCGTGTTCCTCGGACCTTCAGACGGTACTACATCACTCACCGGTATGATTCTGCCATTGATATTACTAAATGGGCCCAGGAATACATAAACAAACCACTGTCTGTAAACACAGTCTGCTGTGCCATCCACAGATGCCACCTAAAACTGTATCATGCAAAAAGGAAGCCATTGTTGAGTATGATCCAGAAGCGCCGTTGTGTTCTGTGGACCAAAGCTCATTTAAAATGAACTGTAGTAAAGTGGCAAAGTGTCCTGTTGTCAGACAAGTCCAAATTTGACATTCATGTTGGAAATCATGGGCGTTGTGTCCTCTGGGCTAAAGAGGAGAAAGACCACCCTCACTGTTATCAGCGTTCAGTTCAAAAGCCAGCATCTCCGATGGTATGTGGATGCATTAGTGCATATGGTGTGGGACACTTGAATGTTTTAAAAAGCACCATAAATGCTGAAAGGTAAATAAAGGTTTTAGAGCAACATCTGCTCCCCTCCAGACAACATCTCTTCCAGGAAAAGCCTTGTGTATTTCAGCAGGACAATGCAAAACCACATACTGCAGCTATTACAATAGCGTGGCTTCGTAGTAGAAGAGTCCATTTGCTGAACTGGCCTGCCTGCAGTCCTGATCTTTCACCAATTGAGAACATTGGAGGCATAATTAGACGAAAAGGCCGTCAAAGGAGACCCAAAACTCTCCAGCAGCTGGAAGCCTGTATCAAACAAGAGTGGGATCAAATTCCAATGGCTAAACTCAAGAAACTTGTCTCCTCAATGCCCAGACGCCTCCGCTCTGTCTTAAAAAGAGGAGATACCACTCCGTGTTAAACAGGCCCCAGTCCCGACTTTTTATGACCTGAAGCAGTCATCAAATTTGAAATGAGCTCGTTTAGTGGATAA
Source organism: Gymnothorax reevesii (assembly GCA_029721435.1). Classification (NCBI taxonomy): domain Eukaryota; kingdom Metazoa; phylum Chordata; class Actinopteri; order Anguilliformes; family Muraenidae; genus Gymnothorax; species Gymnothorax reevesii. The sequence goes on along the minus strand of CM056574.1, from coordinate 132,637,832 downwards.
AATTGTAAAATTTCTCAGTTTCAACATTTGCTTTGCTATCTCTGTTCTATTGTGAATAAAATACTGGCTGGTGCGATTTGAAAGTCATTGCATTTCAATTTTATTCACAAGTTACACTTTGTCCCAACTATTTCAGAATTGGGGTTGTACTGTAAGATCTGGAAAGGGGGTTGGAGAACCGCAAACTCTGATGGGTGGGGTAGCCCCAAGGCTGAAAGCGGCAAATGGCTGATAGCTCAGGAACTAGGTCTTAAGGAACTCCGGAGCTATGCTAGATAGCAATAAAACTGGTTGGACTTTCTCCGTTATGAGTGGGCCCAGGATGTTTGCACAGCCTCCGAGTGGAAGGGGTTTATGGTCTTTCTGTGTCCTTGGTGCTACTCTGTATGGGAGGGGTAGTTGCAAGGCCTCTGGCTGACAAAATGCCCCTGTGGAAGTCATTTTTTTAGTCCTCAGTCTTTCATGAAACCTGACTTTAACTTATCTATTTAAAATAATCTAAACCTCTGGGAACTTCACAATATGTTCATATGTTCAATATACTGCTCTGAAATCACTTCCTTACTTATTACCCAGATTACCTGTGTAATAATTCAGCTTGAGACTTTTTCATGACAACTGCATCATATCAGCACATATTCATATCATGTTTGGTCTTGTTATTCTCAGGAGAATCCAAGGAGTTGAATGGAGTATGTTTCATTGAAATTATGGTTCATTCCCTTTTGGAAACTCCTGAAAATTGTTCAGGATCCTCACGGGTAATCACTCTGTTGTTTTCTCTCTGCTAAATTGTTTTATTACCTCCTACAAATGATGGAAACCCAAAATCCAGATTCGAGCCCCCTACCAGGTAGATTATGGCCTTGCCGTCTGGATCAAAGACATTATTTAGCTTAAAGCAAAGACAGACAATCCATTCTGGGAACATCGCAGCTGACTTCCCACACGTGCACCTCCATGCCGTGTGTAGCCTCTTTACTTATGGAAGATAGCAACCGACTTCCCACACGTGCATCTCTATGCAGTGTGTAGCCAATACCATATAGTCACGGAAGATCACAGCCGACTTCCCACATCTCCATGCTGTGTGTAACCTCTTTACTTATGGAAGATCGTATTCGATCTCTCCCCGCGTGCGTAAGTGCATGTGTAGCCTTTTCACCAGGTATGACTCAACTCTCATTATCTAAATTGATGGTACCTTGTATTAGATTTATTCTTGATTTGTTTGATTCAAGCTCTTGCCTACCTGGTGAATAAATTCTTGTTATCCCTTTAAACTTGCGTGGCCTCAGAGACTCTTAACCCTTTTACATTCTTTCTAGTCACGTTACAACGGAGACTTAGGGGTTTAATCCCAGCCGAGGATTCACTGGCTAGCGGCCCGGTATGGGAATTGGTTATTTTAAGTTTGAGAGGCTTTCACGGTCTACTCATGTAAAGGGTCTATGTATCGCTGGTTCTGGGAATTTAGCCACAACGCAGCCCATGGACAAATAGTCGGCTTCCGTTAATTCCGTTAAGGAACCCTCTGGGTTTGTAGTCTCTGAGCCAAGATGCCTTTGCTGCAGTGATTCCCTCCATCCCCTGGTATTACCAACGACCCTAAGATTCGGCAATAATGATAAAACCCGGGGATAAATATTCAGTAAAAGAGGTTTTCATTTAAGAGTCTGAGGTGCAATCGCCCCGAGATCCATGCATGTTTTCCCTTAACTATAAACTATAAATACTAATTGGAGTCAGATTTGAAACAAGAGTAAAAGCAGTAACTGTTATGCTTCTTTTGCAGTGATCACTGATGTGTCCGATCTCCCGCTTCTTTCTGGTGTAATATCCTAATGCTTACATTGAATTATTCACCGCAGGGCAGCAAATTGGATATATCCATGATTACAGCATGGCAATGTTTGAGAACGGAGAAAGTTTATTAAAATTATTCCATTTGCTTCACAACAGCCTGAGTACACGCATGAGCCTTCGCCCCCAGCTGTTCTATCATTGGTTTAGCTGTGTGGGTTTTACAGTACGTTCAAAAAGTGTCTCAAATTTATTGATTTTTTTTTCCTGTATGGTTATTCTTCATTAAAATGACTACACAGGGTTACGTTATTGTGGTTTTCCATTTGAGAAAATTTCTTCATTTTCCTTGCAAAAAGAAGGAGGAATGCATGTTAAAGGGTGAAGAAATTTGGCTTTACGCAAAAGATTTTTTTAATCTGTGTAAGTTCAGATGTAGGCCAAAAATTTGCATCAACTTAATGAGCAGGCTCTCAGTAGCTGCTGCTGTACCTCTAAAATAACATTTATTTATTTATTTACAGCTGATTTTTATTTATTCATTGACTTATTTACTGTATTTTTGTTGAATTCCATGTGTTATGTACTGAATATGGATGTATTGATGTTAGTCTCCTTTGGTCAATTTAAGCTTGAGTGGAGCACTGCTGGTAAGGAAGAGAGCTTTGGTGTGAAATCTGTTCAGGAGCCCTTAGCAGGCTATAAACGCAGCTCCTGACTGAGAGCTGAGAGATATTACAGTGACCCATAATATACGGCTGATGAATTGAATAATATAAGTTGTTGTGTTCCTCATCATGCTCCTGCAGGAGGTCGTGATGTTATTTGAAGTGTGGAGGAGAGGAAGTCAGTGGGGATCCCTCACTCGCGAGCACCACCACAGCCCGCTCTGCAGTTAGAGGCGCAGTGGGGATCCCTCACTCATGAGCACCACCAAAGCTCGCTCCTCAGTTTGAGGCGCAGTGGGGAGCCCCGACTCATGAGCACTACCACAGCTCACTCATCACAGCGCTCTGTAGCAGTGCTCTCTGCCTCTGTTCAGTCCTCATGTTTCATTTCCTCCTATCAAACCCCTCCTTCTCTGTTATTCACACTAATGCGAACTCCATTGTGTGTCACTGCCACAATCTGATATGGAGACCTGGCCTTGACTGAGACACACGTCCACACGTGCACCCAAACACACACTCGTGCACATGTAGGAATATGATTACGCCCATCTGCCTACATGAACATAGCCATCACCTGCAAACACACCCAAACTTTCAATCATTCACATGCAGGCACATGGTAAAATGTTGATTGTAAATTCAGCTAAGGTAGTGCATTTGAGTCTTGTGTCTGAACACTGAATTGATTAAATTTGATTGAAAAACACACTGACGTCCTCACAGTGTCTGTTTCATTAAGACAGCATCTCATTGTCAATGCCTAGCTTTGCTATTTATCTTTAGCGGCACACATACCAGAAGACCCTCCATTAGTAGCAAAAGAACTGTTGTGTCTGATGAGCTCAGGTTGAACCAGTATAACACTAAAACTAGGTCAAAACCTCATGGCTATATGACTGGGCCATTAATGATGATGTAAGAAGCTAATATATTCCATTCTGATGAAAGTAGGTGCAGTCAGGAGCCACTCTGAAGGCCGCTGCGGACAAACTTGAAAACTGTGGATTAGAGATGTACCAAATTTTGAGAGAGGGCTGTAACATTTTGTGTACTGTGCTGTTCTGTAACACGGACCGCTGCAATTACTGTCCTGCTCCACTACGGGACTGGTCCGGACAACTGGTCCTTGGAGCACGGACCACTGCAGTAACTGTCCTGCTCCACTAGGGGACTGGTCCGGACCACTGGTCCTTGGAGCACGGACCACTGCAGTAACTGTCCTGCTCCACTGGGGGACTGGTCCGGACCACTGGTCCTTGGAGCACGGACCACTGCAATAACTGTCCTGCTCCACCAGGGGTCTGGTCCGGACCACTGGTCCGGGGTTTCTCGAGACAGTGAAATTTTCAGTCTTTGCTGGCCTCCCACCGAGGTAAGGTCTCGGAACCACTGACTGAGCAGTCCACTCTCGAAATACTGCGATTAGATGGTAAATGCCTGCCTTAAGCTCAGCATAACTGTTGCCCAAACTATTTATCTAGCCTGCCTTTTTCATAAATAAATTGCAATGAATGTGATTGTTCAAAATGTTTGAAGCCGATAGTCTAACAATAAGCAGCTCGTCGCTTTTTCTATACTGCACTAATCTGGCAAATTAATTAAGCAGCTAGTGACACCAAACAAAACTCGATGAATATGACAATATTGCGTCATCTTATTCTCGAAAATATGAATGCTCTGAACAGGTTATTTTTATCTAGCCTAGCTGGAGAACATTACAAATGATCGGCAGGTTTGGAAAGTAAGGTTAATAAATTGCTGCGTGTTTATACATTGCTGTCAGCTGTTAATTTCGGTTGATTATTGTGCTTTCTTTCTGTACCATAAAAACATAATTTTATATAGAAGGCTATACTCAGGCAGTGGGGTGTGGCACAGCCTTATCATTTTATAGCCTACTTGAAATGGAGCTTCTATTACAGCTCCGTGTAATTCATTTGAAAATGCGGTGGCCCCTTTCCGAAAAGTAATTTGGCTTCTCAGAAAACATGAGAAAATGACTCAGTGGTCTTACCATTCAATCCCTCCGAAAAACGAGTAATCTTTTAACAAAGCTTAATTGCGTCGAACGATTTACCGCAACTGGTAGTGGGCTACAGTAATACATCGACCAAATTAGCCATTAATAACTCGAGTCAGTGATTATAGTGTGACTGTTGTTAGACTACGACCAAGCTTAGGCTATTATATTTATCACCGAGCTTTGTTTTCATGTATTTTCCCCTTCTCTTCGGAAACAGCCTCTGCATTTTCAAATGAACGAGGCTTAAACAGTTTTATAATTAAAAGTCAATTTTAAGTATAGGCTATACAATCATTATACATTTTACGCTTCTGACAGAATCAGCCTCCTGCAATATAACATGTTTCTTTGCTGCAAAAAGAAGCACCTATACTGAGGGAAGATAAGCTGGAAAACGTGTGATTAGAATTCATTAATGTTCGACCTACTGGTCATAACTTACCGACTATTTTTATAAATATAGCCTACTACATAAATAAATCTATTCGGAGCATTATGATTTTAGTCCAGAAGCTTGCACAATTTCAACATTTATTTCATATTCATCTGGCTTTACTAAGTCATTCTCGTACGTAGGTTATGTTAATAATATGTTAATATATGTATTAATGTTAATATATTATATGTTAATATTAAAGGCTATGTTAATATTAATAAACTAATAACTCTTTTCTGTTGGCGTTTATTTCAGCAGATCGTGGAGCTTCTAATCAGCAGCATAGAAACCATTTTACTGTGGGAGAAGTGATAATGATTTTACATTAAAATTGAGCTTTTATTACAACTTTGTGTTCGTAAATTCATTTGAAAATACGGTGGCCGTTTCCGGGAGGAAAATAATAAATAAGTAAATAAATAAGTAAGTAAGTAAATAAATAAATAATAAACAAGAGTCCCTTGTATATTATTTAAACTTTGTTGTAACAAACACTGACCTGGGTTAATAAACTAGCCAGAAACACCAAACAAAACTCGATGAATATAGAGTAAACAAAGACGATACTGCCTCAGTTTACTCTCGAAAATGTTAATGCTCTGAACAGATTATTTCTATCTAGTCTAGCAAGAGAACGATAAAAATTATTGGCAGGTTTGGAAAGTTGTTCCAATAAATTGCAGCCAGTTCACACATTACTTTCTGCTGTTAATCTCGGTTGAATATTGTGCTTTCTTTCTGCACCATAAAAGCAAAATTCTAAATAGAAGGTTATAGCTATAAGCTACTCAGGCAGAGGGGTATTATACAGCCTATGACGTAATACCCGAAATGGGGTTTTGATTATAGCTCCGCGTAATTCATTTCAAAATGCGGTGGCCATTTCTGACAAGTAAATTGGCTTCACAGAAAACACTAGAAAATGACTTCATGGATTTACCATTCAATCCTTCTGAGCAAAGGATAAAAGTGTTTAGTCTGTCAAGGGGGGTATATGTTTTACCCATGCAGAGGGCTAGTGCTGCTCTCCATCAGGAATGGGACTGAAATCATCCCATTACTGTAATATTCTATAACCTATTTTCATTGTTAAAGCCGATTTACAACAGATCTTAGTAAAGTAGCAGCATTGGCCAAGATGAGCTAGTTGTAGTCAAAATTAAATTTTAATGATTAGATTAATCCAGACTATAGCCTATTTCACTCTTCTCGCCTTCTACCTAAAATTAGCATCTCTATCTGCAGAATAAAAGCGCCACGATGCAGTCAACTGATATAATCGCCGACTGAAAAAAGTTAGGCTATGGGCTATGCAGGGGCATCTCTAGGACTAAAGATTGGTGGGGACCAGAGCTTCCCTTTAAAACAATTACTTGACTTGCAGCCAATCATTCAGATAATTGACAAACAATCCTCCCAGGATTTTCCTGGCTTTTTATCTTTTTTATTTATTTATTTTTTTTTGCGGTAACTTTTTTTTCAACAAGTGGCAATGAAAGTTACAATGTCTGGGCGATTTATTTTTTTTTGTCCGCGAGAAATTTGCCTGGATTGGTTGAATTTGCTTTAATAGTTACAATCGCGACATGCAACTTCCTTGAGGGACTGAGCAATAGATTCACTCCGAGAACTACATTTTGGTATGGCGACAATCATTAATCTGGACGCGTAATTTCGTGTATTTAAATCAGCGTCATTCAGAATTGCACACAGAAGTTCCAAATGGTCTTTTATTTTATTTAAACAAGACGATCATGAAGCGCCAGTCAAATCACTTGATGTGTGGAAAAGGTAGCGCAGACGTTTGAGAGCAGTTTGTCTTTCATAAAGCGTTGAATAATTTTTGAGTGCCCTAAATAATTTTTCTGATTTGAATTTAACCTATTATTTAGTCATCAATAGATCTCATGGAGAGTGAAACCATAACTTCGATTGCCACAGGATTATTGTCAAAATTGGAAAACGTGTTAATAACGAAAAATAACTGAGTACAAGCCAGGAACAATCATTCACGCAAAGGCATGGTCCGGGTCCAGTTATCACTTCCAGAGACGCGACTGCCAGAATCCATCAAAGTATCGTAGTCTACTTTCAAGAATGACTTTTGGTAAATCCCAATAAAATATAAAACAATAACTCAAATTGTGTTAGCTTATCATAATGTTCTGAATAGATTTATTTATGTAGGCTATTAAGCCTGTAAAAAAAAGTCGACAAGTTATTATCAGTAATGGTAATGAATTCAAATCACACGTTTTCCAGCTTAGATTACCTTAGTAGGCGCTTCTTTTCAAAGAAAAAAAGAAAAATGATTTATGACAGGAGGCCATGACTACGCCTACCAGAAATGAAAGTCTAATAATTGAACAGTTGAAATTTCCTCTTAACACGACCGGCGCCAGAATTATTTCACCCCCTGCGACAATATAATGGGCCACATTCAGTAGCCTATATATAATTTAATTTAAATAAGGTCTATGCGCTGTCACTCAAGAACGATTTTTTTTTTCCTCCAGCGAGAGCGACATTTCAGAATTCTTCTGCGAATGAAGATAATTTCTGGGAAGGTTGTGGTGTCCTTCATTTATGTTTTCTAATCAGACATCTGTTCCAATCGGACAGCTGACAGCGGATTAAAAAGCGCTGAGCTGCATATTGTCAGGCCACATTGATTGTTACTAGCTTATTTTACCGGCTTCAAATACTTTGAACAATTAGACCGACAGTCCTAACGATTTCATCATCCAAATAGCGGCCAAATGAATGATTTGCCCAACAGTAATGCTGAGAGTAAAGCAGCCATATACAATGTAATTGCAATATTCCTAGCCTGGACTGTACAGTGGTTCCGAGACCGTACCTCGACAAGGCCACTGAAAGAAAAATTTCGCTGTCTTGAGACACCCCAGACCAGTGGTCCGGACCAGTCCCCTAGTGGAGCTGGACAGCTACTGCAGTGGTCCGTGCTCCAAGGACTAGTGGTCCGGACCAGTCCCCTAGTGGAGCAGGACAGTTACTGCAGTGGTCCATGCTCCAAGGACCAGTGGTCCGGACCAGTCCCCTAGTGGAGCAGGACAGTTACTGCAGTGGTCCGTGCTCCAAGGACCAGTGGTCTGGACCAGTCCCCTAGTGGAGCAGGACAGTAATTACAGTGGTCCGAGTTACAGGACAGTGCAGTACACAAAATGTTACAGCCCCTGCTGCAAATTTTGGGCCACCAAAAATTTTCGGCCGAAAAATGGCAAAAAAAATGCATTTTCAGTTTTTGGCCAATAGACTCTTAACATCAAAACAATATGGTCGAAACAGGATGATTAATGACTGAAGGAAAAACCGCAGCCAGCACGCGCCTGTCCGGACTTTTATTCTGTTGATTTTGTTAAATATTTATGTGTTCAAATCAGGGGATGGGCGCTACCGTCGCCACGTTATGGCACTAAAGACCGCGAGTGCATAATTTTTTTTACTTCTGTTTAACAGTGTCCTGATGCGTAGGATAGCAGCTGGTGTTGTTTCCGATTCGGTTGCACATTAAATAACGTACCACCTAAAAACGCAAAGCAATGTATCTGTCAGAGGCATAGAGTATTCGTAGAAAAAGGCAATATTTTCTCAAGGCATTTGTGTACTATCGGTATTCCATAATGTAACTACAACTCCTGGAAAAAAATATGGAATCACCACATACCGAGGCTGTTCATTTACCTTTTTTCCTTCATAACATAGAAGAAAAAAACACATGAAAAACATTTATTGTTTATTAGCTTGACATTCATGCTTCATAAACATTTCACTTTGAAATTGAAGGCAAAACTTAAAGCAAATGCGCAGATCGCAGGAGATGGCAGAGTATTAGAATTTATGGCTTTATGATGCAATACTTCTGTGATACTCATCTGTGATACTTTTCCTGAGAACAAAATGCTTCATCAGCACCCGTAAAGTTATTTTCTGCGCAATTTTCGTAAAAAAGGGGCAGCATAATAACTTTCCCAAGGGAATTAGGGGAACACCGTTGCTTATAATTTCGCTACAAACAGGGTCATAGACAAAGAAACTTTGGTAAACAAACGCAACCTTGTTTGAAAGGTAAGGTAACTTACAGTATATTTATCAAGCTGCCTAAAACAACGCACGTTTCAAAAACACAATTACAAGACCTGTGTAAATGATAGCAAGTGAAGCCAGTTTCCTTGTGATGATGAGGAAGCTAGTTGTCTTTCCCAGAGAGGATTCTCTCTGACCAATCAGTGGGCTGCTGTGTTGTCACGTAACATATTTAATTTTACAATTTTTCAGCAGCCAGTAATAGGCCAGTCAGTTATAGTTTTAGGTTATTCATGAGTGGGTAAATGAGTAAAACATTTAATTTATTATTTTAATTTATTTTATTTTGTGCTTTGTTGGAATGTTGGTGCTAAATAAATATATTCATAATTTAGTAATTGATTTATTCTTTGAAGCATGAATATTAATCATGCAATTGCAATGCCTTGACTTTAGTAAGGTAAGTACACAGTCGTAGCCATAAATGCAATGGTATAAAAATTGGCGTAATAATTTCTTTTGATGTTTCGGTTTTCGGCCAATCGTTTCTCATTTTTGGTTTCGGCCAAAAATTTTCATTTCGGTGCATCCTTACTGTGGATCCGAATGAATGTGGTGTCAGTGCCTCCTGATGACATTATAGAAACCATTCCAAGCCAAATCAGTTTAAAGGTGAAAATGCTAATGGAGGAAAGCTCACCCAGCAGGCCAACCGATCATGTAACTTCTGCCCTGTTTACACCAAAATACGACTGAAATGGCGACTGCTGCGACTTGTGAGATCACAAGGACTTGATGAACTCGCAAAAGTCTTGTTTACTCTCCAATCTAATCGCTAATTTGCATTCACACCAAGCTTCCAGTGAGACCACATTTGAGATGTGTTAATAAAAATTAGGCAATATATGCAACATAATTTACGATGACTCTCCTTTCTCTTGTTTGGTCTCTCTTGGTCTTGTGTTGTTGATGCGATTGTTGCAGCAAGTGATGATCAGATTAAAACAATGGCTTTATATAGGAAACCCACTCTCAGAAAGAGTCGCATGGAAGCTCGCCATTGGTCGCAATTTCACACTCACTGATCGCCATTGGTCAAATTTCGATCCCATCCATCACTGATGCTCTTGCAATTTCACTCGCCATGACTTTTTTGCTCTTCAAGGCATTGCAATGGGCTCTTGTTCAGCTCAGAATCGCCATAGTCGCATAATGAAAAATATTTTGATATATGGAGATTATTTATGCAACCTGTTTGAGAGTCCATCAAGAGTCCATCAAGACCTGTGAGACCCAGTTAAGAGTGACTTGAGAGTTATGAGAGCTCATTACGATTGTTTTTGAGATCTGCATTTATTTCTGACCACTCGCACACACTCGCAAAAGTAATGCGATTTTTTTGAACAGCTCAAAACAATCGTAAACCCCTTCAAGATCGATAGAGAGTGAAAGAGATCAGAGAGATCGAATTTGAGACCATTGAGAGTTTATTGAGAGTTACTTGCAACCTCATCAAGAGTCAGTGAGAGTGATGGCGATTTTATTCCATTTTTCGGTCGCAACCTGCTCGCAAGTCCGGTGTAAACAGAGTTTTAATCACTCACTCCCTCAATCACTCATCAATGGACATCGGTGGATTTGGGGCTGAGTCCTGTTGGTACTGTAAAAAATTATTTCGTCCTGCAGTGAGGGGGAGAATGGAGATTTTCTTCAGAGAATCAGCAGGACTGTGTGGTTGGCCCACACTAAACTCACCATGGGCACAACACTCAAATCCTGAACAAAGATTCAGTGATTCCCACAGCACTGGAGTTCCTGGATGGGCATATCAAACTAATTTTGAGCGCATACCTGTGATCCTGACAGCTCAGCATTTTATCTGTGTTTTGCTGTGCACTGCTGTACTAGCCACTGTAGCATCCCAAATGGTTTTTCACTCTCACAGTCTGACTGAGCCGGTTTCTTTAATTTTATGTTTAAATACAGTTTAAACTGTATGAGATCATTACAGAAAAGGATAGTGTGTCAACAGTCAAACACATTGAATGAACAGGTCACCTCACATCCAACAACACACGCTCGCACACTTTTCCTCTCTCTCACATGCATTATAACTACAAATAAAGCCTTGTAAGTGACATTTGTTATGGCCCCAATTTGTTATTACATTTATAACACAACAGCAACAGCAAGGGATGACAAACACAGTTTTAACAACTAAAACACATTTAATTTTTAACAAAGACAAAGACTAAACTACTGACCAAGATTGATAAATAAGAAAAAACAGAAATAATTACAGTCCCTTTTTAGTGGGGTGGCTTGGTGATGTCCTGGATGAAGAAAATGCTCAAACACAGTCAAAGAAATCCACAAAAGAAACGTCACAGGTCTTGAACAGAATGGCAGGTCTGGTCATCTTCTTGCAATTTCTCCTACTACTTTACTGTCTCAATTCTTTTCCTTATATACTCTTTTGCAGACCCCACCCACATTTAGACCTCTTTTTTTTAATTTTCTGAGACTTGCCCCAGACATGTCTGGAAACATGTCCAAACATGACTCCAGTCTGAGCTTAACAAAAAAAAGGTAAATACTGCCATCTAGTGGCCTATATTCACATTACACCTCCATTCCAAAAGGGAAAAATTTTGACTCATAAAGGCAAAATTTTTCTTTTCAATACAAAATGGTTAAGTGAACACTTGTCTATATATACATATCATACAATATTCAAACACATGATATATATATACACATTCAAACACGGGATAAGCAATCAGCAATTACATTGTCTGTACCCTTCACATGCTTAATTTCCAAGTCAAACTCCTGTAAAATCAAACTCCAATTCAACAATCTCCGATTCTTGTTTTTCATCTTACTCAAAAACATTAACGGATTGTGGTCAGTGTACACAATCATTGGCTTTTGTCCTGTACAAACATAAACCTCAAAGTGTTGTAAAGAAAGGACCAGAGCCAACAGTTCCTTCTCTATTGTGGAATAGTTCCTTTGGTGGCGATTGAACTTCCTGGAGAAGTATGCCACGGGATGCTCAATGTCATCAGAGTCACTTCTCTGTAGGAGCACAGATCCACAAGCTTGGTCGCTAGCATCGACCGCGATGGAGAACGGTTTGTTGAAGTCAGGAGATTTGAGCACGGGGAAGTGACACAGCAGAGACTTCAGGTGATCGAAGGCTCTCTGGCATGCATCATCCCAGGTGAACTTTACGCCTTTCTTCAGTTGGTTAGTTAGACTGAGAGCAATCTCAGCAAAGTTCTTGCAGAACTTGCGGTAGTACCCGATCATTCCAAGGAAGCGGCGCAAAGCTTTTTTGTTGTCAGGAACTGGAAAGTCCATGATGGCTTGGACTTTAGCATTTATGGGTGCCACCTTACCCTGGCCTATGACGTAGCCAAGATAGGTGACAGTAGCACAACCAAAGTCACTCTTGCTCAGGTTAACAGTCAGGTTAGCCTGGATCAGGCGCTGGAACAACGTCTCTACATCTTTTAGATGTTCTTCCCAGGAGTCACTCCATGTGATCAGGTCATCGATGTACGCACCCGTGTGTGGCAATCCGGCGATTGTAGACTGTATCATCCTTTGGAACGTGGCTGGGGCATTTTTCATGCCAAAGGGTAGGACTTCATACTGGTACAATCCAGATGGTGTGGCAAAAGCAGAGATGCTCTTGGCCCTCTCAGTTAAAGGCACACACCAATAACCCTTCAATAAATCAATCTTGGTCAGAAACTTTGCTTGCCCTACACTATCAATACAATCATCAATCCTAGGTATTGGAAACACATCAGTTCTAGTAACAGCATTGACTTTGCGATAATCTGTACAGAATCTAGTACTTCCATCAGGTTTTGGAACTAGCACACAGGGTGAACTCCAATCGGAGTTGGAGGGTCTGATAATATCATGTTTTAACATGTACTCAACCTCTTTCTCAGCAATCTTTCTCTTTTCAGGATTCATCCGGTATGGATGCTGTTTTATTGGTTTGGCATCACCAACATCTACATCATGAGAGGCTATAGTAACTCTCTTTGGAACATCAGGAAACAAATCCTCATATTTCTTGATCAACCTTTCAAACTGATCTCTCTGTGAGGGTTCTAAGTGCTGGAGTTTTACATCAAGATTTTGCAATACTTCAGTGTTTGACAATTTACATGAAAGAACTTCAGCTTTAATTCTTGGTTCATCATCTTGAAACTCCCCCTCATCTTCACACGTTTCGACCATTGGAGAATCTGAAGTGACAGCTGCAACCCTAGCATTTCTGTCATGATAAGGCTTTAGCATGTTAATATGACACAATTGTTTTGGTTTTCTCCTATCTGGAGTCTTCACAATGTAATTGAGATCATTGAGTTTTGTCAGAATTTCATAAGGACCATGAAATCTAGCCTGCAATGGATTGGACTGCAAGGGAAACAACACAAGGACCTTGTCTCCTGGTTTAAACTCACGGCTTCTAGCCTTATGATCATACCAAGTTTTCATTTTTCCCTGACTTGATTTCAAGTTCTCTTTGGCAAGGTCACAAGCTGCACGCAATCTTTCCTTGAACTTGCTAACATAGTCTAACAGACTGATTTGCGGCTCTTCCTCTTGCCATTGTTCACTCAATAATAGCAAAGGTCCTCTCACTTCATGACCAAACACTAGCTCAAATGGACTGAATCCAGTAGACTCCTGCACTGCTTCTCTAGCTGCAAACAACAGCAAATGAACCCCTTCATCCCAGTCTTTCTCATGGTCATAACAATAAGTCCTCATCATTGTCTTGAGAGTGGAATGAAACCGCTCTAAGGCACCCTGACTTTCTGGATGATAGGCACTAGAAAGAATCTGTTTTGCACCAAGTTCATACACAACCTGCTGAAACAATCCTGAAGTGAAATTGCTACCCTGGTCTGACTGAATTTCCCTGGGAAGGCCAAACAACGTGAAGAACTTTATCAAAGCCTTCGAGATTGCAGTTGCCTTGATGTTACGTAGAGGTATGGCTTCGGGGAATCTGGTAGATGCACACATGATTGTCAACAAGTACTGATTTCCAGATCTAGTCTTGGGTAATGGACCAACGCAATCAACAATGACCCTAGAGAATGGCTCCCCAAATGCTGGGATAGGCTGCAATGGAGCTACAGGTGGGTCTAACTGGTGTTTTCCAACTACCTGACAAGTGTGACAGGTTTTGCAAAAGTTGGAAACGTCTTTCCGAAGCCCAGGCCAAAAGAAGTGTTTCATGATCTTATCAACAGTCTTGTTAACACCAAGATGACCTCCTAAAGGTAAACTATGAGCCATTGTTAAGATCTCATTCCTATAGACCTTCGGAACAACAATTTGCCTGACCACTGCCCAATCTGCATTGGCAGGGATATCAGGAGGGCGCCACTTCCGCATCAACACACCATCCTTGAGATAATACCCAACTGGAACTGCATCTATTTCTTTTTCAGGAAGGGCTCTCCTCTTTAGTACACCAATTTCAGGATCATTAGTTTGCTCCTCAATCAACCGCTTTCTGGACAGAGACAAGTCTCCAGACACATCAGAATCACCAGACCCATCCGGCTGGCTGAATAGAGAACTGATAAAAGTATCTGATAAGTCCTCAAACGGAGAAACCATAGTAGGCCAATCAGAGTCATGAGGCGAACCACCTGAGTCCTGACTATTCAATGTACTGGACGGCACCACAACATCATCTTCTTTAGCCTTCTTGGCCATAGCACGAGTCACTGCGCAAGAAGGATACAGAGATGGGTCCTCATCCCCATTTTCAGTGCTCGGCTGTGAAGTAAGATGTACAGGGGGAACTACTTTGCCCCCAGCCAGGTCATTGCCTAGCAACAGAGAAACACCCTTTATAGGTAGACTTGACATAAGTCCCACCTTTACCTGTCCTGTAACTAAATCTGACTTCAAGAATATAGAGCGCAGGGGTACAGATACAGTCCTCCCTTCAATACCTTGTACAAGTACGAAATCCCCTGAAGCGGTCTCATCACGTAACTCCAAGGAGTCCATCAACAAAAGTGACTGAGAAGCTCCGGTATCCCTTAGGATATATATGGGGACAGGAGTAGTATGCTCATTCAGAGCCACAAATCCCTCTGACACAAATGGAAGAAATTCCTCCCTCACAAAGTCAGCTGTATTAGGCTTTTTAGCCCCACAAGAAGCAGGCAATTTAGCAGATTGGTTATCTACTACAGGGGTTTCTAACCTTGTTTTCACAAAGGCATTTGGTTTGGTATCCTTTTCTTTTTCTTTCTTAGCTTTAAGGAACCAACAGTTAGTTGTAACATGACCAGATTTCTTGCAATAACTGCAAACTAGACCACTTTTGTCACTGTCAGCTTTCACACTTTGATCAGACCTGTTACTGGATTTCTGAGCACCATCACCAGATTTTTCTTTGTCTTTGGGTGAGGAATCTTGGGTATCACCGTAACCCTTTTTCTGAAATTGGGACCATTTATTTTTACTGCTAGACTGAAATTTGGACTTATGAGTGAGAACATATTCATCTGCAAATTTGGCAGCTGATTGCAAGTTCAGTGCTTGCTTCTCATTAAGGTAGGTCTTAACATCATCCTTAACACAGTTCTTGAATTCTTCAACTAACACCATCTCTTTTAGTGAGTTGAAATCATCCTTGACCTCCATAGAAGTACACCAGCGCTCAAAGCAAACCTGCTTCTCATTAGCAAATTCAACATAAGTCTGATTTTCAGATTTCTTCAGACCTCTGAATTTCTGTCGGTAAGCCTCTGGAACCAACTCATAAGCTCTCAAAATAACCTTTTTGACAACCTCATAATCAGAGGAATCATCTGCAGACAAAGCCGAATAGGCTTGTTGAGCTTTACCCTTGAGGACAGTTTGCAACATCAGAGGCCAGTGTTCCTTTGGCCACTGGCAACTCTTTGCTACCTTTTCAAAACATTGGAAATAGTTGTCAACATCCTTTTCCGAAAATGGAGGCACCAGTTTTACCTCCTGGCTAGCCCGAAATTTATTTTCAGTTTGAATTTTTATTTTTAGTTTCTCCATTTGGAGTCTTTCTTCTCTATCGAATTTCTCTAATTCAAAATCTCTCTGTCTTGCAAATTTTTCTAACTCAAATTCTCTTTGTTTTTCTTCTCTTGCAAATTTTTCTAACTCAAACTGCCTTTGTTTTTCTTTTTCTTCCCTCTCAAATTCTCTTTGTTTTTCTTTTTCCTCCCTTTCTTTCTCTCTTTCTTCCCTTTCTTTCTCTTTTTCCTCCCTTTCTTTTTCTCTTTCCTCCCTTTCAATCTCTAGCATTTTTAATTTAAGTTCCATTTCTATATTTGGATTTTCCACTGGAAACTGTTCCAGATCTCCTGGTGCAAACACATTTTCATCAATGTAATATTCAACTATCTCTCTAGCCAGTCTTGCTTTTCGCATGGCTGGTTTTACCTCTGTCAGCTCCAACTGTCTGCAAATTTCTAGCAGTTCTGTCTTTTTAAAAGACTTCAAAACCCCTACGGTTGGTGATGCCAAGAAATCATCCATTGCTGTTGTCAATATATATCTAGGAAAATTCACAAAAACAATTTCACAATTTGGAATGTTAGATTTTCAATAAATTACTCACACAATGGTCTATCCCGGACCTTGAGCCCCCAATTTGTTATGGCCCCAATTTGTTATTACATTTATAACACAACAGCAACAGCAAGGGATGACAAACACAGTTTTAACAACTAAAACACATTTAATTTTTAACAAAGACAAAGACTAAACTACTGACCAAGATTGATAAATAAGAAAAAACAGAAATAATTACAGTCCCTTTTTAGTGGGGTGGCTTGGTGATGTCCTGGATGAAGAAAATGCTCAAACACAGTCAAAGAAATCCACAAAAGAAACGTCACAGGTCTTGAACAGAATGGCAGGTCTGGTCATCTTCTTGCAATTTCTCCTACTACTTTACTGTCTCAATTCTTTTCCTTATATACTCTTTTGCAGACCCCACCCACATTTAGACCTCTTTTTTTTAATTTTCTGAGACTTGCCCCAGACATGTCTGGAAACATGTCCAAACATGACTCCAGTCTGAGCTTTACAAAAAAAAGGTAAATACTGCCATCTAGTGGCCTATATTCACATTACACATTTATTTAGTTAAAGATGGCCTTATTTAGTTTAAGCAGGAAAACACATGGTTAATCAGTGTATTACAGTGAAGGAGTGATCCTCGGTGCGTTTTGAAAATGTTACTTCAGATAAACATCTCTGTGTGAACTTGATGGTATGAGCAAACTGGACTCAAATCATTTTGCCTACAGCAGCAAGAGAAACACTTCTCATATTCAAATGGTGATTAAGCATATGTATGCCCCCCATAAAGCATTTTATTCAAAATGAATCCAGCATAATCAATTTTCTAGCCAGCTGCTGCACAGGATTATTTATTATTTATTCCAGGTTTGTGGTCTTCAATCAGTATTCCTCAGGGACCTCAGCCTCTCTAATGGTGGTACTTCCTCTTGTGCTCTAAAATATAAATGATTTTGCTAAATTTATGGAGCCTGAGGTATTGTACAAGACTGCTGTACACACGGGAAAAGGCATAATATTTATTTCACGAATGGGGTATTACTGTTGTGCTCGTAAGTGATCTAGTGAATGATGTATAAAATAGGTTCTTTAAAACAATTGATTTATTTTCTAACTTTGGAAATTAAAATAAAATTAAAATGTTAAATTGCAAAATGCTTTATAAATATTTGCTGGAATCAGAAGATGCCTACTTTAGAGGAGGAATGAAGTCACTTTATCTAGACTCAAATGGAAACTGTCAGAGAGGACAGGCCCTTGTAGATTAATATTGTCACACATATTTGATGTTTCCTAGTCTGTTGGAGAAGCATTAAGTAATGCTCAGATAAAATGCATCACGTCACAAACATCTCACCTTAACATCATCATCATTTTTCATTTTGTTTTCTGCTAAAGCCTCATACATCACTTTCTTTTGCTCGCTTGCTAAATAAATCACTCTGGCCAGCATAATCCAGAAATGCATTGTGCATTATTTTCAATTGGCTCTACCTCAGATTCTGATAAGTTGCTGCTTCTCCCAATACAGTTTGTGTGTAGTCTCCCAAAGAAAACAAACAGTTTCACCTTTATTGTTCCAAAGGAAACATATTACATAAAAAAATAAATACAAGAATCAGTTCATACCTGACTCAGTTCTCAACAGGGCTGGGGCAGGAATTGTTCTCAAACAAGGATTTTCATGTCTCAGACTGGTCTTCTATGGTGAGATGCTCATATATACAGTATAAATCCTATTTTTGCCATTTTTATGACATAATCCAACCTTAGACTCATGAAATTACACACTATTATAGTAAAAATTTTTTTCAGCGAAGCTTGGCCTACATCCTGATGCAATAAGGCTTAGGTATACGTTGCAAAGTACTGGATAAAATTTCTAAGTGCTTGCACCAAGTTTTTGCAAATCAAAGAAACTGAGCGCTTGACATTTAAAAATAATTGTCAGTCGCTGCCAGGAATAATTTGGTTGATTCACTGAGGTTTAATGCCATCAATGCTGCCTTGAGTTGTGGCCTGAAGGTTTTAAGTGCCTGTTGTGGCAGCAACCCAAGGACTCGCTGATGGTTATCAGCGGTGAGAGAAGCTGTCAAGCTGAGAAAAGTGGCTTTTTCGGCTTGGTTTGCCCAGCTGACTGGTAACACCAGGCTTGATGGACTGCATCCACGGCGGTCGCAGAAGCAAAAATTCTGCTTTGGGAGGAGTTTGGGTGTGGCATTAAAAAGGACTTTTGGGAATGCTCAAAGAGGTGCTGGCAATCCAACGGACGACTCAGCAGAGGGACGTGGGGCTTGACCTTTGCTGTTTTCAGCAGGGGTGGGGAACTGCTGATTGTATTGTTTGGCGATGTTTGGCACTTTGAGGGACTCCTGAATCCAGTAGATATATCCTATATTCAGGAAGGGGGGTTAGAGGACTCGGGCAAGTCCTTGCCCATCTGCCTAGCATAAGTCACTGAGGTGGTGAAAAGCTCTGCAGTGGCAAGCCACTGGGAATGGATGAGACTCACTCTTAGAGGCTGAAGGCTCTGGATGTGGTCAGGCTGTTATGGCTGACACGCCTGTTTAATATTGCATGGATGTCAGGTACAGTGCCTTTGGACTGGAAGACTGGGGAGCTGGAGATTGTGAATACAAGAGTCAAAATGAGTTTTTTTTTTTCGCTCTGTGGCTGGGCTCACTCTTGGAGATGGGGTGAGGAGCTCGGACATCCAAGACAAGCTCAGTGTAGAGCCACGGCTCCTCCGCATTGAGAGGAGTCAGTTGAGGTGGTTTGGGCATCTGGTCAAGATGCCTCCAAGATGTCTCTCTTTAGAGGTTTTCAAGACATGTCAAACTGGGAGGAGGCCCTGAGGCAGACCAAGGACATGCTGGAGGGATTATATCTCCTGGTTGCCTGGTTGCCCTGGAGACCGCTTGGGGTCCCACAGAAGGAGTTGGAGTGAATGGCTGTGGAGGGGAATACCTGGGAACTTCTGCTGGGTCTGCCACCCTTGTGACCCAGTTCTGGGTGAATGGCTGAAGATGGATTGATGGCTGGACAGGCTTCAGCCTTTTTTACTGCCTCTGCTCTTGTTCTATCACTTAATTGACGCATCTACAGTATGTTCTTCATTGGCCAATTTGTAGGACGTGTGCTGGGACCTGTATCATAAAGCCGAAAAGCCAGTTAGTTCAGCAGGTTTAATCCTGAATTTTTGATATCATGACAAGTTCTTTACTTTTGACTGGAGTTAATCATTATTGCATAGTAACATATTCTGCCAGACTGGATATTTTACCAGAGACAAATCATTGGGTTGACTGTGGCTGAAAAAGCTATCCTTCAATTGACAAAACATTTGCCTTTTCATAATTTTATTACGACAATTCTGATGGAAATGGAATTGGTATTGGGGCATCTTAAACACAAAAGTTTGGGCGGGGGTGGGGGGACTGTTCTCAACCACCTATCACCTTATCATGATGTTTTTCTGTGGTTCCACTGGGAAAACACAGGCATGTCAGACAGTTGATCCTGTGACCTACATCAGTTGCTCTCAGCTGTCTAAGTGAAGTGAGATTTCTACAAAAAGTATAACCTTGTCCAAATCCTTCAGCACTTACCACTTCAGCGTAACTTCCCAATTACAGTAACTGCCCCCAGGGAATACTGATAAGCAGCATGAGTAGGGGACACTCTCTCTCTCACTCTCTCTCTCACTCAATTACACACACTAAGCACAGTCCTGGACTGAACTGGAATTTATGTTGAGTAGGCTCATTCAAAATAAAACTTTGTCCAGGAATTAGCTTAATCATTTTCTGGAAAATCGACCATAAAAACTGGATAGAATATTATTATGTATTGCTGAGTCTTATTATTGGCACTAAAACTTCAAGGCTTCCTCACAACTTACTATTTTAGTTTTTAACTGGCGGCCCAAAGGAAAGAGATGGATCTCCCTTTGGAGTCGGTGAAGAGGGGGAATTGAGTGGGCTGTCCTGGTGACTTGCATAAGGAAGACTTTAATTCATTCCAATTAAATTTACTCACTGCTTTGACCTGTTCAGTCATCATATCTTAATTAGCGAGGGTAAGACTTCCAAGCCGAGGCAAAATACTGCCCTTGTCCATGCCATAGTTTTCTGTGTAAGCCTAGGATGTGCCCCACTGAAGGCAAGGATCATGTTTTCAGTTTCATAGTAACTCTACCGATCTCGGAAATTTCCTAATTTGTACACCCAAAAACCAAACGGATGATTGTCTTCCTCGAAATGTCATGAATTTTACATTTACCCATCACTTTTCTTAGTTTTATTTTTGTGAGAATTCTGGCTCATATGATTAGATCCAGCCAGCTGCAGTCTCTGGGCTCGGGAGATCTCTCACACAGCGAGCGCGCGGACAAGCACACGCTGCTCATTTAGAACAGAAATGTACCTAAACCCCAAGTAGCATTTGAAAGAAGGTGAGTCGCACGTAGAAACAAACTAAATGCAGTCAGAAGAGGCTTAAAATGGCATGCTTTTCACTCAGACGCTTTACTGGTTGTTTATTTCACAATTGTTTGGCTGTAGCAAAAATTTTTTTACTTAACGATGGCGAGTCTGAAATGGTGAAACTGTAAATCTTTTATAAATGAAGGCTGATTGCAGAGACTGTAAGCAGAATCGCGCAAGGGCGTGAGCTCTCCCGACATCCAGGCGATAAGCGTTTCCTGTGGAGGAGCAGTAAAGCTGGTAGGATGGTCTTGCGCATGCGCATTTTTCAAAAAGTGACAGACGTTTGGGTCAACTTTTCCAGAAAATCCTCCGTTACTCCTATAAGTTGATTTGTGTTGTACCTGTAATTGGCATGGCTCAAAAAAACGCAATCATTGTCTCCACAGGTGACGCTATTTTATCTCTCAAATGCTGATCTAGCATTGATCTGTTATTTTGCTGAATAATTGCAAACTAACATAAAAACACTGTTGATTGATATTCTTTCATTGCATAAATACAGTATACCACTTAATTCATGCTGGGTCCAGGAACACATCAAAAACCACCAGACACATTCAGGTCCTGCTCTGGACTCACTGAAAACTTCAGAGGAAAAAGTCAGAGGATACCGTTTATTGTGTTTTGTTGGTCTCAGAGGTTGGGGGATTTACCAAAATAAAATGGGCCAAGCCCACAGCTAGAATCCACTTGGGTGATTTTTCTTTCAGTCACTGCCATACATGACTGGTCCACTGGACACCACACCACAGTCGTGTCATGTCTTTCAGGCTGAGGTCTTCAGGGCTCCCCCATATAAGCCACCTGATCAAAGACCCAATCTGATCTGTGTCTAAAATTCTAATTTATCTTTCAGGTACAGAATGGGCCTGTCCTAAATGGTACTAATCTTAGATATGTGCAACTACAGCTGATGCACATGAGAGGACCCTGGAGTACCTTAATAGTTACCCTTATATTTTGAAAAAGTAAACATTTCTTACCAAATCTCGTGGTTCATTGCTTTCCTCCTTTTAGCTAGACTGAGCCGCTCCGTGTTAATGAATAGCGAGTAGCTTTTGCTGCTGTCTGTCAGCCAGTCAAATGAATTGCTTTGCAACTTAGTTCATGCAACCCTCGTGAGTGAGAATAACAGAGTGTTAAATGCAATCAATACAAAACCGTTTGTGGAAAAAATTTGCTTAGGGAGAGCCCAGACAGCCAGATCCAGCAGATAACTCATCTGTTGATGACTAAGTCAGCAGTTTTATAATCGTTGTTAACAAGGACAGGACGAAATTGGGTCAACAAAATCTAGTGGAATATATCATTTCCAAATTTGTCATCACATGTTTTTGATTACATGCATTAAATTCTAAGATAAATCTAATCTTTTAACATTCTTTTATTATTTATTTTTATTTTTTGAACATGTGTCCCCTGACTGTATAAGACAACTCAAGTTTTGTATCAAATAATTTGTCTGAATTCAGAGAACTGCTTCTCATTGATAAGATGGGTGGTGTAATGGTTTAAAATCTTTCCTGAGCCACTTTTGGGGGAATTAATTTCATTGCACTTCTGAGGTAGGACACATACTACAACAAATCAATTAAAAGCTTTGCGCTCATTTATTCCTTGTCCAAATTATTATTCCTTGTTACTTTTGTGAGTTCTGCTGTGTGTGTGTGTGTGCGTGTGCGTGTGTGTGTGTGCGCGCGCACATGCGTGGTTGAAATTGTTATCATTCTCCCCCAATCTATCGAAACTAACAAACAAGCCAGAAGGAAATTATATTCTATGAAGGACACCAATTCCACATGCATGTTAAACTTATAAACACAATATGGCACTGTTATGGCCCCAATTTGTTATGACATACAAGACATACTCTTTTGCAGACCCCTCCCACCTTTTAGACTTTTTTTTTGATTCACTGGGACTTTCCGTCTCAGACATGCCCAGGACATGCCCAAACCTAGCTCCAGTCTGGGCTTAACAAAAAAAAAGGTCAATACTGCCATAGTGGCTTCTTTTCGCATTACACCTCCATTTCAAAAGGGAAACATTTTGACTCATAAAGGCAAAATTTTTCTTTTCAGTGCAAGAATGGTTACATAGACACGTGTATATATACATATAATACAATATTTGAATAAACACATGATAGATATACATACTCAAACATGGGAGAAGCAATCAGCAAGTACATTGTCAGTACCCTTTTACATGTTTAATTTCCAAGTCAAACTCCTGTAAAATCAAACTGCAATTCAACAATCTCCGATTCTTGTTTTTCATCTTACTCAAAAACATGAACGGATTGTGGTCAGTGTACACAATCATTGGCTTTTGCCCTGTACAAACATAAACATCAAAGTGTTGTAAGGATAAAACCAGAACCAACAGCTCCTTCTCTATTGTGGAAAAGTTCTTTTGGTGGCGAT
Organism: Gymnothorax reevesii; assembly: GCA_029721435.1. Taxonomy (NCBI): domain Eukaryota; kingdom Metazoa; phylum Chordata; class Actinopteri; order Anguilliformes; family Muraenidae; genus Gymnothorax; species Gymnothorax reevesii. The sequence goes on along the minus strand of CM056574.1, from coordinate 132,614,316 downwards.
TGAACCTCCTGGAGAAGTATGCCACGGGATGCACAATGTCATCAGAGTCACTTCTCTGTAGGAGCACAGATCCACAAGCTTGGTCGCTAGCATCGGCCGCGTTTGAGAACGGATTGTTGAAGTCAGGAGATTCAAGAACGGGGAAGTGACACAGCAGAGACTTCAGGCGATCGAAGGCTCTCTGGCATGCTTCATCCCAAGTGAACTTTACGCCTTTCTTCAGTTGGTTGGTGAGACTGAGAGAAATCTCAGCAAAGTTCTGGCAGAACTTGCGGTAGTACCCGATCATTCCAAGGAAGTGGCTCAAAGCTTTTTTGTTGTCAGGAACTGGAAAGTCCATGATGGTTTGGACTTTAGTATTAATGGGTGCCACCTCACCCTGGCCTATGACGTAGCCAAGATACGTGACAGTAGCACAACCAAAGTCACTCTTGTTCAGGTTAACAGTCAGGTTAGCCTGGGTCAGGCGCTGGAACAACGTCTCTACATCTTTCAGATGTTCTTCCCAGGAGTCACTCGATGTGATCAGGTCCTCAATGTACACACCCGTGTGTGGCAATCCTGCGATTGTAGATTGTATCATCCTTCGGAACATGGCTGGGGCATTTTTCATGCCAAAGGGTAGGACTTCATACTGGTACAACCCAGATGGTGTGGCAAAAGCAGAGATGTTCTTGGCCCTCTCAGGTAAAGGCACACATCAAATACCCTTCAATAAATCAATCTCGGTCAGAAACTTTGCTTGCCCTACTCTATCGATACAATCATCAATCCTAGGTATTGGAAACACACCAGCTCTAGTTACAGCATTGACTTTGAGATAATCTGTACAGAATCTAGTACTTCCATCAGGTGTTGGAATTAGCTCACAGGGTGAACTCCAATCTGAGTTAGAGGGTCTGATAATATCATGTACCTGTACTCAACCTCTTTCTCAGCAATATTTCTCTTTTCAGGATTCATCCGGTACGGATGCTGTTTTATTGGTTTGGCATTACCAACATCTAAAATTTCAAATGTTAGATTTTCAATAAATGATTCACACAATGGTCTATACCGGACTTGAGCCCCCAATTTGTTATGGCCCCAATTTGTTATGACATACAAGACAGCAAGGGATGACAGACAAAATTTTGAAACTTAAACAGATTTAATTCAATAATCCGACAACTAACCTACAATTTATACTACTGATCAAGATTGATTATATACAGGAAAAAAAAAATATTTACAGTCCCTTGAGATGGGGCTGCTAAGTGATGTTCCGGGTGAGGAAAATGCTCCAGCACACAGGCAAAAATCCACAAAAAGCTTCACAGGTCTTGAAAAGATTGACAGGGCTGGTTAAATGTATCCTTCTCCTTGCAATTTCTTCTACCACTTTACTCTCTCAATTTTCCTCCTCACATACTCTTTCGCAGACCCCTCCCACCTTTAAGACTTTTTTTTTTTAATTCTCTGGGACTTTCCGTCTCAGACATGCCCAGGACATGCCCAAACCTAGCTCCAGTCTGGGCTTAACAAAAAAAAAGGTCAATACTGCCATCTAGTGGCTTCTTTTCACATTACAGCACATAAATTGTTAAATTGTTAATAATTTACAACTAAATGAATGGCTAAATAACAACTAAATTAATGGCTCCTACTGTGTGGCAATTGCAGTGAACAATTGCATTGTAGTGGCTTACCTAAAATAGTAAGCCTGGATTGAATATACTGGTTTTAAGCTCTGGACTAATGCACACCCTGGACTGTGTGTGCTACAATCACGGACATCTTTAAAAGTGTGTAGATGTGTGTAGATGGGCATATTAATTAGGACCAATCCCATCCCATTTTGAAAGTGCTGTTGGGATGATGTGAGCTGTACCTTTGGGCTCCTGGCTTCGGTACTTTAAGCCACATTCGAGCCCCATGCCAGGAGGAGTGTTAAGCCCTTTACAAGCCCAGGTAAGCTGTCAGCCGGGGGCATCTGTCCTTCTCTTGGGGGCTACTTACTCTTTTGTTACTGCCAATGATGCAAATGTAAACACATCTGACTCCATATCAAATTTAAGATAGAAATTTGTAGATGCAATCTTTGCGGTTAGTATGTGTTTGCATAAATATGATCGGATTTTAATTAGTCAATTTATTACTTAATTTGGAGCTCCGTTGTGCATCGGACTCATAACAGGTCTATACCTCACTCCGCCGGACCTAAACCATCCGAACGACCCAATCTGGCGAGAGAACTCAGAGGCTGGCGACCTATTAAGCACAGTAATTTGACATAGACCTCGCTTTGACTAGGGATTACCGGGGCCCACCGCGAGCAACTACAAGGCATAACGGAGTTCCATCGTTCAGAGGCCTTGCGTCTTTTAAGATTTCCGCCTAAAGATATAAACGGAATCTTGCTCGAAGCCAATATTAATAGCACCATACACAGCATGGAAAATCCACCTTATAACGCAGATGCCAAGCGCGTTGATCAGGCACGCAATTATGGACTGTGTTACTCAATTGGGATCCAGGAGTCCGAACCGGTAGGTATACGTTTTTCCAAAGTCAGAAACACTCCACAGATGCGAATATCAATTTATTTCGCCAGGCAGGCACAAGCTTAAATCACAAGACCCAATTACCTCGTTACAGAAAAGAGAAAAAGAAGTCAGTTCATACCTGGCGCAGCCCAAAAACTACACATATACACACATATATGAGGGAAGGATGAATACAAGCTTCCCCGACTTCTCTGTTTTCCCCTCTTTTATGCCCAATCTCTAGACTGCGTCCTATGGTGGGGTCATAGGTCGTTTTGGGTCATTTGAGCCAAGAATGCTCCCCCTTTCCGGAGGGGCTTTGGGAGGAGACATGACCACAAGGAAAACTGAAGCATATTTCTTTCCAAAGTTATTGAAGGAGGGCATGGCACAAGTCCAATTCCTTTGAAATATTCCCTATGAGATTTCAGAAATTAGGAGGATTAAAATGATACCAAACACAACCTACTTGCATTGGAGTTGGTCATGAAACGTCCGACACAATACTGAATTACAAGAATAATCTGCATTAAGGCTATTGTTCCACTCTTAACCTTCGGCATAGCAAAATAAACATTATTCTGTGACATTGTGAGTGAGATTAGTGTTTTACTCAGGAAATTAAAAGTCTTTAAAAATATTTACCTAAACTGTAATGTATTGGAATTGTACGGGTGCAGTTATGTCAGAATCCATTGGATAGCACTGTGGAGTTGTCCAGCATGAGTCAATGGTTTGCAGACAGCAGTTTTTTGGTAGATTCCTAGGCATCTGCATTCACCATTACCCCTGTGGCAAGATGAGATTGGCGCCAGAGGGTCTGGTTGAGTCCATTCCCATGACTCTGGGGTCATCTGCTAAATGTTGGAGCACGTATCCCAACAAGGGTCAAACTGTTGGAGTAATGATTATGGCGCCAGATAATCCAGCCAGATAATCCTCTCTGTCTTTTCCGCTTACACAAATACTGCACCCAGCATTACGTCCATCAGTCAGGCAATGGGTGGGATCTGTGGCAGCCTTGACTCGCTGAAGTGGGTCAAGGAATATCAAGTGATGTTTCGTATAAAGTGTAACAAACTCTGCTCTGTTGCTTTTCTACAAGCCCAGACTAAGTGGTTATGGAACCTATTCTCCCTTGAATGTATTGTGCAGATTTAATGATTGACGTGTTTTGGAGTGCCCTTGTGTATGGTTCACAGTTCATATGCAGCCGTGTATGAGTATGTAGATAGGCCCCCGTGTGCCTGTGCAATTAGGTGTCCTCTGTAAATACTGGAATAATCTCATTAATGAACATGGCAGTTAGAGGTGTGATGCGCTGCTTTACCCTGCTCTACACAGTCAGCCATTAATCACCAGCGCTCTTCTGACAGAGGCCTTTATTGGACTGGTTTAGTTATAAATTGGCTTGAGAGAATTGGGCTCAGAGAGGTTTGCAGGAGCGATGTAATGGTGCTTGTCGATCCATTTTCCCTGATACATTAATGGCTCTGTGATGACATTCTACCCGCTGGGGACAGATGTACAGTAACTTGTCGTTGCAGCAAGGAAATGGAGGCTCCTGCTGGCACCGGTGTCCTTGGGCCTTTTGACAAAGCCAGTCTCTCCTTCTGCTGAATCTACTTCAATTGACTTCATTATTCTGAAAGGCTCTTGTGTCACACGGACATCCTTGAGTGAGGATTATGTGGTGTAGAGCCAGCTGTCAGTGCGGCTATGGCTTTGGCATCAGCGCAGACATCAGGCCAGTGCAGGGAGTCCACTTCCTCTCCAGTGCTTCCTGGTGTCTCATCATCCATCTGCTTGTACAGGGTGTCGCGTGGATGCATTCTGAACACGGTGTGTGTCACAGTGTGATCATGTTGCATTAACAGCCGGCTAATACATACATAAGTGAGTCAAATTAGACGGTGATAGAATCAGTCTGCCTCAAATTAGGTTGCTGAATTCAAATTTAAAATTTTGGTTCAAAACAGTTTGCGTGAACATACAGTAATGACCTACATTAACATGATACAAAACATTTCATTTTTTCATTTGCTGATCTAATAAATTGTCAGTTTTTGTAACTATGCCTCAATTCATTTTCACCAATTAGGAGCCTAGTTAATCTTTAATTTGATTGATTTCATTTTTTCTCTCTTTTTTTATGCAGTTGTTTCCAATAAGTGGACTCAGATTTTCTTTTATTCTTCATGGCATGCATAAAAATTCCTGTCAACATATGGCTTAACACCTCTAAACATTAATTGCACCTGAGTTAAACAAAATAATGTGTTTTTAAAATCCTAAAATTGCGGCAATGGAGGGTACAAAAACCAGCATACAAAGTGGGTCCCCAGGACCAATGTTGAACCCCTGGTGTAGTCTGTGCCTGAACTTGCTGAAATCCTTCCCCCTCCTCAGCAGCGATTCATTCTAAGCCAATACAGAGACAGTAGATAACTGATTGTCACACTGGCCACATTCACATGTTAATTCATTTGAAGTGCTTTGAACAAAGAGGATCCCCAGCATCTCCATGATTCAGTAGCAATTTATTTTCGCTTAAATTGCACTGGTTACATGTTATGAGTCACAATCCTTGAACAGGGGAAATAGCTTAGTTCTTTATTGTCATTGCACAGTATAACTGAAAAGTTTGTTTCCAAAATGCAATATATCCATTTTACTCATTTTGAGTAAATCAGCCTTTTCTCTGTTGGTAGCTATTGATTTTTATTGAAAAACACAAACTTTGACCATGAAAAAATACACCTCATGGTGTGAATTTCTAAAAACAGGTTTTTGCACCATATGTAGGTAGCACAGGGCTATCGCTGTATGATATCATCTCAATTTTTGTAATTTTAGCACTTGACGCGTTTTGGAACTCTTCAATTTTGCAAGCCAGGAGTTAGTGCTGCCATCTATGAGAACTTGCTCAGCTAAAACTCCCGCAGGACATGTTTGTCTCAGGAGCCACTGAATGCCACTGCTTACACGACTGCCTGGAGAGAAGAAGACAGCCTGTGCTTCGTGTGACAATTTGCCAGGGAGACATTACAAAAAATTAAATTGTGGGAAACCTTAATATGTTATTGGATTGGCTTGGAATATGGGGTCTTTTGTATTTTCATATTGCAACGATTTATAAACATTATGTAGGGTACATTATGAAAATCATTCAGCAGACCTGTGTGTCATGGTTCTGCCTTATGTGTGTTGTCTTTGTGCCGATTCGGGCCTGTGCTTTACTCTCGCTTTATTTTTCAGCTTTCTCTCTGCCGTCTGATGATCGATAAAATATTTAACAAATTCAAATAATGTATTTACTTCATACTCATAGAGGATATCACTGGTAGTTTTCTCTGCAATCTATTACTACCACCAAATATTAGAGCATTTAAATATTCACTTTGTCCTGCATCTTAAAGAAATTCAGCTAGCCACAACATGATAAAAAATTGTCCATGTTTGTATAATTTACATTCAATTGTTACTTCATCAAAACTTCCCTCTGTTAATAGTTACTGATCGTTTAAGAGGGGTTAGCATTTATTTTATCAAGAAATAGGGACTTTTTCTTGGTTTCATAAGGAATAATTATTCTGTTTACTTCTGCAACTTTGTCCTTTTACAACTCCACAGTCATTAAAATGGCTTGACTTCCACAGATTTGCACTGCTAATATACTTTTTCTGAGAATTTTCACTTTTTACTAATCCTGTCATTACAGTAAGGACTCCATAAAATACTGTAAATATTGGCTAATCAACAGGCACCTTAAATTATTTTTGAATAAATGCTAATTTCATTGTAGACATTTATATGAGCACTTCATGGAATAGAATGATAATTGTATTCAATCTAACAAAGACAGAACTAACAAACATGCCAGCAATGCAGTTGTTAACAGACACTCACGGAGTTAGGTTCATTCACAATGATTTCCACACAGACACGCAATCTGAGCTCAGGACACACACACATAAACACACACACATGCACACGCACACACACACACCTCAGTGCACTTTCCTCTCTCACATTCATTCACATAGTAAAAGATCCAAGGCTCTAATTTTCTTATGATCTGACTCCATTGTTGCTTCGATAACATACAGAAACAATGCTCTATTTTAACTAAACCCAAATTCCTTTACCCACAATGATTCCCAGAACCATTATGTCAGCGTTCTACACACTCCCAAGTCACAGACCCACAATGATTCCCTGAACCATTATGTCAACTTTCAACAAATTGCCCAGTCTCAGTCAAAGTCACGTCAACATTTGTCCCAGAATAGCAGTCCTTACAACAAGAAGAACAACAACAACAACTCCTGTCCCATAATTGGCAATATTATTTCCTCTGTCTCACACATAAACTAATCCGAATTCAGTAAGAATTCCGTCACTCACCCGCACCTCCACCACAAACTCTGGAGAACCTCCCTCCTGGTCTCACTACACACCCAAGGAGCGTTGCCAGTCGCTCTGGGTTTTAGGACTTTCCCCCTTTAACGTCTCTCAAGACGACTGTGCACCGTTTTCCAGTCGGCGCCGATTCTCCAGGGAGTGCAGGTGAGATATTGGAACCCCGGACGATGCCCACAATGTAGTAGGACTTTTGATATTATATTCCTGGTATTACCCTCACAAAAAGAAACTCAGTTGACTCAGAGAAAAAATCAGTCGGAGGCAGAGAAGTTCATATGCAAGCCAAAGTCAGTTTACTTTTTTCTGCAGAAAAAAGGATCTCCGCATACAATCAGGTCAAAATCAAGGATGAAAACGGTTTCTTTCCCTGTGATTTAAGTAAGAATCCATCTTGACATCACACCCCCAATGCTTGGGCTGGACTGGGCTCAATGGCACTTGATTTTCCTTGGCTTTGTGAAAAAGAGTTTGTGAGCCTCTTTGCTGGGGAAGTCTTGCACTGATGGGCCATGTGATTGAAATACTCATACAAGCCTCAAGATGCACTCCCTGCAGTCTGTCTTCACCGGCAAACAGCAAAACCTCTGGTACACCTGCGCAGTTGCATTATTTTTGGACTTGAAACAGAAATCAATGTATCTTTGGTAGCTATAGCGAACAACTAATCAGCCTTGTCAATGCATAGGCCTAACTGACCTACCTATACAGCTAATGCGAAATAATTGCAATTCACCGTTTTTTATTGATATATGAACCGCAAATAGATAGCTGAGCAGGCGAACTAGCTTGCTAGCCTAGTGTGCAAGCTAGTTTGTTGGTTTCTCGGTCAATGTTAAGCTGCTTATGCACCGGACACAAAACACATTGTTCGCATGACAGATTACATTCGAAGTCAATGCAAAAACGCGAATACATGCGAAACGCGTGTATTCGCGTGTTTGCAATAACTTTGAATGTAACCTGTCGTGTTTTGCGTCCGGTGTGAAAGTGGCTTTAGCTGGTAACCTTTTTATTCAGGCGCATTTTAATGCCAGCTAGCGAGCTAGATACTCGCGGTGCAACCCCAGCCAAATTAGTTCGCATCATAATGGTTATACGCTTTTTAAATTGACTAAATTTAAATGCATGAAATATAATGTTAGATGGCTTGCAAGAGAGCCTTTATGCTAACTTAGCTGGCTATATTTAATGAATGTATATGCGAGCTAGGTGCCTAAATGGCAAAGTTATAACTATTCACTATTATCCATTGACTTCTATGAGCAAGTAAAAAAAATAACACAACTGCGCAGGTGTACCGGAGGGCACGGCGAAATAGCTGTTGGAAATGTAAAAAAGGTTCACGGAAAAATATGCACTTCGTTTATGCAATGGTGTGAGCGGACGTATATCATCTAGGATGGATACTTCAGTCTTAGTGCGGCGAGCCACTCCAAGCGCCGACTCGCTGGCATACCGTAAGGTGCTGGGTAAGGGCAATCTCTCCTAATCACCTTGTAAATAAAACACTCTGTTTCCATAAAAAACTTATGTTTTTAGAGTTATTGGTACGACTAACAACGAAACAAGTGCATCCTGAACGCATTCTGTCAGCCAATCTCTTTTCAGTACAGCGAGGAATGACCCGAAGTAGGAGACCGGCAGGGTTCTCATGGCGGCGCGCATCGTTAGAACAGGAATGGTGGATAACTAGCTTTAAACCGCCGGAAAAGCTGCTTTAAATTCCGCTATAGCGGCGGATAGCATCAAGTTTTAAAGCTTTTTTGTGTTTTGTGTGCCGCCAGCTTATCCAAATAACGATTGTGTGTACATTTGCTCCAACGTTGAGGGAGAAGCCCAGACCAGCCGCACCGTATTCACGGTATTCCCAGTAAAAGAACGCGAGCCGATTAATTTACCTGTAGCTTTTAGGAGATTAAACGCGGGCTGGGTAGCTTCGTTTTGAAAGATAAATGCAGGTCTCAAAGATGAGAATAAACATCTGAGGCAGCTACGTTAGCTTATTTGAATTAATATTGTAAAATCTAAATGGCATCTGATAGTTTGCAGAGAAACAAGTGCGCACCTGAAGCGCACACAAATGTCAAAAGCTCACACACGCAGACATACAGGGAGAGATTTTGGGCGCGTTGGCGGGGCAAGGGCTCGCGTTGGCGGGGCGGGCCGCCCCGCCAGCAAAACGGTAGGGGAAACACTGGAGTCCCTGCCTCCTCTCGTGACTATAAATGTGGCAGAGATGGGAGGGGCCATCAGACGGATCTTTGTTAGACTCTGCTCTGCATGGTGAAATCTCAGCTCCTTGTGCCTTCCGAGTATTTCCTTTGTATGATTCCAGAGTCTTGCATTTTGCTGCACCCTCGTCTTGTCTGCCCCTTGTCTTGTCTCCCAGTGTTATCCGTCGATCTAGTTAGGTCCAGTTTAGCCACTCTTGGAGTGAGTGCTTCTGTTTCCCTCTGCCTTGGGCAGTGTACCTTAGTTTTCCCATTTGTTCAGTGCATGTGCACAGTGTTTTATTTATGGCTTGTCTGCCAATTTTTCTCCTGGAGTTTTGTGTTTATTAAAACACTTTTCATCCTGTATCTGGTACTCCCCTGCCTACTTAACACTGTGTTTTAGAAGCAAAACTGCATGTGCATATAGATGTGCTTGAGGGTTACACGTACTGCATTTACTGAAATGATCTTTGCTCAGCACTATTACTCTGTTGCTCCTGAAAGTCCATTCACTGCGTCTGAGATGCTCAGCTCACCACTTTGGGGAGCAGTTCAGCACATTCCCATTGTCTCGGAAAACCCTCCATTACTGCAAATCACCTGAATCAATAATGATTTAATTTGAGAGACTCTTCTCGATCTCTTGAATACTAATGTAATGATCTGCACTCCACGGCCAATCGATCAATGTTTCAAGAATGTCTTCACTCTGAGCAACTACTTTAGAGGTCAGAAGTCAGTTTGATTTTTTTGAATGATTCATGCAAGGAGAGTATTTGTCTGTTTACTTTTATTGCATTACTTAGTGATATGCGCCATACACAAAGCAGCTGATGCAGTTTGCTGAACATGAGTGGCGAGAACAGGCTGTTCAGCCCTACTAGCTCGCCAGTTTCTTTTTACTATTATGAATATATCACTTCAGATACTCTAGCTTTATCTGGTATCTAGCTTTAAGTCAAGCCTGCTCTTGAAAATTCCCCGGGATTCTGTCTCAACAATATGGTCAGGCAAGCTATGCCACATCAAAATTATTCTTTGGGTGAAAAAATATTTCCTAATATCAGTGCTAAATTTACCCTTGGTCAGCTTCAATTTGAAGTATTTATAGACCTTGAGATTTAATGTATGAACTGTACACAAGATCATAATAGCATGACAGATGTTGCAATTGGATGTGGGATGCAGGATGCATCAAGATGCTCATCAGACACCATGATTAGTGCACAGGTGTACCTTATACTGCCCACAATAAAAGGCCACTCTGAAATGTGCAGTTTTGTCTCACAGCAAAATGCCACAGATGGCGCAGGCATTGAGGGAGCGTGCAATTGGCATGCTGACAGCAGGAATGTCAACCAGATCTGTTGCTCGGGCATTGAATGTTCATTTCTCCACCATAAGCCATCTCCAAAGTCGTTTCAGAGAATATGGCAGTACATCCAACTGGCCTCACAACCGCAGACCACGTGTAACCACACCAGCCCAGGACCTCCACATCCAGCAGGTTCACCTCCAAGATCGTCTGAGACCAGCTACTCAGACAGCTGCTGAAACAATTGGTTTGCATAAACAAAGAATTTCTGCACAAACGGTCAGAAACCGTCTCAGGGAAGCTCAACTGCATGCTCGTCGTCCTCATCGGGGTCTTAAGCTGACTCCAGATCGTCGCCGTAACAGACTTGAGTGGGCAAATGCTTACATTTGATGGCGTCTGGCACGTTGGAGAGGTGTTCTCTTCACGGATGAATGTCGGTTTACATTGTTCAGGGCAGATGGCAGACAGCATGTGTGGCGTCGTGTGGGTGAGCGCTTTGCTGATGTCAATGTTGTGGATCGAGTGGCCCATGGTGGTGGTGGGGTTATGGTATGGGCAGGCATCTGTTATGGAAGAAGAACACAGGTGCATTTTATTGATGGCATTTTGAATGCACAGAGATACCGTGATGAGATCCTGAGGCCCATTGTTGTGCCATACATCCATGAACATCACCTCATGTTTCAGCAAGATAATGCACGGCCCCATGTTGCAAGGATCTGTACACAATTCTTGGAAGCTGAAAATGTCCTAGTTCTTGCATGGCCAGCAGACTCACCGGACATGTCACCCATTGAGCATGTTTGGGATGTGCTTGACCGGCGTATACGACAGCGCGTACCAGTTCCCACTACTATCCAACAACTTCGCACAGCCATTGAAGAGGGGTGGACCAACATTCCACAGGCCACAATTGACAATCTGATAAACTCTATGCGAAAAAGATGTGTTGCATGAGGCAAATGGTGGTCACACCAGATACTGACTGGCTCTGAGTCTTCAGACCCCCAATAAAGCAAAAACTGCACATTTCAGGGTGGCCTTTTATTGTGGGCAGTATAAGGTACACCTGTGCACTAATCATGGTGTCTGATGAGCATCTTGATGTGGCACACCTGTGAGGTGGGATGGATTGTCTCAGCAAAGCAAAAGTACTCACTATCACACATTTAGACAGATTTGTGAACAATGTTTGAGAGAAATGGTAATTTTGTGTATCTGGAATGAATTTTAGATCTTTGAGTCCATCTCATGACAAATGGGAGCAAAAACAAAAGTGTTGCGTTTATATTTTTGTCGAGTGTATGACTCCTAATTTAGCTCCTTATTAAAAATTTCAGTTACTTATAATTTTGTCATTCCATTGTTTATGTAAATATCTATGAGTAGGCTTGAACTGGCAGAGATACACAGAATGTGGGACTGGCAGTAATATGGTAGCATAAACATGAGCGAGTTGTTCATGTACTTAAATCTAAGGAGGGTTATCACATGCAATAATGCAAAAATGCACGATATGCCTCCAAAATCTGGAAAGAACTGACTATTGACTGACTATTTTATGATGTAATTTCCCGAGTTTTGCTGAAATATTACTGTTGTTGCAGAAGAATGCTGGATTGATATTTTCTGGTTCCCTTCAGCATTCCACCTACCTGAGTCCTACAGATTGGGAAAATGGGTTTGCACCCGGTAGTCAGAATTTTGACCACTTCACACCTCAATACATTGAGATCAAACAATTTTAATATTAATATTCAAATGGGAGTTCAGGAGAAATAAAGCTATTAAATGAAACCAATTGAAAGCAGAGATAGGAAATCACCGTATATGATTAGATTTGTACAAAAAGGTGTTTCACAAAAGGTTCTTATTGTTGCAATTGCATTTTCATCAGAATATTTTCGTGACCGTCTAGGCATTGCTAATCAATTATTCAAACTACATATTTTTCTGAGGGAACATTTTTCCTGTGGAAAAATCTAATTGATGGAATTCAAACCAAAAGATTATTTCCTCTGAAAACATCACGGTTCTTGCAAATAGAAAATCGAAGAAGTTCCATGTTTCCTAATGCTATATTTCCAAAAAATTGCTCATTAAAGCATAAAAGCAAAACAGCAAATGATATAATGAGTCCAGACAGGAAACAGATTGTTCTTTCAATAAATATTTACATGATGGCATGTTGAAGAAGAATATGTAGTTTCTAGGTCAGTTACTTATAGATTCAAAGCTTATTGCTCCTCCTCATTTTATGGTTAAAGTCCTAAATTGCACATTGCACATGCTTTCTGGCACCTGTGCATGTCCCACTGATAGCTCCACTTTCAGAACCTACTAAATCACATTATAAATTGTAATGGAAAAAGCGAAACTCAAAACCTGCCAAGTCAAGAAGGAAAACTGTCAAATTCTGCTAAGTCATAAGCCAATATGGAAATGTGATTCTGTTTTCATTCACGAGAAGGAACCAATCACAGTTATGCTTTTATTGCATATTCAGCTATTGCTTCTCTAACTCAAGACGGGGGATGCAGACTCAAGTTTCGTTTTGATCGCAGAATATACGAGGACGTAAGGGTTCAAAAAGGAAGTTTCTCAGGCTTAGGAATGCTATTTTGAGTTCGAATGATATCCTTGCATGTCTTATAATGCATTTCTTGCCTGTAGAGTGGGTCCTGGGTCAAATACCTTCACCTATTGAGCAACGGGGCTGGTACTTTCAAAACCTGCTAAATTTCCACTCCACTTTCAATACCTGCTAAGTCAAAACTTTGTGCTGCAAAATCATAGTAATTTCTTTACAAAAAAAAATAACAATGAATTGCCTCATGGATTATGTCTGCAAGGCTAATAGTTTCAGTGTAGTGAAAATTGGTATCTATGAAAGATAATTTCTATACCTACCAAAAAATCAGATTTTTCTAAAAATGGACCATTTTCACTTAGAAGACTTTTGGAAGTGGACTCCTTGTTTCCTTTGTAGACTGTAACAGGTGCTGCTGAGATGAGGCAGTTGGCAGGTGGTGGATTTATTGGTCACTTGTATGTCATGCTTACTGGAAAAAGTATGATCAGAGAGGAAGGTCCCAAAGTTACTTAACTGAAGTTTCCTCACAAAACTTGTTTTCCTTATGTGATGGTCCTGCTCTGCAGTCCCTCCCCCCTTGCTCGCTGCCCCTCCACTTCACGAGCCACACCTGTCGCTCGTTGAGGTGGAGGTGCAGTGGAGAGTATTCTGATTCCTGGAGCCCTGTCATGGTTTGCTGCTGCTCTCCTGTTCTTTGAATCTTTTATTAAAGTTTTTATTATATTTTTGTACTCAGCTTGTGCATGTGGGTCCCTTTCCACTCTGGGTCCATGGTCCCAGTGCCCGCCGGCTTCTTGCCTTCTGCCGTCGGAACCAATCCATGACAGAATGCAACTGTCAGCTTGGGACACAGCCAGGCTGAGTGAGGGGAGCAGCGGCAGTTTTTCTTTCCAGGGTCCAGTCGGGGAGCAGTGCAGGGATTGGTGCTATGTGTTCCCGGAGGTGGGCGCCAGGTGGCGCCATGTGTTCCCGGACGTGGGCGCCAGGAGGCGTGCCTTGGGGGGAGGGTCCTGTGATGGTCCTGCTCTGCAGTCCCTCCCCCCTTGCTCGCTGCACCTCCATTTCACAAGCCACACCTGTCGCTTGTTGAGGTGGAGGTGCAGTGGAGAGTATTTAAGCACTGCACTGCCTATTTGGAGCTGCTGCTCTCCTGTTCTTTGAATCTTTTATTTAAGCATTTATTATATGTTTGTTCTCAGCCTTCTGCCGGCGGGACCATACCATGACACCTGATGCCTAACTCATTAAATGGATTAGTATTTCCTTAATGACGGCAGTCCTCAATTGGTTCCTGGATTAAGGGCAAGGAATGAACATAAGGGGCAAAATGGAATAGTCACAAGGATGAAATTAGACTGTCTGCCACTTCAGTCCAGAACTGCTAAACTGGGGGACACTTCCACATCATGTGCTGATAAGTGCCAGAGACCTTTAAAGTGCATAAACTGCATCAGGGATTATTTTTCATGCAATGGAGTTTACGCAGATCTGTTCTTTCGACAATATTAAAATGAATCAGCTGGCATTGAGGGTTGCAAGAAGCCTCCTTAAACTTAATGGAGGCCATTTTATTGTTGCAGGGTTTTTGTCTCCCAGTGAGAGGGGGACCTCCAGCCTCTCATTAACTCTGGTTTGATATGAACGTGGCCTCCCTGACACGCCATTTAAAGAGTTTCATTAATCATGAATAGAAATTCATTTGCCAATAACATGAAGGGAAGAGCTGAGTCAATCATGTTGAAAAACGAGAGTTTGGTCAACGATGAGATGTGAGGGGAGTTGGGTCCATTAACAGGAGAGGATGCTACTTAAATCAGTACAAGTGCGATCAGTAATGTGGAAGACCGGGTGTTGGGTCATTATGGAAGAGATGATTATTTGGATATTAATACAGAGAGAGGGGAGTTGGGTCTGTAATGAGAAGAGAAATGAGTTGGGTCAGCAATGAGAAGCAAAAGGGATTGCCTTTATCCTCCTGAATATCCAGGTATAGCTGTATGTGCGCTGCGGGTGTACTGGTGAGTCTTCTTGTTTATTTTTATTTGTATGCAGACGGCAAAAGGAAAATAAGAAATCCTCTAATTGTATCATGTCACTGTCCATAAAAAAAAAGTTATATTCTAGTTATATATGCAGAAACAGTTCTGTCCGGCCATTTATTCCAAGAAGTAAATTATTAGTCCCATTGCTTTTCGAAGGACTAGCACGATTGTAAAATAACAATGTTTGTTCCAGCTCAAATCAATTCAATCCAATTTTATTTGTACAGTGCTTTTCACCAAAAGGCAGTCAGAAAGACGCATTACAAAGTAAAAAAAGGGCAGTACCCAGCCTGATCCTCAAAGTAGTAAATGGGGCAAAAAAAAAAAAAAAAAATCCTGCAGGAAGAAAAATCCTCAAACAGCTGTGAGAAAAAACTCCCCAACAGGGAGAAATCTCAGAAAGAACCTGACTATTTGTCATGGTTTAGATGCTTTGAGAGCTCTTTTTGTTGCTCTCGTCCAGTACGATATCATTTTGCTCCCAATCGGATTCCTGGGCCAGCTGGCATTAATTGAGGGCGTTGCCCGGACTCTATTTAAGCTCTAGTTTCGCCTCGCGTCCTTTGCTAGAGTGTCAGTGTGATATTTGCGCTTTAGCCGGTAAGGTCTCGAGACAGAGTTCTGTTTAGGACTTAGTTGCATATTTGAGGCTTACTAATAATTAGAAAGGGAATCTTAGTTTTATTTTTTCCCTTTTCTTTTTGTGTCTTCAAGCTCGCCTGTTTCCTACCTCAGACGGTGTCCAGGTCCGTTGATACTGTGAGTCTAAGCATTTTTGGTCTGTTTGAGTCTCTCAGCTCTCAGAGGTTTTTGCCTTTTAATTCTGGTCGCTACTTTTGGCGTCCAAATCTCAACAGCCATCACAATAGTGGGGGAGCCCATCCTCCGCTGGCAAGCTAAAAACTCTTTGAAAACATCCAAGAGTAGCGCCTGTAGCTCCAATATGTGGGGAGGCAAACATGGAGTAATACAGGATCTAGAGCGGATCAGGATAGCAGGACAGCTGCAGCCAGTGACCACACGGTGAGTGATAGTGTCATGGTTTTGGAGGTTTGAGAGCTCCTTTTGTTACTCTCGTCCAGGACGATATCATTTTGCTTGCCATCGGATTCCTGGGCCAGCTGGCATTAATTGGGGGTGTTACCCGGTCTCTATTTAAGCTCCTGTTCTACCTCGTTCGTGTTGCTAGAGTGTCATTTTCTCCTTGGCGCTTTAGCCGGTAAGGTCTTTTGAAAGAGAGTATTGTCAGGATCTTAGCTACATAACAGGATAAGTGTTAGTGAGTAAGGAATTCTTTGGTTTCCCTTTTCCTTTGTCTTTTTTCGAGCTTGCTTGTTGTCTACCACAGACGGCGTCATTTCCATTGGTAGCGCGAGTCTCGTGATTTCTATCTGTTTTAGTCTCTCAGCACGCTGCTGATTTTTCCTTTTATTTCTGGCCACTGCTCTTGTCATCCTACTACCAACGCCCATTACAGATAGGGCTTGAGTGGCTCATGGACTCACTGTTCATGAGTGAAAATATCCCTAGATCAACCAAAAAACAAGATCAACTAATAGATAAATCTGCATATAAAAAATTTCGCCCTGTGCCAGGTTCCAACTGTGGAGTGATTAGCCATAATTATGAAGTCTAGAAACAGTTGACCCACCTTCATCCACTTATTGCACCTGCACTTACACCAGGCCGTAAAACTTGTGTGTCTCTACTTTAGTTTTGCAGGAAAAGCCAGCACCATGAACTTCTAATGAGCCACTAACACCAATACCATGTGGAGCTAACACTTTACCCAGCACCCTCTCTGGAAAATATGATTAGCATCCATGTCATGAACACAACACTTGGCTACTGGTACTTTGAGTAAAAACAAAAAGAGGTCTCACGCTGAAATCATGTTCATATCTGCTGACATCTGTTATGTAATGTCAACCAGTGCTTTTTGCTTCCCGGAAAATTTGCAAACACTTCAAACCTCTGAAAATCTTTGATTATTGCTCTGACTGTGCTCAGCGGTACAACTGGGTGTGTAATTGCTCATATTCTATAATAAGGTTAATCTAACCTCAGGTGTAAAACAACACACAACATAGTATTTCACCATGCTATCATTTATTACACCAAACAAGTCATGTGTGGAAAAACTAAGTGCACCCCGTGATTCAATAGCTTGTAGAACCACTTTTATCAGCAATAATTTGAGCTCATCCTTTTTCTGTATGACTTTATCAGTCTCTCACATTGTGGTGGAGGAATTTTGGCCTACTCTGCTGCCGGAGGGTTCTCAGTCTTGTCCTTGCGGCTCGCAGCTTTGAAATATCCAGTCAGCATGGATATTTTTCTTAGTAGCTGTGACTTCCGCTGCAACTTCTTTGACTGATTTTTGCATTTCAGAGCTCTACTTTCATTTTATTTTCCACATTTTAGCATCTTTTGTCTATAATTTCCACTCCAGCAGCTAGGTAACAGTATCAATATGAGTACATTTCAAGGACAACGACTCATTTATCGGACAATAGAAATGGGCACGCAAGTCATCCATTAACCAATCACAATGGCTGTTATTTATTTTAGGTATTCATACCCCTTGCTCCCCTCCAGGCCCAACACACACACACACACACACACACACACACACGCACACACACCAGTCAGCGCACCATATGGGCATAATTTTATTTTTCTCCCGATAATTATTTTGATCCTTAGCCTTGCGATGGGCCCTTTCACGTCGTCGGGTCCCAGGGCTTGAGCCCCGGTAAGCCTAAGCATTAAAACGGCGCTGCCTGCTGGGACTATTAGCCAGCTGTCCATGAGATGGAGAACAGAAATCCATATTGTTAGCGGACGCAAATTGAATCTCAAAACAGCAATGTTAATCCCAGGGAGCCAAAAAGGGCGTAAAGTCTCATCTGATTGGGGTCAATATTTATCAGGCTAGTCCCACCTCAGCTGCCTCAGCTTCATATTCATCTCATAGGGGCTGTTAGAGTGACCCAAACCTTTGAGGGGGTGTCATAAATATCTGTGCTTTGTAGGCGCAAAATTCCCGTCATGCAGAAAAAGTCTATATGCTGATTTCTGTTCCAAACACTTAGATTAGATTTGCTGTTCTTTTCTCTAAGGCCACATGAGTTGAGCTGGTTGACTCTGGTTGTTGAGCACCGCAAAATATTTTTGGATACACTTCAGCATGTCCCTCTTGCCAATACTTAGGGGATGGATGGGTATCTAGGTGTCTATCTGTACCACTTTTTTCCTCACTGTGGCCACAGGAGAGCTGGAGCATATCCCAGCTGATGAGGGCTAAAGGCATGGACATAAACTGGACAGCTTGCCAATCAATCACTGGACAACACCGAGGTATAGTTGGGCAAGTTAAATTAAGAAGCAACCTGTCCTCCAACCATACGCTCAAATAGGTAGTTCACTCTCATTTACTCTCATTTACTCTGACTTGCCCATTGGAGCATTTCCAAAAATTGTGCCCCTACTGGCAGCAGGAAGGTACTGTTAAAGTTACAGTTGGGGTTAGGGTTAGGGCAGGGGTGGGCAATCACGGTCCTGGAGGGCCGGTGTGTATGCAGGTTGTTATTCCTATCAATTACCCTGACTAATTGATTTAATCGATTGCATGCACAAATATAGATTTTCGCAATGATTCGATCAAAGGAAAATGTTTTATGAAGGGAGACAAGACTAGTCTTTGTATTTTCATGATAATTTAAAGAAATGCGCATGAAACATCAGATTTCATAAATGGTTTGGCTAATTGAGACAATCAACTAATTAAAGACCAGACGTTGGTGTGAAAACCAGGGACAGATACGACCCTCGCTGCCCACCTCTGGGTTAGGGTAAAGGTTAGAAGTAGGATTAGGGTTAGATTTAGGTTTGGGATATACTTACAGCGACACTGACGATGGAAACCAGATTGTAGTCATTTAAATGATCGCTTGACGTTGCTTACCTCCGAAACGTAACTTTAGGTCGTATTAAGCTGCTTTAAAAATTACCTTTGAAGGTGTATTTTGTTGGACGACAGGCTCTTAAGAAGAGGGTCGTGCAGTGAAATTGGCCCTTGCTGTGCTCCCCTGTATACCCATTACATGCCTTGGTAAATATATGGAATGGTCAACAAATAAAGATATAAGAAAAAAACAGGGACTTCATTAAAGATACTGCAATACATAACTATGGTTTTGAAACAGATTCTTTGTAGTAAGTTGAAAACATAACTGGGATTTGATGGATATAGGCTAATCCTTTAGTCATGGCACTTATTAATCTTGTGCTGAGGAATAACTGACTCCACTGTACCAAGAAAGTAAATTTATAATTTAATTCGCAAAGCATTTGGGTGGCAGTTCTTAACAACCTGAACAATTACTTTAGTTGTGTTGCTAAACACAACTTAAGTGTTGCTAATCTCTCTACAGAGGTATTTTCTTTCAAAAAATATAAACTGTGTCAGATACACCAGGAAACAACATCAGGTAAATCCTTCCAGTACATCTTATCCAGAACATTAAATAGTCTCAAGGTATTTGTATGGTTTGCTGCACATTTCCTGGTAGCCATTGAGTGGCTTATTCCTGGTGGTTATTTGACACTCAAAATGCTGCTGCCACATTGCCAAAAATCATGTGCATTGTGAGGAGGAATATCTTTACACTGAACATTGTACCCGCTTCATCCCCTTAGCAAAATGGTACGAAATGAAACTTTCCATAGGGCAGGCTATTGCTTCCCCCATTTCCTGCAGTGTAAGTGTTAGGCTACCTTGCTTTCAGCAAAATGAACAAATGTTATCTTGATCACAGACTGTACAAATAAAATCATATCTTCAAATGAAGCTTGGTTCATGGGATTAAACCATACAGTCAACGGATTAAACTGGATATAGTAAATTACATTGCTTTCTATTGTAATGAGAGATCAAAGCACATGATCTGGAGCGGAACATTGTTGTTGTTGTTGGATCATTATTTTTCCTTTTCTTCTCCCATGAAAATTTGAGCATCTCACTACCCATAATACCTACAGTTCCCAAGCTTGGCAGAAAATCTGATTTTTGACTGTCATTTGACTTTGACTGCCATTACATTAATACTTCAGTAGTTTTTAAAATACAAATAAATTCCAATTACAACTAATGATTAAGGTCACAGGGCCAACCAGTTACAGACAGATTTGCAATAATATTCTTGACACGTGATAATGTTTTATGTGCACTGAAGATGACACGTGTGGGTGAGGCTCCTCTTCTATCTGAATCTGGCCTTAATGGGGAGAAGAATCATGGTGAGGGGGTGCGCTGTCAGAGAATGCTGTTATGGATGTTTGAGAGTGTTGAGGATTTTGAACTGTGAGGTTCTCCTAAATCAGCTGTCAATTTCAATCTCTGCCATTGGCTGAAATCTTGCTCCATCTGAAGCTACCTTCAGAATTGTAAACGATGCACAAAGAACCACTGAAGTTGTGGAGATGTGAAGCCGGGGAATCGTTCATGATTGCAAACACTGGGTGTCATAGTTTTGCCCCCGCCGGCAGAAGACATAAAGCCGGCGGGCACTGGGACCATGTACCCAAAAGCAATACTAGGGACCCAAACGTGTAGGCTGAGTATAAATATAAAAATCTTTAATTTAAATAACAAAATAAAACCCAGAGGGGAGCAGCAGCACACATAACCACATAGCAGGGCTCCAGAAACAAAATACTGCTGCACTGCTCTGAGGCGCAGCCAACCCTTAAATAACCAACCTTCACCTTCACCTTAACGAGCCATACCTGTTGCCCGTCAAGGTGGAGGCGAAGAATGCAGCGGGGGGAGGGACTGCAAGGACAAACCCTTACACTGGCGGATAAGCCTGACAGGCTGTCGGTGGTCTGGGGACATTCTCTCGTCAAACAAACAAATTTGAGATTTAAAATGCTGACTGCAAGTTTTCCTCGTGCTTTCCGATGGAATACAATCTGCATGGGGTATCGATTGAAGTGTCAGCTAGCTACGGCCTGTAAACTTCTCTTTCTCTTTGAACTGATGGATAACATTTACTTTGGGATTTCCTTTTTTTAAGACCGTATAATACACATATTGATTTATTATTCTGCTTGACCAATTGATGTGGTTGCGGCAAAACAAAATGGCCCTTTGAAATAGCTAATATTCATTTTCCTGGATACTTAAATTACATTTTTATGAGGCAAAGTGCTGTCTCCTGCAGTTTTGTCGCTGGCTCACTTCACCAAAGTCCCGAGAGCCAACGATGCTCATGGGTGTGAAGAACAAAAGTGGGTTTTCATAAGTATGCCCTGGAGGTGTTATACCAGTATGCTGTGTCCAGTGTAGAGCTCATTAAGTTCTAAGTTTAACCTGATTTGTATGCTATGGGGGCTTATCTCACCCTGGTGTCATTGAGTAGAGTGTTTATGCGCCAGATTGGCTCTTCAAGCTGAGTGTACAGTGATAAAATCACAAGAACAAGTACAGCAATGTGCTAGAAATCATCAGAGCACTTTCTGTGACACCACCCTCTCTGTATTAAACATCAGTCTATATTCTTTGTGTCTAAACGGTCTGTCCGCATGCAGACACATTTCATGATGCACTTTCTCATCACCCTATTAAGGTCTCTTCTTCAGAATCTCTCTTCATATGGTCTCCCTTTTCATGCACTTTGTCTGAACTGTTCTCCTCTGAAGTTCTTTATTGATTTTATAAGAACACAGCAGAACCATGTTGTCCTGTACTCACAATTATAGTAGCTGGTGTTTATTTCCTCACTCTTAGCCTCATATGCGATACTTAAATAATTGGACTGGCATTTCTTGCTTGTTCAGTCATATTTGACATTATTTGGGGAGGATTGTTCCCACCTCCCTAGAAGGCACATGGATGCTGAGTCATTGTTGTGACAGTTAATAACTCAGGAAAAGATGAATAAGGACAAAGGAACTTTTGAGAGAGCATGTGCGGTCTCATCAAAGAAAGTTCCCTCCTGTGAAGTGTTTGTGTGTGAGTGACCCGCCTGTCCTCACCAGGCACTTTGGCGCTTTTCATGTTTGCAGCCATGACTTGCTTTTGAAGATGAAGCCGAAAAAGAAGCAGCTAAACACGGCCTGGGGAGACAAGGGTAGAAGAGCTGCAACACTTTTCTGTATGTGTCATAATTGATTCTTATTTGTACCTCCGCTCTGACATTGTAAATGCCACAACAACGTCATCATGTTCATAGTTTGTCCTTTTATTTGTCATTGACAACTTGTCATTGTCATTGCTTATTGTCTTTTGATGGCACGGTCGCTTAGTGGTTGGTTGCTTGACTAGTAATGAAAGAGTTGCTGTTGCAAGCCTCCCAGTGGGGCTTATGATTCTGAATTGATCTGGACAAATTAAATCCGGAAGAACTCTGCCGATGGGGTCTTCAGCAGGGCCGCTAACCCTGAAATTGCTCCACGGGCTTTACCCCTGTTTCTCTCTATTCATCCACAATTGCCACTGTTCTATCTGGCATTGCTCCCAGGGTGTCCTTGAAAAACATGTTTTCAGTGGAACATTCCGTGGTTCAATAAAGGTAAAAAAAAATCATTTTCTGAAGTACATAAACTTGAAGGCGAGGCTGTTTGTCATTCCTCTGCAATGAAGAATATTTTGGATGTATACTCAGGTTCATGATTACCTGTCAGCTTTGCATTGTCTATTCAAAAAGTTAGGACAGGGCATCTGATTGGATGCGGTATAGTGCGGATCCTCATAACCCTCTAACACTCGCATCTTTAAGCATTAAACTGAGAAAATCTAAATTAATATTAGTGATAAAGCAACTGCTTACCTTCCTGACAAAAACACAAGCCAAAGAACATGCGTTACTTCAACTGCTGGGGTTTTTCAACCTCCAGGCATTTCACACATCTTTTGGTGATGAGCCTGGATACTACTTCTGTGGTTACACTGTTGGGCTGTGAAGACTACTCTAAGTTTAAACAGCATTCAATTTCAATACAATTTGAATACCATTTAATTAAGATTGAAACCTACATTTGAACATTAATCAATATTACCAGTAACTGCATGTGAGAAATCATGTTTATGGATGCATAGTTCATTTCCATGTTTAACTGAGATAAGAGGAGCTTTTGCACTTGTACAATATAACAAGAACTTGCAGGATTGGGACTAAACAGCTGCGAGGCCTTAAGAAATGTACTTGATAGAGAGGCTAATCTAGGTAAAATTTAATTGCTCCTAGCAAACTGAAATAATGTGCAAATGAAAGAATGATAAATTGGCCAGTATTTTGTTAAAAGTCATATGAATGTAGATACACTGGAATGGCTCAATTATGACTTTTTTAATTGTTTACATTTCTGAAAAATCCCTTGTTTTTTCTGCACATTCAAAGCACTTTTCCACAATAATTTGCCCTAGAATTCCTACATATATAATATAAGTACATGTATAATGTTGGATAGGTCGCCTTCCACGTACCTTTGTCCAGGTGGTGCATATATTGTGAATTAATGCTTCAAAATGAATGTCTATATACTGTACCTACAACCTCTGAGTCATTAAAGCTGTGTTTTAGGTTTTTCAGAAGCACTCCTGTGAGATGTAGAGGCTCGGTCTGAAAGAAAAGTGAGAGAGAACTTAAATACAGAGCGAATGCTTCACAATGTGCACATTGTAGGCAAAAAGAGTCACAAATCAAGGAAGTATAGAACAGCAGAGCAGGGATAGAGCGAGAGAGCACTAGAGCTGTTAGAAAAGAGCTCCTCACTGATCTGTGTTCCTGGAGGATCATGATGCTGCCATATTCTGCATGTGCAGAGCAGAGACTTGAGTTTAGGAGTTTACTGTTACTGAAGCCTTCACTTGTGTTGAGCATTATTCAAAACTTCCTGACCTGATGCATTATTACAGGCTCATATGGGACCATTTCTGAGAAATGAAGCCACTGTTGTGGGTAAACATCAATGGGATGTTAAAACGAGGAGGAAAGACTCTCATCATCCTCATATTTAATCTTAAGGGCTTTATATCTTGGATGTGCTCTCCACTGCACACTCAGAGGAGCTCTGCATCAATCCCCAAGAGAACACTGCAGCTGATGATGATGCTGTGCATATTTTACAGCTCCCATGCCTCACAGCACACTATAACACTATGGAAGAGGTGTTGGTGGGCCAGTGGGTGGCGATCTTCCCTCTGGCGGGATAATCCCAATGCCCCAGTGCAGTGACGGGGACACTGTACTGAAGGAGACGCCGTCTATCGGATGAGACGTTAAACCGAGGTCCTGACTCACTGTGGTCTTTAAAGATCCTATGACACTCTTCGATAAGAGTAGGGGGTTCCCTGGTGTCATAGCTAAGAAGTCCCAACCTGGCTCTTTCGATCTGCCGCCTAATCATCCCCTGATCTAATTGGCTGTGCAATTCCCCCCCCCCAGGGCTCCCTTGAAAAAGAGATTTCAATCTCAACGGAACTTACCTGGTTAAATAAGGGTGAAATAAATAAATAAATAACTGGCCATACAAAAGCTGATTTCTCCTAGGTGCTTAGTGAGACACTAAGAGACACATTGGCTCTGATAAGGAAACCCTTTCCCTGGTGGCCCTACATCTGACATGTTGCCATTACAGTGGGATAATCAAGGCTTGAATGTGCAATTTAAAGGCCACTAGGCTTTGCTTGTTTTTCTAGAAGGAGCATTTATAGAAAGAGTTTCTTGATCACTCCTGTCTGTGTTTCAGCTTATGCTGTCAGCATTGCCCGAGGCCAGAGTGCTTGGATTTAAGGACTTGCTGAAACTCTAAGGTAGATCAATACTTATGAATATGTATGCATACAAATGTATATGCTTTTCAAAGCTTTTTAGTGTAAAATCAATGTTTCCTTCCCACAACTCTTTCCATCACTATTGCTTTATAGTTGACAGAGTATCTGGTTGAAACTGTTCTTTTTTCAGGGTTTTTCATTAGTTAAAATAAGGCAAAAAAGGGGGAGCTTTCATCTTGACTACATCAACAGATTTACCACTTCTTTGTCACCATGTGAATAATACTTAATAATAGCAAGTAATACTGGGATGATGAATGCAATTCATTTGTTCCATTGAGCTGCCTTCTACAGCCCATCTCTGCAAAGTTACAAACATAAAACTGAGAAGATGTAATTTATAAAACTGTTGTTCAACTACAATAAATAAGAGAAAACCATAAAGTGCAAAAAAAAAAAAAATCTGTTCCATAGAATACAGTGGCACTGTGGTGCAGTGGGCAGTACTGTCATCTCACGCCAAGAAGGCTGTGGGGGCCTTTTGGCAAGGAGTTTTTTTTCATTTTGAATGTTTTTCCCGTGTTTCCATGGGTTTTCTCTAGATACTCCAGTTTCCTCCCCCAGTCCAAAGACTTGCAGGTCAGGCTAATTCGAGACTGAACTGTAAATTGTAGATTTCCTTCCATAGTATGGTATGGACCTAGATGTGTAGCTGCCATCCCCAGACCTGGGACAGCACTCTGACGGACAAACATGATACACATTGTCAAATTTTTGCCAAGCTGATGAAAAATTATATGTATTCGATCAGTATTTCAGTTCCTGTGAGGAAAGAAAAGGGGTTCGTGTATTTGTGTTGTCACCAATGTTATTAGGACTGATTCTTGCAAACAAATAGCGCAAGGGTAAAATAGAACCATGCATAAAACCATGCTTGAAATGACACCTCTTTGGTTCACTGTGCTGTTGCTCCAATCACTGTGCAAATTGGGGTGTATCAGTGAATTCTGTACTCAGATATTATCACCTTCATCAAAACTTCCTCCACATTTACCATTAGAAAAGATGAGCATGGCTCCAGGTGATGATTTTTCAATGCTTTTTTGTATTTTCATGCCTACACAAGTCAACCTTATGTGGGAGAGAAAGACAGTTTGATAAACGAGGCATAGGGTAAGGTTGCCATCGGAGAGAATGAACAGAGCATGTGCAAATACCTAATAACTGGAGTACTGACTTGCCTCTGAAGTTTCTCTTGCAAAGCTGGATGTTGTGTATCAAACAAAACACCATTTTGGACTGTAATTTCCCTGGAGTGTGGTCCCACTCAGATGTAATTTACTTTGATCAATTTGCCATTTACTCAATATGTAAATTTTCTTTTGGAAGATGGTATGTCTGTTTTCTGGTTTTTGAATGATATTGAAAGGCTATCAGAGTGATTACAAGTCAGATTGGAGATTGCATTGTGCAATTAGAGAGTTATAAGTGGACAGACGGAGAACTGAAGTCAAATGCAGACTCAACTCTTGATTAAATTGACTTCATAGGAATTCTGAAAGAGTTTGGAGAAAGTTATTAAAGTGAAATGTCGGTGAATTTTATTCCTGGGTTGAAAATATGAGAAACACATGGGTGGATTGTCTCTGAGCTGGTTGTTTGGAAGAGCCCCAAAGAGGGGTTGGTTTTATTTTATTTATTTATTTATTGAATTAGGACAGTGCACCGTAATCGAAATCTCAGCATTATGCATCATGCCGTAATAAGCTCAATAGCTTCTTTAAGCATTGGGAAATGCTGAATGCTTATTTATGTAATCTTGTGGAAAGTGCTGGGCAATGGGCAGGAACCCTCTACTGTAATTTTTTTCATTGTAGCTTTATTTATTAACCAGTGATTGCATTTCATCGGAAAATTCAGAATAATTGCAGTTGAATTTGAACGAGGAGCAACAGTTTCTATGCCTCCCAATGGCATAATAATAATAATAAAACAGAATTTATAGAAGGATAATATCAATGAATGAGCACAGTTAAAGCCATCACTTATTAATTACTTTGGTGGTAACACTTTACTATTAGGGTACATTTATTAACATTAGCTAATGCTGTAAGCAGCATAACTATCAGTTAATTAACAGTAAACTAATGGGTCTAATAATCATTAACAACGGTGTTCATGTTAACTAAGGCAGTGGTTCTCAAACTTTTTACACCCTGTACCACCTCAGAAAATATCTGGCTCTCCGAGTACCACTGCCATATAAAAGCAAAATTACAAAACCGTATTCAGCTAAACATTGTTAAAAAAGGAGCCAAATTTTTTCCTAATAAGAGCATTATTTTTGGTTGAATGTGCAACAAATAGCACTGGAACTGGCATTTAAACTCTTTCACACAACTATAACATATAGTACGCACAGAGAGCAAGTGAAAACATTAACAATAACTGTAGACCCCTGTAAATGCACATTTCATTCAAACACACACAAACATACATACATACATTGAGCAGCAGCAAGTGAGTCTTTAAAAATAACAACTTTACTTCATTGAAACACTGTCAGATCTGCCCAAGATTTTAACAATTGGAACAATTTGGGAAATACAATATTTTTGAGTGCAATGATCAAAGCAAGAAACAGTAACATGAAACTCTTATTCGCACACACGCGCACATGCAGACACGGACACACATGCACACATACACATACACACACACAAGGGGAACGCCAACATATTTGTCTTCCGCCCACATACGTTGCTATTTGCATTCACATCTGTAGTATATTACATATTGACACACAGCACAGACTTAATATTTATTGGCGATGACAATTTCAAACCTTCTAATTGCTTCGAAACAAGTTTTCCACAAGTTTTCAGCATGCTGGTAGACAGGGCCGGCACACGCACTTTTGCCGCTCTAGGCGAATATCAATGATGCCGCCCCTCTAGTTGCAGTGTAACATGATAGTAACACCACACAAATACCAATACGTCATACAAATAAAGCTAAAACCAGCAACATATTAACGACAATAAGCCACACACACACACAACGGAAAGCCGATCCAGAAATAATGTGCCAGAAGTGTCAACAATATGCAATATGCAGGAATTTTAGCGATCCATATGCAAATAAGGCAACTAAAAAGCCTGCCTATAACCAGACAAACACCGATAACCTCCTTCTAAAATATTTATAGCAGACACCTGACAACATATCGGCTAGCCCGTTTCCAAATAAAAAAAAATCTATACACCACTTTCTCCTGTGAGGCAAACACACGTGCTTACACGCATTGAATGTCAGCAGGCAGGTATCATCAACAACGTTATATACATGAAATGCAATGTAAATTTGGTGTCTCCTAGACATTGCTTACACTGTACAGAAACTGCCAGAGACTGAACTAGTGGCATTGCTGATGACCAGTAAAAAGTACTGGCTTCTAAGGAGCCACCGAATTTACATCGCATTTCATGTCTCCGTGAATGCTGGGGACGATTTTTCGAATATTGCTAGCCAGCTATAAATGAACCCGGAGCATTTAATATGGAACTACAGACCCATGTGCACACAATATGTAAATCCGTGTTGGCTCTGTATTTCTGCAGAAAGAATATTCCCGTACTCTCAACAGCGTATTTTCGTGCATTTGCATGAGCGTGAAGTACCGCTCCAAGCCTTTCCTCCACCAGTTTCAGCTGCAACCCCCACTAGATTAATTGCAGTCTATTCTCTTCACCGGCATGTCATCATTTTGTGACTCCAGGTATTCTAAACCATTAAGCCATATGAAGGTGAAGTTTAAGTTCTGAACAGCTCTTTCTAGCTAATTATTTTGATTTTGACTGAATGTAACGTTACATTTGAAGCCCACGAGCTTAAACGTGTAGGCTCGCCAGCTAAATACATGCACACATACCGATTAGGAGAAAATGTGACAATTCTAACGAACGTTAGCATTACGGACTACGCCGAAGAAACGCTAGAAATTAGCGAGCGTATTTACTCATGATTTGGGGCTAACTCAGGGTTAACTGCTAAAGATTAATATTATGAGCTAAAACAAATAAACTGATGAAGAGCCAAAGTTTTGGTCAACGTTTATTGGTGTTGTAATGTGAATATAGGCCACTGGATGGCAGTATTTACCTTTTTTTTATTCAGCTCAGACTGGAGCTATGTTTAGACATGTCCTGGACATGTCTGGGGCAAGTCCCCGAAAAGTAAAAAAAAGAGGTCTAAATGTGGGTGGGGTCTGCAAAAGAGTATATAAGGAAAAGAATTGAGACAGTAGAGTAGTAGGAGAAATTGCAAGAAGAAGGATACACGTGACCAGACCTGTCATTTCAGTTCAAGACCTGTGAAGTTTCTTTTGTGGATTTTTGCCTTTGTTTTCTTCATCCAGGACATCACTAAGCCACCCCACAAAAAGGGACTGTAATTATTTCTGTTTTTTTTTACTAATCAATCTTGGTCAGTTAGTTAGTTGTTATTAGTCTTCGTCTTTGTTTAAAAATTAAATGTGTTTAAGTTTTTAAAACCGTGTCTGTCATCCCTTGCTGTTGCTGTTGTGTTGTAGATTGTAATAACAAATTGGGGCCAGAACAAATTGGGGGCTCAAGGTCCGGGATAGACCATTTTGTGAGTCATTTATTAAAAATCTAACATTTCAGATTGTAAAATTGTTTTTGTGAATTTCCCTATATAATTATATTGACAACAGCAATGGATGATTTCTTGGCATCACCAACCGTAGGGGTTTTGAAGTCTTTTAAAAAGACCGAACTGTTGGAAATATGCAGACATTTGAAGCTGACAGAGATAAAACCAGCCATGCGAAAAGCAAGACTGGCTAGAGAGATAGTTGAATATTACATTGATGAAAATGTGTTTGCACCAGGAGATCTGGAACAGTTTCCAATGGAAAATCCAAATATAGAAATGGAACTTAAACATCCTACCTTAATGAGAAGCAAGCACTGAATTTGCAATCAGCTGCCAAATTTGCTGATGAATATGTTCTCACACATAAGTCCAAATTTCAGTCTAGCAGTAACAATAGATGGTCCCAATTTCAAAAAAGGGTTACGGTGATACCCAAGATTCTTCACCCAAAGACAAAGACAAATCTGGTGATGGTGCTCAGAAATCCAGTAACAGGTCTGATCAAAGTGTGAAAGCTGACAGTGACAAAAGTGGTCTAGTTTGCAGTTATTGCAAGAAATCTGGTCATGTTACAACTAACTGTTGGTTCCTTAAAGCTAAGAAAGAAAAAGAAAAGGATACCAAACCAAATGCCTTTGTGAAAACAAGGTTAGAAACCCCTGTAGTAGATAACCGATCTGCTAAATTGCCTGCTTCTTGTGGGGCTAAAAAGCCTAATACAGCTGACTTTGTGAGGGAGGAATTTCTTCCATTTTTGTCAGAGGGATTTGTGGCTCTGAATGAGCATACTACTCCTGTCCCCATATATATCCTAAGGGATACCGGAGCTTCTCAGTCACTTTTGTTGATGGACTCCTTGGAGTTACGTGATGAGACCGCTTCAGGGGATTTCATACTTGTACAGGGTATTGAAGGGAGGACTGTATCTGTACCCCTGCACTCTATATTCTTGAAGTCAGATTTAGTTACAGGACAGGTAAAGGTGGGACTTATGTCCAGTCTACCTATAAAGGGTGTTTCTCTGTTGCTTGGCAATGACCTGGCTGGGGGCAAAGTAGTTCCCCCTGTACATCTTACTTCACAGCCGAGCACTGAAGATGGGGTGGAGGACCCATCTCTGTATCCTTCTTGCGCAGTGACTCGTGCTATGGCCAAGAAGCCTAAAGAAGAAGATGTTGTGGTGCCGCCCAGCACATTGAATAGTCAGGACTCAGGTGGTTCGCCTCATGACTCTGATTGGCCTACTATGGTTTCTCCATTTGAGGACTTATCAGATACCTTTATCAGTTCTCTATTCAGCCAGCCGGATGGGTCTGGTGATTCTGATGTGTCTGGAGACTTGTTGTCTCTGTCCAAAAAGCGGTTGATTGAGGAGCAAACTAATGATCCTGAAATTTGTGTACTAAAGAGGAGAGCCCTTCCTGATAAAGAAATAGACGCAGTTCCAGTTGGGTATTATCTCAAGGATGGTGTGCTGATGCGGAAGTGGCGCCCTCCTGATATCCCTGCCAATGCAGATTGGGCAGTGGTCAGGCAAATTGTTGTTCCGAAGGTCTATAGGAATGAGATCTTAACAATGGCTCATAGTTTACCTTTAGGAGGTCATCTTGGTGTGAACAAGACTTTTGATAAGATCATGAAACACTTCTTTTGGCCTGGGCTTCGGAAAGACATTTCCAACTTTTGCAAAGCCTGTCACACTTGTCAGGTAGTTGGAAAACACCAGTTAGACCCACCTGTAGCTCCATTGCAGCCTATCCCAGCATTTGGGGAGCCATTCTCTCAGGTCATTGTTGATTGTGTTGGTCCATTACCCAAGACTAGATCTGGAAATCAGTACTTGTTGACAATCATGTGTGCATCTACCAGATTCCCTGAAGCCATACCTCTACGTAACATCAAGGCAACTGCAATCTCGAAGGCTTTGATAAAGTTCTTCACGTTGTTTGGCCTTCCCAGGGAAATTCAGTCAGACCAAGGTAGCAATTTCACTTCAGGATTGTTTCAGCAGGTTGTGTATGAACTAGGTGCAAAGCAGATTCTTTCTAGTGCCTATCATCCAGAAAGTCAGGGTGCCTTAGAGCGGTTTCATTCCACTCTCAAGACAATGATGAGGACTTATTGTTATGACCATGAGAAAGACTGGGATGAAGGTCTTCATTTGCTGTTGTTTGCTGCTAGAGAAGCAGTGCAGGAGTCTACTGGATTCAGTCCATTTGAGCTAGTGTTTGGTCATGAAGTGAGAGGACCTTTGCTATTATTGAGTGAACAATGGCAAAAGAAAGAGCCGCATATCAGTCTGTTAGACTATGTTAGCAAGTTCAAGGAAAGATTGCGTGCAGCTTGTGACCTTGCCAAAGAGAACTTGAAATCAAGTCAGGGAAAAATGAAAACTTGGTATGATCATAAAGCTAGAAGCCGTGAGTTTAAACCAGGAGATAAGGTCCTTGTGTTGTTTCAATCAACACAATCAATGCAGTCCAATCCATTGCAGGCAAGATTTCATGGTCCTTATGAAATTCTGACAAAACTCAATGATCTCAATCACATTGTGAAGACTCCAGATAGGAGAAAACCAAAACAATTGTGTCACATTAACATGCTGAAGCCTTATCATGACAGAAATGCTAGGGTTGCAGCTGTCACTTCAGATTCTCCAATGGCCGAGATTTGTGAAGATGAGGGGGAGTTTCAAGATGATGAACCTAGAATTAAAGCTGAAGTTCTTTCATGTAAATTGTCAAATTCTGAAGTGCTGCAGAATCTTGATGTAAAACTCCAGCACTTAGAACCCTCACAGAAAGATCAGTTTGAGAGGTTGATCAAGAAATATGAGGATCTTTTTCCTGATGTTCCAAAGAGAGTTACTATAGCCTCTCATGATGTAGATGTTGGTGATGCCAAACCAATAAAACAGCATCCATACCGGATGAATTCTGAAAAGAGAAAGATTGCTGAGAAAGAGGTTGAGTACATGTTAAAACATGATATTATCAGACCCTCCAACTCAGATTGGAGTTCACCCTGTGTGCTAGTTCCAAAACCTGATGGAAGTACTAGATTCTGTACAGATTATCGCAAAGTCAATGCTGTAACTAGAACTGATGTGTTTCCAATACCTAGGATTGATGATTGTATTGATAGAGTAGGGCAAGCAAAGTTTCTGACCAAGATTGATTTATTGAAGGGTTATTGGTGTGTGCCTTTAACTGAGAGGGCCAAGCGCATCTCTGCTTTTGCCACACCATCTGGATTGTACCAGTATGAAGTCCTACCCTTTGGCATGAAAAATGCCCCAGCCACGTTCCAAAGGATGATACAGTCTACAATCGCCGGATTGCCACACAAGGGTGCGTACATCGACGACCTGATCACATGGAGTGACTCCTGGGAAGAACATCTAAAAGATGTAGAGACGTTGTTCCAGCGCCTGACCCAGGCTAACCTGACTGTTAACCTGAGCAAGAGTGACTTTGGTTGTGCTACTGTCACCTATCTTGGCTACGTCATAGGCCAGGGTAAGGTGGCGCCCATAAATGCTAAAGTCCAAGCCATCATGGACTTTCCAGTTCCTGACAACAAAAAAGCTTTGCGCCGCTTCCTTGGAATGATCGGGTACTACCGCAAGTTCTGCAAGAACTTTGCCGAGATTGCTCTCAGTCTAACTAACCAACTGAAAAAAGGCATTAAGTTCACTTGGGATGATGCATGCCAGAGAGCCTTCGATTGCCTGAAGTCTCTGCTGTGTCACTTCCCCTTGCTCAAATCTCCTGACTTCAACAAACCGTTCTCCATTGCGGTCGATGCAAGCGACCAAGCTTGTGGATCTGTGCTCCTACAGAGAAGTGACTCTGATGACATTGAGCATCCCGTGGCATACTTCTCCAGGAAGTTCAATCGCCACCAAAGGAACTATTCCACAATAGAGAAGGAGCTGTTGGCTCTGGTCCTTTCTTTTCAACACTTTGAGGTTTATGTTTGTACAGGACAAAAGCCAATGATTGTGTACACTGACCACAATCCGTTAATGTTTTTGAGTAAGATGAAAAACAAGAATCGGAGATTGTTGAATTGGAGTTTGATTTTACAGGAGTTTTACTTGGAAATTAAGAATGTGAAGGGTACAGACAATGTAATTGCTGATTGCTTGTCCCGTGTTTGAATATGTATATATATATCATGTGTTTATTTGAATATTGTATGATATGTATATTTAGACAAGTGTTCACTTAACCATTTTGTACTGAAAAGAAAAATTTTGCCTTTTTGAGTCAAAATTTTTCCCTTTTGGAATGGAGGTGTAATGTGAATATAGGCCACTGGATGGCAGTATTTACCTTTTTTTATTCAGCTCAGACTGGAGCTATGTTTAGACATGTCCTGGACATGTCTGGGGCAAGTCCCCGAAAAGTAAAAAAAAGAGGTCTAAATGTGGGTGGGGTCTGCAAAAGAGTATATAAGGAAAAGAATTGAGACAGTAGAGTAGTAGGAGAAATTGCAAGAAGAAGGATACACGTGACCAGACCTGTCATTTCAGTTCACTTCACCTGTGAAGTTTCTTTTGTGGATTTTTGCCTCTGTTTTCTTCATCCAGGACATCACCAAGCCACCCCACAAAAAGGGACTGTAATTATTTCTATTTTTTTTTTACTAATCAATCTTGGTCAGTTAGTTAGTTGTTATTAGTCTTTGTCTTTGTTTAAAAATTAAATGTGTTTAAGTTTTTAAAACCGTGTCTGTCATCCCTTGCTGTTGCTGTTGTGTTGTAGATTGTAATAACAAATTGGGGCCAGAACAGTGTATTGTTTGGTGCATTAAGAATTCGTTGAGGTGCGCTTCAAGCAACCAATCAGAGGCGCCAAATCGGGCCTTATGGATATAACGGGTAGAAAAAAAATTTGCGGCCGGGGAGGGGGCGTGTGCAGATGGTGTGTGTGTGTGTGTGTGTGTGTGTGTATGATTGACATATCCCTCACCCTTTCAATATCTCCCAGAATGATTGAGCCTGCCGGTCTTTGTTTCTCCAAGATTGTACTCACTTGCCCCATTTTGCCGCTCCTGAGAAAGTGCCGCTCTAGGCAATTGCCTAGTTCGCCTATATGGCTGCGCCGGCCCTGCTGGTAGAAACATTTTTTGACGCACTTACAGTATATTTCAGGAGAAAATAAACTTGGATAAATATGATTACGGATTGTACTAATTCCATAGGGGCATTCACAAATAAACACAGTGTAGGCAAATTTGTCACCAATTTCAATTTTATTGAGTATCACTGACATTCACATCGAAAATCTTTGAATCCCATGGAACTGTTATTTTAGTTCAAAATCATTTGCTCGTCAAGTCAGGAACTATTCTCTTAACAAATCAAGCTTTGTAATTGTTTCATTTCACTGTTATTTTATTTGGGGATCGGAAGATAAAACAAGTTTTTAAACTCCTGCTGTGCTTGGAGTGAGAACATGACTAAGTGAACTACCATAAATTAGATAAGTCATCATCCCTCTGAAATTAATCACGATTAAGTCATTATACTGGATATAGAGCTGTGTTCATTTTTCAAATGTTTTCGCAACTAGAGGAAAACTTTGGACCGGTTCAACTATGGATATATAGCTAGCTTACAAGTGCAATATACATAGCCTACCCTATGCGCCTATGTAATATATTGACCTGTGCATTGTCATCAAATTATCGACTGGATGAACGAGTTAGCTGCATGGCCGCCAATTGCAAGCTCTCTTTAAAGCAACATGCTAAAGCTATTATCT
The DNA here is from genome assembly GCA_029721435.1 of Gymnothorax reevesii. Classification (NCBI taxonomy): domain Eukaryota; kingdom Metazoa; phylum Chordata; class Actinopteri; order Anguilliformes; family Muraenidae; genus Gymnothorax; species Gymnothorax reevesii. Next base: position 132,578,971 of record CM056574.1, on the reverse strand, counting down.
CTCCAAAAGCAGTCTACCCCTCCAGCAGAGTATAACATTACTGGGCCATGTCAATTAAGTTTCTAGTGTTGTAAGTTTTGGTGTTGTAAATCTGTGTCAATACCGGCAGTGTCAAACGTGTTCAAACTAGAACGCTGAATTTGCCTTCACCAATTCTTCCATCTGTAATACGTACTTTTCCTTGTCATAATTATCTTTTGCCAGAAAAATAAAATAGCTAGGGTTATATAGGGGATTCCTCCGCATACTACTAGAGGGAGCGCGCACACCACTGGTGGTTGAGCCATATATAGAGAGAGTCTGGCCAACTCGAATCATGGGCGCCATGTTTGCTATCAATGGCAGCTTAACCCTATGGGCTAGACACTATGGTCGCATCAAAATTGCTATTTTTAAAATACTATGAGGACTCGACATAACATGAAACTTTTTTTGTAGTATTATCAGGGTCCCTACACATGAACTCGAACATTGATGCTAGTATTTATGTGTAGAGAGCCTGGTGATATCATGAGCAATGTTTCATGTTGTGTCGAGTCTTGGTGGTTTAAAAATAGCGATTTTGATGTGATCATAGCAGTGCCCGAGCGCTCCAAATTGAAAGCCAATTGACGAATGGTCATGTGTATTTGCGTCTTCGCATTGACTTTGTAATCTGTCGTGCAAAAAATTCATTTTTTGTCCAGTGCGCAAGCAGCTTCAATCATATACCTCTAGTACTTGATTTAAAAAAACCGCTCTGCATTTCTTCTGGCTATTTATATGTAGCTAAACTGAATAACAAGTGTAATGGAGTTATTTAGTTGTAATTCAATGCCTTCGAATTTCATAAAAAGAAATTTATGAAACGAGTTGAGAAATTTACGTTTTGATTAATGGTAGCAAACATGGCGTCCATAAAACACGTGACCAGCTCAGAACCAATCAGCATAGCAGGATAGCTCAGATGTTCGAACCCCGAGTTGGCCAGACTCTGTCTATATACGGCTCTGACTGGTGGAATGCGTACCATAGTTTGAGAAAGTCTGAACTAAGGTATTCATGACGTTTGAGTTTGATAGTTTGGGATACTTGAGGGATGTTTTCAGCTTCATAATAAGTATGTCAAAGAGCATTAATAAATTGTAAGTTGAGGTTGCCTAATGCTTATTTAGCTCTTTGATGCTCTTTGATTAGTTAACTGTTAATTCTTTGCTAGTTAATGCTTATTACTGCATTAGCTAATGTACCCTCATTGTCAAGTGATAGAACTTCATTTGTGGCTCAATTGGTGTTGGAGTGGGAGTTTGTGATGGTGGAGGATTAAAAGAGACCATTATTAGAGAGCTCATATCTAATGATCAGCCTGCGAGTGGAAGTGCACTTACGCCCTTTCTCCACATGCAGGTTAGACATGTTAAAGTGAATGGCTGCAGGACTTGGCATCACTGATCAGCTGTGGAGTCGCTGGAGCAGCAGTGCTCATACGGAAGCTCATGGCCCCAGGACTGCATACAGGCCTCCATACGGCCCTCGGTATTTAACTCATCCTTTAGGAATGTAGATTTTCATAAGTAATTCAGAGCTGTCTTAGCCATAGGTGTAGATTTGGGTAGGGATGGTCGAGATATGTCCCAACCAACTTTCAGACCTAGCGAAAAATACATTTGGATAAGTGGGGAAAATCAAATGCAGAATCATTAATCAAACATGATCCAGTCCAATGTAATGTTTGATTTGTGGCTTAGTCCGATTCAAAGATAGGCAATAGTCCAATTTGAAGTGTGTACGTAATGTAGAATCTAGAGACGTTCCTGCGTGTGTCTGATAAGCTCGGACCAGAGCCTTGCCAAATAGCAATAAAACATTTATGGCCTTCCCCCTAGGATGCTCGCTCAAGCTGTATGTGGAAGGTGTCGATGGTCTTTCTGTTACTCTGTACGGGAGGTAGTTAGTTATATTAATCTGTTTAAAATAATCTCAACATCTGGGAACTTCATAATATGCTTACATGTTCAATATCCTATTAAGAAATCAGTTCTGTACTTGTAACCCAATTTACTTATATACCAATTCATCTTAAGACTTTTTCATGACAACTGCATCATATTATAACATATTAATATCATGTTTGGTCTTGTTATTCTCAGGGGAACCCAAGGAGTTGAATGGAGTATGTTTCATTACCGATGAAATTATGGTTCATTCCCTTTTGGAAACTCCTGAAAATTGGTCAGAATCCTCTAGGGTAATCACCTTATTCTCCTCTCTCAGCTAAATTGCTTCATTACATCCTCCGAATGGTGGAAACCCAAAAACCAGATTCGACCCCCTTCCAGGCTGTTTATGACTAGCCGCCTGGATCAAAGATGTGGTTTGGCTTAAAGTAAAAAGAAACAATCTATTCTGGGAGAATCGTATTCGATCTCTCCCCGCGCACGTGAGTGCATGTGTTGTATACAATCTATATAGTCGGAGAGAATCGTATCCGTTCTCTTCCCGTGCACGTCAGTGCGTGTGTAGCTTTTCCTCCAGGTATGACTTTGTTGTCCTCTTCTAAATTGTGTGTAACTTGTAATTAGCTTAACGTTCATTAGTTTGATCTAAGCTTGTGCCTACCTGGTGAATAAATTATTGTTATTCCTTTAAGCGTGCATGGTCTCAGTGACTCCTAATCCTTTTATTTTTTCTAGCCATGTTGCCATGTAGCCAGAATGTGAGCACCTGGCAAGCACCTATTTTTGTCTGAAATTCAAATGGGCACTGAATTGCAGATCTAATATCTCGGCAACAAGACTGCTTAACTTATCTGATTTCAAATATGGCCGCCATGATGGCCATATTTAAAATGCCACATGAGCCCATTGGACGGTCATTTTTGCAGCTATTGAGCTGACATTTGGTACATTGGTAGCCAGCAGCAAGCCCAAAAATGTATCAGACAGATTTTGTGGAAATTTTTTAATTTGACTTCTGGTCTCTGGTAACACACACTTTTTTTGTTATAACTTTAAACATCTTCTCCTCAGAAACCACTGCAGCTATGAAGGTGCAACTTGGCATGCATGTTCCTCCCAATGATGACACCAAACTGTATATAAAACTTTCGGATCCGATTCCAAATACAGCCATCATAGCTACATTCACCTTTTTATATGTAAATTTAGACATCATTTCCTCTGAAACTGCTGCAGCTTAGAAGGTGAAACTTGGCATGCATGTTTCTACCAATGAGGACACAAAACTATATATGGAACATTCTGACCCTTTGTGAATGGTCATGTTTTGGAGCTATTGGGCTGGATTTTGGTACATCGGTGGCTGGCAGCAACCCCAAAAACATATCTGACAGATTTTGAGAAACTTTTTACATTTGACTGTTGGTCTCTGGCCACACACTTTCAGGATACCAAAAAGGAGGCTTCTTTTGTCAAGAATTGACCAGCACCATCTTTTCATTTTGAAACCGGATGGGATTCTGATTGGACATGACAATGGATCAAGATCCGGGGGAAGAGGGGGGTCAGATACACGCCCACTGCTCCTATCATCAGTGTAGTCTCCAGCGCTGTGTATGTAGCAGGAGATTTATGTTAATGTGTCACTTTCGTCTTTTCACATTGTCATTTTAGAAGATATAATATGTAAAAACTAATTTTTGATATCTTTCGAAGGTTAAATATGTCCAGGTAAGCTAGAGTGCCCGAGGGACTATTTTATAGTATTTTATACCCATGGCACTCACAATCAGATTCAAGCATTTTTCTCCTGTTTGCCACTTAAAATCAGGGGACAGGGGTTGGAACATGACGAGCTTTGTAATGTCCATAATGCCCCATAGTCTTGGGGCAGGATATCATATTTGCCAATTTCATCTTAAGCACACTTTGAACCATTTAATGATCATTAACATTTAATTTTTCTTTATTAAGTTTTAGAACTATGCACTGCAGTTTCAGGTTGTTCACAATTACTTTTTTATTGTAGCCTTTAGGTTTTATCTGTACTACTGGTGTATTTTACATTAACGCATGGATGCCACAGGCTGTAGTTCCTAATGTCAAGTAAGTTGTGTAGCCGAGTTCCCATATTTGAAGAGAGCCATTTACAATGATGCACGATGACATTTTGTCGCGCTTAGAGCTAAATTCATGTTCTGTATTAAATTTCCATTAAAATTTCAAAATTCAACAGAACTTGCCACATAGTAATTGAAAGAAAATGGCCCTGACTTTGGGATAGAGCCTTGTGCCTTTTGGTGCACAAATTGTCCACCACTGATATTGAAAACCTTGCTTAATCTTAACAAAAATGGATATGCCTTGATGCCATCATAGTTTATCATCTTAATATTTAATTCAGATCACTAGAAAATGTAACCCTTAAACGCTACATTGGTTGAAAGTAAAAAAAAATATATATAATGTGCCACAGTTATTGGATTCTCTGCATTTAAAATTTTTTTGCCAAGATAACAGCTCTGAGTCTCATCCCCTCACGTGTTACAAGATTGTAGACAACATGGTGGATGATCTGACACCATTCTTCTATGCAGAAAATCAGATTCTTAAAATTTCTATGGTACACATTTTTGGGCTCTCTTCTTCAGCTAATCTCTCAGATTTTCTATTGGGTTTGGGGCAGGGGACTCGGATGGTCATGGAAAAACCTTGATGATGTGGTCTCCAAACCATTTTGTGTTAATTTAAATGCGTGCGTTGGATAATTGTTCTGACCTGAGCCCAGTTTTAGCTTTTTGGCAGAGATACTCAGATTTTAATTCATTTTTGGTTGTGCTCAATGGAATTCATAATGCATGAATCCAAATGGGACAACAGCCTTTGGAAGAAAAGCAGCACCGCACCATCAAAACCATCATCTTTATGGAATGTCTATTTGTTTTCACACCAAAACCACTACTGATGTTTTTTTGTTTTTTTTTTCATTTGGCCAAAGAGCTCAGTTTTGTTGTCATCTGACCATAGAATCTGGTGCTATGGGATGTTTTAGTATCATTCTGCAAACTGTACGTGCACGTTTGGTTTTTGATGACAACTGTCCCATAATTCATATCTGAAATTTTCCAGCTGTGATCCTTGGTGTTTGCATTACGTCATCAGCCATCCTCTTCATAGTGTTTGCATGCATTGAAAACAGCTTCATGTCCTCATCCAGGCAGATACTGGTAAAATGAAGATTAAGGTCCTATTTGTCATGGTTTGGGGGCTTTGAGAGCTGTTTGTGGCTCTCGTCCGGGACGATATCGTTTTGCTCCGTATCGGTTTCCTGGACCAGCTGGCATTGATTGGGGATGTGGCCCGGACTTTATTTAAGCTCCTGTTTCGCCTCACTCCCGTTGCTAGTGTGTCAGTTCATCTATGGTGCTTTAGCTGGTAAGGTCTCTTGTGAGATTATTGTTTAAGGACTTAGCTGCATAATAGGATCAGTGCTAGTGAGTAAGGGAATCTTTGATTCATTTCCCTTTTCTTTTGTTTTCCTCGAGCTCGCTTATTTTCTACCACGGACAGCATCTGGTCCGTAGGTAGCGCAAGCCTCATTATTTTTCTCTGTTTAGTCTCTCTCCACGCTGTGAGGTTTCCCTTCTTTTAATATTTGGCTGCTGCTCTTGACGTCCACCGTCAGCAGCTATCACACTATTTGAGACACTGCTGCATATGTGGAGCTCATTTAAATGCCTCTATCTGCATTTTGACGTATGGCCTGTAAAAAGCTTTATTTTCTGTTCCACTGTATGCTGTGTTTATATGATCGAATGCTGGCCTCTCTTTGCAAAATGTGTACAATCAAGTCCACTGGACATTGTACTCACCAGCACAAGTAACCAGAGAGGGTATTAATGTCCAGCTCTGTTGACTCTGAATGGAGAGATCTGGTGGTAAGCAGAGGAGGAGAAGATGTGGTGGAGGATGGGTATAAAGAGTGACAGACGAGGCCTTGACTCTCCCTCCCTGCCTTGTAATCAGCAGAATTATTCAGAGACTGTGTGTCCCAGTGCTCGGCCTTCAGTTATCAGAGCACTGGAACACAGCTTAATCCCTGAACTGGGACTCGTGTGTTTGCCAATTTCTGTTAGAATTGAGTCTAATCTCTTCAAAGTTTTAAAGACTAAGCATTTCAGCTCTTCCACACTTCACTTATTTTAGCACAAGTTTGGCTCATTTCCTCTTGCTTAGTCTTAAAACTTAACTTTCTTAAATTGTTTGTACAGGCAATACCATCACTCTTTCTGCTGTTAAGGCTCCAGGGAGTTCACACATTTGTCTGTAATTTAATGAAGCTCCATCTGGCATGTTTTAAAAATGAAAATCATTAGTTGATTTTTCTAAGAAAGCAGATCTGACCATTAATTCCTCATGTTTACTTTTTTATTCTGTCTTCCATTACTCCATACAAATTAACTAGTATTAGAAGCCCGAAAGATATTAATAATCCCCAAAATTTCCCCAAAAATAATGCCTAGTGTACAAAGTACAAAGAACTTTTGGTCCATGGCCACACCCACTTTTTTGTGTCACGGAAGTCAGTTTAAGAACAATTAATGCTGTAGGTTTGAAAGGGGTTGGACTAGAGGCTTAATTCATGATTATCTGTGTCTTGGGCATAGTCAGCAAAAACAGGGTTGTCATTCATTCCCTTTAAAGCCACCTGCATAGGCCGAAAGGGAATAGCTACTGAAATGGTGAATTTAGCGAGGTATGAGGACAGATTCATTGTTGAGAAAAAATACCTTCTCACATGCAACTTTGCTAACATGTTAAAATTGTCTGAATGAATTGGATGATATGGTTTATATTTGTTTTTGTTTTATTTCTCTTGGTGTTTTCATTAACAGATTTTATCTTTAATCAGACTTCTAATTCTGTCAATGTTTTTTCACGCATAAAGTTAGAGAATAAATAAGATGGAATTCTCTTTATGAAATTGTTATTTGGACAACGGAATTTAGAGAAATTTGAAGGTCAAAATGTAGAGTTGAACATGTTTTGAATTAACCTTCATTTTTTCTATCCTATCGATATTTAAGAACTATCATCCAGAGAACCTTCTAGAGCAGGTTTGAGGGGCATAGCAACACATTAAGGTAATCTAAAATATTCATATAATTACAGTATTCACTGGACAGAGTTTAATAGACCATTCTGTCTGCTTACCAGGCCACTTGTGAAGCACTTCACCTGGCGGCTGGCTGGTTTTGAGCTGTTGTGCTTGTGTACTTTGGTTATTCAATTGGACATGTATAGTGTTTCACCATCCATCTTTTTATTTTCTATAATGTGTTATTTTTTATTGGAGAAACGCATTACTTTTGGAAATATCATGCAATACACAACACAGTACAAAAATATGTTAGACCATCTATGTTAAGAAGAGGACAGGAGAACACCAGATGCAGGATCCAGAAGCGTTTGTTGAATACCAAAGACTAAAGCAGAATATGGGCACACAGGCCAGAAACAAAGCACTGAGCACATGCACTGAACAAATGGGAAAAACTAAGGTACACTGCCCAAGGCAGGGGAAAATTCGAAGTACACACTTCAAGAGTGGATAAACTAGAAAAACAAAAACTGGACCTAACTAGACTGGTAGACACACTGGGAGACTTAAACAAGGGGCAGACAAGATGAGGGCGCAGCAAAATACAAGACTCTGGAATCATACAAAGGACATACTCGGAAGGTACAAGGAGCTGAGATTTCACCATGCAGAGCAGAGTCTAACAAAGTTCTGTCTGTTTTCTCCTCTCACTTTGCCCACAGAAATAGCCATGAGAGGAGGCGGGGACTCGGAAAGCAATCTTGAAAGGAAACAGAAACACATGGGATTAATACACAATAATACACAATAAACAATTACACGAGAAACGGGTTAACAATAATGACTTGAGACAAGACTCTAAGACAATCAATCAAGCTAGACAGTTTAGACTGAGGTAATCTAATCGTGATAAGTATAAAAGCACCACGAGAGAAGCAGAAGGAAAAGAGAAGGAGAGAAGGAAAGCACAGCTTAAAAGCAATTAATCAGGGAAAGCTTAGGCAGGAATAAGAAAAGCGAGAAACACTCGCACTCGCTAATGAGTTAATAAAGGCCAATACTACGTGATGTAATATTTACAATCACGTCAAATAAGTGCTGGTTAGTACAGGTTAGCAATTAACCTATCAGAGAACGCATTCACTCAGAGTTTAGAGAGACCCTGAATCAAGCACAGATGGAAGTAATGAATAAAATACCACAGCCGATTCCGAAAGAGGAAACGTGATTAGACAACGAGACGCAGGTACGCTGGAGGCTGTCACACGACATCGCTGGAGTTTGGCCAGAGAGAGAATCGAACATCAGACGGCAGGAATGAAAGCTGAAGAATAAAATGAAAATAAAGCACAAGCACAAAGACAACATGCATGAGGCAGAATCATAACAGTGTAAGGGTTGTATTTCATTTCACCTGACTAACATAGTGTGGTGACTGGGGCAACACATCGTCCGCGCCACACCACCCGGACACGATGATTCTCCTCCCGTTATCGTCCCCCTCCAGCAACACCATGGACAACGCATGTCGGACAGGCCTCTGTTCAGCACGCCTGGCCATCACTCTACGCTGGACAACTCCCACCAGCTGTAGCCAGCATACGAGAAGGGCTTTCTATATGCATTCCGCAGAAGGCCACGCACCTGATGCCGTCTGCATCAGAGAGATGCACAATATAAAGCTGGCGAGGTAGCAGACACGAACAGGTTGGCTGAGAGTGCGTTTTGCAAGTGTGTTACTAACTGCTGTTCTCTCTCTACTTTCCCTATAACAGTCTGAAGGCAAAGAGAAGGGAGACCCCAAGTTTATGCTCCCTCCAGAAAGCCTCGCTATGGCCGCTACTTAAGGTGCTTAAGACAAAAAGGATAACCATAAAAATGGTCTGTAACCTGTAATTGTACTCGGTTATCATCATGTTGTACCGAGTCCAAATGAGAGTTCTGAAATTGTTGCACCAATTAGCAATTTTTTTGTACATTATGTAAAGGACAAAAATTAGCACTTACTGGGGCATTGGGAAAGAGTGCTTCCTCAGCCTTTAGAAGACTAATTTAAATTTCTATTCCTGTCACCTCTGTGATATGATCTGAAATCTTACTGTTGGAGTCTTTTTCCTCTCTATAAACAGTGATTACTGTGATTAATCCAATTATGTTACTGGATTTTTAAAAAATGTTCCTCATATTTGGCAAGATTTACCTGGCACCATGTTTTACGTACAGTGAATTATGCATTTTCTGATCCCATCCGAATTCACATTATGCCCATTTGCACTCTGTGTGCAAAGCTATACTGTTGACTTGTCTGGCGAACACACTGTATCTGTCATATGTTCTTTCTGGAATAGGGTTTGGGGGCTACAGACTGGTGACTTCATCTGCTGAGCAGTGCCGAGTTGTGCCAGAAGGGTTAATTCTGGGTGCATTAGGCAGACTGGCTTGAAGGAGGTGACTGAGTTAGCAGGATATAGACAGACAGGAAAAGGAAGCACTGCAGAAAGTGTCTGTCTTTACAAGTCTTTTAATTTTCTCCTTAGACATAATGTCCAAATGTTTCCCTCTCAAATCAAAAACATTAACTAAGTTACCATTTGCTTAACAAGTGAAATCTAGAAACGAGTCAAAATTATCTGACGTCATTGGCAGAATTTTGGCCTTATTTAGAAATACAGTAATAGTAAAATAAGTGCTTTCAGACTAAATGCAAGATTAAAATGCTTTGTAAGATGGACTTATTTATTTTTTGCTGTGAGGCCACTGCAGTGTGTGAACTTCAGAGCCACACTGAGCGTCAGGACTTAATGTACAGGAACCACTGAGTGAGAAAATTTCTCATCTCTGCTCGTCTCCTGTTAACGTTCTGGAGCCAGTTTGCTTGATCTGCAGAATTCAAGGTAATTATATAAATATCGCTCCCATCTCAAATGTGCAAATCATTCTGAGTTGACTTTGGTGTGGAATGACAATGAGGATGCATACTGATTGACTATCACTATGGAAACAGGGCAGTATTTGAGGGCATGTGAAATGATTGCTGCATTTATGGATGTATGATGTACCATACACTGTATTGAAGACAGAGGTGTGATTACTTCTTATCATCATGATTTAGTGCATATGTGATACAGAATGCCACACTGCTGCAAACCATTCTCATACCCTGCTTCCCATGTCGTACTGGGGTGAATTTCCCGAAAGCACAGATGCTAACTTACATAGATGGGACCACTGACAGTGAATGGATGAACTATGTAAGTTTCTAACATAGTTAACAACTATGCTTTTGGGAAACACACCCCTTAAATATTAAAAATAAGATGAAATTAACATTAAAGAGGAACCTTTTTATCGTGGAGCTGTAATACCTTTCTGAGGTGAGTGGTCTTGGGGGATGTAGTTTTTCTGAAGTGGCTCATCATGTGTCTGTGCTGTGACATCACACCTCCTACTGTGTTTCACTTTCACCTCCTATATTAATAATCTTACTAAAATTCACACAAAATCACCACTGACGTATTTTCGTGACTTCATTATTTTTATCTGGTCACATCATGTTGTGTGGTCATTTGTTGCTGGATTAAACAACCATGTGCCAAATCATCATGATGAGTATTAATCATAATTTCTAACAGACTGGTTGTAAAATATTAGCAGAAATAAAAGTGAATCCCTTGAGCCATGAGATTTGCCATGGAATCAAATAACAACAAGATCAATCCGAGATTTCAGATCTCCGCCAAGGTATAACGTGGATAGGAAAACAAAATCTCTTTCTCGAGGGCGTAGCAATTTCAAATATGTCATTTAACTTCCATCTGCCACGATTTACCTTTGGCCAAAATTTCATCAAGACTCGCCATGTAGTTTTCGAGATATCTCGCTTTGATTTCCTGATCCAGATCCGGATCCAGATTCCTGGTCCTAATCTGGATCACCACCAAAATCAGATAAAGTGATCTTTGTGCTACGATTTACCTCTGGACAAATTTTCATCAAGATTTGCAAAGTAGTTCTCGAGATATCTGCCTCAGAATTCCGGATCCGGATCTAGATCCAGATTCTTGATTTTGATGTGGATCATCACCAAAATCATAAAAGGTGATCTTTGTGCCATGATCTACCTCTGGTTAAAAATTCATGAAGATCTGTCCAGTCTTTTCTGAGAGAAGCCACTTATTGTTCTTGATCCGGAATTTCATCCGATCCAGAATCCAGGTGTGGATCCGGATCATCACCAAAATTTAACGAAGTTGTTCCCAGATCATCATCTGCAACTGGTAAAAATTTCATGAAGATCTGTTGTGTTGTTTCAGAGAAATTCCACTTAATAGCTCTGATCTGGATCTGGATCCAGAATCCAGATCTGGATCCTGATCACCACTTAAATTTAATGGGGTCGTCCTCGGCCCAAGATCTATCTGTGGTAAAAATTTCATAAAGATCCATCCAGTAGTTTCCGAGAAATCTTGTCCACAGTCAGACAAACAAACAGACAAATAAATAAATAAAATAACGGACCCGATCGCATTATCTCCGTGGCGGAGATAATTATGATGATTGTTGGATGAGTACATATCTTGTGACTTCTGTTGTACTCTGATTTGGATAACACTTCCATATGCGTGTCATCTCCTAGCCCTGAGTCAACACAAGGTCACTTCCCTGTGAAATATACATACAAGAAAAAAACCTGATTACCCTCAAAACAAATGAGCTGATAAAATCAGGCCTGACCTGCCTCTGTGCTGCAAGCCTCTCCTTGAGCAGGAATTAATCAATACTGGCCATGAATCTCATCTTTAGGAAAGATTTATGATTTATGACACTGTACCCAGGGCATATTGGACAGAGGATGGAGATGGGCGGGCGGGTCTGGTCTGAAAGGACAGGGTCTCGTGGCTGTCAGACTGCACTCTGATCTGTGAGGCAGTGGCTGCGTTTACATGGGTCCAAAAATCCCACTTATAATCGGATTGACAGGTTAGTCAGATTCAAAATGTCTCATGTAACCACATAAGCCGATCCTATTCACCCGGATTGGTTTAAATTTTCGATCGGATTGAAAGAGGTAGTCTACGGCGATTGATAATCAGCTTGATGCCGCATGTAAACGGCTGAACAGAGAATTCGATTGATGGATTGGATTATTCATTCTGTGCATGCACTCCGTAGCACGTAGGAATCACGTAATGACGCTCGTGTTTAGGTAATGGGACCTTTTGCACATGTCAAAGTAACTGCAATTGGTGTCAGCTGGGGCCATGTACACACGGCTTGAACGTGGATCGCTTTACTTAGCGTTCATGTATACAGATCGAATCAGATTCATTTAATCCATTTGATTTCAATCAAATTGAGGAAAACAATCCATGTAAACGCAGCTATTATTTCACGCTGAGACAGGAGTTAGAGGGACACCTATAGAAAGCAGCAGTGACATACTGAGGGTATAAACTCCTCTCTCTTGGCTTTCAAAATATGCTCGCTATTTTTTTTAGTTTGCAGTAATAAAACTGCTACGATGTGTTTTTATGGTTTAGGCTCATGATGCGTTTCGTGATGCCTTTCAGGTATGGGTCAGTGTGAATAAGCCAAGGCAACGTGGTGTCTTTGACTTGATGAGAACATCTAGAGCGAGGTTTAAGTGTGCTCTAAGCGCTTGTAGAAAGCAGGAGGCTACTGCTTAGAGCAGATACATTTGCTAAGAACCTTCTGAACAAAGACTGTGTTCAGTTTTGGAAAGATGTTTTTCAGCAAAGTAATAAGAAGTTACCACTAGCAGAAACAGTAGCAGGAGTTACGGATCAGAGTAATATTGCTGATATGTGGCGTGATTATTATGCAGAGTTATTCAATAGTGTTAATCCTCCCACATCTAAAAATAATGTATTATCGGCAATTGAACGGGTAAATGTTGATTCAAATGTTTTCCATGTTAAAGAAATTAGTGACGCTATCAACAAACTGGTTTGTGGTAAATCCTGTGATCCTGTGGTCTTGATGGTCTCTCTGGGGAGCACATTCAGTTTTCTGGGGGAAAAAATATCTGTGCTACTTGCTGTCTTGTTCAGTGCTTGCCTCATTCATGGGTTTTCAGCCCCTAATATGTTAAAGATAGTGCTGATTCCCCTATTGAAAGATAAAACTGGTGATGTATGTGATAAAAGTAATTACAGACTAATAGCCTTGGCCTCAATGGTGTCAAAGGTACTGGAATTGGTATTACTCTCAAGATGTGAAGAATACTGAAAACCAAATTGATAATCGGAGGAGGTAAAGTCTAAACATGCTAAACATGCTACATAAACAAACATTTATGTATCTATACTTTACGTGAAGTGATTGACTACTATAAATCCTGTTCCAGTCCAGTGTATTTATGTTTTATGGATGCCTCTAAGGCCTTTGACTGTGTTAATCACTGGACCCTTTTATAAGAAGCTCGTTGATCGAGGAATCCCTCGCATATACGTATGAATCATTATTTTCTGGTATACTTGTCAGCAGGGGTGTGTCAAGTGGGGTGCCCATGTGAGTAGTGTATTTCCTATTAATAATGGTGTCATACAAGGTAGTATTCTATCGCCTGGATTTTTTAATGTGTATATTGATGATCTCAGTGTGAACTTATGTAATAGTAAAATTGGATGTATGACTGGAAGCAGAATTATAAATCACCTGTCTTATGCGGATGATCTCATTCTAATGTGTCCTTCTATTAAGAGCCTACAGAAACTTGTAAGCATTTGTTTTGGGTTTGGTGATGAACATGATATTGTTTTTAACGAATCTAAGACTGTCTGCATGTCTGTGTTTCCCAAGGACAAAACCCTGTTAAACACACCAAAAGTCTATCTGTATAACAATGGTTTGAATTTTGTCTCAAGTTATAAGTATTTAGGAATGATAACCTTGAGCAGTTCCTCAGACGATGATGACATATCTAGGCAACTACGGTCTTTCAATGTGAGAAGTAACTATATCATGAGAAACTTAAGTGCTCAATAGAAGTTAAGAGGAACTGTTTAATACTAATATGTATGGTGCGCATCTATGGTTTAACTATAAGAAAGCATCTTTACAAAAAATAACTGTTGCCTTCAATAAGTGATTTAGATGCATTTTTCATCTACATAGGTCGTGCAGTGCAAGTGGCATGTTCACTTTTAACTCCGTCCCCTGTGGCGAAAGGCCATTTTTAACTTTCGAAATAGGCTTTTAAACTGTGACAACTGTTTGCTCTATCATATCTTAGGTAAGGTAATGCACAGGTCCAGCTTATAGAGACACTGGGCCTCCGTATTATACTTCTACTCCTCAACTCAATGTTTTAAAGTGGAAGCAAAAGGGATTGTGATATTTATTTTATTTATTATAGTTCTCTCTTGTATGCTCCAATTAACGGTGTATGTCAATGTGTGTTTTTTTAATAAATGGGCCATGAGCTTCCAATAAAGACGTCTATCTATCTATGTATCTATCTCATCATCGATCCAATTAGCTCTATAATGCGAGTGAGATTTCTCACGCCTCCAATGGGTTGAAGTTTGAGGTATGTCTATGCATGTAACTTTTGAATAAATTGCCAGATTTTCAAAAATGAAGCACCATCAGATTTATTGGGTCAAGCAGAGTAATAATAATATAAAAAACAGAGGCGGTCCATCAGCAGTTACAAAGGCCTTCAGAAACCTCACTTTTCAATACTCAATAACCTAAACATCTCGTAGTTTAATTTTCCTGATTTGCAACAGTTGCGTGGACTAATTGCTTGAAAGACAGTCAAATTTAAACTCGATAGCATTGTTATTCAATAAACTGCAAAATTATTAAGTGTTTTCTTCCGCACAAAAATGGAAACTTAAAATATCAATATGGCTTTATAAATTCTGCACTCATGTATCTCGTGAAATGGCTCGTATTAGTCTAAATTAGCTTGCGAGTCCCATTAAGCAATAAACCATGAGAATCTGTTCTATATTCTGAATGAAGTCACGGCCAAAGAGCGTTGTTAGGCATTATGCAGAGCTGAGTGTCAATGGTAAGGATGGCGAAAATAAATGCTGCAAAGTCAGTGAAAGTTTAGGATTTTTTTGCATTTATATTGCCATCCTTACAATGCCATGTCAATTACATAACTATAGGAAATAGGCATGCACTTTTTCAGTACCATTTCTTATTAAAGGTCATGTATTGGTCTTGGTTGTCCAGTCGATAAATTTTTTCATTGCTAATCAGGTGAACTAAAACAAGAACAGCTTGAGGGCAATTGAGTTGTTTAGGGTGTGGTTACTGAAGGCCCTCAGAACACCTGACGGCACGCTGCTGATCAAAAATCTGTGCGGAAACACAATACACCAAAACATACTGAACACTCGTAAATTTTAACATGTGTAAAGGAGAGAGAGGGCAACATTTAGGCAAAGGAAGAATGATGAAGTATGTAAGAGTGTAAAGTGTGTGCTTTGCATCAGCAATTACACAAATTTGGGGGAGCAGCTTGTTAACTTGACATTATGAGAGTGATTGTGCGTGTGCGCGCATGTGCATGTGTCAATTCTGGGTCAGTCTGAGTGTGATTGGCATGTGCTTCTTTGGGAGGTCTTGGAAGATAAATATCCCTTTTTACTTCATATAATTGATATAATTTAGCTTCCCTCAGTCATACTGGAGGAACTGAATGATATTTCACCATATATCTGATTACTTAACTCCCCTCCAGGGACAGAACACACACATTGGTCTTTTTATTGAAGGTGTATGTCAATTCTCTCTCTCTCTCTCTCTCTTTCTTTATCTTTCTGTGACATTATGGCACCCTGCTGGGGCCTAATTGTTATGAGTGGTCAGCATTGCTTAACTGTGGGAGTCCTCTGTGTTAATCACATCAGTGAAGGCAATATTGGTGTATATTTAGACAAAGCCCTCCCATGGGCCAGATCTTCTAAAAAAAAAAAAAAAAAAAAAGCAATTCATTTAGACTTTGTACCCTACTGATATAAGAGCAAGTGAAGCTTGACTGGTTTACTGTGGTGAAAGTTTCTTAAGTTGACAGTTTTGAATTAGTCTATTGTCCTTTTTAAATAAATTGGCATGCAGATTACATGGCAGTTTGTGCCAGAGCCACAGTGTGTAGCCCTCACGGTGAAAAAGGGAACATGTGAGATGAGTATGGCACATATACTGTAAAGGGCAGTAACATACTAACATGACAAAGCTTCCATTAAGTTCATTTATTTTGTGCTCCTTGTTCCCAATTTGTCATTCTATTCATCAATCTTCCACTCAACATGTTGGTAATGGTTTGAATTATAAACCAGGGGCAGCTGAAATGCTGTGGGTACAAAAATAATAGGACTTTTTTCACTTGCATTCTTTATTACCTCTGAATTTAGTCAGACTAATCATACTGAAAGACCCATGACTTCAGTGAGTGTGTGATAACTCCAGTAAAACATCTTTTCGGGGCTGTGATCGTCCGACTTGTCTACTCTTCCAAAAAAAAGATCATCCGTTTCATTTAATTTTCTTCCTTCATGAGCTTTTTAAATAATTGTGATAATGTGCAAGTTTGGTGAAACACTCGCATAAAGTGAAGCAGAACCTAAAAGATACGTTATTTTGTCTGCTATCATGCTATATTATACATTAATGCTCAATTTTGACTGAAAATGTGAAAACGAAACAAAATTTCTCAAGAAAAGTATTGTTCAGTTATTTTTCGAGAAGCAAGCTATTCTATGTGTGACATCTCTTTGATATGGGACATGACATGCAACTGATAATGTAACACAACCTGGGTTTCACCAGGAAGAAAGAAGGTGAATGGCTGAGATCAGGGGTCACAGACCCTGTTCCTGGAGTTCAGCTGTTCTTTAGGTTTAAAATGCAACCATAACAAAGCTCACCATCTTCACCAGTTAAAGAACTACAAAAATCAGTTCATTAGTTGAGTCAGATGCAAAAAAAAAAATTTGGGGTTATGTGAAAACCTACAGGAGGTAGATCTCTTGGAATGGGGCAAGTGACCGTAGGCCTTGATACGCAAGTGCCCGAAAGGACAAGATAATATTGCTTGCTTATTTGAAGAAGGTGGTGGCTAAAGTGTATCAGGGCTGTAGCCAGGGGGGGGGGTGCGAATACACGTCCCTTTTTGACTGCAATTAGTAGATCTCAATCATTTTCCTTTTATGACGCGTTTACCGATTATTGTAGTTGGGAAACGAAGACACTGTTTTTCTTCATATGCTTTCTAACAGCGATTAAATCATGGGCTAAATTCAGTACAGTTGCAGAACAAGAACAGAGTTGCACAAAACTTCTGTTTAAAACAATTATTAGTCCTGACCTGTTCTCAGTCATTTTCATAATTAACAGAAGGTTCACTCCGAGAGCACTCCACAGTTAACAGGTGCGGCTTGTTCTCCCCGATTAGGTAAGACGACAATCATTCATCTGGACGCATATTTGCTGTATTTAAAACAAAGTTGTTTAAAATTGCATACCTGTCCACTCTCAAGCAAATAGCTTGAGATGCAGGCTTTTTATAGCCTATTTAACTGCCAAATGCCAGCAGGAGTGAGAAACCCTGTCTTTGCCAATTACGATAATCGGTAAACGCGTCATAAAAGGAAAATGATTGAGATCTACTAATTGCAGCCAAAAAGGGACGTGTATTCGCACCCTTCGCACCCTGCACTGAATATGTTATTTAAAGGTGCGAGTGTGCATGACCCAACAACCTAATTACTTTGTGTGCAGGTTATGCAGCAGTCATTATATTCAAATAATGATCACTCACTAATCCATATGAATCAAGTTTGCAGCAGTGCAACGTTAAAAGTATGGATACCGATGCTCTGCCGAGAGAACTGCCAGTGCTAATAGGGCTTAGAGCCTGATGGCAAACTATACAGGTAATCACTGAACCAAATCAATTTGGCGCAAGGGAATACTTGTGTCTATTATAGATTAAACCATTTGTTAGATTATGTAACCAGTGTGATGGTTGAAATGGAGATGTGTACAGGATAAGTGCCAAGACATTGTTTTTCTATTGTAGCGCACAACAGTTGACCCTCTGTACAATGTAATGGGTCAATCAGTTCTATTTGAGCTGTGTCTTTAACAGCATCACCTGAATCACACTGACGTAGACCCGCTCATGCTGTGGAACTGCAGGTGAGTGATGGGCCTTTTATTGGGGGTGAGTTGGCCTCTTTATTGATATTTGGCTCAAGCTGTGATCTTGGCAGCTCAGATGGCTAACTGGCACCACATCTAACCCTGGACCTGTGAGCCTTCAGGGATGATGCTGTGTTTACATGTAGCGAGAGGAGAGAGCTTCATTTCTCAGGGGCTGAATCGTCAACAGAGTCTGAGCTCAGGAATTGGGGCTGGGGTTTTATGTGTTACTTTGATTCCGTTTGTGGGACAGCATGATATTTATCATTGACCGGTAGGCTTGTACAGTTTTTATGTGCAGACTATTGTATTTGTATGTTTTGAGTTTGGATGAGTTTTTTTGTTTTGTTTGGGATATGGATTTGTGTGTTATCTGAATAGCAAGGACCAGAGGTGTTGCCAGGAAGCCAAGCTTGGGTGGGCATTTGTAACTTTTTTTGTATCAGTGGCAGCTGGTGAACTGGTGATAGGGGAGGCTCAAACCCATCCCTTGAAAATAATGATTGATCTTGACCTGTTTTCAATCATTCATTTAAATTACCATTACAAAAGCTTAGAAAACTCTCAACATTAACAGGTGTGGTCAGTTTTCATTACTAACACACACCAGTTAACACTCATGCAATCCTCGAGTTTTAGAGGTATATGTGCGCTACCCTGCTGTAGTCAACAATTTTTTAATCAATGCATGTGTAAGAGATTCTCGCACGGATTTGGAGTCCTTGTGCATAGTGGTTAATCGGTTTCACCTGCGTTGTGACTCCAGACTTCTCACACTTTAATTTACTCAGGGGTTGGAAGCAATGCACGTGTTTCATGATTCTTTAAACTGTTTAAATAAGATCATTGGAAGCACTGAAATTGCATAAAGACGTTACAAATGATCTTACGTCGGGAATCAAAACGCAGGTGTAACTGATAAACCTCCATGCAATTCCATGTGAGAATGATGTATATTGGGCATTTTCCGGGATGGATTTTGCGATATCTACGAGTTTGGAATCTTTTTTGAGAGTTTAATCACCAAGCTGAGTAAACAGTCCCTCCTCATCCATGTCCCTGTGATTGTTCCCACGCAGAGCAAGTTCACTAACAGAGAGAAACTGAATGACGGCACCCATGTTTTTAATGCAGTATCTGTTTTTTTCTATTTGGGCATGACCCAGCAGATGGACAATATTTTCACCTGTCTCAGACCGGCGCTGGTACTCCTGCAACGCAACCATGGCCTTGGAGTGTGAGCTGCTTGTTGCGTGTTTGTACAGTCTTTATCAAGTGCTTTTTTTCCCGTTTGTGTAGCCAAGTTTAATAAATATGTCCTCACGATCTGAATTAGAACACTTGCGACAAGTGAAGCAAAAGCTGGCATCACGCAGTACTGAATATTCAAAAAAAAAAAACATCCCTTGAAATGGATGAGATTAGTGACCTGATTTCAATCATTGTTCTTGGTCAACATGTTAGTTTCCCTTACAATGAAATGTTTAGGTGAGTGAATAATAAATTCTATAAAATGTTTAATTCATATGCCTTAATAGGCAACTCTTCACAAAAAAAAAACCACTGTGGATTTTCCGCGTTAAATTTAGTCACATCCTAAGCAAGTTGTTATTTGTTTAATTGAAAAAGATGGAAATGCGCTCTTTTTTGCGTTCAACTGGTGCATTTGATTTTTCGTCTTAACAAAGACAATTAGCTACACCTGAGAAGAAAGAGTTCAAGTGTCTTTTACCAGGGAAATTGACTGAAAACAGATCAAGACTAATAATCACCCTCCTTGTTCTCTGTCCACTGCCCGCCACTGCTCTTCGGATAACTGCTTAATATGGGCTGAGATGGGCGATCCGTATTTAAGTCCGGAGGAGTGAACACAGAGCCGGGGGCCTGATCATGGGCAGAACAGACGTTTTGAGCCCCCAGCATGGGTCCAGAGCTGCTGGGGAATGGTGCATCTGCCAGTGATTCACAGGCAGTCCCGGACTCCGGCACGGATGTTCGGTGGTTGCAGAGCTGCTGGTAGATGCAGCACTTGCGGGAGTAGGAGCTGATTGTTTTTTAATGGGCCACCTATGCATTTCTTTTTGCAAATGTTCGGAGTGCTTATGATGTTCGAAATGTTGAAATGTGCTTATGATACAGAATTATTGTTGCAACAACCCCAGTGAGTGACTAGCAACTCCAGACTAGCTGCTGGCTAGCTGCCTAGTTGCCAACTCAGGTTATAATCACACGAGTCGACATACACACAGATGACAAACTAGTACACAAATTACCTTAATGTCAAATAACAATACTACCAAAATAAGCAGTGGAGAAGCACAGGTCCTATATGAGCAGTGTAGACGTGACCTCAGACTGAGTGATGACGGCAATCTAAGCGTCCCTAGAAATTCAAGAGTGGCCACTGGTTAGTTTCACAATAGAATAGACTAGCAAAGGAACCCACCAATCACACATAATGATAGATACTTAAAGCTCTCTCTTAATGGCTGTCTATCTCTGGCTGTGAATCGCGTGGCATATCGCTGTTTGCTGTCAAATAGTAGAAAATCATATTTTTTTAAATCTTCAGTTTTCATTGGGTGGGCAGAGCTTTATTCTTTGTTTTTGTGCGCTATCAGCCTAGATTATTTCATTGATTGCTTTTAGTCTGCAGGATTACTACAGGGCCCATTTTTTAAGTCGCCAGTTCTGATATTTGCCACTTTACTGAAGGGTCTCAGTACTTTATTTCCAATGAAATAAATTTTATGTGGCTCTGCATAAGAGTGTTGGCTAAATATCAGGAATGCAATGTAATCAACTCATTAAATTGCCATCAAATTCAAAATTAGCTAATTTTTTTCATGAAATAATAAAATGTCTCACTTTCAACATCCGCTATGTTGGGTGTGGGTTTATGAGATTTACAAATCATTGCATTCTGTTTTTATTCACGTTTTACACAGCATCCCAACTCTACTTGAATTGGGGTTTGTACATACAACATTTATATTGTGAAGAGCTGGATCATCAGCCAATGATTAGGATAAATACTGTTGAATGGTTAAGGTTTGAAGTTGAGAGCTTCTGTCATTAGAGGGTCCGACAGAGATTGAGATGAGTTGTCAGTAAAGTTGCCCTAATGCAACATAAGCACTGGCCTGAGGACAGTGAGAGAAGATGTGGGCTGGATCTCAAAGGATCTTGTTTTCTTTGGCCCTGTGTTGACTGTATGGATGAGGTCCTTGTGCAGAACTCTTCACTCTGTCATGAGCAGCTAGAATCACACCTTCCTCCATGACCCAGAGTTCTTTGTTTTGACACATTTTTTTCGTTTCTGCCGCCTTGGAAATACTTATATTTTGGCTCCTCCAACTCCTAAGAGCTTGTTGATTAAATGCTTCTGAGGGTCACAATTGGCAGTTGGCTGACATGCTTGGGGAATTAGTGCCCAAGCACAATACTCCTGCTAAGTTTAAATGCTGAATAAGTGTAAAAAGAAGTGTTTCTTACAGAAACACACCTCTGTGCCTCTGACTGGTTGCTTTGCCTGCAGGTGGCTGATAGAGGAGTTGTTTACGTGGATGAGGCTCCTTCTCGGACAGAAACAAATACGTAAGTCTCCATCAGCTTTGCTCCCACTGCTACAACATGCAGTACTGTCACAGTGTGAAGGTACTGTCGTCACTGAGAATTGTCCCACAGTGCATTGGGTTTATTGGAGCCCTGCTGGGAAAGTCAGCCATGAGATAGTGAGTGAAATGAAGCGGAATGATGGAAAAGTTTAAGTCATGAGTGTGCTTAAGGCGTGCGCATATTGAATGTGTTGAATTGTATGAATGTCTTAGTGTGGGTGATTTTTGTGGGTGCATTTATTCTTCTGTGTGCTTGTGCTGTTCGTTGGCTTGACTCAATGATGAACATACATAGTTTTTTTTTTTTTTTTTTGAGGTGCAGAGTAGTTTTCAGGTGAACTGTTTGCTCCTCCATCTGTTTAATGCAGAGCAGTAAAGAGCCACTTTTGCCACTCTTACTCTTAACAGAAGTTCCTCAGGAGAAAAGTACACTGGAAGACATCGAGACCTTGCATTTTCCTGTAAGATGTGTGTAGGAAATGCATGCATACTGTGGCATATTTTTATGAACTTTACATTTATTTATTGATGGGTTTTGCGACTTTTAGCAGCACATCTGAGTCACCGCTATTTTATTCAGAGCAAATTTAACATCCAAAGACATTACTAATTGGTGCTTAGTGTGTGTGCTGAGCATGACATCATCACTTTCACTCAGACTTAGAAGAGCAATTAGAATCAGTTCAATCAACATCCTGAATGTTGATTAGCAGTTCCAGTGTATTATCTTTTGAAATCGCATAGATCACTTCATAAATTTGACAGAAATAGGGAATATATCATTATTATGCTATTACACTGAATTCAATAACACTAAGTATTTATTTGTTGCATGGAACTTTTTTTGTTTAAATGTTATTGGTCTTTCTTGGTGAATCACATTTAATTTGTGTAAAGGTAGGCAAACACAGTATCTATTCCCAGACAGCAAGCGCCTCCGCTCCGGATCTGCCCCGGCTCTGAGCCGGAGCAGCTGGAGTCGGTATAAAGCGGGGGCAGATCCGGAGTGGAGGTGCTTGCTATTTGGGTTTATATTGAGATAGGTGTTCATTTACATGAGTCCTTCCTAACAGATGTAGAACACAGGTCTGCCCTGGGGTAGAGGGCATGAGAGAAGGATGTGTGGAATAAAAACACCAAAGGAAAGCACAAGGAGAGAAGAACTGGCTCTACAGTGAAAAAAAGCTGAACAAGACAGTATCTCATTATCCGCTAAATACCAGCAGATTAATTACAATAGCAGAAACAGATGGGCCGCTTCTGGATCAATGAGCTGGGCGATGTTCCTTTCAGTCTTACATGTTCTTCTGGGAAAAATCACAGGTACAGCGCTTGTTGACATGCACATAAATTTGTCTTTGCTGTCCGCTGATTTCAATACTGCTTTGCTTCAGATGTTGCGACATTGAAAATGATCACTGAATTAACGTGTGGAGCAAACTGTCCCTCAGGAAAAGAAAAGCAACCCTGTGGTCTTCTAGATAAAAGGCTGATGGATGTCATTTGGGATTTTATGAAGTGCTAAATGCAGGTTCTCTGTAATGACAAACCTCACTGCGTCTCGCGATACATTGAGTCTGAGATATGCTTCCACACCATGTTTTCCTTATTTCAGTCCATTTTCTCCTTCATTCTGCTCTGTCTCTACCTTCACATTGTGTTCTTAAATGCAGAGAATGAGGCAATTACTGCTGTCCACTAGTGTCCACTTATGTTCCTCCATGAGAGTGTGATAGTGAGGCCTCTCAGAACAGTAGATAGGACGGAGTTTAGGGAGGCGGGTTAAGCTCCTTGGGACGGAGATTAAAAGTGATTGCAGCCCAGTGAAGGGTGCTGGGAGAAGCAAGCACAATATCTAACATAACTGAGCTCAGATAGATAATCAGAGCTGTGCTGGTTTAGCCAATCAAAAGTCATAAGTGAGGAATGTGCTAGAGGAGAATGTAATCATTTTTGAACTTTAATATCTTGATCGCCAATGGATTTAGTCCTTAGACTCTCACCAGCAATACTGCTTCGTGCCAGACAGCCGGGAGCCGGAAACATGGTGCTTAGTCTGTGTTTACTTGTCTCTGACCCATTTAAGTATTGTATAGGTGTGAGCATGGCACCGATTGGTCCAATTCCTGTGCAGGAGAGATGGTTTATGTTTCAAATGTTCCATATTATGCTGTTTTTGGCAAGCTATTATAAGTTCAAAAGTAAGGTTCATAAACTTTGCAGCGAAAAAAACCCCTATTAAATCCATAATTCCTGGGCAGTTTTATTCCCTCCTGTCAGAAAAAAACTGTTTGGAGTGGGCATCTGTGATCATGAGCTCTACCCTGATTTGCTGATGAACAGACCTACACGCCATGAGTCAACAGGTGACAATGTAAAAATCTCTCTGCTAAACCAGCCACTTCTACACATGAACCACTCAATGTGTTTGGAAAAGTAATGTATGCTGGCTTAGCAACTTTTTGAAAGGCAGTATCATACTCAACCATGCCATGCATGACATACAGTCACCCTACAATTTTAACTACATTTGGAATTTAGCTTCAATGTTATCAGAAATGGGACAAACTTAGCTACAGATACCAAGTTTTTATTTTTCCTCTTTTTTTCACAGTTTCTGGGAATGGAGTCGACTTTGAGCAATAACTCTGGAGTGAATCCAACATTGTTCAGGCCCTTGTTCAAAATGCTGTCCAACGTAAAATTACAAGCACACACAAGCAAGCATGACTTTAACTTCAGCCAATATGTTGTTGTTGACAAACCTGAAAAAAGGGGTAGTGAGAAAAATAGTTCTAAGAGTGAGGGAGAAATAGGAGGGTCATGGAAGGCTCTGGGACAGAACAGAACAGTCAGACTCTCATACAGCTGGTAGGTATGAACTGAGCACAGCAGGACTGTTTTTTACATGGAAAACAGCAAGAATTTCAAACCATGTGTCTCAAATGTTATCAAAAGCAGGTTTGATGGTTAAAATGAGGAGTCCTGAATGTCAACATTTCTAGACTGTTGGATAGAGTGGAGACCACCTTATGACTGGACTGATCTGGAAAAACATACAGTACCAGTCAAAAGTTTGGACAAACTTTGCTAATGTCACAGTGCTCTGTTTTTAGAGAAATTTAAATGGCTAAACTTCTCTGCATAATCTAAAATGGGATCTGGTAAGAGCTGAACAGTCAGAAATTAAAAGAGAAAAATGTACTTGTTTGAATAGTGTCCAAAATTTTAGAATTCTCAAAGAAGCCATATTTTGCTAAGTAAACAGACAAGCAAGCCCTTTCCATTTTCCAACAGCCAAATTAGAGACAAGCTGTTTTGGAACTTTTTGGGCAAAAAAGTCAATGAAAAGCAAATCACATGGGCAGCACATCTTTGGGAACTTAAATGGCCACTCAGCAGCAAACTCATTATAGCCATATAACTGCTCTTCTTTAAAAAAAAAAAATGTGAGTAGGCTCTGTAAATATGACAGAAAATGCTGGTTAGTTTGATGGATTTAGGAAATAGTTCTCTTTTTTGCTAAATAAATGGTGCCTATATCTTATGGTGCCTATATCTTAATCTTATCTTATCTTATATCTTAATGTGTCTTGTAAGAAAAATGTGGGTATGTCCTAACTTTTGAATGGTACTGAATCTCGATCCCTTAAAGATAAAAAAGAAAAACTAGATCTTGCCCTGGGACAGATGCTCTGCAAACCAGGTTTGATGATGTTTCAGAACATTGAGTCTGAATCAGAGAATTATGAAACTTTCACAAATGAAATGATAATTGGAGTATACGCATGGTTTAAAATACTTCTTTTTCGTGGATTCTGTTGGCTGTGGAGGACTCCAGATTGGTCAGATTTGTGTCTGTTGCATTGCAGAAAAGCATCCTGAAATTCTTGTGCTGTACTTACCTGTTAGAATTTTTGAATAAAACAGATGAAATGTGTGGATAGGGCCAACATTAGCTGCTCTCCTACAGAGAGCACCCACCTGAGCACAGTGTTGAACGCACTTGTGTTATATTTTATCATGGTCACAACACAGAGAAAACATGTCTGAGTGAGTGGCATAAGCTTATACAGGGGAAATAGGCTGATACCAGCTGTTTTGTATAAGTGAGGAAATGCCATACCTGACCCACCCTAAGCAGAGTATTGCATGTTGCACAGGAGGAATCCCTGCCACACATCAGCTGAGGTATACAGAGGGATTGTTCTGCCAGTTTATCTTTGGAGTTTATTTTATCTGAGTGAAGACCACCACCCGCAATCCCAAAGTAGAGACCCATGCAAGTACACACCATGCCCAAACTTTTTTGGCCCCTGCTATTAGGCCAGTGACAGAAAGGCGGTGGTACGGCTGCAAGTCATCTTTATTTAAATGTGTGTCATTGTTTAAAGGGACATTGTGTAGGAATTAGTCCCATCCAGCGTTGGAATCGTGTATTACATTCAAACAAATAATGCACTCTAGCGCCTCACTTTTTTAAACACGTATTGCAACTACGGCCGCCACCGTGTATCAAAAAGCCTTGTCAACGCTGATGAAACCATGGATGTATTAATAGAACTGGTACTACTGAACCGAGAGCCAGCATATCGAAGCCTGACTGCAATAAACAGTTATGCCCAATACATAAGATCTGGACATAACTATTTATTGCAGTCAGCCCTCGATATAATACATGAAGCAGCAAAACACATTACCGTCAATCGGTATAAGATATTCAAAGTAATGGTAATAAACAACTCAGCTTAGGTGCATCTTGAACATTTTATACTACGAAAAAGCAAAGCAAGTGTTGGCTACATGCACACTTATAGGATGTTACCTTCAACAGTTACCGAATACATACCTGTCATCCAACCCAAGTTAACCAACAACAGCCTTTGCTACCTCACTGTTTATTCTGCAACATTACGTAAAAGACAGGTGAAGCAGTCGAGTCGCTATCTAACAAAGCCATTCATCAAATACAATAACTGAAAACACTGGTGTCGTTACACTTGCTCAATTTACCGACTTGCTG
The DNA here is from genome assembly GCA_029721435.1 of Gymnothorax reevesii. NCBI lineage: Eukaryota > Metazoa > Chordata > Actinopteri > Anguilliformes > Muraenidae > Gymnothorax > Gymnothorax reevesii. The sequence continues at coordinate 132,552,109 of CM056574.1, read as the reverse complement.
ATGACATTAGCCGACAGCACGGAATCTCCTGACGAGTGCTACACGCAGAGAACCGCAGCAGTGCAGCTTACGAGAACAAGGTCCCCTTAGTGTTCGCATAGCCTGAATTAATATGAAAAAAAATTTCTGTGCCGTCGAAAAGAGCACCGACAATTTACAAGAGAAAAATCAGATTATATATTGATAATTTTCGGTAGTCAAAAAATTATTCACGGATCTATTAGAGTGTCTTTTTCAATTATTCCTCATGGATTAATTTCCTTTTGCCCCCCATGGCATAACGTCACTTGCGATCAGCTTGACCGCGAAGTCCATGTCGGCGAGCCCTTATCTCTGCACGTATAGAGCTAGAACCAAGTTAAAACACATTTGTTCGCGCATTGCTAAACAAGAGTTTTAAGCGCTCATTACAAAAAACTTTTAATATTTTACTACACTCACTCTAGGTAAGCAGATGTTTAGCTGTACTCGCATAATCAAGCGGTCAGGCGGAGTTGACCACGTTTTATTGTTCGGCATGTTGCTTGCATAATGCATTAGGGGAAGTAGGTGTACATTTAGCAGTGTCTCTCGACCACCTGTTGATGCAAAATTACGAACAGAAGACACCGTCGTGAAGATTTAATGTCGGATGAGGCGGACCCTCATAGAGACTGTCAAAGCACGGACAGGTGTCATTTGTGACAGGAAAGCTGATGCGAAGTCTAACGAAAAGAAGTCTGCTGAATGGACCAGCATCCAGAAGCGCAAATCGAACTGGGAATTGGAAGGAACACAGACACGTCCTTAATGACAACAATTAATCCTGGCTAGTTCTCGATCATTTTCCTTCATTGAGGCGTTTTCCAATTATCTTCATTGGCAACTGAAGACACGATTTATCTCCATATGCCATCTAACAGTGATGCAATCATAGGCTTAATTCAGTACAGAGAAATAATATACTTATTAAAAGGCTAATGCTTCACCTCAATTGAACTGGTCTGCATTGTAATAAAATTTCGCCTTTCACTCTCGGTATTGCATGGGTTGATAAAAAAAAATGTGGCACTCCGCAGTTTAATAGGCTATTAAAAGCGTGTGGCTCAAGCTGCGTGACAGTCGACAGGTATATTATTTTTAACAACATCGATTTAAATGCAGCAAAAACACGTTCAGAAGAATGATTGTCGTCTTACTTATCAGGTGCTGCTTGTTCTCTCCGATTAAGTGTGCAGTGCTCTCGGAGTGAACCTTTTGTTAATTATGAAAACGACTGAGAACAGGTCAGAACTAATAATTGTTTAAAACGGATGTTTTGTGCAAGCCAATTCTCAGTTCTGTCTACGCCTCTGTATTCTGAATTTATCCCACGATTTCATTGCTGTTAGATCGCATATGCAGAGAAACAGTGTCTTAGTTGCCAATTAAGAGGATTGGAAAACGCGTCAAAGAGGGGAAAAAGGTGGAGAAATAGCTAACCAACTAGCTATTTATAATTGGCACCTTTCAATTACTACTTAGTGTGACCACCTCCAGCAAGGATAACAGCACAGAGCCTTTTCCTGTAATTCAATGTTAAGGCACACATTTGGGGGGATTTCAGTTGGATTGAGGTCTGGCGATTGATATGGTCATTCCAGATTGTTGATTTTGTTGTCACCAAACCATTTGTGTGTGGATCTTGAGTTATGCTTCCGGTCATTATCTTGGAGGAAAGTCCACCCATGGCCAAGTCCCAGCCTAACGGTGGGCGCAATAAGATTGTCATCCATAATTTTGGTGTCCACAGTATAACTTGAAAGTAGGCATATGGTGATCTGTGACATGACACTGCTGCTCGGACTGACAACTGAGATAATGCTGGAGTTTTTGGCAGGTGAGAAATACGTGGCAACCATTTCGGCACTCTCTGTTTTGTAAGCCATTGTGCAACTCTCTGGTTACAGGTTGTCTGTGAATGAGAATGTTTGCGTGCGCAGCACACTGGCCCCTTGATCTCCAGCAGGTGTTGTGATTCATACCCTGATTATGATCCATCACTGTTGGTCTGGGTTTGGCTGTGCTGGGCAAGCTAAGAATTACTGGCTCTGGGCTGCTGCTGAGTTCACTCTACTGAAGTGCAGTGTAAGCAAGTGCACTGAGTCCAGCCCATGCTGACAAGGGGCCGGGCAGCGCATAACTGTCCTTGCATCACCCAGGAGATATAAGGGTGGGATTTGTTAGTGTTCTCTACTTGAGCTGCTCCTGTTGACAGTCCTGGTGCCCATGGCTGGCCACTGGACCTTATGTCTCCTCCACCCTCATCCTGGGCACATGTAGCTTCAGATTGTTGTGTGTAAAGTAGCTGCTGGCTGGAGCTTCATGCTTCAAGGGAGAATTGTACTTTGTCTTTGCTTTCACATGCTGGCAGAAAGGAGTATACGTGCAGAATAGTACATCGTTTTCCGATAGGAAATGCCAAATATCTTCAAAAAAAAAAAAAAAAGACTGGCTGTAGTGCGGAAAATTGGTGAAGTGTTTTGGTCTATTTTTTGCTGCTGGAGTGTAAGGTTTCTTCCATCTGAATTAAAACAGAAGCCTCGTACTGTGTTTCTTACATCTCTGGAAAATGCACTGCAATCGCTCAAGTAATCAAATCAAGACAGTAATTTCTCATGTTTAATTCAGCAAAGCTTTATTATCTTTGAGTTGTATACGTACACTCGCTGTAGGGTCATTCCATGTCAAGTCACACACCCTCCCCAGTGTAAATTGCTATATCTATGTATTCTGGCCCTGTCTATAATATCCAAATATAGTGCCATATGCAAAGGCTTAGTTGATAGTGAAGGAGTTTGATAATAAAAGTTCTTATTGGCTCAAAACTTTGATGAAGAGTGACTGTTGATGGGTTAAAAAGCTCATTCCAGTCATCATGTGCCCACATGGCCAACTCGGGGCCTGAAGTAGGGGGTACCAAAGGGTAATTCTCTCCCGAGGCCATATTTGAGACCCTTCTGTACCCCCATCAAGGCTCTGAGTGCCCTGAAATTCTCTAAATACACAGTAGTGTACCAAAATATGATGATAAATTAGTTGAAACCCCATCAAGACAAAATCTTTCCAATCCTTATTGCGTCATTAGGGTCTCCAAAAATGCTTAAAAATTAAGTGTGTAATTCCCGGACCCCAAAAGTGGGCGTGGCACCCAAACTTTGAAGGGCCATAATTCGAAAACCATTTGAGCTAGGAAGCTCAAACTTCGGATTATTTCATTTGGCATCTTAAGGCACTGACATAATAAAAATCAGGCAAATTGAAGGGGTGTCACTGGGGAGGTTTTGGGGATCTGTGTGAACTGACATGGGATGACACTGTATTCACTTTGGTGCCTGAGGTATAATGATTCCAAAAAAAAAAACTCTTCATTTTTCTCTTGAAATGACACAGTGGCATTAATACCCAGGGATTAAGAATACATGTGTATGATTGTTGGTCTGTGGATATAAAATTGGCAAAAATGGTAGCGTCTGGGATACTGTATGAGAGTGAGTTATATTTTTTAAACTGACACTTTATGGTATACTTTATGCTATATTGGTGGCTACCCTGTATTACGGATTAACAATTCTGATTCTTATGCTATATTGGTGGCTACCCTGTATTAGGGATTAACAATTCTGATTCTCACACCCAGCTGTAGGTCAGATGTTCTTTTTTAATTATTATTGTAAAAGCTCAAAGCAATACCAATAATGGAAATTGCCGAAGGCGAAGGCTCGGTCGTATCGTCCATGGGCTGCCTTATAGCTAAATTCCCAGAACCGGTGCTACATATTTATATGAGTAGAACATGGTTGTCTCTCCAACATAAAAAAACCAATTCCCATACCGGATCCCTGGCTAGTCGGTCCTCGGTAAGGATTAAACTCCTAAGCATCCGCTGTAATGTGGCTAGAACAAATGTAAAAGGATTAGTCACGGAGACCACGCAAGTTTAAAGGGATAATAATAATTTATTCACCACGTAGGCAAGAACTTAAATTTAGAAACCAAATACTTTTGTACAAGTTTTCACAAATTTTGACAAAGACAAAGGTCAGACCTGGTGACACACATACAGAGCACGTGCGGAAATAAATTGCTTGAAAGGGGGGAGAAACCGAAACTTTGGCATTTCCCCATCTGGAGGCCATAAAGTAATTTAGCAAATAGTTATATTATCCAAGAGCAGATTCTACCTTAACTAATTTTAGCGAGTTTCTGAAAGTGAATGCATTATAATTTCATTTGATTATCACTCAAATTCTAAAAAAAAAAATACATGCCAAGCAAGCCAAGAAAATGTATTAATATGAGGCAGTTGTCATGAAAAAGTCCTAAGCTGAATTATTATACAGGTAAGTTGGGTCATAAGTGCAGAAGTGACTTCATTGCAGTATATTGAACATATGAGCATACTGTGAAGTTCCCAAAGGTTTAGATTATTTTAAATAAATAAGTTAAGGTCTAGTTTTAAGACTTATGTTATGTTTTCATCGGTGTTTTTCTGGCTTTTTTCATGTCCTATGTGCCCTCTGTCATTCGTGTATTTCTTTGGTATATGTATGGATAATACATTTTTTCTCTCTCTCTCTCTCTGCCTTTCCCCCTCCCTCTCTATCTCTCAATCAGACCAAGACACAAGACATACTTAACCTACAACTATGCAAATACTTAACTTAGCAACATGGAATGTACGTGGCATCCGAACACAGTCCAAAAGAGTCAAGATTATTAACCATCTCGTTAAATTAAAGGCTGATATATGCTTCATACAAGAAACACACTTAACCAATTCAGAACTAAAATATTTTTAATTTAAACAATTCAACCAAATATTTTCATCTACATATAACAGTAAACAAAGAGGTGTTTCAATTTTAATAAGTAAAAATATCCCACTTGTCCATAATACATCTATCATCAACCCGAACGGAAGGTTTATCATCATCATCATCACTGCATCTATTAACCACACCATATGTACATTTGCAAATATCTATGGTCCAAACATTGATGATCCATCTTTTTTCCACAATTTCTTCTCCCTACTTTGTAATTCAACAAACATTATCTTAGCAGGAGGTTTTAATACTGTTATTAACCCCAAAATCGACCGTTCAAGCACTGCTGGCAACCTAGGGAACTGGCACTCCTCTGACACAATGACACCCAAAAGACATTAATAGTATATTTCAAAAATTATACAGTGACCTTTATTCATCAAAACATGACCCTAACCAATCAGATATAAACACCTTTCTAAATAATCTTGACATACCAACGCTCTCATCAGACCAAGCAAACATCTTAGATGCACCCCTTACCATTGAACAACTTCGAAAATCTCTCAATAACATGCCCAACAATAAATCACCCGGACCAGATGGATTACTGGCAGAATATTACAAACATTTCTGGGATATTCTATCGCCATTATTTTACAGAGTCATATAAGAGATTAAAATTACCGCTAAAATACTCACACATATGACTACTGCTGTGATGTCACTTGTACTAAAACCCAATAAAGATCCAACCCATCCCTCCAGCTATCACCCTCTCTCACTAATTAATTTTTAAGTCAGTATTATCACAAAAACACTAGCAACAAGAATAGAGACAGTCACACCTTTATTAATTCACCCTGATCAGACAGGCTTCATCACAAATAGACATATCTCAGATAACATCCGTAGACTCTTCAACTTAATCAATACTTCACAGCAACAACAAAACAAAACCATCATTGTATCACTAGATGCAGAAAAAGCATTTGTTAAAGTAAATTGGACATTTTTATTCGCTACCATACATTAATTTGGTTTTGGAGAGTCATTCATACACTGGATAAGAACACTCTACACCTCACCTAGAGCCACAATAACCACAAATGGGATCACATCACCAAGCTTCACACTTCACCAAGGAACCAGACAAGGATGCCCACTCTCACCATCTCTATTTGCCATTTTCATAGAACCACTCGCAGCAGCAATACGATAGAATAACAAAATTGAAGGGATTTAGGACAAAAAGTCAGAACACAAACTTACCTCTATGTAGATGACTTACTTCTATACTTACAGAACCCCTCCGTGTCACTACAGGAAAAAAAAAAAAAGACTGAGAACAATTAAATGACTTAGGGGCATTGTGTCATCCAGAGGCCTTGCAAATATACCTCCCATTCAGAGTAACACCAAGGACACAGAAAGACCAAAAGCACCCTCCACTCGCAGGCTGAGGGAACATCCTGGACCCGCTCATAACGGAGGAAGTCCAAACTATTTCATTGTTATCTTGCATGGCTCTGGAGTTCCTTGAGACCCAGTTCCTGAGTTATCAGTCATTTGCCGCTTCCAGCCTTGAGGCTCCCCCACTCATAAGCATCTGCGGTGTTCCAACCCCCTTTCCCCATCTTACAATATACAGTAAAGTTCTTTGCAGTAGGTAGTCCAGACCACCTTCAAACCTGTCAACCAGTTACAAGGAAAGAAGGAAACCAGCACTTTTTGGCTCTTGGGGACCATGATTTGATTATTACTGCCCTATATCAATTTATCCAGTTAGCTGAGGTAGAACCCCATTAAAATTTGGTAATTTGCAAACACTCTGATCCAGAGGGAATTACAAAGTAATATTGTATGAGGAATGTAGATGTGATACTGGCAGGGCCAGTGATTATAGTTTCCCTCAGGACACAGACACCTATAAATTTGATCAATGCCAAGGTTATCTGAAATAGATTTGTCTGTTTTAATAAGAAATGTAGATATTATGTTTTTATGTTAAGACTGTGTGAATGAGTGAGAAAGAAGATAGAGAAAGGTGGGGATCCAACTGACCGGGCAACACTTTATGACTTGCAGTCCCACACTTAAAAATAGTTGTATAAACTACAGTCTACCTGCTGGTTCTGGCTCATAAAATGAAGAGGAATTGTTTCATTTAATCTATTGTGCAGTCTTTAATGAAAAGATATGAATGAAAAATCAGTGGTTAAAGTGGGATTTGACAGGTGGGGGAACCCTAAAACTTTACTGGGAACCCAGTGTGAAAGCAGCATTAGTCAAATAAATATTTCAATTCAAACTTAGGTGGTGGAATGCAGTTCCGGACCGTTCCGGCCCACTTTAACCCCTGATGACAATGCCTCTGAAGTTAGCGAAGATAAAATGGACATATGTTTGTATTGCAATCTAAGATCTGCCTAATGTTAATTGAAATATTTTCTGTTTTTTGGACATGTTGAGCATACTTTGAAACTCTATTTGAATCTGTGCTGCACATTTACATTGTGCTTTTTGTTATAGTTTACCAGTTTTCAAATGAACTTTTTGCTCAGGGAAAAATGCATCACTTCAACAGCCTGATTTTACAAGAGATTGCAGGACCATCTCTGTATGGGACACAAAAGGAATACACAAAAGAGATGGCATCATTTAATTCCCATGAAATTGTATCAACCTGACAAAATTGGTTTCTGTATCACAGAAATTGTATTGAAATGCAAATGAGATGAGAAAAACATCTCTGAGCAAGGACTATTGCTGTGTCTACTTTTTATCTCAGCATACTTCAGTTTGTCGAGAATTTACAGTGGCACGCCCTGTAAAATGGCTCTTTTCCAAAAAGGTATATTTTACAAGTTTCAGCGGCATACATAAATGTTAGCCATGTGCAGAGTTATATCAAATAAATGTACACCTGGGAACTATTTTTTTTTACATCCAGTGACTCAGATCATTGTTTTAAAAATACAGCCCTTGCCATGCTCAGTAAGTACTTTGGCAATGATAATCTTGCAGTTGAGCTGCAATATTTTACACAAACTGTTATCTGGTGACCGAGTTCTTTTGGACAAAGACTTGAATGTCGAAAAAATAAGATCTACTAAGCCGGTGAAGCATATTAAATGCATTCAGATCAGACTTAAGCCTTTTTGTATTAAAAAAAGCCTGGAGGAGGACATAATGCCTGGTGAAATGTCATCAAACCTCGGTATCATTGCATATGAATAATAATAATAAAAATTATTTCTGTGCCTTGTGGTAGTCTATTGGCTTGCTGTGTTCCAGCTTTATTTTCAGCCAATACTTTTTCTTTTTTTTGCTGTTGGTTAATGGAGTCTGTAGTCATAGCACCCTTCATCCCTTTCTTACGTAAACATGGAAGGCATAAAAATACAACATTTAAAAGGTGATAAAGAAAAAAAAAATAAGTCAAAGAAACAAGATGTCGCCTTAAATCTGAAAGAATTGTATTTAGGACTTATGATCTTGCCCTTTGCAAAGAGTCTTTGCCTGCTGAACATTTACTTTTTTCCTTATTCTTTTAGCACTATTCTTCTCTGTAAACACAATGCAACTAGGCCAAGGAGGGTCCTAGCTGAGGCGGAAGGTCTCAGCGTGTGTCTCAACAGCCCGGGAAAAGACAGTCTTACCGGTCTCCATTCTAATAATGGGTTCTGGCTACAGCATCGGCACTAGACCACTGCCATAGGCCAAACGTGATGACGTCCCTCACGTTCTGCTTTTAAAAGTGGCCTGAAACATGCCTTGCAAATGCTGCAGTCCGAATGTCATAGCGGTTGCAATTAATCTGACTCCATATGAAATTTATGATAAAAAAGTTAGTTGCAACCATTCGCGGTTACCATGCGTTTGCATATAGATGGTCTGACTCCAATTAATTTATTTATTACTTAATTTAGAGCTCTGTTGTGCATCGGACTCGTAACTGGTCTATACTTTACTCCTCCAGACCAGAACCATCTGTACAACCAACTTCATTGGATTAACTCAGAGGCTGGCGGTATTATGTGCAGTAATTTGACATAGAAAATAGCTATGACTGGGGATTTCTGGGGCCCAAAGCGAGAAACTCTGAAGTGTGACATTATGAGTTCAGGGACTTTATGTTTGAAAAATTTCTGTTCAGGGACTGACGGAATCTCCTCGAAGCCTAGTCATAATAAGACCAATCACAGTGTGGAAAATCCACTAATAATGCAGACTAAGCGTGTGGAACAGGCATCGCAATTACAGTCCTACATTACCCAAGGAGGCGACGGGGCTTTGAGCTGAAAGGGAATATGTTTGTCCAAATCAGAGTTCCACAACAAAATACGATTATCAATTTATTTCACCAGGCAGGCACAAGCTTTAATTAGAAACCAAATTATACCGTTACAGAAAATATAGGGAAGAAGTCAAATCATACCTGGCATAGTTCACAACTACACATATACACTACGTGTACAATATGGGAAGAATGAATACTAGCCTCCATTGCAATATCACGTCAAATTGCCTAAGATCTTCCATGACTAGATTAAAGCTAGCCACGGCATAGAGATGCGCGTCGGGGAAGTTGAATCCAATCTTCCATTGTGATAATGGCTATACACGTACAGCTGAATATGAGGGGAAGTCATTTACGATCTTCCATACCTATAAAGATGCACGTGGCCTAAAGATGCACGTGCGGGAAGTCGGTTGCGATTCTCCATAACTACTATTGGCTACACACGGCATATAGATGCACATGTGGGAAACTTGGTGCGGTCTTCCCTGAATCCTTTGTTTCTCTCCCTTTTAAGCCCAAACTCCAGAAGCACTTCCGACAGCAGGGTCATAAATTATTTGGGTAATCGGGAAGACAACCCCTCCTCAGAGGGAATCTGGGAGGGGACATTACCAGAGCAGAAGTATATTTCTTTTCGTGGTTATTGAATGAGGGTTTAGTATAATTTTAATCCCTTTGAAATATGTACCATGCAATTTCGGTATCTTAGTGGAGTAAAATGATACCAAACACGATATGCTTGCACTGCAGTTTGCCATAAAACTGTTACAGATCACGGGCTGTTAAGAAACGGGAAAACACAAGGAGAGAACACGGAACAAGGGGCAGAGACACCATATGCAGGGATATCAGAATTTAATAAACTCAAAGACTCGGGAAGGAAACGGAACGTGGCACACAGGCCGAAACAAAACACCGTGCCATGCACTGAACGGGGAGGACAAAAAACCGAGGAACTTGGGGGGGAATCAAACTAGGAAGAGAACCATGGCACGCAGGCCAAAAGAAACACAGTGCACAAGCACTGAAAAAGGGAAAAACTCAGGGATACTGGGGAACTCAGAAAAACTGGAGGGTAACACGGACCGGGGCACTCGGGAACACTAGAGGGCAACTCGGACTGGGGCGCTCGGGAACACAGGAGGCTCGGGAGGCACAGCTGGCAGACTCGGGAGGCACAGCTAGCGGATGGCAGACTCGGGAGGTACAGGGACACTCGGACACAGAGGGCTCGGGAGGCGTCTGCCTGACTTCACAGGACTGCTCTGCACGGGGCTGGCAAAGAACTGGAATGAAGTGAAGTCAGATCTGCCCTGCTCTGCACAGCCGGAAAATATATAGGGAGGGGCACGGACAGACACAGGTGCTGAAAATATAAAGAACAAGGGGTGGAAAACAAGGGAAACCTAATTACATGAAACAGGAAAAACCCAACACACGGACAAGGATCACAAGACTCTCCCATAGACGGGATAAAGAAACTGGATAAGGACTTCTAAGTGCACAGAGTAGGAGGCAGGACAGAGATGAGAGAATTTGCAGAGAATCTGCAAGAAATGCAGCGAAGGAGATTAGGCGAGAGCAGGAGGCGGAGACTAGAACAGGGCGAATGCGGAGAGGTCGTTAGTCAATTAGTAAATGCAGCTGTACAATCCCGAGTGCTTGTTAGTAATATAGAAAAGCAAGGGGAAGTAAGCAAACGAGATCGGAAGGAAGGCTGAAACTCAGAATCCATTAAATCACCCGAAATAGTAAGACAATCTTTAAAGACAAAAACGGCAACGAACTAATGACGCGACCGGGGAGAAAACAAAAACCGTACATGGGTAAGAAGTGGACCGGAATAACACGGGAAAGATACGAAATATGGAAACATCAGACATCACAAAAATAATAAAACCTAATATTGACTAACCAAAACCCACAGAACACAACAAAAACGTCAGTTACAGTCCAGAATTACAAAGATAACTGGTATTAATGTTAAATCAGCTTATGTCATTTAACAAAATGTGATGGTGCATTCAGCAAGCACACACAAAAAAAAAAAAAACGTATTCCTTTAATGAAGTCTGAGTCAAAGCCAAAAAGCAAGAATTGCCAAGCCACAATACAAAATCCAAAAACAGTGTTGACTAGACAGGCAGGGGTCAGAACCAGGAAGACAGATGAGCAAAGGTACAAAGACAGGAGGCAAAAAGTCGTAGTCGATGAACAAAGCCAAGGGTCATACACAAGGCATCCAAACACAAAAATCGTGGCCATACAAAAATAGGTCAAAATCTAAAAAGACAAAACAATACAAGAAGGGCAATGGCAAGAATCGTTGTCGGCATACACTCACTGCATACTCTGTGAGTATGCACAAAGAAATATTGATCAACTTTCTGACAAGGAGCTGGCTGTGAAAAGACTGCTTAAATAGACGGGCGGAAAGTCACATGCTATGCACGGAACAGGTGAGCTGGATCAGACTAATTACAATGGGAGAATCACATGAGGGAAACCCTAACCACGAAAACTGGCGAAAGCCAAGACACGGACGGGAATCACACAGACAGCCTATGACATTTAAACAGCTCCGGTCAGGGAGTTCCAAGTGCACAGATAATGAGTGCCAGAAGGTAATTAAGCATGTGCGAGACATCTCGCAGAAACCCAGGGGGAGACAGGTAAAGCTGAGCAAGAGGCGAGGACTAGAGCAGGACGATTGCTGAGAGGGAATTTGTATTAATTAGTACCGGTGCAACTTTACAGATTAAACTAGAGTGCTCGTTAGTAAGTTAGTAATCTGTATACATGGACTAGTTGTGTCAGTAGACTACGATACAAAATACAAATGTTAGTTTTGTTAGTAATCAGAACAGTAAGGCGAAGGAAGTAAACGAGAATCGAAAGAATACGTTGAACACCAGAATTCATTTAAATCACCCGAACTAAGTGAGCACACAGACCGGGAAGAGGGACTGAACCAACAAGATCACAAGACAGGGGAGACAAATGCAATGGAACTGAGAAATGGAATGAGCTACAAAAGTAAAAACCTGAGAATTACAATAACCAAAAAGAATAAATAAAAGACAAAATCATGAACACAGATCCTGAGCATAAACATGAACTTAAACATGACAAAAAACCATAACCATGACACAAAATACACATTGGATTTGCAAAATTACAGGAGGTAATGCAAATCATTTTGCAGGTGTCGTCTCTGATAAGTCCAGTTTATGGCACTGCAGCATTCTCTCTGCCAAAGTTGTCTCAGCCATTTTCGGGTGGCTTGCAAGACGTTCAATGCCGACCTTAACCCCAGAGATTGTCCATTAACCCCGAGGCTGGGGGCCGCTCCAGCTGTCATGAATGAAGTTGGTGCCATACAGACCCTAATTGAGTCTGCTCCCATGACTCAGGAGTGGCTCTGCAGGATGCAGATGGCTTTAAGAGTAAAACTACCAGTCTTGCGTCTGAGAGAACGGCACAGAAGTGTCTTTGTCAGGAAATGTGCACTTAACATAAGGTGCACTTCCCAGCGCGGCATACATCTGTGAGTTCCTTCAGTCATTAGGCAAATATACAAAATTGAGTTCATGCTTCCGGATAAAAATAATTGTATAAGACAGTATTAATCGCTGCCTATATGGCAATATTATAGGTCATTAACATGGCATTTATTTTCAGTGTTCCACTGGATATATAATTCTAAGTTACAGTTTTGAATGATCACTTAGGAGTTACACTCTTATCAATCAGATATCGCATATACTTACAATACGTGATCTCAAGCTTCTGTCAGAACGTTTGGCTGTTGCAGTACCTTTGCTTCCTGAAATGGCAAAATGTCATCACACTGGATCTGAAATTAAGTAGCTGGAATGTTGATGTATATCTTGATGTGGCTGTAGTAATTAAATGCAAAAACATGGTCACACCTTTTGCATGATTACAGCCACAGAAGGAAAAAATTAAGTATCGATTCTATTTAAACAGTGTTCTAGCATCTGTTTATACCTGTTGATTATTGCATATCAACAGTCTTGGTTGCCCAGTCCATATGCTGGGTTGTCCCTGAGGAAATAACTCGCTGAAGTTAAATGTGACAGGGATGGTAGAACACCCAAGTGAAGTTGCAACAATCTGTTTTGGCAGGGTGTGATATCTTCAACAGGGAATACTGAACTTAATTTAGCATTCTTCAGCCTTTAATGGAGTGGCTTCTAGCAGTAAATCATAAGCGTCTGTCTCTGTCATTTGATGAAAGCACACTGTCATTGGCACTGATCTCTTACTTCCAGGGACTACATTATATTATGAAACTTCAGTGTCACGAAGATAAAAGACAAAAAACAAATCCAGATGATTTGATCAAATTTCTTTGTCCCTGAAAATTGATTGCCTAAAATACATTCGGTTGCATCTGTCCCTGAGGGCCAATCCTGGTTTGATTTACTACATCAACTCAAATTTTTGCGGCAAGTTAAATGCTGTCAACACCCTTGGGTGACAGAGAATATGAAATATGGTGTCTCCCTTTGATATCCCAGTTAAGAAAAAACTGGTTCGGGACACTTTTTTTTTTTACTCAGGGAGTGTCTATGGAGTCTTTACTTGCATGAAAAGAAAGAGTGATAATATGACTGACTACATGCATAGAACTAGAATGCGATGTATTTCTTCCCTGTGGACAGTAACAGTTTTGCAAGTAGTACTGAGAAAATTCATTCATGCATTTTTATGGAAGTTCAGTTTATGTTTAATTGAATGAGATGGAGAAGAATTAAACAGAATTCATGTTCATCAGAATAGAACTCCATGTCACTGCAAGAAAACAACAAACTTTATCAGCATATTCCAGTATTACATTTATTCATTACCCTTTCTGACTGTGGGCCCCTGTTTGTCAAAACCACATTTCACTATTACGTGTATTTTCGAAAGCAAATCAGTGGTGCTTAATGCTTAATTCTACCTGCATCTGAAACTAGATATGGAAGCTGTCTCCACTTTTGGTTTTGTTATTGACGAAAAGAGTATTCTTGAGGTGAATTATGTTTCCCATTAAGAAATTTGATTGTAGAGCAGTGGTCTTCAACGTCGTTCCTGGGGACCCACTGTGTATGCTGGTTTTTGTTCCAACCAAAATTGTAATTGCAGTATTTTAATTTGTCTTCAGTGCATTTAATGTTCAGAGCAATTATTTGCCCTTTTAACTCACAAGTAAACAGAAATATCTATGTTTGCCATCAAGAATATAAAATAGCATAAAATGAGAAAACAATGTAACCAATCAAATTAAAGATGTAGTTGGCTCCTAATTGGTGAAAACTAATTGGCATATCATGATGAATTTATTCGACAAGCAAATGGAAAAAGTCAAGCCATTTGTGTGTTATATTACTCTAGTTAAGTTCACCTGAAGTTTTTTGAAAGAACTTGAAAAAATTTTGTCCAGCAGCCTAATTTGGGGTTTATGGATTTCCTCAGGGTCTAATTTTTTTCTGTTTGAAATGCTATATTACTTATAATTTCTTGCGCTATAGCAATAAACACTATCTTCTAGGGTATTTCATTCTTCATCGCGAGTTTCTATGTAACATTTGGCTAAAGAGAGTAATTTACCACTCTAAACATGAAACACCTAATTAAGACATGAACAGCTTGTTAAAGTATTGAGATTACAATTGTGGCTGGAACAAAAACCAGCATACACTGTGGGTCCCCAGGAACAACGTTGAAGACCACTGTACAGCAGCTCTGACATCCCTGGTGAAACTACACCGCTAAATCCACGAGGAGTCAATAAATTCTATTGATCTGAAATTGTTCATTACTTTTGTGAAGGTGCGTTCAGGAACCACTCGCGAGAACAGGAATTCCAAAAATCATAAACCTTTATTGTAAACATGGTCAGGACCAGAAGACACAGGAATTGCCAAGCCAAAAAAAGACGAAATCCAGAAAGCGAAGTCCACTTGACAGGCCGGGGTCAAAACCAGTAAAGCAGATGGGTGACGGTACATAGACAGCAGGCCAAAATTGTAGTCAAAATCCAGAAAAGTGAGTCATACACAGGGCATCCAAAACAGCAATCGTGGTCATACAGAAGACAGGTCAAAAATCCAAAAAGAAAAAACAAGAACAGAGGAGCTGGGCAATATCAAAGTGTGGCAAAACTAGAGATGGGACGTTCTGTGCCGATGCTTCGAGGCATGTGCCGAGTAATTCAAGAATTATTTTGTGAAGCGCTTATCGAGGTGTGTATTGATGACGTATACGATCACATTGGAAGCCTCGCTAGCCGGCCGTACCTCGTGACCAGTTCATGAAGTGGTTCGCAATTTGGCGTGTGATTCCTCACGTGGGTGGTCTATGGAATGTTGGACATTACCCAGAAACTCTTGCTCTCTCAATGACGATATCAACTGCTAAATAAAATTATCTTTGTTTGTTTTATGAAGCATTTTATAAAAAGAAAGTTATTTCATGTTATAACGACTTATGTTCAATAAAAATGATCAATAATGTACCATGATGACGTCTACCTGTCAGTACAATGACTGAGAAATAAATGCAATTGCTGTGGCGTATATATCCAGCAGATTACTTCGGAACAAGGGATTTGAGGGCTTGACGTCGTTGGTGTCATGTGAGATTGCTGACATTATAATCGAAGGCAGCCTCTTACAGTAGTCCAACAGATCGAATATCACTTCATACTCCTTTGATACGCCACTGTGGTATAACATTTTGCAATATTTTTGCCTGTTTTACTCTTTTTGTCCAGTAGATGGCATAGTAAGCAGATAAAGCCTCAAGAAGCGTCACCCATTAACAAACCACTTTGGGAGAAAGCTTCAATGCTTCATGAGGCTTCATCTCGCGATCACTAGGCGAAACAGTCGTGAAGAAACAATGATCAATTGGCATACAAGGAGCTCTGCACAAAAGAATACCGATCAACATTCTGACAAGGAATGAACTGCAGTGAAGACTTTAAATAGATGAGAGGGAAGTCACATGCTATACAGGGAACAGGTGAATTGGATGAGAGCTAATTAAACAGGGGATAATACATGGGGAAGTCCTTGATACAAAGATTGGCAAAAGCCAAGACGCGGATAGGATCTACGCAGACAACCTATGACAGATAAACAGCTCCGGTCAAGGAGTTTTAAGTGCACAGACAATGAGTGCAGGAAAGCAATTAAGCATGTGCGAGAGATCTCGTGGAAACGCATGGAGAGGCAGAGACAGCAAAGCAAGAGGTGGAGACAAGAATAGGGCGAGAGCTGAGATTGAATTAACAAATTAACCCAAGTAATCATGAGTAAATTAGTAATATATACATAGATTAGTTAAGTTAGTAGACAATGATACAAACTATAAATCTTAGTATTATTAGTAATCTAGGGAAGTAAGGCGAAGGAAGTAAACGAGAATTGAAGTAATAATATGAAACACCAGAAACCATTGAAATCACCCGAAGCAAGTAGGCACACAGACTGGGAAGACGGGCTGAACCATCTGATCACAAGACAGGGGAAACAAGTGCAATGAATACTGAAATGGCAAGAACAGAAAACTGGAATGTAAAAAAAAAAAAAAAAGATTAAAGAAAAGACTATCATAAACACTAGGCATGACATCAAAATACAGAGCCATGACATTTTTATTTGCAATGAAATATAATCTCACCTCTTTTGACTTCAAAATTAACTGAGAATGAAACTAGCTGTAATAGTTTCACCACAGATTTGCTCTACTCTTGTTACTAATATCCAGGACAGCATTGTGCTGGAAAACGGTTTTCACCGCTGAAGGCTGAATGCCAGACATAGTTGTGCTGCCTTTTAAATGATCAAATTGCTGCTTCTGTTACTGCTCCAGTGCAGTAAAATGCCTAAATACCTTGATAAAACAGATTTTTTTTTTTCAAAGTTTGCTAGTCCCATTACATAAATAACCCCATATAAAAATAATTGCGCGGAGACAAAAGTAAAGTATAATTTCCTTATTAACAGCTTTGTATTTATCAGTGCTGACTGTCATTTTTCATGTTTCCAGTCATTTTATGTCATTTTTTGCCAAAAGCGATGTTCACGATGATGTCAATCTTTTAATATGTGGTTGGCAAAAAGCCTCATCTTACACTGAGTTTGCAAGTAGATTTCTGTCTTTATATATACTTAATAGAAGATCTAAAATAGCAATGCCATTCAAATGTTCTGTTATCGGTTGCATGTTGTAGAACCGAGAGATTACGACAAATAGTATTTTAACAAATTTATTGTACTGTTAAAATTGTGAACAAATGGTGAATCATACCAATGAAAACCAACTGCTGAAGTCTGTGGCTCTGTCTGGTACCAGGAAGCAAGAGCCCCCTGAGATGGTGGCCCAGAGATTTATGCTGAAACAAGGTGGGCTGTTCTTTACAGTAAGAATTGAACTGATTGGATACAAAAGGACAAATGGCAGAGAAACCAATGAATGATCAACCGAGGGCGGGTGGAGGGACATTCAAAAGATAACAAAGGGAGTGGATTGGTTGTATAGCCAGGTACAGGCAGGATGATGGGTAGGGGAGAGGAGAAGAGTGCCTCCTTCTACAAATGCCACATGCACCGACAGGTTCATTTATTTAGTGTTTGGGAATCACGTTTTTGTGTCATGGTTATGGTTTTTGGTCATGTTTATGTTCAAGTTCAGTGTTCATGATTTTATCTTTTATTTATTCTTTTTGTTTATTGTCATACTCAGGTTTTTATTTAATTCCATTTCTCAGTTCCATTGCACTTGTCTCCTGTCTTGTGATCTAGTTGGTTCTGTCCGTCTTCCCTGTTTGCGTGCTCACTTACTTCGGGTGATTTAAATGAATTCCGGAGTTTAATATTTTAATATTAATAATGAAATTCAGTTTGTGAATTTCATTATTATATTATGTTGCATTGTTTCCAAATAATGAAATTAATGTAATCTAGACCATAAAGTAAGCCTGTAACTGTGTCTGATTTACTTTCTTGGCTAAGGCTGAGCTAAGTGCTCATGCCAACTGTGTTATTAATTTTGTTATCCTTTTTAATTTACTGTCTTTATGCAGTGAAGAGACCCTCAAGAAAATGGATGTACGGTTGGAGAGGTTGAATTTTTAAAGCAATCCAATTTTCTGTGAATATTAAGACAGCAAAAAAGCCAGAAACTAAGTATTCTGAGTCGTACAAAGACATATGAGGTCTTTTTAAAGAGGACAACTCAGAGTGACCCAGAGATGATATAAAGCAAAATTTCCTTAATGTACAAAATCTATATTATTTGGTAGCATAATGAGATTCAGAGACGATGTAATTGATATGAAAGTTAACTGTTGTAATGTCACAGAAAGTTGCCCACATATTTTGTGCTAGGGGGTTTAAATTTGCTCTGTGATTTAACTCTGCCTTAAAGGGGACCTACTATGCTGATCCTTCTTTTAATACATATTAGTAATGTTATAATGTTGGTTGTCAATACTCAGCCTCTGGAAGTTTCTAAACATAAGATACAGGTGTTTTGCCATAATCTGTGAACGTTATCTGGGCAAAATCTGAGCTCAGGGTGTGCCGTCCAATTCGTACAGACCTAGCCAAAGCCAATCATGGTGCTGGACCTGCCCACACCGGAAACTATTCAAGCAGACATTAACAACCGGGGAACATATCATGCCGTTGTAGCATCTAGACTGCCAGAAATACAAACGAAGAACAGCAGGTAATTTGAGGTGCAATTTTGTCAGTATCTTTCCTAAAGCTGCTTGTCCATTTACTTTTGGATGCAATGAAAAGCACGTATTTCTCCCCCAAAAGAAGATGCCACCAGAAATCAGAGGGTAGCTTTTTTGTTTGCTGGCGGCGAACAGCTAGGGCCAAAGGGAACGTTAGCTGTTTGTGCTCAGCATCTCACCAAAGACACTTACGCTTTTAAGGCTTCTGCACACAATCAATCAAGGCCAGTTGGAAGCTTTTGGAAGCGCCGGGAACCATTCGAAACTCACGCAAACAATCCTAGGAAGTCAGAGTGATTGGGTAAATGATCCACTACCGCGAGCATTTCCGATTGATTTTTGCCAACGTCAACAATAAATATGGCGGTTGTTTTTGTAAATGGTTTCTAATTGGCTAATTGCAGAGGAAATATTTGCCACCTAGTTTGCACTTGACCAACCGCTACTCCCGCGTCCTTCCGACAAAATCAAACTGGTTTGAATTTGTCGAAAGAGGGATCCGCGTAATCTGATCCAGTCGGAACCTCTCTTATTCAAGCGGAAGGGTTGGTACAGGTAGGAAGTCATGATCCTCCCATATCTTGCGCGTAACAGGAATTTACACTCGTAATAGCTCGTAACTGGTTGGAAGGCGAGACTCGGGGCAATCGGAGACCTTAAAAGAAAAACAAACAACAACGTCTACAAATAATCCACTTTTTAATCTTAAAATAACACTCTAATGCCACTATGTAATTCTATTGCCAAAATAGAGTTGACACTTTTACTGCCCTCCCACTTTCTTTTTCAGCATAAACAGTTTATAAGGTTTGCGCATGCATAGTCTATTGTCACGCAGTCATCAATAGGCATCATCTAGGCACAGCGCTTCCCTGCCCAGTGGCGTAACAGTAGGAGACACCGCAAGTGCAACAGCACTAGGATCCAGTGGCGGGGGTGCCACATCTACGATAGTGTCAAGCCTCAACTGTTACCAGCATAGGTATATTAGTTACTGTCATTTGCATACTTATCAAGACCTACACTTAACAGACTTATGACTGTGTTACTGGATATTTATACCACTGCAACTGCATTCATTCTCAGTCATGGTGCTGGCAAGTCGATGTCATCATGGTACATTATTCATCATTTTACTTGAACATAAGTAGTTATAACATGAAACAATTTAGATTTCTTTTTGGAAAATGCTTAATAAAACAAACAATGATAATTTTATTTTGGTGTTGATATTGTCATTGAAGCAGCAAGTGTTTGTTGGTAACTGCCATGAGCATGAGCGCAGATCAACTGTTTTTATGATGTCCACTTGCTCGCTGACTATTATTCCCACAATTCCTTGCTGTTCACAAAAGTTCATATCACCCCGATAAAGTTATGTTAATGTGTCGTTCATTTCCTCATTATGCCTTATTGTTCCTGATGTTGACCATTATTAAGACAATAATTTTAAGATGATAATATGAAAGAAATAGGAAACTTTGTATTATAGAATGAAATGGTGTAGAAACTCAGTGTTTTTTTACGTAGGCCTATAACAGTTTGAGCAGCGTGCAAGTATGTCATTCTGATTAGAATTTAAGAAATACCAGCATTGTACACGCCTTCACCTGTGTGAGAAAAACACATCAGTAGCTGTGTGCGATTACATTTCGCAAATAATAGTGTGCGTGCTATAATCTGCCGATGTCTAAAGCTTGATTGATTTTGCGGTGGTTTTAATAATGAGTTCTACTTAATATATAATTTTGCGCGCATGTACTATGCAATTTTAAGCTCTGGCTGATCCTGCCTACCCAGTCACGGACCTCATATGCATTAATTCATGATGTATATCAAAACAAGTCCAAAGCATGAGTTTTAAAGAAGAGGTGATAGATTTGGCGCGTGTTTATCTGGTTTTACGGGAATGAGCCAAACGTCTTTTTATTTTTTATACCATACGTGTTGCAATATAGGGGCACTTATATTGTTTATTATTATACTAGGCTAACAAACCAGCTTACTAAACTAGCAAACTAATGTTAGTCTGCAAGCTAGAAAGCCTTAGCTAGCTAGCTACTTAGCTGGCTAGTCTCGCTCAGATCAAAAGTGAAAACTGTTCTAGGAAGTGCTCCCCATAGCGGCTGGGAGCACTTCCGTTGTGTTCATGTGTATATGCAGCGTCTTTCTCTTGCATTTGCTTCTGTGGTTTGTGTGTTTTTGTGTCGCCTGCGAAGCATAGCGGCACATAGGGATCACTTTGTCCGGCGTCTGTCTGTCCGTCTGTCTGTCTGTCCGGTAGTCACACTTTCGAACTAAAGCTTCGCAGACGACACGTGTTCACCTGAACACTCCAGTTAACTTTGCATTGTTTCTGCTTTTGCTGCACGTTTCTCCGGTTGGAAAAGTTTTGGGCCTTTGCAGCATGTTTGCCCCTGTTGGTACAAATTGAGCCAGATGTGACCCACAGAGCAACCCATAATTTTTAAATGATATATGCAACAGCCAGTATTCTCCATCAGGTCATATTTGACCCAAAATACCACAGATACCACTTCTTCTTTTTTAAAGACATTCAGATTTCACTAAAATTATGAGTATTTTTTGTTGTGTTAAAATAGCCATTCCTGAGGATTGTCCCAATAAAAAAAGACAAAATGGTACTTTTTACATATCTTAACTTGAAAATAAGTCAAATTTGACCCTGACACAATGTAAGGGTTAAGTCTAAAAATTTTTTGTATTCATTGTAGATTTTTAATGCCTACCATGGCTTTTACCATAATTTGATCTCTAATGGTGCTGTCTTGTATCATGATTATACTTGTGGACATTTTTTTGATGTCCAAAGTAAAATGGAATTTGTTGACAGAATTGTGAACCTTTATGATGCGGGGCAGAAGATTTTCTCCCTATATGATCTTGTGCAATATGGTAGGATGTTCAGTGCTGTGGGATATTTAAGTTTGCTTGTTTTGATGTCTCTTGACTTCATTGGCTGCATCTCAGCTATCCCGTGTTTTAATTTATTAATCGAGAACATAAAAACGCTATCTTACATCATCCTTCCCCAGTTACGTGTAGCCGTAAAATTGACGGACAAACATTTATTGAGTCATATTTATGAGTTGCTTATTTTAGCATCCAATGTTTATATTTAGAGCATGGGCAAATTAGTGTAAAATGCTATTTCTCAGGTGTCTTGCATTTCAGCAGCATATTTCCGTTAGCTTTTGTGATTATTGAAACCTGATTATGGAATGGCGTTAAGAGTTGGCTTCATATTAGTATTTGGTAAGAATAAGCTTTCACACAGAAGTTTGTTATTTATTTTTCCAAAATATCATGCCAAAAGCCTCTAAATGTGTTTTCTTGGCAAGATTCTGGCCTGTCATTTACTTTTTGCAGAGACTTATAGCACTCTTTGGCTGAGTGAGCACTGATTACTGTTGCACTTAAATTACTGCTGTCATTTTTTACACATTATTTTCATGCTGAATGTTAATGGATTTTCATTTTCTTTGTGTTACACATTAATTTTCCTGCATCAGTTTGCTCAGGGACTGTAAATTGCACATTAACTCAGAGGTTAATTAGAGTGAACAATAAATATGTTCAACAAAAAGTCTGGTGTGTTTTCCTTATTCGCTGAGAACCTAAATTTAGATAAAAGTGCAGCAATGTTTGATATTCAACTCCAGATGTCATTGTTTGCTGATTTCACAGCATGATACAATACAGCATCGCATAATGACAACTCTCTTGACGGCGAATGTGTGTGCGAGTTTTAACACAGTAACTGTGTGCGGAGGACAAATGTGTGTTCTCTCTGTGCATGTATGTCAATGTGTTTTTTGTTTTAAGAAATGTGTGTGGTCTCTGTGAGTGGAAGAGTGTGTGTGTGTGTGAGTATCCATGTATACCTACCGTTGTGGGGACAAAATGTCTCAACAACACATGCAGTTCCAGCACACATTATCAGGTCCCAAGGAGGATATCAAGCTAATATCAGGTTAAAGGCTAAAGTTAGGATGACGGTTAGGATTAGGTATGTACTGTTTAGGGTTAAGGGAAGAAAGTCCATGGACTGTCCCCATAAAATATGAAAACCTAATGTATGTGTGCATGTGTGTTTTTTGGGGTGGGGTGGGGAATAGTTTCCTCATGGAATTAAGAAAACTGAGCCGTGACTTAAGGGGTAGTAGGGGCTGGCCTCTTTAACACCAGTTCACTATAGAGAGAAATATCTCTGTGCTGTAATTACGTGGAGAGGGACAGACCAATCATGAAGTCAGATGGAGTTAAGCTCCCTTCCCACCTTCACGATTTAATATGCAGATTCACGCTGATGTCAGATCGTGGCAATTCATAGGGAAGTCTTGCGAGTGTCGTAGATGTACTCTGAGGAATTCCTGAACAGTCAAAATCAAGTCGTTTTCTCATTGTCATGGCACGATTTTTAAAATGTTCAAAAAAATTGTGGCGCTTTGCGCGTTGGTCACGAATCGTCATGTATGTCATAGCGATGTTGAAGTGGTGTCGTGTACGTGTCGTGATGGTGTTTTGTTTGACCATGTCTTGCCTAAGATTTTGCCTTGTCTGCCCATGTTTTGATATGATTCTGCTTTGTCTGAATATTCTTTCATTATGATTCTGATTCCATGCCTGGTTTTGTTTTTGCTTTGTCTGTATGTCTGCCATATTCCATTCTCTCACTTAGATTCCGTTTCTTGTTTTGTTTGATGCCATGCATTGCACTTTGTTTCCCCCGGTCTGGTCTCATGTCATGTGATTGCCCACTGCCCCAGTATTACGTGCCACACTTTCGGGTGATATCTGGGATTTCAATCATTCCTTCTAATCTTGTTTGCTTCCTTCCTCTTGCTTTTCTGTAATTACTAACAGTACTAAGAGTTTGTTATTTTAGTTAAAGATACTAACCCAGACTAACATTGTTTATAGTACTAACGTACTAACGAGCACTGGGGATTGTATAGCAGCACTTTAATAATTGACTATCGAGCTCTCGGCATTCGCCCTATTCTAGTCTCCAACCCTGGGCTTTACTAAATCTACTTTGCTGCGTTTCTGCAGATCCTTTGCACTTGTTTTACTCTGTTCTCCCTCCTTATCTGTGCATGTTAGAACTCCCTAACTGGAGCCGTATTTTTGTCAATAGGCTGTCTTGTGATCCCTGTCCACGTTTTGGCTTTCGCCAATTTCATGTAGTCAGGAACTTCCTCTTGTTCATTCCTTTGTAATTAGTCTGACCCAGCTCACCTGTTTCCTACTGTAGCATGTGACTTCCCGTTTGTGTATTTAAGCAGTCTTCTCACAACCTGCCTTTGTCAGAACGTTTCCCTTGGTTTACCTGTGCTACGATTGTTTATGCCTTGTACTCTTTGTGATTCTCTTCTGACTGAATCGTCCCTGTTTGTGATTTTGGCTTTGATTTGGATTTGTTTGCATCTGTGTATCGCACCTTTTTTGCCCGACCACAAGATTTATGTTTGCTGCCCTGTTTACAACTTGGATTACATCCCTGGGATTCTGATTTTTGGATTGTGGACTTAGTACTGTTGCTGCCTGCTCGCGGGGGTTCACCCCCATTCTTAATAAAACACTAGTTTTTTGGAGTGCTTGGTTCTTGCGTCTTGTTCCTGGGCGTAGCCTCACAGATGGTTCTTGAACAGTCCAATGCAATTGTATTGTGGGGAATGGCTATAACTGTGGAAGATGTCATGACGAGGTACTACGAAAGCCTGCAACATAAAACGATTTGAATACGAACCGATTAGGACAGACCAGCAATGAAGTAAGAAAGTGATGTGAAACGGAAGTTCTTGAACATTCTTATGTCCATGACCTTGACAGAATTTAACGCTCAACAGGTGGATGGACTGCGATTTATAGGTCTTAGGTAAATTTTTCTGAGACGTGATTAACGTTGTAAAAGCGTCTATTTTAAATAAAATCATGATACGAACCACGTAGTCTTTGTGCCTCAACTTAAGCCTAACCAAGTGGTTATTGTGCCTAAATGTAAATATTTAGCAGTTCCAAAAAATAATAATGAAAAAGAACTCTCGGCATTCTATATCAAAGTGTCTCTAAAGCGTCAAGACATAACAAGTTGGAATGAGAGCGTGTTGGTCATGCACAGTCATATTGCTCTGTGTCCCATACTAACTATGGATCAGGACCGAAGCAGCCCTGGCATACACCCTGAAATGCTTGTTCAGCATTGAAATGCGGGGATTTCTTTTTATTTTACAGCAAGCAATTTGGTATCCATGCTAAATCTAACTCACAACATCATTTTCCTTCCAAGTCTCACAACCTTTCCACAGAGCATGACCAACAAAGCTTGACATTCCATTCCATACAGTCAAACAGCAGGATATCAGCTCTTTAGCAGACAAATATTGCAACTGAAATATAATCAGCACAGATCAAAGAGCTGTGAATAAATCCAGACGCAACACTAGAATTCTGTATAATATTCACAACAATTTGTTGTTAGAACTTGGAGCACCAAGATTCATATGGTCAGATAAGCAGGGTACATCTAGTACACATAGGGAACAGACTCATGGTTCATCCCTGATTTTTCCCGACAGGAGAGGCACAGGGCATTTTCACGTCTATTGCTTGTGCTTTTCAACCAAAATATTTTATTGCCAACCCTGTGACACTCATAGGCAATTTAAGACCCAACTATGGGCATAAATATCCTATTTTATGGTGAAAATTTCATGAGAAGTTCACTGAAATGTTTATGCAAAGCAGGCAATTACAGGATTACGATGCAAATTCAGTTGTGCTGGCCGCAAATAGCAAAGGGAAACATGCAAGGAAAAGAAATTAAGCCTTTAAAAAATCACTTGACCCTAAAATAAAATTGGAAGACAACCTAAATTGATTTGCACAAAGCAGTAAATGTTGTCTTTGAATACATTATTTCTCATACACCATTTGATTAGAGCCAATTCCAAAATAAAATGTCATATGCACGACATGTACAGGTGGGTGACAAATTAATGGAAAATATAAAGTCTGAATAAATGCTGGACAAACATTACAAATGCAGATGCTTCTGTTCATTTTCCTGGCATGGTTTGGGTCCATTCTTCCCCATAAAGCCAAAATGGTCACTGTAAATCAATGCTAAGTTATCCTATGCAATCACATGTACTGTTGTATGTCCTATGTTGATGCATTTCTACCACGATAGGAGTGGCAGGAATGCATCAACAGATCACTGTGGTTTCATGAGTATGAAAATGATCCTGAGCAGATGCCACCACCTTCACAGTCACCATTATCTCAAACCAACTGAATTCATGGGGAGATTTTGGAACATCCGGTAGACAGCACTGTCACCAAACTGTCATCAAAACACTCAAGGTGGGAATATCTCTTGGAAGAAGGATACTCCATCCCTGCAGTAATGTTTATCACTAATAGACTCTGTGCCACGTAATATTAAGCTGACCTGGCAGCTTCTTGAAGTCTAGTACCTTACTAAGACTGTTTAAATTGATTTTTTAAAAAATTCATTTTACCCATCTAGGTATATTAACAAATACATATCCCACATGTGAGCAGTGGCATATGTTTTTAACCCTATTCATATGTTTCCTTTTTATCTTCGTTACCTGTGTTTTGGGGGATTTTGTTTTTCCACCATTTTCATGTCAAATTTGTTGCACATGAAAAATCATTTCTCACTTATTACTGTTGGATCTTGTGATTATAAAACAAATCCATTTAACAATATAATCACCATTTTGAGGGCACAGGTCGGATTTTATATGAAACCTTCAAAATTTCAGTCACATGAAAATCAGCTAATTTTATTACTTTGCGTAACTTTTTTGTTTATTATTTGATTGGTGAGCTGAAAAAAGTCTTGAATACATGGAAATGTGCCAAACTTGGAAATCTTTCATATGGAATATTTTGATGCAGGCAAAAATTCACTTTGGAAAACAATAAAAAACACTTTTTTCAAATCACTTTTAATGACAAATACTGTATTTAGATTGAATCCGAATGTCTAGATTCCAAGGATTCGAAAAATATAAGCTTTGTTTTTGTATGACTACCGTTTACCGAGATATTGAGCTTTAAAAATGTTCCAAATATCTCAAAAACATTCCAAATGTCACCAAAACGTTTCAAATGTTCTAAATCATGGTCATTTGGAACATTTGTAATAGTTTTTTTTTTTTTCCCCCCAGAATTCAACATTTCAGTGACAAAAAATCCCTATGAAAACACCTCCACTGTTTTCGTTATGTTTGAGATATTTTATTTGGCTTTTTCCATGACAAAATTACCTCTAAATAGGCAAGTTCTGAAACAAGGACCACAAAGCATTTTTCAAAACCTGGTTCTATGGAATTGGAAAATCTAGCATATAATCCCAAGAATCAAGAACTGTCATGGGTAGTGGATGATTTCTAATTTCGTCCAGCTGGTGTCAGTGTCGTGCTCTGGGTTGCACACCAGGGTTGGATTTTGCCCAATCTAATCTTCCTATAAAAGCCAGCTCCGCCTTCCTAACCCTGCTTGAGTGTTTCACTTGAGTTGGTAAGGTACAGACTGGTTTTTGTCTGAGGTGACTGTTTGCTACACTCTGTAGCTTCTCGTTCCTGTTTTTAGTGGTATGTATATCCATGTGAGCATAAAATTGCCGTGGAATTAGGTCTTTGCTTGCTTCTCGCTCCATAGTAGGTTCCCTTCTTGGGGGCTGAACGTTTAGAGCTCCTGTCCTATTGCCGTCTCGGCTTCATGCCCAAGTTCCTGATTATTGTGGGACCGGGAGGTTCTAATCGTTTTGTTGATTCCCAGAGTTCCCAGCTCCCGTCTCTCTTACGGAGCCAAGTATTGAATTCTATAGGTAGCAGCACTTCGGCGAAACGTCAGATCTCCTAAGCACATTTTGAAGTGCAATAAAGAGGGTTCGGGTTCACTTCCTTCGCCCCTACGCCCACGTGAAGTATAAACCACCTTATAAGTACCCAAGCACTACACGCCAACAGTTTAATGCCACAAAGCCCATGTTCGGACGGAAGATTTTGAGTTTTTATATTTCTTGAGTTTCTTATCGTGGAATTCTGACTATTCAGTCGTTCACCCTGTTTAACAAAGGTTAGTTTCTTTATTTTTCCTCACCCGAACGTCTTAGTGGTTATTCCTCGCGTTTGCGGGAGTAACTTTCAGTTCCCCATTCGATCGCTCCTGGTCCTCTGGTCTTCGCCTCCCTCACAAGAACATTATGAGGATTGGCTCTCAGTTTTCTTGATTCAAGGTGAAACTTATGTATCATTCCATTTATGCTGGTTTTTTCAATCCACTGAAAGTTTTTCATAGATGGTTGACAGACAAGCTCCTTGTTGTTTCCTTTTACAACTTTTCTTCTCCATTTTAGCGGCATGGCTGCAAATAATTGATTGAACTTTTGTAAAGGGCAAACCTTGCCATAAATGTCAATTAACTCTTCATAAGACATTAATTTACCTTCATTATTTACAATATCATTTATAAAAATAATGCCAGAATCAAACATATTTTTCCAAAAAAAAAAAATTCTTACAAATCAAGATGTTAGAATTGAACCATATGATTTGTTGAAAATTTTCCTTTGTATTTTCGGGAGGATGGAATTGGAATTGCAGCCAACTTTTTATGGCTTCCATTAAAAACGGGGAAAGATTAATGACCAGTTCCTTATTGAATTATGAGAACTAGGGGTATTTAATCTGTAGAAAGGGAAACAGTCCCTTATTTAAAATTGGGTGTACATGGAAAACCATCTTGGGTTTTTAAAAAAACTTTGGAATCTGGTAGACTTTGAGTGAGAGATTCAAAGCTCTTAAATTTAACAATTTTAGGCCACCTGATTCATATTGGTTGTCAAGGTACGCACGCTTAACTTTATGTGGTTTACCATGCCATATAAATTTGAAGATTTTTTTTCTCATATTGTTTGAAAAATGATTTACTTGGTGAAGATAATGTCATAAACAAGTATGGAAATTGAGACACAACTAAGGAATTAATCAAGGTATTTTACCATACAGGACTCTTTGCATGTCTGAAAGCTTAATGTGATTTTTGGGGAAAAAGTCTGTGCAGTGGGCATCATTTTTTGGGAGTTTATTAAAAGGTAGATTAATGATTTATTCATAATTAATTAAAAGGTATCTGATCCACCGAAGTATTTATTAGTGAAATTTCCACCAATAAATGACAATTACACATATAGAATACAAGGAATATCTGAGCAATGTATGGAAAATGCTCATTAAAATTTTTCCACTTATGAGTGCGAACAGGCACACAGAGAAACATGCAGTATGTCCCATGTATTAAATGTTGAAACAGAAGTTGCTGACTGAAAGAATCATGTTAAATTTACAGCAAACTAACATGGCATAAAAGTGTTCACCAAATAGGATGATTCGGGTTGCATGAAAAGAGATAAAGTACACTCAGTCCAGGCTGAATACTGAATCTCTCATTGTGGATACTGTGTGGAATGCAGCTCCTTCTTAATGTTTAAGAGTCTGCAAGCTGCCCTGAGGCATGAGAAAAGCTTTCTTTCTTTTAAATGTGTGTCATATTCATAACATTTAACATACAGATTAGGCTTTTTGTTGCTCTGGAAAACATCAAAATAAAATGGCACAAATGGCTTGTTTCGAAAAATTTTCTTGAAAGAAGAGGCAGGGAACTATCCATTGGTCTCTCATTTCAAACAACGAAGCCTTAATGTAGGCCTTATGCCAGGGTGATTATTACTTAAACCTGAGTTTTTGGAGTATTACCCACATTAGTCCTCTGTGACGGAAGAGGCAGAGTTTTGCCTCTGTCTCCTGCTGCGTAACACCTTCATGTGTCTCCCTCTCACACAGATCTGCAAAGGTTTTCAACACCATCCTCCCCAACTCAGCCCTTGGCAGCACTGTGAGCCTCAATTATTCCTTCTGGCTGCCAATTGGGGAAAGACAGCAGCTGCAGCCTATTCACTTAATCAGCTGCCCGTCTATATGACCATATCCTCACGTGCATTTTTTTTTCAATATGCAGCATTTTATATATATATATATATATATGTTATATATTTGTTTTAGCTTTTTGTCCACGCACAAACACCATTTTCAGTCACTGAAAATGGGCCTTTTGGAAAAAAATATTTTAGTGTGAAGATTTATAGAAACTCCATTTTCATGGGTGGGCAAGGAAGACCGGGTTTTTGCCTTGTGTCATCAGTGTGTCTCAAACATATTGCGAGTTTTTAAGGCTCGTGATTGGCCATCATGATCTTGCATGGAATTATATCATCATGGTTTGGCGTGCTCTTAAAAGTGTTGGACTGAGAATTTCTTGGAAAGTGACTGATGAAAAAACCTCTTTAAAAAATGCACATGTGGATATGGAACAAAAGAATTTAAAGCTTTTAATAATAAAAATTCTGTATGTGTGTTTATGTATGTAAAGCTTGAAACATCAATAAACACATTTGTTCAAAAAATGCATATGTGCACCTAAACTAGATCTAAAAAGGTCCTCCACCCCTCAGTTGGGGACTCTCTGGGTACCCGATTACTGCTCACCGCTGGATCATAGTATTATAGCTAGTCCAAGGGGGAATGACACTGCAGCCCTGACCTTGACACATCCCCTCCCACCACTAAGCACAGTTTACCTACACAACTGTTCCCCACACCGAAGGATTGTATGGTTTCCTCACTGGTTTGTTGTCTATTTGGTGCATTATAAACTCCTTTGGTGAAATACAACTCCACTTCCTTGTGTCCCTTGTATACGTACCTCAGCACCACTACTGGAACCCACCCTGGACAGTTTGCTAATTGATTGCAGGGTTCACCTGTCACCCTAAGTGATTGCAATGGATAGAGTACCCTGATGATAACATCTGTGTGATGTTCTTCTTTTAATCTTGACTCATGGAGCATGTAGCTTCTCATTTCTTCATCAGCCGTGTTGGAAACATATCCAACTTTCATTGGAAAAAGTTATTGTGTTTCAGACGGGGCAAATTATTGGCCTGCATCAAGCTAAAGAAACTCAGGAGATTGCTGAAAATGGGTATAAAAAAAACTGCACCACAATAAACAACCCCTATAAAAGTCTTTGAGATGTGCTGGAGAAGACTAACTGAATGGTACGACTCTCCTGTAGCTAAAAATTAATGCAAATCTGGATGGAAAAAGATATCAAATCACATGAGTATTAGAAGTAATAACATTTAAATGACGATGCAAATTAACATCATAAAAAATCCCCTGAATGCATTTGCTAGGCTTACTGCTAAGTAATGTCAGTAAAAAAGACTAGCCCCACTCTGCAATATGGTAAGCTAGCCACAGGTGATTGGCATGGGGGAGTATTAGAGGGGGCAGTATCTCAAGACAATGCAGGGGTCATGCTGTACTGTAAGAAGTGTATCAAAATAAAAGCCAATCTTTGTGTAAATATAAACAACATAAAAATGCATCCTGTTACACAAACCCATGGCCTAATATGTCATAAATGTCGGGGGGAGAAAAAACAATGAAAAGTACATACATTTCCCCCAAGACTCTGATCTGATGACATTTTTCAGTTCTACGGAATAAAATAAAATAAAAATTAGAATAAATAAAAATAACCCTCAGCGCACAGATTCCACACTCTACATGCCATATTAAAGTAGCAACGAATGTCTGGAGTTGGACTGAAAGGCTCATTCAGAAAAATGCATGAAATTGTTTATATTTTCAACGGGCTGTTGTTTAAGATCTATATGGGATACAGACTATTGGTTTGGTATAGGAGCATCAATTAATTTTTTCACGTGAATCTCAAAGAGAGACATGGGACCCTCTGGGTCATTTGATATGGAATGAACCTGCTGCCTCATATATCCGACCAACTGGAAGGTGCCATTGTGATGAAATAATCCATGTTATTCTCTTCACCTGTCAGTGATTTTGTTGTGGTTGATTGGTGTATCATCATTGCGAAAATTAGCACCGATGAATGAACTTTCCCAGAGGGGAATTGTGAGCTGTAGAGATAAAGGCAGCGGTTTGGAAGAGTGAGTTTACTGAGCAGCAGAAGTGCTGGTTTCAGCAAAGACAAAGAATGGGCTGTATTTAAACTTACGTCAACTTTCAAAAATTGATGGCAGTTTGCTGATACATCCAGGTACTGTACCTTTTCTGGCAAAAGAATGAGCAATCTCAGTGGCCTGAAAATATATGGCTTTTACAATTGATGATGGAATGGTTTGATCCTTTAGTTAGCTGAGGCTGGATTTCCTTCCTCAAGAGTATTTCATTGCACTCATTCACCGAGGGAGAGCACTGGAACAGAAGGCTCATTAATTCTTTTCATTATTTATATTTTTTTCACTGCACACAGGTGCAAAGATTATGGATTTTTCATTGGAGCTTCAGGCCCTAATGACAGCTCATAAAAATATTTCTGTCCCACAGGAAGATTAAAATATGATTCCAGAATAGCCTAATGTTCCTGTGTGTAGCTGTGCAGAAATAACCTTCACTGTCAATTACACAGTTGTCACCACACTGCTCTCTTAGTGGCCACAATGCAACAGCCAATCACATGATAGCAACATGGAATTAACAGCCAGTCATACGACAGCAAGAGGCAACTGGGAGGTCCTGTGACTGAATAACAGGCCAGTCGGTACAGAATGCTGGACAGCAAACCAAATTTGAGGTAATACAAGACCATGAGGTAAATCTCATGTGACAGAACAGGACCACCAACTGTGAGACAAGATAGGAAAGATCTGGGTGTCATAGTTTGCGAGGTGTGTGTGTGTGGTTTGGACTTTTCTTTGCGGCGCTCATCCCGGGAACGACACCGAATTCCTTAGCAATCGGATTCTTTACCCAGCTTGCTGATTGAGCTGGGGCAGTCTCTATATAAGCAGAAAGTCCGGCTCACCCTGTTCATTAGAGTGTCTGTTTTTAGCTTCGCACTACAGTCGAAGATATCTGTAGTCAGGTTTTGTATGACTTTCTTTCTTCTGATTATTGGAGTTGCTTCTCCCTTTCTCATCCCCCGCCGCACGATTAGCACGAAACGGGGGATATAGCATTGAGCTCCGTCCATCCGTACGTCTGTCTGAACGTCTGTACAGACATAAAATTGAGGCGGCGGGGGATATTGCCATGTTAGTGGCAAACACTTGTTCTATCTCTCTTTGCTTCAGTGTTTCGGACTATTATACGTCCTTTGGAAGCACGAGTACTTTCGTTTGGTCTGTATTATTCTCTGTGTTTGTACTGTGTTTGTGTTGCTCACTTTCTCTCTGGTTATTGCTCTCGGCCTCCTAATTCTACCGGCCATTACAGCCATATCCCACTGCAACCTGACTGTAGTTCTAGCATGTTAATATAGCCACTGCTCAAGTTATGAAGGGAAACAGGCTGAGTCCCAGCCCCAATAGCTTGTTTGCATATGACGTTACGGCACTGCGTTGCTGTGACAGGAAATGCAGATGGAGGGCAGGAAGTCATTTTCTCCCGAAGAAGCAGTCCAACAAACAGTAATATGCCAATGGGTGCATCTCAAAGTGTGGGCTAAATCCTTCAAAGTCAGCATTTTTAGGGGTCGACACCTACTTCTATCCACTAAACTGACATTTAACCCCTTTCTGCAGATGTAGACGCCCGCATCTATAGACCTGCAAATTGGAAGCACGCTGTTATTGTACTCGATCAATAAATGGCACCCTCGGATCAGTTATTGAATGTTCACAAGCAAGCAGACCTCGAACGCGGTTCTGAATATCGGGAAGTTCACTCCACGCCCTGTTTTTCAAGAGCTGCATGAATTTAACTCCTCAGCTAAGCCTGATGTGCAAACTGGTCAGTATCCTTGCCTATAGTATCGATCCAGCAGTTTAAAAAAACGATATTTTGACACAGAAAAAATCGTTATCCTCTGTAGCAACAAGTTAAGCCACAGTGAGCCAACAGTATTCCAAGTAATGGTTCAGAAAAATCAGTTTTCTGGGGCAAAAAAATCGACATGGTATTGATTCTCTCACATTCTACTGTTAATTACAGTTGTCACATACAACAAATTCGTTGTTCCCTACCGTGGATTTACGCGCCGATCCATTCATTGACAAATCCAGCGCTTCCTTATATCCACCCGAGTACTGGCGTTGATAGCCAACCACTCAACCACACACTCAAGCTCTTCTGCGTAATTGTAGAGTTACACTTCATGCTCTCGTGAAGCTACCCTGGTAAAAATGTATTGATTGGCTCGTTTCTTATCCAATTCCCGAGTGTTTAAACATTTTAGAGCAAGTGAAACACATTGATTGGACAAACACAGAGCATACAAACCTATGCGTATCAGCAGGCTCGGTTGTATCCTGTCTACGTTATGCACATTACGCGGTTAAAATAGACGCGATTTATAGAAAACACGTTCGCAAAACTGGCCTTGAAGTGTTCAGTTACATTTAGGGGATTTAAATGAGATAAGGATATGGTCAATTGGAATTATTTCGAATGAAACAGGACCGGAGGGTTCCTGCTATTGGATCGGTCTCTGGAGAAGGGATTCATGAGAATGGTGAGGCTGCTACTTTGTTATTTGTTGTTGTTGTTGTTGTTTTTGGAATGTATACGTACTCTACAAAGTCGAATGTCGAGGTTTTTTTCCTGTGAAAAACGCGAACTGCCCGTGCATTTGGGTGGACCTCCAGGTACATTCATTGCACGTTTCTTTTGAATCCAGGGAGGCAATGGATTGTTCCCTGAAAGTGGAGTGTCTGTTCTATTAAAATAAGGTATATTTCAGAATTCAGATATTACTGAGTTAGTGAGTTGCACTTGTTCCTTATAAGTGTTGAAATGAGTTTGTAAGCTTAGAAGAGGGGACTGGTAGCTTTCATTACAGGGTGAATGTTCTAACCGTTTAATAAGAAGTTTATTTAATGCGTGTTTGTGCTGGCTTGGGGCACTTTGAAGTAAAATGGCCAAAACTCTCAACTTTATTAAGGAGAAAAGGCATATTTTATCTTTGGAGAGGTTGCTGGTGACCATTGATGTTCAACTGCACTGAGATTGATAAATTCATACAAAACTCAACCAGAAAATCATTTGTTCATATTAAATTTCATGCCTTAAAACTTTATTTGTGCTATATACATGATTTTTTTATGATTTGACAGGACTTCATTTTGAGACTTCGGGGAGACACTTGGATAGGTGTATAATTTGGCTAAAAGCATGTAG
The DNA here is from genome assembly GCA_029721435.1 of Gymnothorax reevesii. Classification (NCBI taxonomy): domain Eukaryota; kingdom Metazoa; phylum Chordata; class Actinopteri; order Anguilliformes; family Muraenidae; genus Gymnothorax; species Gymnothorax reevesii. The sequence continues at coordinate 132,516,973 of CM056574.1, read as the reverse complement.
GTAATCTAGAATGTAATGTTGAAGATAAATTGTACTTGTGGTCAAGGAGTTTATGATCCCAGAAATGTATAGTTTTAAGCCCCAGCAGTTTTTCAATCCTCAGAATTATTTTTTTTGCAATTTCAATGGTGAATTCTCATGAAGATTTTTAATGTTTGCAGCTCATTTTCTCTACCATAATCATGAAATTTAACTGAAATACTATGTAATTCTAAATGCTGTAAGTGTCTTTTCAGAATTGAGCCACATTTTTCCTCTTTATGAAGCTTAAATCTTGAATTATACAGCATTAAAGTGGGTAACCCAAAAATAGCCAAATTTGGCTTCTGCACAAAGGGGTTAAGGTAAGAGACAGGATTAAATTGAAGGTTAGGTTTAGGTTGAGGGGCCAGAGTTAAGGTTAAAGTTAGGGAAACCAGTGACGACTCGCTTAAAACAAATCTGTTTAATGGAGATGACATGACGTTACGTTAGTTTGGTGGATGGAACTAAGTGATGACTCCTAAAAATGCACCCATGACAGGATACAGCCTACGCTTTGAGACGCACCCAATGTTATACATTGTTTTTGGTTGTTCAAAACAGTCCAACGGAGAAACAACGAAGAGTTCTGAAAGTTATGGTTCATAAAAGCGCAAAATGTAAGAAGTTGATTGAAACGCCATAAAAAGTGGATTTTTTGCCTTCGTCTGCGGCGAGTAGCGGAGTTAGATAATGTCAGTGTGCGCAGTGACCGCTTTGTCAATGGTAGATTACTGGTATGGCATTGTTTATGTGCGTTCGCTTACAGTTAACGATTTCCTTAGTTTGTTATGTTAAAGTTGCAGTTACTACCTAGTTTTCTTTGAGTTTGTAGTCCTGTAACTGACAACAATTCGTGTTTTTTGGGGCATAAATGTCTAATGAGAGATGTGTAGCTTTTTTTAGGCTGTCCTAGCGCTTTTAAGGACGTTGACTCAATAGACTGGGCTCCTACAGTTAATATAGGTCACCATAAAAGTAAGCCCATGTCAGAGACGTTGTATGCCTCCCTGCTTTTGTATACTTCCTGCCCTCCATCTGAATTTCGCGTGACACTAGCGTCACATGACTGCAAACAACCTATGGAGGAGCCACATTAAAGAGCCGTAGAGCGATAAGCTTGCAGTGAAAGCCCAAGCCAAGCTGCAGGAGCCCAATAAAGAAATCAGACGTTCCAGTACATTCCACTATCGGTAACTCCATCCAGGTGGACTCTTATTTTACACAAAAACAAATGTCATCAACAAATTTTTAGGGGTTTCTGCACCCGCAATTTTTGTTATTAATATTTGACAGGGAAACACAAAAGGACTATCATATAACAAGCATTTTGAATGGCTTATTTCACATAATGCCGTTAAGTCATGGAGGAGAAAACCTTGCTCAAGTGTGCAGATGTTGGCATGTGAGGGAAGTGAACCACATAAGACATCTGCAACGTAGACTATCGGCAATACTGATGACTTTAAAATCAGAATAGCTCCAGGCCAGGGGTAGCCTGTTACTCGTGTGTTACTGAGTCCTCTATAGTGGTTTTGCGCACACACACATTTACACGCACACAAACACACACACGCACGCACACACACACACACACACACACGCACACAGTCCCACTGTGCTGGAGGAATTGGTACCTTAATTATTCATAGCCGGAGCATCCACACTAGCATGGAGACGTTTGGCACAAACGTCAGGTGAACCGGGAAAGCTAGGAATGCTGAGGGGACATGGTAGGCAGGTCAGACCTGCAGCGTGTTAGAGTTCTCCGCCGCTGATAATTATTGTGGCAGCTGAGGGAAAAGTGATTTGATGGAGTGGAATCTATGGGCAGATGTCCGCATGTAGAGCCAAACGAGCGTTAGCAGGAAGGACACACTGTCACAGCAGCAGCTGTGGTTTCTCTGGACAACTCATCAGAGATCTCATCTACCCAACACCCCCGAATCCCCACCCCTCTGTTCCCTCTAATTTCAGGAAATTGCATGTCATTAAACAAATCATAAATCACAATCATTTTCATTTTTTAATTAATGTAATTAATGATAAGTAAAGGGCCATAACTAGGAATTCTGGACTCCTTGAAAGAATATATTGCCTCTGGGTCTCCTCTTTTTCACAATACCAGGGGATTTATTGTGGACCATCTCCAGCTGTGAGTTGTGGTCATTTCTTAGCAGTATGAATTCTGTGCTCTAAAGGGGGCAGTTTTTGAGACTCACAATTTCTATATTTCGGCTCTTCCCCCTTCAGGTGCTGTGTTCCTTGTGCACTGGTCGGGTGAATTGTGCCGTGTCTGTCTGATAAATGATGTTGTGTCTGATTCCTTTGTCATTCTCCTGTGTGTGTCGCTCAGCGTATGGCCCAGCAGCTGTGAAATATTTCTTCAATCTTCATACCCCTGTCTTTGGAGTTATATCAACTGCCATTTTTCATGACAAAATGTGTAATCATCTGCCCCAGCCCAAAACACAAAAGAATATTCTTTTTTCTTGCAACAAATTCACTCAGAACATTTCGCCTGTTTTGCTGAAAAACGTTGTGGAACTATTAGCATAACTTGGTCTCATTAAAAGAAATAGAATAATACAAAAATATATACTGTAAATAATAATAATAATAATAATAATAATAATAATAATAAAAATTCTGCTGACTCTGCTCGGAGAGAGATGCTCTCTCACTTTCTCTGTCTCTGTTTTTCTGTTTTTGCTCTTTGGTCTTTATAGGGTGTCGACCAGCTGAACCCCTTTAAGGCTTTCCTCACTCAAGCGCACTGATGCATGTGTGGATTTTTGACAGCAGGTCGTTAATCATTGCAGCGGATGACAGTGCCAGTGCCCCTGGTGTGGACACGTTTTGCTTCATTTGGCATTAGGTGTAGATGCTCAATGTCTCTGGCCTCTTGTCTGTTTTGGGCATGTGAGGTGAGACTGTGAGGGAGCGGTCTTGATATGGTGCAGGTTGACAGAACAGAATTCTAGGATGGGATCATTAATTAGTCACAATAAATGGGTGTCATTTTACAATGATGCTTCATTATTTTACATGGGCTTCAGTGAATCAACAGCATTATCCCCTGCAGGTTGAGGCATTTATGAGCCTGGAATATGATGTGGTTGGATTGATTGATTGATTGTTTATTCACAGTGCTGTGAAAAAGTGCTCATAACCTATGTTGAATTCTATTCAATTCTATTTGTTTATTGCTTTTCATAATTGAGATTGACCCAAAGCGTTTTACACAGATCAGGGCCAGAACCCCCATGGAGGAAGCCAAAAGGCAACTGTGGCAGGGAAAAACTCTCTTGTAGGAATAAACCTTAGGCGGAACTCTGCTCCAAAGAAAGGGGAACCCAACTGCCCAAGGTTTGCCCCCGAGAAATGAGGAGAGAAGGGGAGGAGAGGACTGGAGAATGGAGAGGACAAATAGAGATGGAGAGACAGGGGAAGAAGGGGCAATATGCCACCCTTATGCAATATGTCACTCTTATGAAAAAAAATTCCTCCTCGAGATCTTATGACTGGTTGTGCCATCTATGGCTCTCAAACATTTGAGACAACCAGCACTGAATTCCACTGCGGAATAACTTACATCCACTCTTTTTTAGAATTGCTTTAATTCAGCAACTTAGGAAGGATTTAAAACATGAACTGTCTGTCGGTCATACCACTTCATTTCCATCTGATTCAAGTCAGGACATTAACAAGGCCACTCCAAATCCTTAGTTTTGTTTTTTTAGCCATTGAGAGGTGGACTTGCTAGTGTGCTTCACATCATTGTCCAGCTGCATACCTTAACTGAACTTGATCTTTCAGTCACAAAATGATGGCCGGATATTTTCCTTCAGGATTTTCTGGTATAGAGCAGAATTCATGTTTCCTTCAATTGTGGCAAACAGCTGAGGTTTTGAAGTAGCAAAGTAGCCCCAGAATGGTAGCACTACCATAGCCATGTTTAGTTTTTAACATGATGGTCTTATTGTGAAATGCTGCATTAGTTTTACACTAGATGTAACGATACCCATGTTTTCTAGAAAGTTCCATCTTTGGCTGATCATTCCAGAGACTATTATGCCAAAACTTTTGAGAGTCATCACAATGTTTTTTTGTTTTTTTTTTTGGCAGATGTTAGACAAGCCCTTGTGTTCTTTTTGGTCAGCAATGTTTTTTGCCTTGTAGCTCTTCCATGGATGTAATTTTTGCCCAGTCATTTTCTGATTCTGGAATTGTGAACACTTTAGCTTAACTGAGACAAGTGAGGCCCAAATTTTTGTTTACAAACCCCAATTGCAATGAAGTTGACACGCAGTGTAAAACATGAAAAAAAATAGAATGCAATGAGTTGCAAATCTCATAATTCTACATTTTATTCACAATGGATCATAGACAACATATCAGAAGTTGAAAGTGAGACATTTTACCATTTCATGAAAGATATTTGCTCATTTTGAATTTGAAGGCAGCAACTCATCTCAAAAAAATGGGACACGGCCATGTTTGCCATTGTGTAGCATCCCCTCTTCTTTTAACAACAGTCTGTAAACATCTGGAAATTGAGGATACAATTGCTGGAGTTTGGGAGGAGAGAAGTTGTCCCACTATTGTCAGATGTAGGATTCTAGCTGCTTGACAGTCCTGGGTCTTCTAAGCCAGATTTTTGTTTTTGTTTTATGATGTGCCAAATGTTTTTTTTATTGGTGAAAGGTCTGGAATGTAGGCAGACCGTTTGATCACCTGAACTTTTCAACAGCAAAGCCATGCTGTTGTGATGGATGCAGTATGTGGGTTAGCGTTGTCTTGCCGAAATATGCAAGGCCTTTCCTGAAAGGGACATTGATGTAAAACCTCTATGTACTTTTTAGCATTGATAATGACTATCCAGATTTGTAAGCTGCCCATGCCATAGGCACTAATGCAACCTCAGAGGTGCAAGCTTTTGAACTGAGCGCTGACAACAAACTGGATGGTCCCGATCCTCTGTACTCTCCACAACGCGGCGTCCGTTGTTTTTTAAAATTTGGACTCATCTGACCACAGAACAGTTTTCCATTTTGCCTCATTCTATTTCAAATGAGCTTTGGCCCAGAGAAGACGGGGGCATATCTGCATCGTGTTCACATACGGCTTCTTTGCAAGATGCAGCTTTAACTTGCATTTATGGATTGCACAGCAAACAGTGTTCACAGTCAATGATTTTTGGAAGTGTTCCTGAGTCCTTGCAGTGAATTTCAGTGCAGAATTATACGTTTTTGATGCAGTGCTGCTTGAGGGCCTGAAGATCCTAAGCATTCAATATTGACCTTCAGCGTTGTTCCTTGCGCACAATTTTCTCCAAATTTCTCCAAATTCTTTAATCTTTTGATGATATTATGTACTGTAGATGGTGGGATATTCAAAATCTTTGCAATTTTACATTGAGAAACTTTTTTCTGAAATTGTTCCACAATTTTTAGACTCAGTTTTTCACAATTGGGTAAGCCTCCACCCATCTTTACTTATGATCTTCTTATGCCCAGTTATGTTACTAACCTGTTGCAAACTAACCTAATTAGTTAAAAAAATGCTCCTCCAGCTGTTTTTTATTAGTACCTTTTTACTTTTTGGGCCTTTTGTTGCCCCTGATCTTACTTTTTGAGATGTGCTGCTGCCATCAAATTGAAACTGAGCTAATATTTTTCATGAAATGGTAAAATGTCTCACTTTCAACATCAGATAAGTTGTATATGTTCTATTGTGAATAATATGTAGGTTTATGAGATTTGCCAATCATGGCATTCTGTTTTTATTCACGTTTTACACAATGTCCCAACTTCATTGAAATTGGGGTTTGTAGATTTTAATTAGTGTTCTTTTGTAACCTCCTGAATGACTCATTGATGGGCCATTGGAGGAATATGGGTCGGTCAAAAACTCCTAGGAAGGCTCACCACTGCTCCAAGTTTTCTCCATGTGTCGATAATGACTCTCACCACGGTTGTTACAGTCCCAGAGCCGTAGAAATGCCTTTGTGACAATTTTTCACCATAATGACCTGGGCCAATGGCACATCTTTGGCAAAATGGCTCTCAATTGAAGGCGAGAGTGTGGGAATTTCAATTAAAACACTACCCTTTCTTGAGTTTAAGGATATGAAGGCAAAAAGCATACAAAATCAATAGGTAAAAACACTCAGAATATGCAGCAGAATTAGTAAAAACCAAAGAATAACAGAGGGCTTACTTTTACTAACATACTCGCAAATGTTAAAAAAGAAAAGGTTAGATTCTTTTGAATCTATCTCCTTAACATATTACTTGCCACAATCTCATTTTTTTAAGTACTTACAAATAAGAAGCTATTTGGGGAAACATGAAAAAGAGGAAACAGTTACAAATCTGCACAACTTAATAAAATACATGATTAATAATCAGAATAAAAAATCTAATAAAAATCGACTGTCTAAGATATATTACATATTGGAAACTGGTCTGGGAAAGGATTGGTCCACAAAAACTGAATGGGAAAATGAGCTAAAAGTTCAAATTTCAAATGAAAAATGGGAAAAAGTTTGCATAGGAGCGCATAAAACAACATCCTCCAAATATTGGAGGGAATTCTCTTGGGAGATTCTTTCAAGATATTTTATAACTCAAAAAATGCAAGTAAAATATAAGAAATTCAGAACATAAAATTTTTGGAGAAACTGTGCTGAAATAAACGCAAAGTATTCTCACATTTTTTTTTTCTCTGCCCAATTTTAAAAAGTTTCTGGGAGGAGATTATAGGTTGTATGCAAAGAATGAAATTAGTCAGGGGATAGAAACAGAGCATTATCCTTGGTATTACACCACTAGAAATTAAGATAGACACCGATAAGCACCTGTTCAGAATCGTAAGGGTCTATTGGCGTTGCACAATATTTTGGGGCCGCTCTGCAAGTTAGACTATGGGGCCCCTCCCTCAGCCCTATCTAAAACAATAATGGAGTGACATGGGATAGACATTGTGGTCACTCAATGCTTTAAAAAATGTTTTTTTTTCAGGCATCACAAATTTTAACGAGTGACTTTTTTTGTAACATTAATGAATTGTAGAATATTCGTATCATGTCAAAACTGGCCTCAGTTTCGGAGGGGACACAGCTGACCTCTTGCTGAGCTGAAAAAATGAATAGATTAAGCTAGCCACTGTAAGAACAAACGTGGATTCCAATGTAACCTGTCATGAACTCGCACTGGTTGTGGTGAACAAATGGAGACTATCATATAGACATTATCATATCACAATCTATATCAGCCCGAGAGCTTTAGCTTCCTTCTAAATATGGGGAATCTGCACCTGTGATACCACATCTGCTCGCGAGCTAAATCCTGTATCACCAGGGCCGCATTAAAGCACCATGGGCCCAGAGGCAACCACTTTTTCCAAGCCCCCCACGCCAAGGACAATCATAATTAAAAATTACTGCCCAGCCCTGTCCCACCAGTGCAGTTGTTGTAGCTGAGGGTGGCACAACCAGTTATTAGGATTTAGGGGCAATTACTTCACAGAGGGCCAGGTAGGTTTGAGTAGCTTTTACCGCTTTATAAATGAAATCATCATTTTGTATTTACTCATGTTGTCTTTGTCTTATATTAATATTAGATTGGTTAGCTGGCAGTGTTCCCACCAAAGTTGCCGATTGCGGCTCATTAGCCGCCCCCCGTTTTCGGTTGCTATTGCTGAGGGGTTTTTAGTCTCGTTGTCCCTGCTTGAAGCTGTAAAATATCCTGTCAGTCTAGGAATTTTTTTTCAAAAGCTGTGACCCCCATTACAGCTTCTCCCGTTGATTTTTCCGTTTCTGCGCTCCGCTGTCGCATCTTTTACCTTTTTTTTTTTTTGCTACTTTATTCATTTTTTCAGATTTTATACTGGCTATGTGAATATCGCAAGTGCAACAACTCATTCATTTTATTGGACAATAAAGCCAAGCACATGCATTATCCATTAACCAATCACAATGGCCTTTATTTATTAAAGATATTTTAATATCCCAGCACAGCTAATGATCCTTTATACACAAATACACAAAGCAATTCGAGCGCTTTACAAACATTACTAGTGTTTCTCCCAATGGATTTTATGATCCCGAGCTTTGTCAGCTTGCTACGGAGGTAGTTACATAAAAACCATTGTGTTCCTTGAACTGTCAGCTTGTTTTTCACGTAGGTTAGTGTGGCTAGTTTGCTTCCAAAGTCTTTCAGATAACTAGCTGACAAAACTAGCTTGCGAGTTCATAAAATTATTCGCGATCCAGTTGTAACTCGATTAAACCAATACCGTAATGCAAATGATGTTAGCTTTGTGTTTCCTGCGCTGATGAAGGATGCTGCACTAACGTTACTAGCCAGCTAGCTAGCTTCCTACAGAGCTACATGGATACAGCATCGTCTACTGTGGGCACACAAAGAGCTGCTGATTCTATTCATTTTCAATGGACAGCAGACGCTTTGCAGCATTAGCAGCGCTAAACGCTGGGGTCCATTGAAAATTAATAGAATCGGCAGCGTTTGCAGCTTTTTGTGTGTACCCACAGTTAATAGCTGTTTTTCTTAGCTTTATTTCATCAGTGCTGATGCTTGGAAAGTTTGTTCTGTATTTTAGGCTTAGAAGGGTAACGTTACTGCACTAACGTAACTCACCAGCCAGCTGACATAATTTTTTTGGACAAAATGCGTCATAACTTATGGCAAAAATTGGCATATGATAAAACGTTTAACTATTCCATCTGTCTCGAAGCATGAGGCAAAGCTACTCGGCTCGGCTGTAATGGGGCTGGGCTGTTTGTTCGCTGTCTGCCTGGACACATAGCTGAGCGGCGGGTTGTAAACATTGGTCGGGTCTGGTGGTGAGCCAGCTGGCTTGGCTGTAAAGGCATTTGGGGCCTGACTGCGCTGTCTGCATGGACTCGGAGCTAACCAAGGGATTAGCGGTGGCCGGCCAGGGTGAAGAACTTATTGCCGATGCATCTGCAGCGACGTTAGATTCTACCTTTGCTACCTGCTGATACAGTGATGATATTTCGGTAGCTTGGCCCTCTCCTGTTTGGCTTTCACTCTCATTTAGTTTAATTTTAATAGCACTTGGGTATTTGTGCTTCATGTTACTTCCTGCTTTGTTTTGGGTGCTGCCCAACAAGCCAATGGGCATTGGCAAAGATGATGAACAGCCAGCAAGCCCTATCGCTGATGAGCAAAAAATATTGGAACGATACACATGATGGGTCGCGTGTATGGACTGTATATAAAAATCATATATTAATTATAAATTATCTTTTATATACAGTCTGTGGGCGCGTAGCAACATCGAACAGAAGGGCCCCTGTCCTCTGCGCCCTGCTCCCATTGACGGAAACCCAAGTAGATAGAAAATGTAAAGGGGAAAAAATCAAGTAGGAAAATCAAGTAAGGCTCCTTGAACTGCCCCCACACACACCACGGGGGCTGCAGGGGCGCCCGCTACGCCAGTGTTGCCGCCTTGAAGCAGGTAACCCATAATTGGCTGAAACCAGATGTACCTTCAATAAAAAAATTGGAGGGAGACAATTAATGAAATTTCACAAATGGAGAAATTTACTTATTGTATGAGAAACCGAGAACCAGAATTAAAAAAAATATGGGAAAAATGGTCAAGGTATTATTAATTTTGTTTGTTCTGAATCGGGTCAGAAAAGTGGGTAGTAACATAAATGTGAAGCAGATTGAGGTGTATGTATAAGCATCAAGTGTAAAGTGATTAATGGAATGTTATTGTATTTTTTTTCCATCTTATTAATTTTTTTTTTCTCCCAACCTGTTTTTTTTCACACCTTTCTAAAGTAAAAAAGATATTTCAAAGAAAAAGCATCATCAGTTGAATGTAAGTGTAGATTTCAATTATTGCAATAAAAAGTTAAAAAAAGAAAGAAATGCCTTTGTAACCCTTTTGAGTCTGATTGGAGACACCTGGTTCTCACCTGTTTTTGAACTTCTTTAGATTGCAGCATCATGTGCTGCATTTTTCCTTCTTCACAATGCCAGACAGGTTCTACCTACTGTAAGTGAGATTTTGTTTCAAAAGGGCTTGCAGTAATCATGCCTGGGTTTGTCTACAAAAATTGAACCCAACTATCAATGAAAGCTTTTACATTGATTGAGTTAGTAATGGAGGGGGCAATAAGTTTTTCTTCTGAGGACAGCTAGGGTTGGATATCTTTTTTCCTCCTAGAAAAATGCCATCATTCAAAAACTGCATTTTGCATTTACTCAGGTTATTTCTGGCATATTAAAATGATTTTGATGAGCTAAAACATTTAAGTGTGACAAATATTCAATAACAGAAGACGCTGGGAGGGGCAATCCACAACCCACCGAATGCTCGGTACCTTCATTTTTCAAAGCAAATAAATGGAGAGCTGCATTTGTGTTTAGTATGCTGTGCTGCGATAAATAGACCTTTTCATTGCTGAAATGAATCCAAACTTTTTCTTCACACAAATACCCAGGTGTGTTATTCATTTTGTATATCAAGGTCATGATTGTTATGAATCTAAATTCCCAGTTAAATCACAGCCAGGTTTTTGCTTGATTTAACACCTTCACTGTGATGCTGTAAGATCAACAGTAGCTATAATAGTCCTATCTCAAAGATTATTGGTAATTTAATTGAATTTGTATCCATTATGAGCGTAGCACTACTGGCTGTGATTCATACATGTACCAGATAATGGCCGAGGGGAAGGACATTATGGAGTGTGAATGTCCCACATGGAGGTAGTAAATTGCCCTTGCTCAACTGAGGGCAATTTCCCACTGGAAGAACATTCATACTGCATAATACCCAGCTTAGTCATTACCCCACTCATGCATTATACTGATTATTCATTGTCCCTTTTGTACACAATACATGAATTTATAAATAGCCAATTTGATTAAATTGGAAATTTTTATGTAATCATAATTATGCTTTTTCTAAGTAAGCAGTCTTTTCAGCCAGATAATCACCTTGAGGCTGGGCATTTAATAGTTTAAGTACCGTTCCAGAGGCAGATTTCCCTCTGGTTCACAAAGGGCAAATTACTACCTCTGCATCCAGCATTCACTTCATGCTATGCCTCTTGGTCATTATCTGATACAAATATTGATCATGGCCATTATAACCGCATTCATGAATCTTATTCCAAAGGGAGTTTTGAGATTGGGTCCAGTAATGCATTGTGACTGTGTCCACATGTGAAATGAAATTGAAGAGTCAGTGCTTGCTTGCTGTCCAAAAACATGCCTGCCTATGTTCACACAGAGAAAAGGAACCATAGTATGTTTCAACAGCACGTAAATGCAGGAATCAACAACATTTCTGCTGATTGTGTCACACAAAATTCATTTAGAGGCCTTTTCTCACTGGCAAAAATTTTGCTTAGCCCCGGCAATTTCCTGGGGTTAAGCTTAGCACTGCTTCTGTTCTCACTGGGTTTTTGGAAACCGGGCTTGCCCTACCGATAGTATGGGACTATCTAGCACTGCAAATTGGTAGGGTTAGCACTGCAATTGTATTGCTGAGCACCAAACTGCGGTGCTAAGAAGACCAGTGAGAACAGAAACAGAAATAGTCCGGGGCTAAAGAAGCCGACAAAAACAGGGGCCTTTTGCACAAAAGTCGGATCCTGAGATCCTGGATCAAAGCCAAAGCGAGGATTGCCATATCCCATACAGCACATTGCTGGCTTAATTGATTGCACAAAGCCAACAGCCGCCGGAGGAGGATAGGCTAAGCCTGGTGCCGATGATCCTACTGTGTGTGCGCACACACGCCTACCTGAAATAGACCCTGAGATCGATCACAGAATCGCTGATCATCACCATGGACACTAAGTAGCTGCAGCAGACGCATGTGTCAGCAACACTCAAAGACCATGGTTCTGACAGAGGGGCGATGGAATATCTGAAATACCTCTGCCTGCTATTCCTTCTGTTTCAGTCTGAATGGTGCGAGACGTTTGAGAGGAGTATTAAAGTGAGCTAAACTCAAGTGATAGTCAACTCGGTAGATGTTTTAGCGCCGTCACAAAGGAGTAGCTGATGCCCTTCGGCGTTACCGGGAACGAGATAAGCCATCGCTATCAGACGGATTTAAGATCGAGCGAGGCTGTATTTAGATGTGTTCGTGTATGAAATGCGCACGATATCTGTGAAGGTAAAAATAGTTATGATAAAGCTTTTGAAGCACAGTAATGTCACATTAATGCTTCACAATTTTGCTATAAGTCCTGTTTTTGTCCTGTACAAACTGAATTGATAGTTTGATCTAGAAGACGTTTTCAGATTAATTGAGTTTACTTTCTGCTTTTAATCACCTCTGATGGAGGCATACTCAAGTTAAAAAGTAAAATGTTAACATCAGAAAATTACGTCAAGGAGCCTCCTGAAAATGTTTGATTCCTGTATCGCAAAGTTAGCGACATTGCACTCGTGTCCAGCACTAAGGCAACAACTCTACCTCACCCATCGCAGTCTGAATAAAGATGGAGAAAAGTAGCAGCAGTGCTGTAGGTAGGGGGTTACCGCTGCGATTTAAGACCGCGCTGAAACACGGTCACCTACTTCATCCAGCAGTGCTCATTGTCTACTCTGATGGAAGTCTCAACTTGGGGAATAAGGACAAATCTGATAATGACAGATTCTAAATATGGTTAAAATGTAACATAGAAAGGGGACTGATTAAACTTTGATGGTCACGGTCACATGGATACTTGAATATAATGATCGATTATTGGCTATTTTACTGACATCAAAGGTTAAAAGTTTCTAAGATAATTACTCTGGGCCTACTATAATTGAGATAGCAGTGTGGAGTGGACAATTCAGAACGACTGTTAAGGACATTGATTTTCAATTTGGGTGACTGCTGAATGACGTGAAGTGAAATTGGCTGGAGGTAGGAGCTTAGCTAGTTTGTAAGCTTGCTCCGGAGCTGGCTAGCTCCACAGACTTTGTTTCCATAGTAACTAGTGCCATAGCTTAGCTCACACGCTCTGTGCAACCGAAATGGGGCTTGAGATCAAGCTAATCCCGTGCCGATCCTGGGCTAATCCCTTATCCTGCCTTCGTGCAATAGGCCCCAGGTTGCGCTGCAACCAATCCGTGGCAAGATGGTCATGAATAGTCAATTCCACAACGTCATCGCGATGACATCAAGCGGTATCTTGTAAACAAACCCGCTCTGGTGTATGGTTGTTGCGAGCGGAAGTAACAGACTTCTTCGATGGAAATTAATATTGATTTACTTGATATTAAGCCTTAAATTATTGGAAGATGGCTGAAATGTGCTATCCAGTTAGGACCGTTACTGACCCGACTGTTCCAGATGTTCCTCAATATCAGTTTTGTCCCTCAAGCCTGGAAATTGGCAACCATTGTCTCAGTGCCCAAAACTGTTCACACACGATCACTGAATGATTTCAGACCAACTGCCCTCACTTCTCTATTAGGCAAATGCATGGAGTGTCTCGCAAGTACTGAACTCACATTGCAAACAGCAAAGTTGATGGACCCCATGTAATTTGCCTATTGAGCCAGTTGAGGTGTGGTTGACGCCACTCTCACCCTCTTGGATAAAATATTCATTCATTTAAACAATCCCACTAAAACCTATGTCCGTGTACTTTTTATGGATTTTTCCTCTGCTTTTAATACGTTTCAGCCCTACATTCTCCTGAGATGCTTATATGACCTGAACCTCAGCAGCAACCTCATTTTGTGGTTCAGGGAGTTTTTGAGAGAGAGACCCCAACGCGTGTGTGTTAATAAGATCCTCTCCGACTGTCTTGTCTGAAACATGGGCGTTCCCCAGGGTTGCATCTTATCGCCCCTCCTATTCTCCCTGTACGCAAATGAGTTGCAGTATAACAGCAAAAACCTCTCCCTCATTAAATTTGCGGATGATATGGCCCTGGTCGCCGGCCTGCATGATGCTTGCAGCCCCTCTCTTACTCCCAAAACATCAACCAAATTACCACCAGGTTTGAGGATAGTTTCCTCGACCTCAGTATCAGTAAAACCAAGGAGATGTGTTTGGGAGAGCCGAAAGCACGGGGTCCGTTTTCAGGCCTGTAAGTATGAGAGGGGAGGGGGTGGTGCGAGTCACAGAGTTTAAACATCTTAGCACAATTATCGATAATATCCTCACTTTCCAGGGAAATGAGGATAATCTTTATAAAAAGGCAAGACAGCGACTCCATCTCCTCAGACAACGGAAGAGCTTTAATGCCAGGAAGCAAACCCTGGCCATAGTCTACCGGTCACTCACTGAGAGTGTTCTCTCCTTTAATATTATTTCCTGGTATGGGAACCTCTCAGTGAGACACAGGAACAAGCCGGGTAGTTAACCAGGCCAGTTAAGATAATAGGAGACAAGCAAATGCAGCTTCAGGAAATATACAACTGTTCCATAACTAAAAAAGCTTTTCAGATTTACAGTGATACCACCCACCCTCTCAATTCCGCATTTGTCTTGATGCCATCAGGAAGGAGGCTCAGAGTTCCCCAAGCCAAGAAAGCGGGATACAAGCGGTCGTTTGTGCCATCCACAGTGGACATTTTAAATCAAACCATCTTTGGGTGAACTATGAGCTGTGCTCTATGATACTGCACTGTTGTACTCCATGTAGTTATTTATTTATTTATATATAGTACTTTTTTGTTGTTGTGTTGGTGGTGCTCTCACTGTTGTTGTTGGCTGATGACTAAGTCAACTCTGTTTTTAACCAATGGACAAAAAAGTCTTCCAAGGAATTCTGAAAAGACCTTTGTAATATTTGTTTTTATTCTATGATTGAGTTTGAAAGAGTGATAAAACGGATACGCAATGAAATAAGATCGGAATGCATGATGTTTTGTGTCGATGTTGAAAAGGTGCTGTGATTGATGGCTAGCTTGGATACACGTGTTTTGTATGCGTGACAAAAAGACACGCTGTTACATTTACCGTACGTGTATTTGTATCGAACACACCACACAGAATACACAATACGTAGCTAGCTACCTGTACTTCGTTTGGACTGTCATCTACTCATTTGTATAAAACTTGACAATGGCCGGCAAAAGAAGCAATTGGGAAGACTGTGAAATTAGATTCATGAAGCCTTGATAGTCCGGGGTTAACAATAGCAAGTGAGAACAGGAGCGATTTTTCTGAGCCTACTGCAAAAAAGTTCTAAGCGCACTCCCAGGATAGTGCAGATGAACTTTATTAAGTGAAAAAAAGAGGCAACGAAAAATCACCAAGCTTTCGGTCGAGTGACCTTCGTCAGAGTGAAGCACAAACAAAAAAT
Organism: Gymnothorax reevesii; assembly: GCA_029721435.1. NCBI lineage: Eukaryota > Metazoa > Chordata > Actinopteri > Anguilliformes > Muraenidae > Gymnothorax > Gymnothorax reevesii. The sequence continues at coordinate 132,501,624 of CM056574.1, read as the reverse complement.
AAAGACTTATATAATTGTGAAAATTTGTAGGCTCTCTTCTTATTAGAATCAATCAATTAGTCAACTACGTCTAGCAATTAAGCCAATACATGTAGAGCATTTTGTCTAACTTGCATCACATTTCAATTATAGACCATAAAATTAACTAAAATCATAAGGAATAGCTAATATGGCTTGAAACAGTCATATAGGTTCTTAAACTGATGATATACTACGAATAGTAATGTACATCTGTAGTATTTATTTGCATCGGTTTCTCGTCTTCTTCGGCTGCACCTCAGTCAAGTCAGATGTGCGGAGGTTCTACTCGTATGGATAGTACGGTACTAAAAATGCAAGTGAAAAAAGGGGTTAAGGATAGTCCGGGGTTAAGGATAGTATGGGGCATAGAATAGTATGGGCCTGAAGAAAACTAAGTGAGAAAAGGCCATAAAAAGCTCATAAATAAGCACCCTATCTGTGTTTGCATATTTGATCTGGTTTTTAGGTGAAAAGCGTTTACAGCATGTTTTAAGGTGTTGGCACTGGAGCTATGAATTGGTAGCCTACCAGCGCTCGAACTTCAGCTCGTGAGTTTGGATCATGAAGGGATGCAATGCAGGCAAAGCCAAGGGCTTCCGAACTGCATGTGTGTGTCCACACACCCTCGTAGCCAGTTAACCATCGTTTGAAGCCGTTGCTCAGCTCTGCGTCCCAAAGCAATCTCTGCATGTTTCCCAGTACAGCGCGTTGTTGTTCTCAGATAAGTACTCAGCAAACAGGGGAAGGAAACTTGAGAGGAATGCAAATGTGCTGATCTTTCTACAGATGTTTATGTTTTTCCATTCATCCATCATCTACAGTCTTGCGCAAATTCATTGGATAAAGGTGCTTGTCGATTGAATGATAAATAGTACCTTTTAGCCACATTTCATTAATTTCCTTGACTTGTATGATGCAACTAATGTGATTGCATCATCAACACAGTACTGTAGCTGTGTTGGACTGACCTGGTAATTCACCTGACCTCAATCCCATTGAGAATCTCCGGCCCATCATCAAGTTAAGGCTGCGGCAAAAAGACTGAACCACGAAAGCCAAAGTCATTGATGCAGTTGTTCAGGTGTGGTATCATGACAAAGAAATCGAGGCAACCTGCAAAATCCTGGTCAGCTCCATGCAAAAATGGGCGATACAGCTGATCAAGCACCGTAAAGGACATTTCTCGAGCTGAGTATGAATGTAGATGCCATTAACAATCATAATAAAAAGACTGAAAACCTTCTGTTTTTAGGTTTTCCCACTCCAGCCTGCTTAATCCAGTTAATTTGCACAAGACTGTATGCACTTCTTCCTCAATAGTTGACTGTGGGTGAAATCATGCCGCCCGTTGTGTTTCCGAGGATGAAGAAACACCCTTACAACAGTGATTATTCATCTGCCGATCATAATTTATCATCAACTAAATTAATGCAGTGACTTGTCTCATGTTCTGGTATAGGCTATATATACAGTATATTATAACAGGCAACAGACTGTCAAAATATGAGCAATTTTGTTTTCCTACATGTGCTTTTTGTATTTAAAATTAATTTTCAGCCACAAATAATAACATTGAAGTTTTTTGGTATCGATGCCATTTCTTCAGAGCAGTAAATATATCATAGACAGAACTCACAAGCCCTGCTCCTATTGGAAATACTGTGTAATGGGGTTATGAATGACACCACTTTGTCATTAGTATATAAAATAGCTTGGTTGCTTGAGGGTTAAAGACAATTAAAGAAACATAAATGCGGCCACCAGACCTTATGCAGACAGTATCAGTATTAACTACAACGTACTTAAGGTAAACAGGAGACATTTTAAAGTCTGGAAGCAAAACAAGGGGGCCTCAGGGGTGTCACTGATGCGTCAGGTTACTTTGATAGAAGGGGTATTACTGCGTGAATGCCAGCTGTGTTAGCTATTTATAGCATAATTTGTTCTTGGTGGAATTGGTGGCTTTATCCTCAAACAGGGAGATGTATTATGAAAACAGCCCACAAACCCACTGAGACTAGAGCTAGCTAATGTTTCTTCTGAGCTTCAGTGGTATTGGGGGTCATCTTGATACGGTGGTAAATAGATTGATGCATGAGACAGAGTCCAGCCCTGATAAACAGCCCTGGCAAATAGACTGGTATAGAGGCTGGACTAAAGGAAAGCCTCAGGGAAGCCTGTGCTGGATGAGCTAGACATGTCTCCGATTTTATCTCATCTACTGCTTGGTTCTTCAGTCCTTCTGAGGCTGAGTCACACACAAGCTGCCAAAGGCATTTTTTTTTATTTTATTCAGTTTTCTGAATCAGACTATGTAGGTGTTTATTTTAGACAAATGCCGCTGCAATTAAGGTAATGAAGCTTTAATGGCATTTTGAAAAATGAACACTGGGAGTAAAAAAACACATTTTTTTCATGTTCAATGATGTCTTTGAGTATTTGGACTATGACACAAAGTTCATAGTCTCACATTTACAGTGTGAGCAGAATGTTAGCATAAATTTGAGTGTATGTACATTCATGTAATCTACGGAAACGATATTGTAGTTAGAACACTTTAAATACTTTGTTTCTTCGTCCAAATACATTCAGTCCCCATTGTATTATTCCCAGTTTGATTATTAAGTTGCATTTTGTAAATATTTGGAGGTGACATGATTTGATTTCGCTCTGTTATTGCTTAAATTCTAAAAATTTGGTTAAATCACAAGCTTGAATTTGACGGGATTTACATCCATCTTCAGAATTACAAACATTTGCGTCTGGTTTGGCTCCCTATCAGTTAAGGCCCTGCTTGCAGAGCAAGAGTGACCACCTTGGCCTTAGATCGAATCCATCCATGTCTTTGCTGACTGCAGTCAGCAGCTTCATGAAAGCATAATTTGCTTTGTGGGGATATGGGTGGGATACAGTCATTTGGATCAGTGCCTCCTACAGATTATCTGGTTGTTTTCTGAGCAAGTTTGGGCTTCATCCATTGACTGCATAAGACAATGGACATAGTCTCCTTGACGTCACCTACAGAGTTTTGAAAATCCTGAATGTACGTAATTCAATTTGCCAATGCTCCCAGCCATTGCCATCTTGGCAGTGCCTGACTCAGCCCAGCTTCCTGGCGAATCCAAAAATGGGAAAAGAGGTGGAGCTGAGGTGGGCTGAATGAAGCTCGGTTTTGTGAACCATGCCATCTCAGCTCGATGCCACAGTTCTCTATGGCTGATATGCTGTGTCATATCTGTCCGAGCGAAAAAAATGGAGCCTGCCAGGCAGCTTACAGTGCCAAAGTGAACACTGTTTATATCCTTGAAGCGGTTTTGAGACAAACATTGTTCGTATCAGTGAAGTGGTTGCGAGACGAATGTTGTAGACCACTGAGGAGTTGCGGTGGGTGTCTGTATCCCCCTGGGAGAGTGAGCAGGTGCCCGGCTTAACTTTTTAAGGCACATTAGCCTTGTCACATTAATGGTAGTATGGCCAGTCAAATCTTAACACTGCATAATGATAGCTTTCTAGCGAACCTGGTGGACCTTTATTTTCATACCTCAATGCTTGGACAGGTTGGCCTCTGGCTCCAGTGCTGAACTATGGTTATACCATTAGCTACCCAGCTAACCTATGGCCCTTATATTAGCTAACTATCAATACCACTGCGACGTGCAACTTTTCTTTTGCGTCAAATAATTTAAGGTACTTCCGGACCTCAACAAGGAGCCTTTGCTCTTCGCTACACTTTTCACTTTTGGTTTTTTGCAAGTTAATTGAGCATCACTCATACCAAGGTTGAACATGGCTAGTTGGCTACACTGTTTTCCATTGCTACTTGGCTTATTAATTAGGTTGATGTACCTAGCTAACTTGTGTATGGTGGACATTATGGAGAAACACATTTAGGGGCAGCTACCAAACTTGCCAGATTACGTGTGATAAGTTTGATTTGCTATATAGCTAGCCAGCTAAACTTTCTATATACAATGATACCGCATTGGTAATCGCACTGAAAATGGAGGGAATCCATTTGTTACCAAGCAGCGACAATTGTCACGGTATAAGCTCTTGCTATGTGTACCTATTGACTGTAGAATTACAACAATCCCCAGACGAACTCTCCAAATGCTCCAGAGAGGTGGTGGTTGATGGTTTGAATGTTATGGCTAACCAGCCAGCTATGTTGGTAACCTGTTAGGGAAGCCATGATGGTTTTCATATCTCTGACTGACACTTTTTGTTCAAAAATATTTTTACTCTAAATTCTGACACTTTTCTATTATGCTATTATATAACTATGGCTGGCCTACAGTGGCATAAACGTCCATTGGCACAGCTAGGCATCTTGGGCAAAGGCTAATTGAGGGCTTGCTGTATTCATTCTCTCACTAATTGGCCAGTTAAAGAGCTAATACTGACACTTGCTACTTTGTGCTGACATATGATGTTAAATGAAATAATTAGAATTTCATTCACCATATAAAATAGAGCAGAGACTCCTAACCTCACAGTAAGACATTATTTTCCGATATTTCACTGAAAAATTCTCCTGTTACAAACGTGCAAAAGGGTTAAGTTCCGTGACTTTATTAAGCCTAGCTAGGCTGACACCCCACAGACAGCTTTGTTAGGCCAGGGGTTACCAGCTAGGCTAGCCCAGCTGAGATGACCCCCCACAAGACAGCCAGGCTGGACCAAGGGTTCTTCATGAATGCTGGGCCTGGCGTTCCTGGCCGTGGCCGGATGTGAGGAGTCCTGTCCATAGCTGACATAATTTAAGGTCCTATCACTCAAAGTGGCCACGCCCTTAATTATGCAAAACTTTAAGCCTTTATATGATGTAAATAGTTGAGTGACATAAAAATTCACTCCCTCCACAGATTTCACGGAGGGAAAAATCAGCCATAGAAACCAAATACGTTTTTTGAACCAGGCAATAAACCTGTTTATTCCTGCTGTAAAATTGGGCTTTTTAACATGGGGGTCAACAAGGATTGACTCCCTTCTGCAGCCAGCCTCAGGTGGCCATTCGAGGAACTGCAGTTTTTATGCACCTCCGCGTTGGCCTCTGCCCTTGAATTTGGCTTGCAAGGACAGGGCTCACAAGTGAAGAGAAGCGGTGGCAGACAGGTGCATGTTTCCTTGGAGACCTGAGAACCATCTTTACGCTCCTGAGATGGCAGCATGGGTCACATACAGTACAAGCATCAGTTCACTGACTGGACATTCTCAATTCAGCTGGGATTTGAGATCTCAAATTAAAAATATTTAAATACAGTACTTTTGAATCAATTATGTATTAAATCAATGAAGAATCAATTGATATGATGCAGGTTTTCTGTTTTAGCTATAGGACTATTCCTCATGCGCACCAGTAAAATTAAACATGATGTCAATAGGAAAATGTTGGCTGAGAACTTGAATTTTCTATCTGGTTCTATGCCTTAAACAACAGGCCCAGGTGATTTTTGTGTTGTAGCTCTGAACATATTTCCATGCATATTTTATATCTCATATGCTTTATGGGGTACACATGTAACTAATAATATTAGAATTGCTGAGGGGAAATACAAATATGGCAGCAATCACTTTCAATGCAACAAGATTAGATTTTTCTTTTCACCAGCTACAAAGCTGACATTCCAAATCAATATCCTTAGGGCCTTTCTGATTCTTCTGTTTGATTAAGAATAAGATTAGTGGGAGAGGTTGGTATGTGAAGACTGGTGGGGATAGAGTGGTGGTGGATGACAGGGGGCTTATATACTGTTCTCTTACCCACACGGCAATGACTTTTACTCAGTACCCCTGCCCATCACACTCTCCTTCTCTGAGACAGATCCCGTGCTGTCTTCCCCCCTCTCCCACAGGGTTGTCATACTGTACCTCTGTACCAAACATTACATTAAATTACACATACTAGGCAGGCGCTATTGTCCAAAGTGACATGCAGTAAGTGCGCAGCAAGTGCACTTGCCGGGGCGGGGCTGATGACGTCACTGTTTTTTGTTTTTCTGAGAAAAGTCTAATTCCTGATCATAATATGATGAAAAATATATATAAATCAGAGGGGGGAACAGTTATTTCATAGTATGTTGTTCCAAGCTTTGGTTTGGGTGATTTTGGGCAAATTAAGGACCTCACTTTCTGCGAGTCATTCCAGTCTTTCAGTTTCCCTTTGTTTTTGATCTTGACTAGATACTTCTGAAGCTGTTTATCATCTATGCCTTTTTGAAGCAGGACACTTTCTCTTTATCTGGGTTAGACCATCTCTGTGGAGCACTCGCAACTTTTTTTACCCCGTGAACCTGCTGGTTTATCAATACCAGATGCCCCTTGACATGCATTCCATTGGGAAACACTCTTACCCCTTGTTGTCAAGTCTATGCCCAGTGACACAGTATACGGCTTTAGAATGGTCAAATACCGAGACATCACTTTACCATCAGATACTCAGTATTTGGTTTGTGAGAGCAGTCATTGTGGTTTCACATATTTATTAAAATTAAAGCTCAGGGTCAAACTGATTCAACACAGTGAAATAAACGCTCCGGGTCTAAAAGATTCAAGGCAGTGAAGCCAACGCACAGCTTTTCATATTTTCAGCAGTGAAATCATCTGTCAGAGCTGTTTCTTTCTGAAAGTTAGACTCTGGGGCTGTTCGCTTTCTTGGCTGTCCTTGACAGATTCGGTTGATTGCACAATTGCTATGCCTTCTGCTTACGAGACAGGGACAGTCTGACTTTGATTGCTGAAAGGATTTGTTGCACAAGTGACTGCACGCAATTTAACACACATTGTCATTGAGCGCTTTACCTGGGGTCTGCTCTCACCATGTGTGATAGGGCTCATTGTAGTTTGAACCTGCTCAGTGGGAAAATGTTAAAGAAATCAGTCATGCAGGCCAACTGCAGGAAAACAGCCACTCAGATGAACTAATAATGATGGAGAATAGGTGAGTCATAGACAGGCTCCAGTGATTCAGGTTAACTTAGTACTTTTTGAGCTCATTCATTTTTTAAAAGTTATATTATAGCTTGATGAAATGTTAGAAAAAATAAAACCTAACTTCAAACACTTGAGAGTGCTGCATTCTCAGGTGTTCTGGGTCCCTGTTCAAATTTATTTATTTTTTTGCTTTAGTTCATTGATCATATTATTGTTGTTCTCTATATTTTGTTTGTAAATGCATTGCTGATTGGCTTTGTCAAGGTTTTGTCATGTTAGATGGGTTGTGTTGAGATGAGCTCATGAGGGAGAACCCGGCACGTGTTTATTGATTGTCTTTAATGGTAGCACTGGCAAAGTGCCAGTTTGCAAAGTCCACATGCTGCCGCACCTGGCGAAAGCCTGATTCACGGAAACTCATCTGAATTAAATTATCTTCACTGAGTAAAGAAGATGGCTTGCGACATGACCACCTGCACTGCTCTACGGGTTTTTCTGTACAGAACAAATGGAGGTTAAAAAGCAACAGCTCAATAAAGACACTATGTGTGGTGTTTTATAGGCTTCTCCAGAAGCTCTTCTGCCTGCCGAAACCTGGCCATTAATAATGTAATTGATTAATGCATTATAAGTGAATCAGGCCAATCAGATGACAGGGACTCAAGGTTGTCGAGAGGCAGTGGCTGATTGCAACGTGGTCAATGGGCAGTTTTACCTTCTGCCGCAGCCAGGGAATGATGTACCATTTAATCATGAAAGTGGATTTTCCCTCAGTATTCCCAAGATTTAATTACAAGGAGGAGCACATTGTGTGTGTGTGTGTGTGTGTGTGTGTGTGTGTGTGTGTACGCGTGTGTGCTTATAAAATGAAGTGAAAGAGAGAAAGGTCAAGAAAGTGAAAGAGGGCATATCTGCATGACAGTGGGAGAGCAGGGAGAATGAGTTGGAATGCCTGAGAGAGAAAGAGAGAGAGTAATAAATATAAACCAACACAGACACACACACTCGCACACACACGCATACATATACTCTCACTCACACGTATTCCTATTTTAATACAGTTTTCTGTCATGGTAGATCTGCATGTTCTTAAGTGTTTTGTTAAAAATGCTTCTGCTTGTGAATATGAACAAAGGGCATGCGGAGTCAACAGGGCGAGGAATTGGAGTCGGTGTGGTTTGTTTGTTAGTGTGTCTGTGTTAACAATCTATTGTCTACACGGTTGCACTGATTGACTTCAGACTTTCAAAGTAGGTGGACAATGGTCCATAAATTATACTCAGCCAAAATAAAAACTTCACACTCGTTTGGAGCTCAATGAGTTGAACATACAAGAAATGAGGTTTTAAATAATGATTTTATTTAATTCTGTACTCATTAAAGATGGTGTATCATAAAAATAATGTCAATAATGCAACCAGTTCCACCGGAAATGCTATGGAAATGTCCAAGAGTAAAAATGGTAAGTTAGAACTTGAATAAGAGCAGCGCGCAGGCGATTACGTATGGTTTGGGCAGTCACACGACCTCTAAACAATTCTTTCCTAGTGGATGTTGCAGTGACAAATCGATTATGCAAATGTTGGTCTTCTGCTTTTGAGGTCACAAGTGGGCTACCAGAACGAGGTCGGTCAGCTGTGGTGCCAGTTTTTGGAGACGTGTCCAAAGATCATGGATAGTCCGTCAACTGCATCCCATAACCCTTGCAACGTCAGTGATGGACGTTTCCGTATTCAGCATGCCAACGGCACGTTCACGCTGGATGTTTGACAGCCATGGCATTGAAAATCAACCAATAATTAACTGTAAAAACTTTTTTCCGAGATGTCGCTCTAACGTGCTAACGTGAGCTCAGTTGCACATCTCTCATATGGTCACGTGACTAGGAACATGAGAAAACATGGTTTTAGTTTAAGTACGCTCGCACGTGCTACGTACCTGTGCACGTCGGAGTTGATGTGTGTCATGATGTCTTTTACAACGCATTTACCCCTAGTGATAATAAAAACTTTTATTAAAAGTTTCAAGAAAATATATACAAATTTATGAGTGTGAAGCTTCTTTTTTGACTCAGTATACTTGATTAAATTTTGGTGGTAAATGGGTCAAGGTCAAGGTCCTCGGAAATTTCAAACACAAAAAATGTGCTTGTTTGCAAAAACTTCACCCAACTTCATCACTTCAAACCAAAGCCAAAATGTGCATCTTTCAATTCTGCTCCCTGCCATGTGTTGCATGATGGGGTAGCATGGTAGTCTCTGTCACGGTTGGGGGTTAAATGTCAGGGGTATCAAGGTCATTTGTGAAAATAATATATTTTCCCTTTTTCCTCAAAAGGTTGCTGATAGACAGATGTCTACTATGGCCATCTTACAACTTCTATATGGGCTGTTAATTGACACCATGACCTTGGACCTTGAGTAACCTTGAAACTAAAGGTAACAGATTTGGCAACATGAAATGCATATTTTTGTCATGCTTATGAAGCCCACTCAGAGAGAGAGAGAGAGAGAGAGAGAGAGGGAGGGAGACTTTTTTTACTTGACTAAGTGAAAGAAAGATCAGGAAAATTCAAAATAGGGCATATCTGTACGAGTGAGGGGGAGGACAGAGAATGAGTCTGAATGATTGAGTCGGGGTGGCATGAGAGGGCGAATGCATATGTGCATATTTTGTGTCCATTTCTCATTCATTGTTAATGGGAAAACTGCATCTGTGGCACTGATCAGTCATTTTTATGGAATCAGCACATTCAGTAAGCTGCCAAACTCTGAGAGTTTCTGGACTCATATTCAACACATGAATAATACAACATAAGCTCAATGCACCAAACTCCGTGTCAACAGGGTAAAAAAAAAAAAATAATAAAAGTGCTTCATAAGCATTCCACAAGTATTCAATAGGAATAATACTGATGCTAATACCTCTGCTAAAACGAGCATTACAACAAATATTACTAAAAATGAGAATATTAACTCACACCTCAATTCATTATTTTGCCCTCTTATGCTCTGTAATGTCCTGGTGCCCTTGGGTGTTACAAGGGCACCAGGAGAGTGATTAAACATGGAGGGCCCAAATGCTAGTACATGAATTTATTAAATAAACAAGGTAAAAAAGAAACACAAAGGCAAAACCTCAAGATGAAAGTGAAAGAACCAAAAAAGGAGGGCTGTCTACAATAAGTGTTACAAACTAAGGCTGCCTGTGAAAGGGAAGAAAAGGAATGATACTCAACTAAGATAAACTAGGTGTGATAATTAACCAGAAGGGGGGGGTGGGGGAGAAATAAATTGAGTAGAAGGCAGTTCGCAGAAGAACCATGAATGCCTAGGAGCAGGACCATTACATTCTCAATTGGGTTCAATTTCGTGGTGCAGCGTGGCGTAGCGTGGCGCAGCCCACGCAGTGGTAATTTCATGCGGTGCAACACCATGCCACTTTGGCAATTTGGTAGACGGACGTGCGCCGAGATGGCTGTGGTGGCGTACTAGGGGGGGATGTCACATATTCATCAAGACGCAGTGACAATTTCATTGCAAAAGTCTCCGCTAAAGTTGTACAGAGAGCTTGCCAGCTCCAACCTTGTTTATTTTCTGTGCAGTATTAATTTGGCTGACCAGCGCACAGTGCGCACACGTCACCGAAACCTCACAGGCAGGTTTCCAGAAAGTCAGGCACATGTCAATTCAACAAATAACTAGGCTTATGCCGTCGGAGGTGATGGCTTGGGGTGTATCCCTGAATGTCCCCAATCCTCCAATTCCCCAATCCTTGAATAGATCTTGAATAAACTTTCATTTGAACTTAATTTCAGGTCAATCGGACAAACGGTTCTGAAGATATGGCCAAAATGGTAATTTTCCATCACAAAGCGCCAAAATATTGGACCATACAGGTATGATGTCATCATGTGACACGTTGCGAGGTCATGACTTTGCAGTTGCACATAGTTTCATGTCAATTGGACAAATGATTCCAAAGATATGGCAAAAATGGTGAATTTTATGTGACAAAGCTCCACCTGGTGTCAAACTTTCGAACCAAACAGGTATAATGTCATCGTATGACACATTCTCAGGTCATGACCTTTCATTTGCACTTGATTTGAGGTCAATCAGACAAATATTTCCAGAGATATGATAAAAACAGTGATTTTTTTCAGTTTTTGGCCCCTGGTGGCCAATCTAGAAATTGTAAATTGTCCAAAATCGATTCAGTTCTTCCTCTATATGATACCTACTTATATGCAAAACATGAAATTTCTAATTTAAATATTACTGAAGTTATCGCAGTAACACGTAGGGTGGCGGTGGCGGCAGTCGGACCAAAAAGGCGATATAATTACAGCAACCTCTATTTAATGCAACTATCTGATTCAGCACATGAATTATAGTATCTATATCGATTGTCCTGATGTCAGATCAAAGAGAGAGAGAGGTGAGTGTGTGTGTAGGCTATGTGCGTATGTGCCCTTCAGCTGCTTCGCATGACTGATTACATTCAAAGTCAATGCAAAGACGCGAATACATTGACTTTGAATGTAATCTGTCCTAAGAAAAATTAGTTTTGTGTCCAGTGTGCAAGCGGCTTAATACTATTATTGTCACTTAGGTTTCATCGTTTTCAGTGGGGGAAAGGAATACAGCCTGATTGCTATGATCTCGAGTTAAGATCACATATTGAAAATAAATGTGCATGTTATGATTCTGCCTCATGTGTGCTGTCTTTGTGCTTGTGCATTACTTTCGTTTTATTTTTCAGCTTTCATTTTGGCCGTCTAACGATCCATTCCCTCTCTGCCAAACTCCAGCGATGTCGCGTGACAGCCTTCAGTATGCCTGCGTCTCATTGTCCAATCACGTTTCTTCTTTCGGTTTCGGCTCTGGTATTTCATTCATTGCTCCCACCTGTGTTTAATTCTGGGTTTTGTGAAACTCTGAGTGAATGCGTTCTCTGATAGGATAATTACTAACCCGTACTAACCAGCATTTATTTAAGGGTGATTGTAAATATTTTTTCACGTAGTATTAACCTTAATTAACTTATTAGCGAGTGAGTGTGTTTCTGGCTTTAGTAAATTCTGCCTAAGCTGTCCCTGATTAACTGCATTAAATCTGTGCTTCCCTTCGCTTCTCTTGTGGTGCTTTTTACTCGTCATGTTTAGATACCTTAATCTAAACTGTCTAGCTTGATTAATGGTCTTAGCATCTTGTCTCGAGTCATTATTGTTAACCCAGTTTTCGTGTAATTGTTTATTAATCCCATGTGCTGCTGTTTCCAGTTGAAATTGCATTCCAAGTCCCCGCCTTCTCTCGTGACTATTTATGTGGCAGGGAGGGAAGGAGGCGTCAGACGGAACCTAGTGTTTGACTCAGATCTGCGTGGTGAAATCTCAGCTCCTTGTGCCTTCCGAGTATTTCCTTTGTATGATTCCCGAGTCTTGTATTTTGCTGCGCCCACGTCTTGTCTGCCCCTTGTTTAAGTCTTCCAGTGTGTCCGTCAGTCTAGTTAGGTTCAGTTTTTGTTTTTTCTAGTTTATCCACTCTTGGAGTTAGTATTACTGTTTCCCCCTGCCTTTGGCAGTGTAGTTTAGTTTTCCCATTTGTTCAGTGCAAGTGCATGGTATTTTATTTCTGGCATGTCTGCCAGTTTTCTCTTAGTGTTTTGTGTTTTAACAAACATTACTGGATCCTGCATCTGGTGTTATCCTGACCTCGTCTTACAGTGTAACGTGTCTTGCATTGTTGTCTATGCATGTTAATCCCAAAATTTTACGCAGCAACAGGGTATAATGCAAGTAAAATGCAACATTAACGCATCATGCAGATATAGGACAGAGGCTTCTACATACAACACAATAAAGGTGAGGAGAGGATTGATTGGTGAAGATTTGACTCGGCTGTGTTTACCCAAACACGCCTTCTCTCCGACCTCTTTGCCACTTGCGCCAGCAGGAGGGACAGAGGAGTACTTACGCCAGGCTACACTGAGCACGAAATTGCAACATATGCCTGGAAACACCCCGTTGGCGCAGTGCTCCCCCCATTCGCCACGTCTGCGTCTGGTCTACGAAATTAGAGCCCTATATCTTATTCGTTCATTGTGAGCTAAATTTCCTCCCTTGTAAATTGATGATTTTTCTTGTGGCTTCTAGTGCTAATACCTGGTTTCTCCTTCTCCATTTCTTGGGGGCCTCTAATCTGAATGTTCTGCATGCTTCCTGTGCCATGGATTTTACCTGCTCAATATTATTCCCTCGTCAAAACAGTGATTCAGTAGGGCAGGCTCTCGTCAGAGGTTGGACTCTTAATTAGTGGCTTGATTCCTGCTGTGTTTGGAAGTATTTAAGACTTGCATTAGCAGTGCTCTGCGCTTTTGTGTCACTCTGCTTGTGCACTATCAAGCCGGTAGTCAGCCTTAGAACAGGGTTTAGCCACGTATTTGAGGCTAGTTTAGAATCCTTCTTTGCGTAGGAAGTTTTTTTATCCTCATCTGGACCTTCTTTCAGTTATCTGTTATCTCTCTGCCCTGGCACAGCCTGAGTTGTGGGCTATTGCAGGGTTAAGTGAGCCGTCTAACCTCGTTTCGAGCTCGTTGCTTCTAGAGCGGAGGTGCTTCTGTCCCCCTCAACAAGTTATTTGAGTCTATTCCCTTTACTATGAGCCAGTCTAAGTTCCCCTTCCTTGCTGGTAGTTGGAGACTGTGTTTCTGTTCTTTTCTTTGTCCTGTTGGTTCTTTTACCTATTTATCTGGGTTGTTTTCTGTTGGCACAGTTGCCGTGGAGTACGTTCCCTTTTTGTGTTCCATCCCCTTATTGGCTTCTCACTACATGGAAGCTTTTAGAGCCCTACACTTCAGTCGCGTCTGGGCCTCCGTACCCATCCCCCTGACATCCTGTACTGCTTCTAATCCTTTTTAGATTTGTTTACTCATATGAAAAAAGTGCATATGGGAGTAATGAATGTACTTTATTATGATTTATGATGTTGTTATGTATGTATAAATAGAACTGGTCTAAGTAAATTGAGCATTAATTTGTTGGTTTATGTGATTGCAATAGAGCAATGCTGCATAAATCTCACACCCAAATAAACAGATATATCCTGCCCACTAAGTTGGCAAGAACCCTCTTAAAAAAAAAAAAAAACTACTCAATTGCTTAACAATGTGATCCAGTATTAATTACTTTAGACATGAAAAACAAAAGAGACACAACCTTTTTCTTGCACTTCATAAAAACGTCCATCAGCAGAGGATTCTGAGTCCTGCTGTGTTTACCTGTGATGGCGTTTCTCGGCCTTGGAGATTAATTAAATCAGAGCGATGACCTGAAGTGTAAAGAGCTGTAATCAGGTGAGCCGCTTTTGGACCAAACGACTCATTAGCACTGATATTAGCAGCAGGGGTGATGTAGATGCCTGGAATGAGTCCACCGTTCTTCCATCCACAGGCGTCCCCATACACCCCCTCACCCCCAACCTGAGATTTAGCCCCTCCCCCAAAAAATGTGTTTTCATAGAGAACTGCCTCTGTGTGTGAATATGTGTGATATGCCCACAATTTAGATTTTCTGTCGCTCCAGCATCTGGCTTTGTCTTTCTAAGCACGGCTACAGAATGCTTGATATTCATGTCTATATTCTCTGCCACATCAACCAAGGTTCCCTGAAGCCATTGGTTAGATCATTAAGCATCAGAGCACATTAAACTTTAAATATTTCCTGATTCTGCTCTAATTAGTCACTTGTTTCAGCGTCTCTGACTCAATGTGGAGATGAGGAGTATAATGAATAAATGCCAATTTTGCATGGATGTGTCAAATGAAATTCATCTTTATCTTCCTTTCCTGTCGGTCTTTAGGATTTCCTGTGAATCTCTCAATGTATAAGTGTGTGTCCTGCGGCATGAGTTGAACGAGTGTGAAGTGCTATGATGATGCAGGGCTCAGGGAGAAAGTGGAGAGCTGATGTTTGTGCGACTTGGAAATTGGAAAGGGTTGTCGGTGCTCATGTAGAGATGCAGAGCCATTTGCTTGATGGGAAGTGATCTGGCTTACTGACTGGTGGGAGGTGTGGCTCTGACGAGGTTACATAAACAAAGACAGGAGGGTTAGTTTGGGTTTGAAACACTCCTCAGCCAATGTTTACATATGAAAACTTATAAACATTTGGACGTTAGTGTGGAAAAAGCCATCTGTCCAAAACACAAATTATTGTGATAATTACCAGTTTCTCCTTACATCTCCCAATTAAATATCCTCTGTTTTCATTGTTCATTGGTTTACTCTGGAATTTTGAACCTGTGTGTAGATTTGGCTGAGTTGGCTGGTTGGGTTGATGTGAATCTGGCAGCTCTCGGGAAGTATCAGATGAGAGACAGCCAAAGGGCCATAGCACAGCTCGGCTAGGCTCTCCTCCCCTGGGCGCTTAGATCGATCACTATGTCTTCACGAGCCACTCAGGATCGTTGGTTAATAGTCAGCGAATAGTGTTCATTACTGTCAAAACCCTGACTCTCTCCATTTTGTTGGC
Source organism: Gymnothorax reevesii (assembly GCA_029721435.1). Taxonomy (NCBI): domain Eukaryota; kingdom Metazoa; phylum Chordata; class Actinopteri; order Anguilliformes; family Muraenidae; genus Gymnothorax; species Gymnothorax reevesii. Next base: position 132,486,137 of record CM056574.1, on the reverse strand, counting down.
TGCCCTGGCTGTTAGCAGGTCTGTCTGCATCCCCCACAACCCTAATCTGATCTACAGGGTGTTGCAAAAAAAAAAGTATATACCCAAATAAAATCATAATTTTTTATGAAAAAAACTTAATTTTTTTAAAGTGTAATACGTCGTTGGAAAGGGCTGATTTAGCTCTTTCCAATGATGCCTAGAACATGCATTAATTTCCACGGGTGAATGAGCAGCAATACATCTTTTGAAGGGCACCCAGATCCTTACTGTACCAAATGTTGTGTTCTTCATTAAGAATTGGGAAGAGAAATCAAACAAAAAGATTGATGAAGATTACTCATTTATTCAGTGAAATGTTCCCCAGAGTAAATTCATGGCCCTGGCCCCTCAACATGACCGCCCTCCCTATCAATGCATAGATGGCATCGTCTGACCATGTCGCTGACAGCTCGTTGGATCATTTGGTGATCATGGCGCAAGTTATCAACAGCCTGTGTGATCTTCTGCCTTAAATCATCCAGATTTGCTGGAGGTGTGGTGAAAACCTTATCTTTCAGATAAACCTACAGGAAGAAGTCACAGGGGGTAAAATCTGGGGATTCCTGTGGGTAGCCATGTAGATTTAGGGGAGGAGGGAGGCATCACAGAATGCACCAATCTGTCCTTAAGCAAACAAGATCTTCTGAAGGAGATTAGAGGAGGATCAGCGCATATTTTTTTTAGGGCCGGGTCACTCTGTAAAACATGCCAGTGCTTCTTAAGCCCAACCCAACCTCCACATTTCATACTACCTACCCGTTCGAGGACACAGTTTTCTGCCAGCTGACTGTGTTTTTGGATGCATTGGTCAGGAGCTGAAGAAAACTGACACCATTCTGCCACCTGACTAATACCTGGATGTTCTCAGGAAACATCGCAGTCTACGTCCATGCGCAAGACTGGGAGGCTTACAAGAGTAACGATTACAAGAGTAACGCGCACCTCTCGGGCCCTCCACCTGGACAAGACTAGGCTCTCGTCATCAACACGAGTTTATTTTTCCACTGAGTATTCCCCCATAGTGAGTGAAATCAATAATTCTGGACATGCCTTTTTTTGTAAATCTGTCAAAATACAAAAAAGTATTGTATCTCTCAAAAGATTATTTAATGTAATTTTTCCAGCCTGAAGTCAACTTACTGGGCTCTAAATTTATAGACCAGGTGCGGGCGCGGCGAATGGGGGGTGCGCTGCGCCAACGGGTGTGTCCAAGCCTATGTTGCAATTTCATGCCCGGCATAGCCTGGCGCAAGTACTCCTCCGTCCCGCCTCTGTCCCTCCTTCCAGCGCAAGTAGGCAAAGAAGGCGTGTTTGGGCAAAACACAGCCAAGTCAAATCTTCACCAATCAAATGAGCTTCTCTCCTCACCTTTTAATGTGTTGGAATATAGAAGCCTCTGTCCTATATCTGTACGATGCGTTAATGTTGCATTTTACTTTGCTGCTTCAGGCATGTTTTCTGCACCGCTTACATCTATATTAAGCATTACGAATGTGAGTAAGCTGGCTAGCTAGGGCATTCGCAAATTATTACCATTAGCGAACTTTCATGGAATTTCAAAACGAAATTATGTCAGATCATTCAAACTTATGAAGTTGGAATGAAATACGACGGTTGCTCATTGGCAAGAGAAACGATGTTCCTATTATTACACCCTTGTTGCTGCTTAAAATTTTGGGAGTAACATGCATGGACAACAATGCAAGATATGTTACATATTTATCTTCAATATGTGATCTTAACTCAGTACGAGATCATAGCAATCAGGCTGTATTCTTTTCCCCCACTAAAAACGATGAAACCTGAGTGACAATAATAGTAGACTAGTATTAAGCTGCTTGAACACTGGACGCGAAACGAATTTTTCGCATGACAGATTGCGTTGAACGCAATGTCTCGTGTCCAAAAGTCTGACAGGGTTTTAATACATCTCCGTGTCCGACAGTCTATTATTATTTTTAATTTCTTCAAATCTTCTGACTCTTTTAGATATTAAACGTGAATGTTTTGATAAGAGGGCTCAGTTCTTCAAGATGACTACCGAGAATTTCGATCAATGTTTCTGTTTAAGCTCTGCTCAATAAAGTGAGTCGACATTGGTGCGGGACAATGTGCAATGCCTCCGTGTCTGACAGTCAAAAAAAAAAGGAGGATGATAAGAACAGATTGATAACGAAGTATAGAATAAAAAGAAACATTATAACAACAGAACATCCGATAAAAACTGCGATTGATTTATTAGCAGGTCATCTTTTTTGGACGTTACGTTTGTTGGTGATAAATTTTTATTCTTTATTTCGTCATAAATCTGTTCTCATATCAATACTTTTACTTTTTGCTGGCTGCTGGGCATGGAGTATTTTGCATTTCGCGTCGGAAAGTCTTTATCGTGCACGCGATAATTTATTCACACTGTCAATGGTCATGGAATTGATTTGCTCACGCACTATTTTATCTCTGCTGTGGAAATAAAGCATGAATCTGTTTGATACATCTGACCAATTTTCAAAAGAAAGACAACAGTCTTTATTAGGTCTATCTTCATCGGAAGAAAACAGACGAATAGGCTAAGAAGACCAAGAAAAGTCGATAGCTATCAATTTGCATTTTGTGAAGGTTGAACACAAACATGGCCGAGTTGGCACGTCTAATAATTCCTGGAATTAGAACTAAAATTAGAACTTTTATGACTGTCGGACACTGAGCTATATTAAAACCCTGTCCGACTATCGCGTCTTTGCATTGACTTTGACTGCAATCAGTCGTGCGAAAAATTCATTTCGCATCCAGTGTGCAAATGGCTTTACTGAGCATAGAACGCAAGCATTCTATGTGTATATATAGGCAGTTTGTGGCGGGCTGAGAAAGATGTGAAGTCGTTAGTTTGCATCACAAATTCAGCTGCGTTGATTAAGCCAGGTCAAGTTTCCATTACGGGTGCCAATCGCCTTTAATCTGACATCAGGACAATCGATATAGATATTATAATTTATGTCCTTTTTCAGATAGTTACATTAAATAGTGCTCCCTGTAATTATTTATTGCATTGAAATGTGCCTGACATTCTGGAAACCTGCCTGTGAGATTTCGGTGACGTGTGCGCACTGTGCGCCGGTCAGCCAAATTACCACTGCACAGAAAGTAAACCAGGCTGGAGCTGGCGAGTTTTCTGCGCAACTGCAGCAAAGACTTTTTGTACGAAATTGTCAATGCGTCTTAATGTATAGGTGACGCCTCCCCCTTCTACCGCCGCCACACCGATCTCAGAGCACGTTCGACTACCAAAGGCTGCGCACGGTGCTGCACCTCACAAAATTAACACTGCGCGGGCTACACCGCACTAAATTACCACTGCGTTGGGCTGCGTCAAGCTACGCCACGCTGCGCCACCCTGCGCTGCGCCAAGAAATTAGAGCCCGCTGTGTCATTTGTGCAAGAATAAATTTGATATGTCAAAAAAAACATTGAATGTGCCCCCTGTGTTGGGTTTTTTCGTAGTACTCCGGATTCCTCCCAAAATTCAGAGACATGGATGTCAGGCTAACTGAAGATGCTAAATTGGCCATAGGGATGAGTGTGAGAGCAAATGGTGTGTGAATGGCGTGTGCACCCTGTCCAGGATGGGTCCCTGCCTTTCACCTAGTTTCATTTGCGATAGGCTCCGGCTCCACTACAACCTTAGTGAGAAAGAAGGGGTATAAAGAATGGATGGATATATACTGAGTGCAAATGAAAACGCACCACTCACGAAATCTGGAATAGCTTCACGGATTGATATGTGAAGTCTATACGTATGATGCATTTGAGATGAATGATTTAAGAAGACATGTAAACATCATTCAGTTTCATTCACGATAATGTTAATGCATGAGATAGGTTTAACTGGTGTAGGGGTCAAACAGTTCTGCTGTGCAAGGTACTGCATGAACACCCTTGCAGTCTGTGCCCTAGCGCTGTCCTGTTGGAACGTGTTGACATCGTGGTGTTGGTTGAAGAACGGCACAACATGGTTCTGCAGCACCTGGTCCCGGTAGTAGACGCCGTTCACCCTTGCTCTACAGATATGGAGAGGGGTTCTGTGACGGTAGCTTATTCCACCCCACACCATAACGCTGCCACCACCCCAACGGTCCGGTTGAACGACACAATCGGCGTTATAGCGTTCACCACGTCTCCGCCAAACACGTATACGGCCATCTGCGTTTCCTAAGTGAAATCGTGACTCGTCAGAAAAGATGACACCATGCAATTGTCGTAGTCGCCAATTCTGGTGCCTGTTTGCCCACTGTAGACGCAGGTTTCGGTGATGATCCGTCAATATGGGGCCGAAATAAGGACGTCGTGCACGCAGGCCTGCAGCTCGCAGACGGTTCCGTACTGTGTTGGGGTGAATGAATCCACGTCCTCCTTGGACTTGAGCAGCCGTTCTTGTCGCTGGTAGTGTTCGGTCTCGGACATGATCCCGTACGATCTGACGGTCCTGACGTGCCGTTGTCACACGTTGTTGACCCGGTCGAGGACGTTTCTGAGTGCTCCCCGTTTGCAGAAACCTTTGATGGAGTCTTGCGATCGTTGTGTGTGCATAAGTTCATTTGAACTTAAATGTTGACATCTTTCAAGTGGTGCGTTTTCATATATATATAACAAATTGCTTAACAAATTTGTTAGACTACCTGTCATAAAAATGAGAAAACACACATTGTAGAAATTAATCATAAAGTTGTTTTAAAAAAAAAAAAAGTTATTTCTTTGGCAAATAACAAACTGAGACAACTAAATATTCCATATTTACACATATAAACCAACAAAGCTTAATATTTTGTATGGCCTCTTTTGGCCTTGGTAACAGCTTGTATTCTGGCATTCAACCACTAAGACTAATTTTTATGTTCACCAATGCAAGTAAATAACTGTTATTTGGCATCTTTATCAAAAAATAATAGCGTGCTTAACTGTTTTTTCCTGCTTTTTTATATAACAGTTAAACTGAAAATTCATGGATAACAACAATAATCATATTTCAGCATGAAAAATATTTCAGTGAAAGACCTTGCGCATACTGGTAGATTAACCATTACAGAAACATAAAAAATGCATTTGGTAAGTACCAATACTGTTAATTACGGGCAGCTGTGGCATAAACCTTACATTGGGCGGTGGTCTAATAAATTTGTTAAGGACTACATAAATGTTAATTGTTCATTTTACTTTCACACCATGAATTTACTGACGGAGAATTGTCATTTTACAGTTTTCCGGTGGAGTATCTTAGCTTCAAACATAGAAGATTAACACAAAAACCATCTTGCAACAGATAACAAAAGTAGACTAGATATGGAATTATTTTTTTTTATTGTCTCCTCAGTATGTAGAATAGCTTCTCACCATTTGAGGAGCATGTATGACTGTAGTGAGATGGTCTGTGAAACACGTCACTGGAAAGCTCAGAAGACTTACAGTAAAAAGTGAAAAACAACACAATGCACATCCATTGATGAAGAACCATGCAACAATAATGTGATTAAAATCAAGTACTAGCATTTTTATGTGATTTATACACAAGCGCTTTTATTATGTGACTCTAATTATGAAAAATTAGTCTTTGAATAATTAAAAAGCAACTGGTTAATACATTATACCAATAAGCAAAATACAATAATTAGAAGGTAGAAAAACAGCATGCTGCCGCGATTTGAAAAATGAACATGAAATTAGAGCTGAGTTGGAAATCGTGTGCAAATATGATTTTAAATACATGCAAATCTTTGTGGATTATTAGGATAATGGGTGTACTAACCTTTTAGCTTTTCCCCCCCATATTGCTTGCTTCTAAGTTTGGCTGATTTTCACAATTATCGCATAACCTGTGAAAATGCTTTCCCTCTTGTATTTTCCAGTGCTGTAAAAAGTATTTCCCCCTCACCCGAAAGGATGTGACATGCTCAATTGTTTTAGGATATATATAATATACATTGTTTTATTCATAATGTTACTTCAGGGGACATAATTAAACATGGCCTTTCAAATATATATATATTACTTCATCAATGGCATGAAAGTAACATGATGCATTCACTTTACCTTGTAAGAAGTCATTGCCCCTTAAACTTATTGATTGGTTGTTTGTCCTTTAGCAGCAATACTATGAATGCAACCAACCACATCCTGTCATTTTATTGGTGTCTCTTCCACTGCTATGTTGGGATATTCAGCCACACTTTGTAGAACCTATTTATTTCTTTTTCTGGAGGGAGTGGGTACTTGGTACTATTCCCTGTTCCCTGTCAGGGGATCTGCATCCACTCTCAACAATCTTTTGAGTTACATTTATGTTGTTGTAATTGCCATATATTAAACATTTTCTGTAATTTTCATTTTGTTTTTCTAAACCTACCTTTGTAACATTCAGATGAATTACGTGTTGGCTGGTTTTACTGTACACATAAATTTGGGCCTTGAGAAGGAAATGGCCACTTCTGGAATTGAAATTGCAAGCTAGCAGTAAAACACAAGACCCTTTCGAATTACAAATGTTTGTCTGTTAATCACAATCAAAAACGGCAGTTGTTGACCATGGTCATCTGGAATTCAATGGGTGCTATTTCTTTGGGAAGTGCACACAGGGGGTTAACCCAGTCGAGCCTTTTCCAACGATGAACCCAGTGTTCCTGGGGCTGATTTGCATGGGTGTTGCAGTGCAGTGGGGTTTATGCACTGTGGCGTAACAGAGAGGATTAACTCCTGAGGCTTTCTGTTCCTGCTTTACGGCAGATACAGAGATACCAGAACAAGCCTTTTAATTAACTGAGCCTCTGCTCTACAGATCTGTGGAAATCTATGGCGGTGCTCTCTGTCAAACTGAGTGATTCCATTTTTTACAGGACATATCCATATGACAGTGTTTCTCGTTATTTAAAGTAATGATGTCCCCTGTGTGTTTCTGCCATCCTGAGCTCTGTATGCAAGACTGAGTGGTAAATAATATTTGTCGGCACGTTTCAAAATTTAAATTGCTGCACCAGATTCAGCAAAAGTTGTGGCAAAATTGGTAGTTCTTTGACATAATAAGTTAGTTTGTAAAGTAGGGTGTGGTTTCCACTTTCATCATATTTTAGGCTGTGATTCACAGCTGTATGCCCATCTGTTTCGGAGGGTGCACAAAAGCTTGTGCATCTCACATGTGTTGCATTGCATTACATCACTGACTTCAGCAGGCACACTGCAGTACACCAAATGGCCAGAGAAGTCACTGTTGAACCATTAGTTTCGGTGGAAAGTGAGGTGTTTTTTTAGGGTGCATATGTGGATATGATACATCAAATGATACATCGAATGCAAGCAATTTTTCTGAGTATCTCACAGCTTGTGAATACCAAACAAATGCTGTTTGCAGCTGATATGCTAGGATTTATGCATGTTCTTTTTTTATGTCACAGCATAACTCGTTTTTACCTGTCAGTCTTTTTAATGAATGTGTTAAGTCAATGCTGCTTTTTACATCTCTGACAAGGAAATTTTCTTTAAAATCACAGAATAATACAGTAGCAGCAAATTTATTTCACCATGATTGAAAAGAAATGTGGATGTGAATGTCTGCTGTTTGTACACAGGTATCAGATGAAAATCAATACCCTTGAATACCTTAACATTGGGAATGGCTCTTCAATTGGCCAAGATTAACCTGATGCCTGTATGTTTATCACTTAATATTTCCCTCAAGACATTTCTCATTCAAAGCATATGAGCGCACACAGACACAGAGGCTGATTTGAAACTGTGAACTGCTTCGGTTTAGATTGGCGATTACATGTGTTATCTATGTTAACCACACAGGTCATCTTTTTGCCCGGAGAATGATAATGTACAGTATTTATAGATTGGCTAAGTAAGTTGTCAAATGATTTTTAAGTAATAGACAGCATAGCAAACATATGGAAGATAATGGGGGCTCGTAATGCTGGTAGGAATGATGTCATCTCTTTATCTCTCCATTTTGAGTATCGCGTTGGACAGAGACTACATTCACTGTCTTCTCCTTTAGCATCCTTTATTGCCATTTATTGCTCTGCATATAAAAGAGCTGGCCCAAGGACTCGGCCTTTGTCGCTCATCCATGAAAACAACATACGTATGTTCTTTCTTATGGTGTGTCATAGAATTATGTGTGCTATTTCTGTTATCTCTGTTCTGCATCTTGTTGTAAGAAATTTTTCACAAGACAGTTTTTTTTGGTCCAATTTTCCTAAGGATTGTGCTTTTTTTCTCAAAGTTATTGACAAACTCCATCTCTTAGAGGTAAAGTAAACACTTTTTCAGCTTTTATACAAAAAAGTACATATTCTTCTGATTCCATAAATATTTTTTTGCAAATTTTTGCATTTTTTGTGTGTGTGTTTAAAGCACTAATCTTTTAAAAAAATAAAATAAAATCCCTCCCATCCCCCCGCCCCAAATTCCTTCAGGTCTACTGATTTCCTTCAGTTACAATAAATTTCTCAAAACAACCCACACCCACCCTTTGATTCCCATCACAGCTCCCTAAACCCATATGTTATATGTGTATATGTGATACACTGATTACCTACATGCCTGGCTCACTGCTGAGGTGTTCTTAGAGAGTAACAGCCGATGAGCTATCACTACTGAGTTTCCTCGCAGACAGAGAGGAGGACAGCATAATGCCCCCAACAAAAATGGTGAGCTCTTAGACTGGAAAGCATGCACTAGGGATAAAAATCCCCTGTATTTTACCTGAGTTGAGCT